>BSBK01001022.1:0-1200000 GCA_027943335.1 Chamaecyparis obtusa | reverse complement strand
CTCTATGAAAAATTATTCACACGGTATGGTGTTCCAAGAGAGTTGGTTACAAATCAAGGTGCTCAATTCACTTCCACACTGATTACTGCACTTATGAATGAATATAAAATTTTCCATGGGACATTGAGTCCATATCATCCACAGGCGAATGGGCAAGTTGAGGTTACAAACATGTAAATAGAGGCCATTTTGACCAAAACTGTGCAGCTACATAAGAAAGACTGGAGCACAAGGTTACAAGAAGTAGTCTGAGCATATAGGACAACCTAGAGAACCACAATTGGTTTCACACCATTTGAGCTATTTTATGGAAAACATGTTGTAATGCCGATAGAATTTGAGCATAAAATAATGAGAATAGTATTACATTTGAACATTGATCTTCGAGCAGCACAACGTGATAGGGTCCTGCAGCTCAACCAGCTGGATGAAATGTGAAAGGCCTCCTTACAACACATGGAGATGATCCAGGTCCAACAAAAAAGGTGGCATGACTCCCACATCCTGAACAAATGATTTTCTCTTGGTGACTAGGCCCTCCTGTATGATTCTCGCTATCAAGAAAACCAAGGTAAGCTCACTACCCAATGGTTAGGTCCCTATGAAATAGAAAATATCTATGCTAATGGTGCAGTTCAACTATCAACCATCGACCCAGTACATTTCAAGTTATTGGTAAATGGGCACAGACTCCATCTGTATCATAAACCACAAACAAAAGCTGAGTTCCTATGGCAGTTTTAGATTTCTCCTTTTGTCGCTGAACCTCCTAAAGCTAATCATGATCTTGCAACTATTGAATCCACCACACATTTTGGACCTCCTCCAGCTGAAGACATTCAAAAGGCAAATGGGCCTCCTCATGTGGGTGATTCTCCTACCACCGAACCAACCATCTAATCATCACTTTAATTCTACATGACTACAATCATAATAAAATTTTCATTTCCCACGAAAATATTCTCTTTCATAATAAATACTCCATCCCATCACCTTTTTCTTTACCACTCATTCATTTGTCACATCTTTTCTACCCCGTACTTCTCTTTGCATGCTACATGTCATCAAATATTTTTGGATTTCAGCATTTATGGCACTTTCACATCAGGTACACAATCATCTATTCTTTCACATACTATGTACTTATTTAAACATATTATCTTTTATGCTTCATTTAATATAGTAATAATTTCCAAGCATTGTTGTACTTTTCAACCAAGCATGTGAGGACACCTGCGTCCTTTTCATAGGGGGCAGTATGATAATATGATATGAAAAATTTTGCCAAGATTTTGATTTAATTTCCATTAATAGCATACAAGCTCCGAGTCTGATCATTATTCCACTAGCCTTAGATTTTGGCTTCTTTAAAAACCCCTAAAAACCAAAGCCATAGCAAAGAAACCCTAAGTTAGAACAGAGTAGGAAGTTTTGGAAATTAGGAGGAATTATAAAACATTGAAGCTGAGAACAAGGGTTGCAGAAATTTAAGTATGGTTGGGCAGCCTATTCGATCAGAACCAGCTAGTCACACGTCATTGCTACAAGATCAAGTGAGTGTTTGGGAATTCAATCGTGTGGGTTGGATTAGCTATTTTATCAAATTAAATAGTCATGATGAAGCTATTGCAGCATAATTCTTGCATACATTCAGCAATGGCTTCACATATGTGAAAGGTTTGCAAATTGAAGCTTCAAAAATGCAAATAGCAGAAGTTGCTGGACTTCCTGCTGTAGGAGAACCTTTTTCGCATGGTCATGACGCCCACATAGCTAGAGCCAAATTCTCCCTTCCTACAGACACAGCACTAGAGAGTAGAAAAAAAGGTACAAAAAGACTTTCTCTTCTAGGTGATTACCCATAGTTCATTGTTCACATTATCCAATATATTACTTGTGAAGGAAGGTTTTCTTTTCTACATACTATACATTTTAAACTATTGAGCCATTTGCAGCATAGGTGGTTAATTAACGTTCCCAATGTTCTATATTCCCTATTAAATTTGAGCTCTAAGGAAGTAAGGAAGGGTAGGAAAAATGTTGTTACCCATCATGGGTTAATCAAATTACTAGTAGAAAAGGCCCTGCATGATAATTCTCCTATGAATTGGGATGAATTTCTTACCTCCCCTCATGTTCAATTAAATAGGGAAAGACCCAAGCCTGTAGGGCCACATCCTGAGCATCATGAAGCACAATAAAATCCTCCTACTGAAGCTAGTCCAGAAAGAGCTTAGGAAAACCCTCCTTTACATCAAGAATATGTAATAGTAGAAGCTCAAAACCCTAATCTGGGGGAAGAAAACATTGGGGGTTCTGAAGAAACTCATAGTTCACAAGGAGCTAAGAAAGATGAGAAAGGGAAAGGGAAAATGCCTGGTTATGAAGCAGGTGGTACCCCTATTCATCCTACAGCCATTTATGCCTCAATAAAATCCAATCTGCAAAAATGCTCTGTAGTATTAGAAGAAACTCCACTATGGCATAGTGTCTGTTTGAATTCAAGGAAAAAGACAAAGAACTCATCTAAGATGGTTGGCTCAAGTCATGAAGTTCCAATTGAGAAACCTATGAATTTAGACCCACGAGAAGAAAGTCCAACCATGGAAGGTGATGATATGATGAAGGACCCTATAGCCTTGGTACCAAAAGAAACAACAAAAATGGATGTTTATGAAGTTTCTTCTTCTCATCCGAGTAATACACAAGCAGATGAAATTTTTCCGGTATCTGCACTAGTTCACCAAAAAGAACATGAGGTAGAACCAGAACACTATGTTCCACTAAAAATTCAAGATCAGGTAACAATACATTCTTTGTCCTTGGATTATTTTTAGCAAATTCAGTATGAAAGGGAAATGTGGGCAATAGAGAGGGACGGGTTAAAAAAGGAAATAGGACAGCAGAAATAGGAAATCATGCTCTTATACGATAAAATAGACTCAGTTGTTAAGTTGATGCCTAAGATTATGGAATTCTGACCACCACCTAGGGTGTATGCTTGTGCTTAAGGGAACAATTTTTACTGTTTCAATTTATAGGAATTATCAAAGATTTAAGTCCTAACATAGATACCCCTCAGTCTTTTATGGTCACATATGAGATGTCACCTAACTTCATTAAGAACCTTCTTTGTGAACTTTATCTGCATCATTATGTCATTCCATAAAACACATAATGGAATCCCCTGTTATTTGTGGGAGACATACATTTATCCTCACTACTTTCTTGGGTTAATAATGAAATCTACTATGGGGAACAATTGGCTAGGTATAGGGCATTTGAAAGAAATGTTTAACTTCCATTACGTCCAAAAAGTAAAATACCCAAAAAAATTTAGTGTGAGTAGTTGGAAATCATTTATGGTTTTAATGATTCGACACAATGAAGAAGGATATTCACAAATAGGGAACAAGTGCATGCAGAATTTGAATGACTTTCTCTAGCAGATGGAAATAGAGTTGTCGATAGATTAAAATAGAGGTGGGCTAGACTGACCATGTCTCTAAAAAAGGCAGAGCCACACAATGTTATCAACTTTAGGGCTTCCATGCAAAGGGTCCATTGGTACATAGAATTAGACTAATAGCCAAGACTAGAAAGATGGATGTCTCTCACCTTCCAGCCTCCTGTACTCCTATGGCCATTATACAGTTGCATGGATGATGAGCTGGATGAGGATTTGGAGCTAAGTCAGCATGTCAGGGTGGACAGAATGAATGGATTCTACTAGAGGGTGTGCACTTCAATGATCAGGCAAACATAAGAAGGAGACTTCAAGGGTGCTAGAAAGAATTAAAAATTCCTCAGTGCCTGAGGACTGACACTAGTCTTCGTAGGGGGAAAAATGATGAGGCATATTAATGCCATACTTTAGAATACCCTAGGATAATATTTGCTAGACCTTTTGCTTTATTTTGATACATTCATCGCAAGACTCTTATGTTTTTCTGCTACTATATGGCATGCTGCCAACGGACATTTAACATGGTTTAAATGTACTTAAATATGCTATGCTTGGATAAATCACTATATTTCTTGTTCTGAAAGATATTCTTGTGTTTCAATGAGTAGAGTAGATGTTTGAATATGATTGATTATGTGTGTTATGATAATAACTATCATAAATATCTTATCCTAACCCTTGAAGGCATAGCACATTGGAATAGTGAATGTTGTTTTGACCAGGTATGGTGCATTCATTCATGGAGTGTTCCACTCAGTCTTCCTATAGCTTTTAGTAGAAGAACATTCAATATAGCACCAGTTAAAGGGATAAGGTGGCAATTCCAGCGAAGAGCAAAGCAGTATATTAATTTCTCTAAGAATATCTAGGTGCAAGTGGGAAGTTAGATTTTCTTTCATAGTAATTATCTCCTCCACTTTGGATTCAATTTGTTCAGTCTTTAAGGCTTTCCTTCTTTCTAGTCAATAATGTTTTAATAAAGATCTGCATGTTTCTATGGTGCGGTTAGGAAAGTAGTTAAGACTTTTTTCCTTTAAATAAAGCTCTACTCCTATATGAGAAAAGGAGGGTTATTGTCAAGTTTATTATAGCAATAGTTTGCTTTTGCTATTTTATGGAATCTCTATACTTTATGATTCAATTGATAAATAAATGAAGTGTTGATATTTAGTTGAGCATAGTTGTGATTTAGGATACTCATCCAAGGGGGACCACTTGGTGAGAAATCCACAGTAAGATAGATTCATACTAGCTAGGACCATTTCCTACATTTTCATTGTTTTAAGTGCCAAGTGTTTGACTGCTCCTATAGCCAAAGCTACGGATCGGCTAAAGCCTTCTGCAACCAAAGCCATGGAACAGCAGAAGTACTATGGCATAGTTTGTAAGAGTCTTCATGTCTTGTTAATAGTTATACTTTTATAGTTTCTATTCTAGCACTTACTTTTCTACAAACTTCAACTTAAACATTACTTTAGCATTCATTTCTTGCAATAATAATATAGTTTTCCTTTAGCATTTCCTTCCTACAACAATGATAAATGTATGGCTGAATGATACTTGGTGCATATACTTTGCTGGCCCATTTCAAGTAATGCGTCCCTATTCTGACTTACTAAATGAATTCCTTTAGAGAGGATAAGCTACTCAGTTGGATGTCCAATCCCTGAGTCCAGAATTATACCTAGTTTCTAAGCCTTTATAGGAAGTAATCAGAGGTTATGGAAGTTAAGGGAAGGTCATTTTTAATGAGAGAAGAATATATTGTATGGGGGAGATCTGGAGTGGTATAGAATACGATAGGAAATAAAGGAAATTTCAAACTTTTTCAAAGTTGTGTAATTGTTTTATATGTGTGGAAGTTGATAATATATTGAGATTTATATATTGATGCTTTAGGAGTTTTTTACTTATCAGTTTGAAGACATTTTAGATGAACTTTAAATTGTTTTGAATCCATTTTTATTCTATGTTATAGCACTGTCATAGTTTGAAGGTATAGAACTCACTCTTTTGATAGGTAGTTAACAAATATGAATATCATTCCATGAAAGTAAAGGAATAAACTTCATGGAATGATTATTTCTAATATGTGCAAGTATGAATTTAACCAATGAAGTGCAGATAGCATGAAGAGAAGGTGATCATCATTGAGTTGTGGCAAGAAACACAAGGAAATTGCTTGGTAAGGTATTGCAGTAGTAATTTGGCTCAAGAAAGGGGTATCTGATGATTTGGATCAACTTATAATGTTTTTTTAGAGGTCAATCGATTTCCAATTGATTCCAAAAGTGTTTGGAAGACATAAATTCAAGAATCCCTAGATTTGAGGGTTTTGGGTGAGTAAATTGGGGCTTTTGATGTTGCAAGGGGTCTTAGCCTAATTACTTTTGGATTTGGTCATTAGAAGTCATAATAAAAGACTATTGAGAGTATTGGGTCTTGAGTGTAAAGGGAGCATATCTAGTTTCTTTGTAAAATTTATATATTTTATGCACTTGTATGGTCACAATGTGTAGACAATAGTACATGGTCCTAAGGAGTATATGGAATGCTCTTGATATGTTGTAGTATGTGGGTCACTGCAAGAAGTTGGGTACCAATTCTACAGAAGTCCACTTGGGAAAAAAATTACAATAAGAAAAGGGCAACTGATTTTTACAAATCAGGCACCCATTTAGGTTTGGGAGCCTGATCCATATTCAAAAATTTGGCACCCGTTTTAGATCGGGCACCGAAAGCAAAACAAGCGACCGATTTTTACAAAACGGGTGCCCGATTTATAAAAATCAGATGCCCATTTTGAAAATCTATTTATTTTTTATTTTTTACTATTTTGTTTGTCATTTTCACTATCAAGAACGGGATCACATTTAGCAGAGCTCGCGTGCTTGTTTCAAGTTCTCCTACCAATCCCCTTTGCCATTTTTTTATGTTCTAGGTACGTACTATTGTTTTTTTATCATTTTTTTATGATTTTTGTCATTAAAAATTATAATTTCAAGTTATTTTTAATTAAAAAATGTAGTTTAATGTTCTTTTCAAAATTATTGTATAAATTTAATTATATTTTATGTTTCAAGTAGTTCCTTTTAATTTTAATTTATTTTTTAAATTAGCGTACCAAAGTAGAAATCTGTTAAAACTTTTAATTTAACCCAACGTAGTAAAACAAAAATGTTAACCTAGACACAATTAAATTGTGAAACCCTAGAAGTAGTTCAAACCAAAACATAAATTTATACATTTGTAAATAAAATAAAAAACCATAGGTAGAAAAACAAATATTTTTAAACTAGGGGAAGGGAGGGAATAATCTGGGGGACTGGACGAAGGTGTGGATCCCTCAGCTCACACTGAAAATCAATTTCTTCTAGTGGACCCTTATGCATGGTAAAGTTATAACTCAGGATAATCTTATAAAAAGAGGCTTCTCCATGGCGAACAGGTGTGTCCTATGTAAAAAGGATGAGCAAATAAAGAACCATCTATTTATACACTATGATTACACCACTAACATCTGGCAGGAGGTGATCAACAGATTGGGAATCTCATGGGCTTTGGGTAATGATGTGCATCAATTCACAAAATGGAGATCTCCCTCCAATCATCCCCTTCTCCAACTCCTTTGGCGAATGCTACCCCCACACATCTGCTGGACTATTTGGAAGGAAAGGAACAATAGGATATTCAGGGAGGCTAGTAACCAATTTGAGAATTGTCTCTATCTTGGAACCAAGCTCCTGTGTGAGAATGCTAGTACGGCTAAGAGGAAACTTCCCTCAACACCCCCCGTTGCCTGGGAAGTCAAAATAGCTGACAAATGGAACCTACTGGCTGGGTTTTCCAATTTCGATGATTCCAAGCTAATAGCCAGAAAAGCTACCAAATGGACTCCTGCTCAGAGGATGGACCAAATTAAACTTTGATGGGGCAGCTAATAACCTTACTCAGGTTGGCAGAGGTGTGCTAAGAGACCATAATGGCACTTACCTCTTGGCTTATGCAAGGCCGCTCAACAATTATACTATTAACCAAGTGGAGGGCATGGCTCTTCTATGGGGGATTAAATTTTCCATCCAAATGAACACCATAATGCTGGAAATTAAGGGGGATTCTAAAGTGGTGGTGGAGGCTATCAAAAGTAGAGCTAGTGCGAGGTGGTAGGTTATCTCCATTATGCTGGAAATTTGTGAGTTTCTCAATAATTTCCAATGCATGACTATTGCCCATACATACAAGGAGGGAAATGCAATGGTTGATTCGATGGCTGCTATTGGCCTCAAGAAAACCAAACTTAACAATTGGAGGGTGGTTAGGGAACTACCTAAGGTGACTTAGCATCTTTTTTGGGGGGAAAGGAATGTTACCACTAAGGTTTAATATGTACCAAGTTGTCATGTTTATTAAGAGTCCTACTTGGATCACATGCTGACGTATGTAGGTGAGTTTTGTGATTATGAAAAGGAATGCCCAAAACCCCATAAAGAATCATAAATTCCTTGCGAGCATGTGGAGAGATAGTTGTATGCATTGGCGAGCTTTCTTTGCCAACAAGGACATTAAGTGCAACCCTGGCATTATTGCTAATTGCAACACTTGGAGATCAGTTAGATATTGCAGTACGGAGCCTGGATCCCAAAATTTCCCCCAAGGCAAGCCTTTTGAGTATAACCATTTCTCAAAATGGCAAAACCAAAACAACTAGTTTTATACTCTCTGCCAAGAAGTTTGGCCCTTTGGTTTTTAGAAAACTCTAGCGTAGGAGGAGAGTATCGCCATGGGTGGCAACACTCTTCACATCAAACCAGATAAGATTGATGAGGCCTTCACCTCTGACCCTTTGTTGACCCATTACTATAAGGAGAGCGGCATTTGGAGTTTTATGGAGTGCATGATAGGTGGTCACAATGAGCGAATATCAAAATAGTTTGTTTCATCCTAGAACAAAAGGAATGTTTTTGTTGGTGGAATCCATTTCTAGATTAATGAGGAGGTCATTGTTAAGGCCACTGGGCTCTTTATGGAAGGGAGAAAGTACAAAAAAACTAGTTGAATGCCTGACCCTACCAGCCTCAGCCAATTTTTCAAAGAGGGAGAGGAACCTGTCAAAAAGTCAGGGGGTTTCAATCGTGAAGTTCTTTCGGAATTCTAGCCAAAGATATGCCTCATCGTAATGAAATATTTCACCCTGGAAGGTAAGTTAATGGTGTTCTACTACTACCACTTACCTTTTCTTAATCACATTAGAAATAAGGACTTAATATCCATTCCCTTTTACCTCCTGCACTCCACTAAAAGCAATATTTTGGATATTAGGGAAAACCCTGATAAATCAATCCATATTCTTCATCAGGGGTTCCTGCTTTGTATTTACCATTTCCATAAGGCTATATGCCCTATGCCCCAACCCCCCCCCCCCTATCATCCAAGAGATAGCCCAGGAGGACTCCCCGTCGAAAGCTGACATTCCCACTCAATCCACCTCCCATTCTATCCAGGGTATCCAGGAAGCGGATCTTGTCCCTAATGATGGTAGAACCTACAAAAAATGTGTGAAAAATCCTTTCAATAGGAGGAAGGAACATGAGGAGTCCCATGTCTCTGAATCCTTTGAGACTAAAGATCGAAAGCATTCTAAAAGTACTCTTGAGACCAAACAAAAGCCTAGAAAATAGAGGTTTTTGGAGAGCTAGGTCAAGCTGGAGGTTGACTTAAGTGGCCCTAGTCACCATCGGTCTAACAGAATTGTGAAAGAGCAGTGTAAAACCAGACTCTTGGAGACAGTCTCTAAAGAGAAGTCACTGTTGGAAAATGACTCACATTCCATTGAGTCCATGAAGGGATCCTCAGATGACCACATGAGTCTAAACAAGACTGGTAACACCCCCCCCCTCTCAACCCTTAGAAAACCATAGAGACCCCCCATAGCCCTACCCTACTTATGGCTAACCCTCTTGATCACTAGACCAAGCCCCCCACTTCTGAGCACAACCTCGGGTTTCTGGATGACAATGATAGGCTTAAGGACACCCTCAAGCTAAGGTTTTCAAGATTGGACAAAGAGATTGCTGACATCAAGCAGGACATGCAGGAACTCAAGCATCATAATTTGATGACTAACAAATTTTCTCTTAAGGTCATGCATGCTTTGGCTATGACCCTTTGCAGTGTGTAGGAAAAACTAGCAAGCGGCAAACTGGAGGTGGATGATGACAACAAGGATCTCTTCCTCTTCCTACAAGAGGAGTGGGACAGGACCCTGATGTCCAAACATCCGAGTGGAAAGAATTAGTTGTTATTGCTCATGAGGTTTTTATTTTTGTTTGGGCTTGGCCCTAAGTTCTCTGGTTTGGGTTACTGCTTTAAGGTTATTTTTCCTAGTCCTTGGTATAACCCTATGTGGCTTATAACTATTACTTTAATTGATACTATTCGCTCTAGATATCCTAGTTTAATCTTTTTGATAAGTAAAATTATGTTTATTTTTTATAGAGGTAGATTAGACCTCATTCTTTCTACTATTAAACTGCTATTGAAATGCTTATAGCTAGTGCCATTAATATGCAATTAATGTGCCTCTAGTCCTTATGTTCCTTGGGCCAGCACCCTTTTTGCTACTTTTTCTATCAAAAACAAAAAATTTTAAACAAAACTATTTCTCTCTCTCTCTCCTCTTTCTCTCTTTTGTCTCTCCTCTCTTTCTCTCTCTCCTCTTTCTCTCTCCTCTCTCTCTCCTCTTTCTCTCTCTCTCTTCTCTCTCTCTCCTCTTTTCTCTCTCTCCTATCGAGCTCTCTAAAAAATTTTAAAAGGTGTTCCTTGAATCAAAACCTTTTGAAACATAGAGTTTTAAAAACATCAAAAACCTTGGAATATTTTTTCAACCAAGTAGGTGTACGTTCTTAAAAAAAACATTTAAACATTTGTCTTGATTGTCTTTGTAACTTGTAAATAACTTATATGTTAATTTTTAAATTATGACATGTAATTAAATTTTTATTTAAGTCTCTCTCTCTCTCTCTCTCTCTCTCTCTCTCTCTCTCTCTCTCTCTCTCTCTCTCTCTCTCTCTCTCTCTCTCTCTCTCTCTCTCCTCTCTCTCTCTCTCTCTCTCTCTCTCTCTCTCTTGTTTAAGTTTTAATTATTTAAGTCATTTTTTGTAAGGTAAAAGGTAATTTACAATATGTTAATTGTAAATTATCATATTTTTATATGTATGGAGATTGGCAATATGGATAATTTTTATATTGATGAGCTTATAGGTCAGCATGCGCCACCACCTCCTCCTCCACCTGCACCTCCACCTATAAAGTTAAGAGATAATATTAGGAGAAATATCAAGGCAATAATGAGAGATATAAATATTAATAGGAATGATCCATATCCCTCAGCCCAGCTACTACGTCTTGTGGATAGCATGCAAGGCATAGTAGATTTCGTACACACATTAGACTCTAAGATTGATAGTTTTGAGTCATAGAGGGAGAGTATGCATGTATATTATGCTGATGGCCTCTCTTATAAAGAGGTTAATAATTTAAAAATTACAAAAACTGATATGGCACACTATTTTTTGAACCCTACAATGGGTGAGCAGATACTTGGAAAGAAGCTGCGTATTTCCATTAGATGGTGTGGACACCCTGGTATAGCAGAGCATTTTTGGGAGTGGTGGTGGGTGGTATTTGACCATCCACCACATGATAATCATGAGGTCCCACTTCATTTTTTGAAAAAATTATGGGCTGAATTTGAATTGGGTAGGAAACCTAATTATTTTGACATGAGAGAATTCCATGGGGTTGGTCGAGGCATGCCACAAGATAGGCTAGGGGCCAAATTGAGTGATAGAAGTAGAAATCATGTGCGTAATGAGCCTTTTATTCCACTTCCTTCTCCTATAGTTCCTTCACCCATCCATCATTGAGCAATGCAATCATCTCTTGGTTCTTTGAGTGCCCTTATGGGCAATTTATTACAGCACTTGATCGAGGCGAGGGCTGCCCCCAGCATAGCACATGCTTTCATGAGTTTTGGGGGTATATGTAGGGGTCCCCAGACTGATCCTAATGTTGCCCATGCTTACCATGGTGGATATGATGATGATTATGGTGGCACACATGGTGGATATGTTGATGATGATGGTGGCACTTATGGTGATTTCAGAGATGATATCTCATCATATGTTGATTTTATCAATGCAGACAATGATCATCCCACACAGGTAATTTAATTATAATTTATATAGTGCAATATTAAATTTCATATTTATACAATTATGAACCATAACATGTGTATTTTTTGGTCAAAAGAGGAGGGTTGACCCTCCATATTCATTAGTCATCATCATATGACCTTGACATCTCAGTGCTCCATTCACGGTGTGCATTTTGATCTTAATACATTTAAACTTTAAACAAAATAAAATTTAATTGATAATGTGTTTGACATATTTTTGTGATTTTGTAGGGTCTCTCATGTACTAGTGAGATTGGCAATCCTTCATTCTCTGCCCCATCAGTCACCAAGAGTCAGCCGCATATACCTGTAGTATGTTTAACTTTCTATTAATTTTAAGTGTTATTATTTTACTAATTTATGTACAACTTTGACTTGCACTTTTTTTTTTGCAATTTTAGGCTTTCAGATTGTCTCATGTTGCACAATCACATTTACGTCTTGACTCATCGGTGACATTAGCTACGTGTCACATACAAGTAATGTACATGTTTTTATATTCCATAAATTTATAGTCAAGTTATATATACTTTATAATTTATGTATATGTACTATAAGTTTGATTCATGCTTTATATACATGTTGTTTAGGTCAACACCACCATGAGTCTCGGCATGGCTATAGGATTAAGCCAAATGCAGCCATCAACACTATCCTTTAAGGTCATGATTAAAAGTAATTTTTCAATGTCCATTGTGTATCTACATATTTTATACCTAATTATTAAAAATTTGTATTTTAAATGTTTTTACAAGACTTGGATGCACCCACTTTTGATGTAGCTGAGGGAGAACCTTCATGTCCCACTAAGGGTACTCAGGACCAAACATAGCATGTTGATGCATCGTAGTCCTCTTCATGTGGAGTGAAGAGGACTGCAGATCAGATAGATGAGTAGAGTTAGATTATGATGACTATTTGGACTTGTGTTATGATGATGATTATTTGGACTTGTGTTATGATGACTTCTTGTCATATTATTTTTACTTGTTGTTAGAGTAGGACTTGCATTACATACTAGTCCACTTGTTATCATATATTGTACTTGAACTTGTTTTTAGAGTAGGACTTTTTTTCTGATTGTATATATGTCATGAGTTGATATGATGGACATTATGATACATGTAAATTATTTCATGACTTGTTATGTTATTTATCTTATTCATGGACTTTTAATCCTATTTCATGATTTTTTCAAATAGTGGTTTGAAAGTAGATATATATGAGCTTACATGTAATCTATCTAACAATGAGATCTATTAATTCATGTGTAATTGAGAAGAATGATATCTAGATACATTACAAGTAATATGAACACTTTGATTAACTATAAAAAAACATCTATATAGTTCAATGAGAACTATTAATACATGTAATTGACAAGAACAATATATATATATTACAAACTTAATATTGACTTTGATAATTAACTATATCAAAAACCATCTATAAATAGTTCAAGGAGATCTAGATTATTTCATGTAATTGACAAGAACAATACTGATGTTACAAGTAATTTATGGATGCACAAATAAATCTATTATAATCTATTAAGTCAACATAATCTGGCCAATATGCATAGTTTAATATTTAGAACAAAATTAGGTAAATATGTAACTATGAATTTAACTTAAATATTTAAAACAAAATTGGATACATTCATAAAAGTGAGTTCATGAACTTAAACCAAAATTGGACGAATACAAGAGTGCATTGTATTGCATAAATAATTCATGTCTATGTTCTTCCAGACATTTTGCATCATAAACATAAATGTTGAAATGTTAGAATTTATACAAGTTCATTTAAAGTCAATTTTAATTTATTTCAAATCTATATCTCTAAATTATAAATTATGACACTTCAAAGAAGACATAGATATTTATACTTAAAAAAACATATATAAAAATACATGACAAATTGAACAAAAACTTACATGTATAAATTTGATTCAACCTAATGTACAATCAACATCCTCTCTTTTCTGCAATGCATCTATGATTGCCTCATGCTCTTCCATTGAAAGTGTCCATAATATTTTATTAGCAGGTCTCCCTTTGTCTCTTTCCAATTTTATATTTGTTGCCATGACCAAATGGGAATAGTGCATAATCTTCTTTTCTGATTGGTAGTCTTCAAAAGCTGGTAAATCATTCCTTCTTGTTAGGTATTTGTGTAGCCATGTACCAACTACCACAACAAACCCAATTGGATATTGGAAACATCATCATCTACTTGATGACATATCAACTTTTTATTAGGTTCTACACTTCGAGCTAACCCATACTCTATTTTCTCTTCATTATCCTTAGGTGAAACAATAGCATACACATGTCCTGCAAAACAAAATTAAGTACATACACAAATAAAACTTGTTTAAAGGTTTACAATTCAAATTTAATCATAAATTATATGGCATACACATATAACTAATATAATTTAAAGTTTTACAATAAATTGAATTAAATTACCAGGTTGTATGAGGTTTGAAACACAATCATAATCTTCTGATGCAAAGGTATGATCCAAGTCTTCATTTATTGTATCATCTTCATCTTGTGTCTCACTAGGTTTTAAGGATTTTTGTTTCCATTCTTCAACCCATTCTATATTCTCTCATTATTCTCATTCACCTGCAACACAAAATTGACAAAAACATGCAAGCTCCCTAGTCCATATAGTCCAAGTATTAGAATTAGAACTCCTAAATGAATTCCATTTAGTCGATCCACTGATTGTATTACAATCATATCTTGAAAGGATATTCTTCTCTTCAACTAGCTAGAAAAAATGCCTAATTGTAGAGTTCTTACTTGATCTTGTAGACAAACTTGTTTTACACCATTCAACAATTGCACATGCATCTTTAAATTTTGATTTTTTCTCAAATTTGAGTTGCTCTCTACAAAGGGATCTCTTAACACATGCACCAGCACCATCATGTTCTCCCTTCCTATGCCCAGCCTCAAAAAATTCAAAATATATTGGATATTTATTTTCTTATGTATCCTACTAAACCAATAAAACATTCTAGCATTCTTGAATTGTCCTATGCAATTATCTTACCATATTAGATGTTATGTTATATGAATTTCTCTCTCCCTTCAATTTTCATAAAAGGTCTTAAAGCAATACTGGATAAACTCTGATGAGTGTAACCTATTATCACTCATATAGAAATGGTACTCTCTCAATATTTTTCGATCCTCTTTTGTACTATCAAGTGCATGCCTATAGACAATATGAACAAAAATTGTTACTTGCACTAAATTATAATATTTTCATTGGATCTCATCTTGTGGTGAAACCATGTAGTTCTCTAGACAAAGTCAACGACTGAAAGTATACTACCAATTGGAAATGTATTCTTGCATATGTGAAATTATCCATTAAGCCATCTAGAATTTTGAGAGTGTTTCACATATTTAGGTATGACCTTACTCTTGAATTCATTCATTAAAGTATTAACACTAAGTTTTTTAGTTATTAGGTCACACCGTTTTCCAACTTTTCCATCCTTCAATGGATACTCAACAGTTTTAAATCTTTGTACATCAGCTAATTGTTGTCTAAAATCAAATGAAATAGTTTCATAAAAAACATTCATCTAATAATGTAAGATTGTCACATACATCACATACACCATAAATACATGCATTCAAAAGATAAAATTTCTCATTAGGTGGGTTACAAAATAAATTTGAAATAAAATCCTTTACAGTTTGAGGTGGTATATTTATACCACATTCCTGCAACATTTCATTATTATGCATAGTAGAACGTATAGATAAAAAAACATCATAATGATAATGAAATTGAACATGAGTTTTGCAACAATAGGTGATTCTTTCTTTTTAAATCCTTACATACCATGATTTACATTTTTCAAAAGATCTTTGACTAATACTAATAGTTAACACCTTATCATCCACAAATTTTTTATACAATTCTATTTGAGTCATATCTAAAAGGTGTTTTGGATGTGGATCACAAACTTTTGAACTGACTCTTAATTTAAGAACATCTCTAGCATTATGGGATACTCTTGTATTATCGTGCCAAAAAATTTCAATCAAAGTTTTAACTTCACCAATAAGTTTCATGTCAGACCTCGGGAATCTGCCACTGAAGGTCCATAAATGGTTTTCCAGATCACTTTCAAAGTTAACTCTTCTCTTTACAGCTCTTGTTAAAGTTTTACGATAAATATTAAGATATCCACTTATGTTTTAAATCATTCTTTTATCATTAGTAGTTTTGTTTACTAAAACTATTATTATTGCTTGTCATGTTGCATTAATATCTTTAGAACAAATTTTCTTTCCATTGTGTCAAAGTCACTAGAAACAATTGATACAACTTGTTTTAGAGACTCATACTTATTCTTGGATTTCACATAAATGCCTAACCTCTTCATCACTTTTCACATTTTAGACATTTTAATTAATTGTAACATTAATTGACATTGAAATCCAAATTTCTTATTATAAAAAAAAATGTCTAAACAATCTACTCGAGTGTGTCCTAATCTGTCTCCATGAAACCAAACCATGTAGATTGTCTAGCACATAATTTTTTATTTGAAATTGTTCATTTATTTCATTATCATTCAAATAAGTTTCTTTCTCAATTAGTGTTTCTATGTCTACATCCACATTGTTGATTTTAATTTCAATTGGTGTTTGATTTTTAGTTTCATTCAGGGTTTGACTTTCAATTATTTTATCAATGTGATTAAGATTACTAATTTGTGGAATTTTATGTGCAATTAGATTTGTTAATCTATTTTTAGGAATAAAATTTAAATCATTTCAATTATAACCTGCTAGTAGAAATTCATGAACTTCACTATTAGAATAAGTTACATTTGGATGTGAAGACATACCTGTATCCAATACTAGATTAGAAGATGCACCTGAATATTTTTCTTCAACCTGTGCATCCATTATGGTGTCTTCATTATCCTCCTCTTTTGAAACAATTGTTGAACTTGATGCTCCAACATTATTCAGTAAACGAAGTCTTTATCTTCTTTCTCATTGTCATTTTGCCTCTTTCTCTCTATTTAATACAACCTCCTCAGCTGTCAGACCCTTTCTTAGCCTCTTTCTACATTGGTTTGATCCCATTTTTGCACCAAGATTCAAGTTCAAATAATTCTTTTTGAATGTCAGATCCAAAACAAGACAAAGGAAGAGAATCTTGATCCAAATATTTTGTTTTCCTAGTACAAATTGTAAAAAAAATGATTGAAAATTCATCGATCATTGAGATCGGGCCCACAGTCCTATTTTTTTATTGCAACAGCTCTTTATGAAATGGGCACCCGTTATTTAAATGAAATGGGTGCCCATTTTGTAATTTCACAAAACAAGAGCCCATTTTTTGAGTTTAAAAAAATGGGCGCCTATTTTGTAAAACTACGAGCATGAACCATAACCGCTAGTTTATTTTTTGGTTTAGGACAGGCTTGGTGGGACCAAGCCTATGCTTGGCCTTACAAAAATATGGCTAAGGCATTTCAATATAAAATTTATGCCTTGACATAATTTTTTTAACACCTTCCCGAATGAGTTTTTCAATAAAACAAAAACACATTTTAGCTCTTATTGTGCATATTATAAAAATATAAATTTTATAGTGATATGATAAATTTTAATATTTTTACAATATTTATTAAGCCAACGTGGTATCTAAACTTGAAATAGTAAGGTTAACTAAAACATTAATAACTTTTTTAATTTTACATTTTTTGAAAAATGAGTTATATGACATCAATCTACATAGAATTTCCTTCAAATTAAAAAAAATTGAAAAAAAGTGAAGTTATCATCAAATTATGGTGGTTGTACACGAGAGGTTTCAAAAATGTACTTTATAGTCAATTAAAAATTAATAAAAAAATATTCAATAAAAAAAGAAGATAAAATATTCTCATCAATCTTCAGTGTGTTAGGTACCTTTTCCAAAAAGGATTCACAAAAATACATTTATTTACTTCAAAAAAGGGTGGTCGTACATGTGTGAGGTGTGGTCCTGAAACAGGCATTTTTAAAAAGTGATTTTTAAACATGCATACTAAAATTTAATTTATACCATGTGGGTATTGAAATAAATTACATATTTGAAAACTAGACTCCGAGCAATAAATTTTATATTACTGAAGTTTTTCAAGATTCAATATTTAAGTGCCTCAAATTTTGACATCAAATGACAGAAATTTTGAAAAATAGGGAAAACACTTCCACTTTTTGCCCAAAAGTGGGACTCAACTTCTTGTAGCCACCCATGTGAAAAAGGGTATATGAAACCCTGATCTATTTGATCCATCCTTTGTAATTTTTTATAGTTATGTGTCATTTACTATTGCTACAGGGCTACTAGAAGGGGCTTTAGGTCTGTGACAACATTTGGAGAAGTTTGAAGAAGTGGGTGTGTTGGGTAGCGCTTGAAACCCAAGAACCACTTGAATCCATCCAAATACAATCTAAAGTCACCAAATATACCACCATTGTTCATTAGGAGGAGTGTTGGTCAGTTTGAGGTCCTTGGAAGAACTTGAGGGCTTGGGAATAGTGCCTAAACCTCTCAAATTTATAAACTCACCTTAGTTGATGTCATCCACCACCCTTACCGCTACATCACAAGGTCATCAATCCCTGATAATGTTGAAAATTTGTAATTTTTTGAAGATGATCTAGATATTCTCAAATTTATCAATTTTGAAGACAACTTTCATGGACAAGAATTGGATTGTGGTTCCTTTTTTGAAAATGTTAATGGAAAGGACTCTATTCTTGGAAATGAAATAATTCAGCTGAAGACAAATAAAGTCCCAAGGTATTGGAAAACATTTTTGACAACCAGGATAGAGCTAAAACATAAATAAAAGACAATAACACTAATGAAATTGATGAAATAAATTTAGGTACCAGTGAAGCCCCTCTAAAGGTTTTTATTGGCAAAAGGATGTCATCTCATGTAAGGGAGGATTTGATTAATTTGCTAAGAAAAATTAAACATGTTTTTACATGGTTCTATGATGATTTAAATGCCTATATAGAGGACTATTTAAGCATGTTATTCCTCTCAGGGATGATACAAAACTATTTAGGTAGAAGAAAAGGCCCATTAACCCTACTCTTTCTCCCAAAATGCAGGAGGAATTGATGAAACTTAGAGATGTCGGTATTATTGAACCTATTAGGCATTCCTCAAGGGTTTCTAATTTGGTCCCTATTAGAAAAAAGAATGGTAACATCAGATTATGTGTTGATTTTAGAAACCTTAATTTGTCTTCCCTCAAAGATAATTATTGTTTGCCCAATATGGAGGCTAGGTGATAGTGTAGGAATCAAAATAGTTTAAGGCCACATTTACTACACCTTGGGGAACCTATGTATATGTAAGAATGCCTTTTGGTCTTACCAATGAAGGAGCAACTTTTCAGAGGGTTATGGATGTTTCTTTTGCAGATTTCATTAGAAAATTTCTAGTTGTTTACCAGGATGACTTGACAACCTATGCCAAGGAGGAAAAGGATCATTGCTTGCATTTGGAGAAAATATTTTCAAGGGATTTTGAGTATGGTCTCTCTTTGAATCCAATAAATTGCTTCTTTGGAGTGATAGAAGGTAAATTTTTAGGTCACTTGGCTTCCAAAGAAGGAGTCAGGATTGATCTTGAGAGGGTGGTTGTTATTGACAAAATCTAGCAGCCCAAAAATGTAAAAGGTATTCAAACATTCTTTGGACAAGTTAGTTTCTTGAGAAGGTTTGTCACTAATTTTTTAGAAATTAGCAGACCTATTTCAAAAATGCTAAAGAAATGGACTGGAGTAAATTGGATTGAGAAGCCATCATTGGATTTCCAAAGAATAAAGAGAGAAATTAAGGATGCCCCTATGCTTAAGGCTCCAGAATGCAACAAGCCTATGCATATATTTTATTTTGCATCCTATCAAACACTGGCTGCAGTCGTATTACAAAAAATTCAGAAGGATTTGAGAAGCCAATTGCTTTCTTCAACAAGTCTCTCTAGATAGTTGAATTAAAATATGATATAAATGAAAAACAGGCTTATGCCCTATTGAAATCAATCAAAACTTTTAGATGTTACTTAATGGGAGCAACAATTGTTACTTATGTGCCTAGTTCTACTGTAAAAGATATTTTCACCTAGCAAGAGGTCTGAGGTAGGAGGTGTAGATGGATTAACATAATCCAAGAGCTCAATATTGATATTCAGATTACCAAGTTGGCTAGGGGTCAAGGGCTTGCAAAATTAATGACCCAAGACAATTTAGATGCAAATCAACTAAATCAAGTTGAGGAGGGGAAAAATTCAAGTATATGTGATATGGATCCTTTTGATTGGTATGTTGACATCATTTATTATTTACAGATAATGCAATACCCTCTTGGTTTGACTAAGAATGCTAAAAGAACTTTGAAGATTCATGCCATCAAGTATGTGATAATTTTGGGTAAACTATGGTGGAGAACAACTGATCATATTCTGTTGAAGTGTATTGATAAGGATCAAGCAATTAGGATTCTAAAGGATATGCATATGGAAATTTTGGAGGCAATTATATGGCTAAAACAACAGCTCATAAGATTGCAAGAGCAGGTTTTTGGTGGCCTTCATTATTTAGGGATGTTGTTGAACTTGTAAAGAAATGTGATGCTTGTCAGATATTCTATGGTAAGCTGAAATTTTTAGGTAATTTACCTTTGAAACCTATTGAAATTCAAGCTCATTTTAAGTAGTGGGGTATTGATTTTATTGGATAAATTGCAAACAAATCTAGTGGTATTCATTCCTAGATTTTGGTGGCCACTAACTATTTTACCAAGTGGGTAGAGTTCGTTCCTACTAGAAAATCCACTAGTGGGGTTGTGATGGATTTTATTTTGAACAATATTATTGTCAAATTTGGATGTCTAGAAAGAATTGTGACCGATAATGCAATATGCTTTAGATCTAATGATTATATTGATTTTTGTGAAAAGTATGGTATAAATAGGTCAACTTCATCCCCTTACCATCCTCAAGGTAATGCACAGGCTAAATCAAGCAATAAAAACTTATTGAAGATAATCAAGAGGGTCCTTTATACAAATAAAAGAGCACGGGATGCTAAGTTACCTTTGGCAGTCTAGGTTGACAGGATGACTGTGAAGAAATCAATTGGACATGCTCCATTTGATTTAGTGTATGGGATTCAGATTAGATTGCCTCAGAACAACCTAATTGGAATGTACAAATTTATTTAATTATATGATGAAGATTTGACAGATGAGATGCAATTGAGGATGAATGATATCTTGGAATTAGATGAAACTAGAAAAGAATCTGCATTAGAGAATGCTAAGTTGCAGATACAAGTTAAGGACTTGCATGACAAGAGAACCACAGTAAAAAAATTTGAGAAGGATGATTTGGTTCTTTTGTGGAATGACAGGTTGGAGGATAAAGGAAAACATGGAAAATTTGATCCAATCTGATTGGGCCCCTAAAAAATTCATGATAGGTGGGGAGAGAACTCATATTTTATTAGAGAGCTTTCTGGTAACATTCTGGAATTGACTATTCATGGACAATTTATGAAAAGGTATTTCTCTTGAAGTACTATCTTTTCTATGAGCATTAATTAGGTCTATAAATATTTCCTTTTCTATTAGGTGTTTCCCTTCTTGTTGTTCCTAGTTGGTCTGCCAATTTTTGGTAGTTTCCTTTCAAGTTTTAGTCAGGTTTGTGGTCTTCTCTACCAAAGATTCTAAATTCTTTCTATGCTTGCAAGAGGAATACATCCCCACATAGAGCCAATCTTAGCCTTTTTTCCTACTAGTATAATAATCCTTTGAAAATTGCCTTTCTCATGCAAAATCCATTGAAAATGTATTAAGGGATGAAGGAATTAGGTCTCCATGTTTCTAGGGTGTCAAAAAATTCATTTGTTAAGTCCTTAAACCCTACATGTTTATATTTCTTCGTTACCTTTTCCATCACTTAAGTGCTCCTTTTAGCACATATCTTAAGTTGTTGGGCGGGGCCATGTATCATTTAAGTCTTTACCTAGCGGGCCGAGTTTTAATTTTTCCTAAGTTCCTAAGTCCCTGAAAAATATTTCCTAAGTCCTGACCGGTTTAATATTTCCTAAGTCATGCACTTTAATTTGTCCTATGTCTCGGCCTTGTTAAACCTGGCAAGATCTAAGTGAATCCCATAGCAAGTGTGATACCTTGATCCAAACATTGCGAGGAGATTACCTTTCGCAGGATCACACATATGTGACACTTGGCATTAGTGGGTTCGATGTCAGAGCCTTGAGCAAAAATTAACAGACGGTTAAATCTAGATGATCATACGGTCGACGTATTTCTGTTATGAAAATATGCACGATGGATATTCTTCATGGGATCACACCAGCAACCAGAGGATAAAGTAAATTAAAGAACGATTAGATCTTGTTGATCTGATAGTAGGCGTAATGCCTCAAAGGGAAGGTGTTCGACGGTTACTAATCAAGGCATCACGCCTTGGTGACATGTATCTTTAGTGAAATCATGGTCCTTGAGCTGAAGGTAGGTAATGTTCTAACAGATCTTTTTTATTGTGCGGTGGGTGTAATGCCTCAAAGGAAAGATTTATGAAAGTTAGTGATCACGGGATCATGCCATACTACCATGTGTCTAGCTTGATGAATATTTTTAAAGGTGGGTCCTCAATGCTAGGTAATATGGATGTGTTCATTTCTGATTGGTCTTTAAGGAAAATGATGTATCAAATATAGTTTTGGGTCAAACAAAGGTTTTTTTTTATTATCTTGAGCGGCATGATGTGATGGGAAAGGTGGAAATCGACAGTTGTGTTTGAAACTGGTTCATTATTTGTTGATTGGCCATTATTTTTGAATTTTTGAATTTTGAGTGAGGTTTTCAAAAATAAGGAAGTTGGTGAGCCATAAATACCAAATCAAATCTGATCTGATTGTTCTCAGGTCATAAACGATAGAGTTTCAGTTGATAATTGAATGGATTCCGTGGTGGTTGGGCTAGATGTGATCAAATATTATTTTGTTGCCACCATGAGTTTGATATTTTGTAAAGGGTTTTTTCCTTCTGGATGAAGCAATTATGATTTTGGACAAATAAAAAAGAATTAAAATCCTTGGTGCATGGTGGTAGATGAGATATTTTTGAAGATATGTTTTCCATAGGGATTCAAAGGATCATACCCTAATCTTGCAGCCCAGTTGCTAGGGTTTTAATTGTATAGAAGTATCAGATTTGTTTCTGATATTTTATGATTATTTTAGGGTTATCTTCCTTGTCACTTCTACAGTAATTCAATTCCTTATTTCATGTTGTGGTGGTTGACAGTGTTGCCCTTATTTTTTCCTAAATGACCCTAAGCTTTTTTTAGTCCTTGTTCTTATAAAAGGATTCACAAGGTCATTTGGTGGTTTTCTTTTCCCTTGTTAAAGAACTTGTCTCTTCCCAATTGCTCCTTTCTCCATTTGTAGATTGACCTACCTACAAAACTAGATAATAGACAAGTTCTATTGGTTTCAGTCAATAATTGGTAGAAGAGATCTGTTTAACCTCTATGTTTCACAGAGATCCTAATGAATCATACAGTTTTCTTATTTATGTGTGGAGTATTTTATGTTCAGTCCATCACTTTTCTATTAGTTCCATGGTAACTAGTTCAAAGATTACAGGAATTGCTATGAATCGTGTCCCCTACTTTAATGGTTTGTAATTTCCTATTGTCTTGTGAATTGACAAGCTCAAGTCCATAGTTGTAGATTTAGTTATGTATGTCTTGATATGCTTTTATGTTAACTCAAGAAGTTAAGTAAACTCTTGTTGTAACTTGGTAGAATTGCAAGGTATTAAGGAGGATTGTTGTAAGTAATGAGGTTCTTAACTTATAATCTGATTTTCATTTGCAAGGTGAATGATATGAATTGACAATATAGTGAGGAATTATTTTGAATATGCCCAATAGATAAGGCACTTATCACAAACTAAATCAAATTCTACCCCTAAAACATCAAATTCCAAATCTTAAGACAATAGTTGTGGACTTAATAGAAAAAGACCCTTCTTTATTTGTGAGTAATTTGGTAGTGTGTCTAGCTTCACATCCTATCTCTTTATGTTAGAAATAACAAGAAGAAGAATGGGCATCCATATTATTTGTGAGAATTAGTGAAAAAGTGAAATTAAGTGATCATAATCCTAGGTACACCCACCTGAATTCTATACAGTTCAAAGTGTAGAAAGACCTTCTGTTTTGTTAATTGGTCCTTATTCTTGTGTGAATATATTGATTGTGGAAAGTAAGCTAATCCATAGGTGCATCTCCATATTTCCAAGGTAATTAAAATCTTGTAAACCAAGAGCCAACAGATCTCTTGCATTCCTAACCTAGATCTTAGACTTATGCTATCATTTTTTTTTACTTGCATTCTTAGATTAGCATTTCCTTATTGCATTTAGCTTAAATCACATAGTCTAACTAAGAGGTATTTTAATCTTGTTCTAGATTAACTTTTCTTTATTTTTCTTGCATTTGTATTCTAGTTTAGCTCTTGCATTTCACATAGATCTCTCACTCCTACATTATCATTTAGAATCTTCCATTCTATGGTGCACCTTGTAGGGGTTTCTTATTGAGGTTAATTTGAGAGCCACTACCCATAATGCTTACATTCTTGTACGTCATAGGTAGGAAGCTATAAGGCACCTCTTGAGATTTACTTCATGGATTCTCTCAAGCATAATGGTTTATAGAAGTGTGTCGCATTTTGATCACACATTTTTTGCACCCACTTTGGGGCTCTGCATGCATTTTTAACTCCATTTCTTGCATTTTAAGATTTTTGTTGTCGCAAGTTTGTCACTTTTGTTTTACAACCCAAAAAGTCACATGACATTCCAGAAGATACCAGGATGACATTTCTTAACATTGCTAGATGACATTTTCCAATTAGTGGAATATCATTTTGTAATACAGAGAAATATAGTCTCTCTTCTGAGAGAAATATCACACAAATTATTTATGGTCTATCATATCATTCTAGAATATTGCCCAGTTCACAAAGGTCTATTGTATAATTTTCCTGGCAGACTGTGAAGTTTCACCTAGATTTATTTTTTGTCATAATTTGAGTTTTAGCCAAGTTTGCTTGCATTTTCTTGCATTTTTTGGGTTTTCTAGTTTTCTAACATAACTTAACAAGTTTTTTGTAGGATTTTTTATTTTATTTGCATATTTTGTACCCTAACTTATGCTTTTGTAGGAATCACTTTTTAAAGAGATTTCATTGCTAAAACTCCTAACTTGTGATTTTGTAGGTTGCCTTGGAAATACGAATAAACATTGTGCTTTCTTATACTTGATTTTTCTAGGCACCTAGCCTAATTATTTTTATTTTGGTAAATGAACAAGTTCTTGATGTGTTTGGGAGACACCATGGAGTAAGAGAGTATGTTATTTTCCTCATGGAAATTTAGAAATCTAGACCTTCATTAGTTATCCATTTCTTTTATTGCATTTACCTTTAGAGGGCCTGCCAAGAGAGAAATATTTTGGGAATGACCCAAGTGGGAAACACAAGAACCTGTCTACTCCATCCCACTATTATCAAATTTTTTCTTCAATCCAAAGAGAGGAAAGATGTGGTCATTTATACTTCTAATGCTTCTTCATGTGTAGGGCCTAGTTGTCCAAATCTTCCTAAGCAATCTACTACATTTGATTGGGCGCATGTAGGGCCTTCTTGGTCTAAATCTTGTTTACAAGACTACAAGGGGAGTACATTCACTTTGTGTGGGGATGAGAGGTCTAAATCTTTCTTGTGAGACTATGCATCTTGGGTGCTTGTAGGGCTGAAAGGTCTTAATTTTTCTTGTGAAACTATAAGGGGTAATCATGAATGGAGATCCTTATTAAGAACATTAGGACTTATAGGCTAACCATTTTGTCCATGTGACTTCCTTTGTGCAAGGATTGATCCAAGTATATTTTCTCATATCACCCCAAGACACTCACCATATGTGTCCCCTTGGATGCAAAGCTTGAATATGGCAATATGGAAAGACATGTGATTCCAGCATCATTTTTCTCCAATTGATCCATAACTTGCATAGTCCTAAGAAAATCCACTCAACCACCTAATCGTGGGGCTAAGAACATCAAGTTGTGGGGAAAGGTTGAAGCACCTCCCTCTTGACCTTAGGTAGAACATGCTTGATGTATCTTTGATTTGTGCAAGACCTGTGGAAATTATTTAAACATACACATTATGGTTCTATTCATAGAGTTTTCCTTTAAGACATCACACATGTTTGTATCATGCAAGGTTTCTTTGATCCTTGCTTGATTATTTTAAGACTACTCTATGTGCCACAATTGCTTTAAAAATTTCAAATTCATTGTTAAACTTGGTACACATTGTCACTTTGCCAAATTAGTCAGAATGGTCGATCAAAATGAGGAATTTTAATTCAAAATTGATCCTGTAGTATATTCTGATTAAGTATCACCTGCCTTTAGTGATAGATATCATGCGACACTTCAAAGTGTCATCTACAGTTCAGAGAAGTGTCACCCCACTGTACTGGGGTATATAATCCCACCTATCTACAGTATATTGTATCATCCTAAAGTTTTGTCCTGCTTCACCAAGTTATGTCATAGGGATTTTATTTCCTATTTAAGTGTCATCTAGTTATTTGAGGTCTATCACCCAAATTCTAGTCTGAGTGGGCTTGGTCCAAATTTTCTCTTAGCTGATTTAGCAAGCTTACATTTTACTCTTTTTGATCTTTTAGTCTGAAGTTGACATAATATGAGTTGTTTTAGCTGAAAAGGATTACTTAGATTCCTTTTCCCTCATGTTTCTCACATCCTCCCACTTAGTAGGAAATTTAAAATGTAAGAATTTTTAATAAGATTTTAAAAACATTATTCTAATACCATATTATATATGTTAAATGTCATTTGGATTCAGATCTTGTATGGATTGAACTACTTTTGAAGTAGTTATCAACATATAGTATGATAAATGAATAGAAGTTTTTGGTAAATGTGAGAAATAGAATTTAAATGGAAGAGCTATTCTATTTTATCCAAAGACTTTGAATTAGTTCTTGTAGGATTTGAGCAATATAAATCCACAAAACCCAAAGATCACATGCATACAAAAACATGTTACAAGGAAGTAGAGACAAGAAGAGGGCAAGGGTTTGACTCAAAAATATGAAGAAAAAAATATCCTCAAATAATGAATGAATAAAATATACAATGGATCAACCTTATAAAGGAGATGGAAAGCCTTGAAAGGCAAATCCTAAAAAGTAGAAGTGCATGTAATAATTAGTTTAATTATTACATGACTAATGCATGCAAGTTAATATTTAAAACAACTAGTGCATGATTGTTTAAAATAATTAGTGCATGAGTGTTTAAATATAAACAACTAAAAATAAAAGTGTTGACATCTTAAGAAAGGAGTAACGTTAATTAATAAAATTAATACTTTACTCTAACAACCCCCCTTAAGATGAGCAACAATGAAGCTACAAACAATGCAAGAAGAAAGCAAAGGAAACTACAGTGTTGAAAGCATAAAAATGGGTCCCGACAACATGGCCTGATGAGGTACCCAGCACAACCAAATCTCTATAAAATGGAGAAATAGAGAAAACCCAGTGGGAAAAAACCCTAGTCCAAAAAAAGATATAAAGGCAAGAAAAAGAAAAAAAAAATGACTTCAAGAGACTCTCTCAAAGCCATCAGTACAATGTGTGCTGCCAACCCCCCCATGAGAGAGGATCAAGGCTCCAAAGCCCCCCTAGAATGAAAGAACCCCTGGATGAATGAAAAAACCACTGTGACTCCAATGTAGAGAAATGAAAGTCAGAGGACACTAAAGAGGTAACCTTGAAAGATGAGGTGTCACTGGAAAGCTAAGCTGATGCTCAAATGAGTAAACACGGGGATCCTAAAAGGGGATCCCCAATGTAGGTGGTGTGACAGGTGTGCTAACACTGTCATGAAAGAGGAGATGAATGTCCTTTGTAGAATCCTCAAGTGCACCTGATGGCTCGATGAATGGAGCTGGAGGGTCAGGCAGTGCTGAAGAAGAATCATGTTGAAGATAGAAGACCTCAACAGGATGTGTTGTGGCAGTCATATTAGTGATCTCTGGAACAATACAAAGGTTCAAGCGACCTAACTGCACCACATGATGCTCTCGCAAAAGAGGAGATTTGTGCTCCAAAAATGGAGATGGTGGACTAAAGTGTGAGAAGGTGTAGAGATGGGTGGAATGATCAACTATCCCTTTAGAAACAATGCCTCTAGTGAACTCAACTATCTTCCTTGATCCACTGTGTGTAATTTGATAAATCGAGAGAAGGTTTACAGACAGATATGGAACATACAATACATCATTGAATGTGCCATCTTGAATGCCTACTGAACCTTTCCCGTAGACTGTCAGGACAATGTTATTCCCCATGAGAATATGAGGAATGGGAGAAGCCTCAACAGTAGAGAAGACCCCTTGAGAAGATGTCATATGGTGAGAAGCACCTGAATCCAGTATCCAAGGGACCTGTAAAGAGGATGCAATGGATGCCCGTAATGCATGACCCTATCCTAAATCCTATCCAGATGTCAAAGATGTGGAAGAAGACTGAAAAGCAAACCCTTGTGAGGTAGAAGAGGATGGAGAGGAAACAGTACTCTTCTGAAGAAGAGCTTGCAAATCTGCAATCTATTTCTCATAGCCATCAAATCTCTTCTTAAAATAATGTGACTCATCATGAGGTCCCTTCTGACAATAGGAACATGTAGGTCTCTTAGTCTTCTATTTCTCCTTCTTAGAAGAAGATGGTGGGCCAGTAGAGTGTTGAGAAGAGGAATCTGATATCTACTTTGGCTTATGCTTCTACTTTCCGTTGGATGGATGGGCAACCAATGCTTAGTTCTTTGATCCTGTTAGAGATTCCAACTAAGTAAGTTTGGCCTGCTCTCTAGTCAAATGATCACAGAACATGTCAAAAATGGGCATGGTGAATGTAGGTCCCAAAGCATCCATGGTAGAATGAAAGATAGAAAAGAAGATATGAAAGGTTCCCCTAAGCTTAGACATAATCAGATAAATGCACTCTTTATCAGTTTTTTACTTTCCACATCCGTGTAACAAAGATCTCTGATGTTTGAACTTCATCAGAAAGTCCTCAATAGAGGGAAAAGAATTAGGTACAAGAGAGGTAAGCTCTGCCTCAATTTGAAGTGCTCTGAACTCATTCACTATACCAAACAAGGTGTTTAGCTTGGTCCACATAGCTAGAGGGATATTGCACCCATCAAGATGAAACTACAAGTTATCCGATACCTGTAAAGCAATCAACCCCATAGCCTCATCCATCTTGTTCCGATGTTGCATGATCTTAAAGGGCCTCTGTAATACTAGTTGCACTGCATCTAGACAAGACCAGAGCCCTTTTGAATGGAGAAGCTGTGTCATTGGGGTTTTCCATGTGTGATAATTATGTGGGGTCAGAAGTTCTAGACAAGAAGAGGTCTCGGCCATATTTTTTAGAAGGGGTTTTTGTTTTGATAAATATCTGGTTTAATTGATAGAAACAAGAAAATAACACCCCCCCACAATCCAAATATCGAACCCCTAAGCCTAGAATGATATGCTTTATCAAGAGCAGAGAAAAAAAGCTTCGATCTAAATCCTGTGTACCTTGAAAAAATTCTAATGAAAATAGGCAAAAATCTAGATGGTACTCAAGAAGAGCTTTCCGGTGCTTCTTCTAGATCGAACAATGGAGCTAATTTGAGCAAATTAGCCCCCCCAAAATGCAAAAAGGATAATCTGGCATTGACAAAAAAAAATAAGTTAAATGACAAAAAATACCAGATTAACCTCTATGAGAGCGTCGATCTTAGAACCAGCTTTCTAGAGATATCTCATTTGTCAAAAAACAATGCCTGGAGCTTCTGAAATGCCAATTTCAATGAAAGAGGCTCCAAAGACAAAAAAACAAAAATGGTTTGGCCAAGGCGGTAGCCCGTGGTCACATGGGGGCTCCGTCATGTGAAGACAGCCACTGACACCGACAATTAAGTGCTAGCAATTTGCGCTAACCATGGTGGTTGAATCCGGCTGCTGGCGGTTTGCACAAACCACGGCAGTTTTCTCCAGCTGCGGCGCGGGCGACAGTTTGGCGTGGCAGTTTAAACTTAATGGTTGTCAGTTTGAGGCCGACGGTTATGCAGCGGCGGTGGTTTCCAAGCTGAGCATGGGTGGTGCGCGGGCGGCGTACCCCCTTTTTAAATTTTTTTTATTTTTTTTAATTTTGCGCAAAAAGGATCGTACGGAAACTTGCCTCGGGGTGCGTGCACAGCCTTGAGGCAAAAAAAATTTGTTTCTCCCTACAACATTGTCTAATTTTGACATGTTTTATATTGAAATAGGGGTTTTTGGGCGCTGCAAGCTCAACGATGAGATCCGTTTGACCTCAAAGTGCACCAAAATTTAGGGACCCCCTAATTTCAATAAAAAAAAATATTAAAAAAGCCTTAATCTGAAATAGCAGATCTGATGAACACGGTCAAATCTCTTAGGATTTCAAATGTTGCACCTATAAAAAGTGCTAAAAAAAAGAAACAAAAAATAACGTCCTACAGAGAATACCAGATCTGAAAACTATAACCAAAACCTTTCAAATCAGTTGAAAAATCTCTAATTTGAATCCTTCAAATGTGAACAAATTGTAGCAGATTAGGCTCTGATACCATGTAGGATTTGAGCAATACAAATCCACAAAACCCGGAGATCACCTGCATACAAAAACCTATTACAAGGAAGTAGAGACAAGAAGAGGGCAAAGATTTGACTCAAAAATATGAAGAAGAAAATATCCTCAAATAATGAATGAATAAAATATACAATGGATCAACCTTATAAAGGAGATCGAAAACCTTGAAAGGCAAACCCTAAAAAGCAAAAGTACATGTAATAATTAGTTTAATTATTACATGACTAATGCATGCAAGTTAATATTTAAAACAACGAGTGCATGATTGTTTAAAACAATTAGTGCATGAGTGTTTAAATATAAACAACTAAAAATAAAAGTGTTGACATCTGGAGTAAAGCTAATTAATAAAATTAATACTTTACTCTAACAGTTCTTTTAGATCATATTTATACTACACAATTGATAAGTGATTGAATTTTTATTTGCCTAGTTGAACTTCTTGCTTTGGATGGTGAATTCACCTAAATAGATTAGTCATTATGAATAACCTTAGTGTAAAATTTGATGACAATTTGTAGAAATAGTACTCCAAGATCCTTTATTTGTTTAAGATCTTTTAAATTAGTACTTACCCAATAGGCTAAGCAAGTACTATTGCAATGAGTTTTGGATTTCTTGGTTTAACTAGTGATTAAACCAATGTTTGTAGACCAATTAAAAATTACTATATTTATTATTGTATTATATATTTTATATTTTGTATAGAAAAATGATAAATTTTTAACTTTATCACATATATATTATTTATTAAAAACTTGATTGGCTAAATAATTTGAAGTGTTATACACAAAATTTGCGAAATTCTTCCAAAACTGGCTCCATAGGTCCCACATTATTTTTATTCTCATTTAGAACTAAATAGTTTCTTTATTTTTATTTTTATTTTTATTTTTAATAACCAAGATATATCATATCATTAAATCCCTACCTCCACTAGATGGATATCAATATTTTTGTTAAAAATAGAATTATTATTAATAAAAATTTATTTTAATATAAATTAATCACATATTTTTTATTATACATTATAATTTTTTAAAAATTTATATTTAATAATTATATTTTTAATTTTTACAATTATGACTATTGAAATTAAGTTTTGAAAAAAACTATGATTTTTTATTAATTTAAAAATAAAATAAAATAAAATTTAAGATAGATGTAATTAATTTAAAATATATAATAAAAATTTTAAAGCTATTTTTAAAGTAAGATTTCAATTGTTAAATTAAAAACATAATAAAAATCTAAAAACTAAATGACACTAGAAAGCTAATTCTATTGCAAATTATTTAATATGCAATATTATACTTATTAATAATATTATTATACAAACAAAATTAAGACATGTACTCGCCACTAAGAAAAAATAATTTAGAAAATTCGATTACCGAAAAAACATTTTTACATACATAAAAGATTTGAATCTTCATTTAAATTGATATTAATTATATTAAAAATATGCTAATATAATATTTAAAATATCTATACATTTATACATCTTTCTAAATAAATGTATTTAATATATTTATATTAATATATATGTTTCGATAAAATTTAGTTTTATTCTTATCAAAAATTTAAATTTAAACTATACATTATTTAATATAAATGTATTTTATAAGTATAAAAAATTAATTTTAACCACCACTCTGAATCGGGGAACAAAATGCTCTCCACTGCCCGTGCGTCACCTAAGCTTAGCGTATCACGATGAAGATCATAATGTGTGTGATTGAAATCTAGCTTTAAGAAAAACTTAGTACACATATTTCTAGACATGTACTAACTCATTCACATCAGCGTTAAAATTTTCAAAAGCATGCTAACAAAATAACATAAATTGTCTTCAGACGTTAATTCAAACGGTGGGGAGTAGAGGCTTGAGGTTGTGGGTTACCTCCGTAGTCTCGGGTTTGAAACTCCCTCTGAATTTTTGAGCCCCTGGTCTCACCCGCGGAGGATTAGTCTCGCCCTCGAGCCAATATGCACAGCTATAGTATGTGGCAAATGAAAAATTTACATATTTTATACTAACAATAGAGATTGAAACAAATTTCACAATTCGCGCAGATTGTAGGAAGTTTCACAGATTCCAAAGTTTTAAGTAGTATCATTATTGAAATTTTAGAGTAAAATTTATATATATTAATGTATTAGCAATGTACTATTAATACATTGTCAATACATTAATATTTTTAACAATGAATACTTTAAGAATTATATCATTGATTAATTTAAAGTAAATTATATTCCATGTTTACTATAACTTTTGAGTTATGTTTTTTTACCTTTTAAACTGTTGTCATTAATATTTATCTATGTGTATCACATTCAAATTTAAGTTTATTTTAAAATGTATTCTTATTTCTTCATTACAGTAATAAAATATATTGTTACAATAAATGTTGAAGTATTTCAGATGTCTTAGTCTAGTAATTTATTGATGTATTGATTAAGAATAAATTGAAATTTCAAATTTTTAGAATGTATTCAATAATAGAATCACATTCAAAATATTTTTTTGAGTAGTCTACATTTATTATTGTTTTTATTTAGTTAATTAAATCAAATCATTCTAAAATATTACACTATTGTTTGGTGGAATAATAACTTTTACAAAAAGTATTACTAAAGACAAAAATATATTAAATTTGTAAAACAAGAAGTATTTAATTAAAACACTTTTCATAGTTCAAAAGTATTCTTAGTTCAACCAAACAAATTTATATTTTGAAAAGTTATAAAAGAAGATAAAATCGTATCAGTTATCTTTTATTAAAAATATATATATTTATATTTGTCAATTACTATTATTACATTAATGAAATATATTATTTCAAAATATCTTCTAAAAATGACAAGTCTATTTTGTTAATTGATACGAAAGAATTAAATCTAAAAAAAGCATTCTTACATGAAAAATATGTTGAGAAAATAGTTTTAGAAATTAAAAATGTTAAATATTTTACTTTTTTAAGTTTATGAAATATTAGAATGTAATATTATTATAAAAAATATTGTCTTTAGATTAGCTAAAATTACAATATTTAATCATTAGTTGTTATAGTTGCAAATGAAAAAAGGGCTCATATGGCTAAAAGTTGTTTGTCCAATCAAATGTGAGAAAACAATTTGATTGGCTAAAATCAAATAGTTTAATCACTAGTTAAAAAACTGGTTGTTGCCTATAGTTCCAAAAGCCTATAAGAGAAACTAACAAAAGTCTATAATAAGAACTTAAAAAGAAAGAAGAAAGATGGAAGTCCATACCTTTTGATTCTTCTTTGTATGAGTATAAATGACCTCTATTTAAACATTAATTTCAGCCCTAAATAGCCTTGTTAATAAAGCTTGCAGTTGAAAATATTGGGGTTTTAATTAAACTATTATTTATTTCTTTTTAATTGTAAATTTGTAAAGAAAATATCTTAATATTGGATTTGCATGTACAGTAGAAGAAATATCGTAAGGTGTAATGTAGAAGTAATAGTAAAATTTTAAATTCTTTAAATCTTTCGTTGCTTTCTACGGATCAATGATTCATGTTTGCACAACAGACTGCCCATTCAAGTGTAAGTGAAGCTTTTAAATAATTAATATTTTGAATTTATATAATATACATTTGTTTAAATTACTTTCATATATAAATAAAAATTTAGTTAATTCTTATTAAAAGAATATAACAATATAAGAAATGTTAGAATTATTATAATTTTAATCTACTTTAAATTAATTAATGATAATTAAAGTTAGAATTATCATGACACAAAATAAATATAAATTAGAAGAAAAATTATCTAGAGTATAATTATTTTATTTTAAAACTAATTTTAATTTTTATATGTTAGAATATTTTTTCAGTAAATTTATAATTAAAGATAATAAGATACAGTTTCAAATAATCCAAAGAAGTTAAAAAGTAAAACAAGTAAAATAAGTGAAAAATTTTTAAAGTAAAATAATAATCATAACTTTTTATGTATATTAAATAATTAATAATGTAATATATATGATGTATAGTATTAAAATTTCATAATAGTTATATTTATATAATATTATTAATAAGTATAATATTGTATATTAAATAATTTGTAATAGAATTTATTTTTCAAATTTTTATTATATTTTTAATTTAACAATTAAAATCTTACTTTAGGATTTGTATGAAATATGTTAATTAAGGATGTATGAAATAGCATTAGTATAAATAGTAAGAGGTTGGTACTTCTATTTTAATTTAAATTAAATATTTTAAAAATGATATGTGAGTGTAAACTTTTTGAAATTAAATATTTATTTTAATTCAAATTAAATATTTTTAAAGGAAGTGTATCAAATTTAATTATTAAATTGGAGAGTATATATTTAGTTGTATTTTTAAAAAAAATATAAAAATTGCAGGAGTAAAGAAACCTTTCTAAGTGTTATACTATTAAATATAATTTAAATTATTAATTTTATTTATATTAAATATTTCAAAGTAAGTGTAAAAAAAAAGTAAAAATGTGAAATGAGTAGATTGTATATTTAATTATAAATTTAGAGAGTATATATTTTAGTTGTACTTTTTTTAAAGTGAAAAAATGAAATGACTACACATAATTGGTTAATTTTAATTTATATGTAAATTGATTTTTAATTATAAATAATTATAAAATTATTATAATTATAATTTGTAATAGTAATTTTTTTAATTTTATAAATCATTAAAAAATATAGATTGTAATTAATTTAAATTGTAATAATTTTTCTTATAATTAATTTTAGCATTAATTATTTAGGCCAAATAACTATATAACTACTTTTCATAGAGTGCACAATTTTTTTATATTATATATAGATAGATCAAAAAAAATTACATCAGAGTTAGTCCGAGAGTAGCCAAAAAAGAGGCCCAGCCTCAACACGAGCTCAGAGTATCAAGAGCATAAGCAAAAAAACAAAGATAGGAAAACAACTAGTGCAGAATATCATCATGGATATCGATCCAAGCAGTCCACCCCAAAGGGCCCTCCATCCAAACGATGATCTTTCGTTCTTGGATCTGCATAAGCATGAAGATCTCATCTTTCCTGGAATTGAGGTTCTGTCTAATTTCATGGTTCAGTCTTTTGCAGGTTTGCTCGAACATTTGGAGATCATCAAAAGTCTTTCTCCACTCGTATCCATGCTTTAGCTCGTAAACAAAAAAGGTAGCATTCCCATCCCTCAAGAATCTCTTCAACTTCTCTTTATCCATCATCATAACAGTGTGGACTTGCAGAAAGATTTTTAAAAATGTGAGTTTTCAAAAAAACTCAATAAGAGCTCTAGGATTGCCTTGATACCTTTCCTCGTTCCTACACTTCTAGATCTGCCAAAGGATGTTAGAAGACAGCAAGTTCCATAATAAATTAGCATCCTTTTTAAGCCCAGCAATATGACCAGTAACAATTTTTAGAATATTAACATTTAAAGGGTAAAAAATACCAAACATGTTCCAGATTTCTTTAGCAAAGATGCAGTCAAAGAAGATATGTCTACCAATTTCTGGAAGCCTACAAAGGCTACAAATATCAGCCATGTTACCATATTTTCTAATAGGGAGTCTGTCGAGTAGAGTCAGCCACTTAAAACATTTGATTTTAGGCTCAACAGGACCTTTCCAGAGGATATTAAAATACTTCTTCCAAGAAACAGTATCCAAGGAGGAGTACCAAATAGATTTGATATGATTAATAATATTTTCATTATGATCAATGATTTTATAAATATTCTTGGCTTTGAGGTTAGCCATAATGACCTCATCTAGCCATTTGCATTTTAAATATCTATGAGAGTCCACATGACAGTCAGAAGGCAGATCCTTAGTGGCCTTGACAATCATGTTATAAGTCTTCTTTTGGGAGTAAGGAATATTGAATTTGTTCTGAAGCTCATCCCAATTAACGAGTTTATCATTTTCAAAAAGATCAGCAAGCTGGGAGATCCCCATTTTAGACCACAACCTAGCAAACATCCTTGGGAAAGGGCCAGGGGTTTACCAACAAGGTGCAGATTCCACCAGATGGACCTTTCACCGTATAGATGCTTAGCATCATGGAAGTCCCTGTTAGTGATAAACTTCCTGACATGATCCTAGGCTCTCCAAATGGATCTGAATACAGCAAAGCCTTGAACAATGACCAGGAAGTTGCTAATAATAGGATCACAAAAAGGGAGATTTCTCCAAGTTCTAGCTTTTTTAGGAAATCCCCTTTCAATATTATGTCTGACCAGCACTTTCCATGGATTGTTTCCATCCATAGAATGAAAGATCCATTTGGCAGATAAAGCAATACCTTGATTTTTAAGGTCTTTAAGCCCCAGCCCCCCAAGGAGTTTGTCAGTATGACACCAGTCCCATTTGACCACATGCATTTTTTTATTGCCTTTACCATCAGACTAGAGAAAGCTCCTAATGGCCTTTTGGATTTCCAAAATTTGGTAATTACTGAATATTCAAGTAGATGAGTAATATATGCTATAAGAAGACAACATATTTTGACAGACTTGAATTCTGCAGCAAGGGATAAGAATCTATTATGCCACTTATTCAGCTTCTTGTTAATTTTTTCCTTGATCCAGGACCACATTTCTTTGAGGGAAGGCTCAACAGAGAAGGGGATACCTAAATACTTAACAATTTTTTGAGGTCCGCCCCATTGGTAGCTATACTGATTGAACCAAACAGGAGGTTGCTCTTCCCACCCCAAGCAAATGGATTTGGATTGGGAAATACGAGCACCAGAGATAGAATAGAATATATTAAGCTTGGTTTGCAAGGCTTCAAAATTATTGTTACTAAGCTCAAAAAATAAGGCAGTGTCATCCACAAACTAACAGTTAATAAGCTCATCATTATTAGGGAGATAAAGGCCTCTAACATCAGGGGAAAGCATATTGTCTCTAAGGATATAGTAAAGGGCTTCAGAAGCTATGACAAACAAGGCAGGGGCAAGGGGACATCCTTGTCTAATAGATCGACCAAGGGGAAAGGGATTGGAGAGGGAACCATTGATTTCCACTTGGGCAGAGGCATCATTAAATAGAGTCTGAATCAAGCTACAGAAGAAGGCCGGGAAACCAAAAGCTTCAAGCATCATGAGGATAAAATTTGACTCAACCTATCATAGGCTTTTTCAAAATCCAGGAGCAACATCACCGAGTTCTGATGAGAACACTTCTCCCAATCCATAGCTTCCTAGCTAGTAATTAAATTTTTCAAAATATATCTACCTTTGATAAACCCAGTCTGGGTAGCACACATAAATTTAGGAAGGATATGAACAAGTCTGAGGGCTAGGATTTTGGCCAAAATCTTATAGGAAACATTGAGGAGGGTGATAGGCCTCCAATTCTTTATAAGGGCTTTGTCCTCATCTTTGGGGAGAAGTTTAATGATGCCACTATTAATCTCGAGACCAAGGGAGCCCTTAGCCATAGCTTCCAAGTAGATGTCTTGTAAATCCTTACAGATCCAATTGATGTTGGCCTTATAAAACTCAACATGGAGCCCATCAAGGCCTGGGGCCTTATCGTTATTAAGAGAATTGATAGCTTTCTCCACCTCATCGAAAGAGATGTCCTTGGATAAGATAGTAATATCATCATTGTCCAGCTTGTTGGGGATAAGAATCTTACATTTATTTCTAAGATCAGCCACCTCATTAGAGTCCTCAAAGGTGAAAAGACTCTTGTAGTAATCAGCAAAGGCTTGATTAACGATGACAGGGTCTGAGATATCATGATTATCAATTAAAAGCCTGTCAATAGACTCTTTGGAGTGCTTTTTCTTAAGAAGGTTAAAGAAGAACTTGGACCCCCGGTCCCCATTCTAAATCTAGTTAGCGCGAGATCTAATCTTAGCACCCTGGATTCTAAATTGTTGATGTTTTCTCAGGGCATCCTTCATAGAGATCACCTGGGAAACAAGGTTGATATTAGAAGAATCATTCTAAACTTTACTCTCAGCCTCTTAAAGATCAAAGGAGAGATTCTTTTCAATGAATCTATAATCCTTAGCATTCTTTTGACCAATGGTCTTGAGGAGACATTGCCAAGCTGGAAGATTAACCTTCCATCTGTCGATCTTGGAGTAGTTAGGGAAGTTAATTTTATTGATATTACGAATAATTTGTAAGGTAGAAAGGATATCTTCATCAAGCAGAAGACTGGTATTCAATATAAATTTGGGATTAGTCATTCTAGGGTGAACAAGGGCGAAGTTGAAACTGACATGGGTAAAAATGGGATGGTGATCAGAAAGGGTAGTGGTCATAACAAGGACAATGTTGTTCTAGTTATCAGGGAGGAAAGAAAAGGCATTTTTGTTACCATAGAAACGGTCAAGTCTGGAATAGATCCGGGAGGGGCCTTGCTGGAAGTTGCACCAGGTGTGCCAAATCCTAGGGTTAGAGGCCTTATTGCCCGCTAAGGGGTCAAACAGATTCTTAGTGTTAATTAACTTATTCTAGTGAATCTTTTCATTATCCTTCCACACAAAGGGATTACCTCCAAATTTATCTTGCTGGGACTCAACCATATTAAAATCTCCTCCAATCAACCAAGGCATATCAGGGAGGGTAGTCATCCATTTCCACAAATTAGCCCTCTCCTTGGAGTCATTGGGAGCATAAATAGAGCAAATACCAAAAATGTTATTATTATGATTAATAGTAACCCAAACAGCCCTCTAGTAGGGAGAGGTTCCATTGGCAGTTATGTAGTTCCCCCAATTGGGGCTGATGAGAAGAGCAATTCCACCTCTGCCTCTATCATGCTTAGTGTAAAATTTAATCGCATCATTCCAAATAAAATTGAGACCTGTTTCAAGCATGAAACTGACAGCTTTAACTTCTTGCAACATGAGAAAATCCATAGAGCTAAAGGAACTAAGAAGACGCTTAATAAAAAATTTCCTATCTAGGGATTCAAGACCCCTCACATTCCAAGATAAACAATTCATGAGGAAACATTAGAAGGAGTAGGGCATGCAACACCAGCTTCATTAGCTGAGTGAACAGATTTACTAGAAATTTCTCCATTTTTCTTACCAGAGGCTTTATTCTTAGATCCTAAAGGCCTTCCCCTGTGTTTCCAAGCAAGGGTATCAGTTTTGGGATCATCCTCATTTTCAAATTGGGAATCCAGTTCCATAGAAGGCATTCCTATGGAATTATTAATAGCAGGGATGACTTCTAAGGAACAATCATCACTTAGTTCCTTAAAAACTTTCTGTGGGAATTTTTGAGGTGCTCCTAAAGAGAAATTCAAACTAGAATTGTTAGAACACTCAACAAGGAAGCAAGGTGGGTTATGACTAAAAGGTTTAGCCACAGGAGGGATAACAAGAGGAACTTGGGGAAGGGGGTTTTCCAGGCAAGCAGGATTCAAATTTTTGGGATGAAGAGTGGTATTACCCTTCCATCATCTTTTCTTGTGGACAAGTTGGAAGCCATCGTTCATGTTATCAACATCGATAGTCATGTCCAAGAAAGGGAAAGAGATTTGAGTGGTAGAGGGAGCAAGAGAGGTCAAATCAAGGGTAGGAGATTTGAAAGTGGCTTCCTCTTGTGTGCTTTTGCTAACGAAAGGAGTTCGATTAGGGTAGGTCGAATTAGCAGGCTACGAGTTTTTAGCATGAATCTTATTCTTTTTTATAATGGGGCAATCCTTTCTAAGGTGGCCCTCTTTCCGACATAAAAAACAAGCATTAAGACCTCCCAAAATTTCAATAGGGCAAACAAAGATTTCTTCCATGATATTAACAGAAATATCAGCAGGGATTTCTTTTCCTAGTTGTAGAGAGATTAGGACTTTGGCATCCATATGTGGCATCAGCCTAACAATATCATCCATTCGGATGGTTTTGCCTAACGGTTGAAGCAACTGAGGTAAGAATCTCCACAAAAAAGGGGGCACATTTTTTACCAGAAACCATCTAGGAGCCGAGAGGGAAAGAACCTCTTCATGCACAGCCTCAGGAGACCATGGCAAAGCATGGAAGGAAGTGGATCCTATGGTCCAATATTGCTTTTTTAAAACTTCAATTTGAGATTTAGGATTGACAAAGAAAATCACAAACAAACCCTTCTGGATTTGCCCACAAAAGGAGATGTGAAAGCCCATTCTGAGATTCCAAAAATTATGAAACCAGTCATCAAGGAATTTCTGAGGGGGACACTTATCAATTTCATAGTAGAAAAGAAAATCCCAGTGTTCTTTAACCTAGTTTTCTCTTTAATAATCTCAGCAAGCATTTCAGGATTAGGAGTGATGGAAAAAGGGGCCGAGGGAATCGTAGAGAACTTAGCAGGAATGGCGGCTTCATGGGCACCTATAATGTTAAATTTGGCTTTCCCATCCACAATACTAGTCGTATTAGCAACTGCTTTGAAAAACATTTTGGACTTAAAAGAAGGGTTAGGGGAAATAGCAGAGATGCCATTAATGCACGTGTCCTTTGACAGAGTGGGAGATGGGTTAGGGGGTATGATCTTTGCCGGTCAACAGAGAGAGGGAGAATGTGAGCCAAGCATATCAGCTACATTAAATGAGAAATTGGAGAGGACTACACTTGGATTTGCATTGCGATTGGGGACATCCAACTGTCTCCCGCCGCTCCATTCAAAGCTATCGAAAGTCACCACTGTAGTAGAGATCACACTATTTGCAAGGTTCACCAGCAGAGCCTTTAAAATTTCACTATCATAATCAATAATTAAAAAATCATATCCTATTAGGAGTGCACAATTGGAAAATAATAACAATATTATAATGTTATTATATTAAATTTAAATTTATATAAAAATCCTTTAAAAAACTCAAATCATGCTCCTTGAATTTCATAAAAAAGTGGTCTATAAGACCTCAAATGTATTAGTCAATCATATCATAAAAAAATAGTTTTCACAATTTATATACTTAAAAAAATTACATTTAGACTTATAGAATATATAAAATATATATATTTGATTAAGGAAAATAGGTTTTGAAGGGTGCCTGAAACCCTTTACACATCAAAATATTTTCAATGAAGTCCAAACAAAAGATACAACAAACCAAATGTGAAACAGGTCATCAACCAAAATAAGGTGACCAAGGTGGCCTCACATATAACACAGTACACTTCTGCCACCTCATCAAGGGTTTTGCAACAGGTTCCCTCAACCTAGACCAAACAAAAAACCAATGGCCCAGAAACTTCCCACGGACAACAAAAATAAATCCTTCCTGCATAGGTCCAGCTATCCGCGAAGAAAAGCTAAAGAAATGTCACTTCTTCCCCTTCTGGGAACGATGGGACATAAACTAAAATATATGTTTGTTTATTTTTTTTATCAGTAAAAGGCCGAAGCCATAGAGGGTTTTATTATTATTAGAACTAAAAGTACAAAAAAACCCCGCTCAGTGCAGGCGCCGGTAGGAAAGAGCAGGGTAGAGAAAACCTCCAGCCGTGCCTAGGACTATAAGTCCTAATACTAATACAAAGACACCGTGGGCATACCCACAACTCGATGCTTATCGAGATTTTAATCGTACATACATAGTTTGAGTGGGCATACCCACTATTTGGATAATTTATGTTCTTTCATTTATTGAATTACATTTTCATTACAACAGTATCATATGGGCACATTGCCCATTTGAATCTTTTAGAGACATCGTATCTGTAGAAGCTTTGATAATTTCCTTTGAATTTCTACTTCCAAAATAGCTCCAATTGACAATGTCCTCCTTCATTCTGATACTTACTCGCTGCGAGGAGAATAATGATATCTAAAGAACATGAACATAGCCAATCCATATACTTCCATCTAAGATCAATGTCAGTGCTCCATAAAACCAATAACATTAAGCATTATTGTAGTCATCCTATGGTTTGATAATATGAATTAGGGTATACTAATTTTAAGAATTGGTATAACCATTGCAATTCTGATATCATTTCTTATTCATTAATCGTATCTTCTAGCATGGTCTAAATTGAAAACTATAGTATCCAATTAAAATTAAAAGGATAACCTAGAAATCATAAACCAAGACATTAGAAAACCTAAATTCATCTTATCACATTGCTAAAGGCCTAAAATAAAACAATAACATAAAAGCACCATCCTAAAAGCTTGATTATACATAACATATACAAAACACCTAACATGTTAAAAAGTGTATAGAGGAGATTGTCCTCTGTATGAATGGTATACATATTTGTGAGAATATATATATATATATATATATATATATATATATATATATATATGAGACTAAAATTGGATATATATATATATATATATATATATATATATATATATATATCCAATTTTAGTCTCATATATATATATATATATATATATATATATATATATATATATATATATATATATATATATATATATATATGAGACTAAAATTGGATATATATATATATATATATATATATATATATATATATATATATATATATATATATATATATATATATATATATATTCTTGTTATTGTCAGCTAGTCAGCCGTAACTGTGGTGTTAGCATTAATAATCCACAGTAGTGACGAGTAGCTACAATTTTGAAATATTAGGAGCATGCTAACTAAATTTTAACAATATATGTTATTTTTAACAAAATAAGAAATAAACTAAATTGTAATTGGTGCAAAAAATTAGTTTTAATCACTCGTTAATGGAAGAAATCCATAAAGTGATGCAATAGTACTAATAAAATGATATGACAAATCAAATTTACTAAATGAGGTTTAATTCTTTTTAAATGGATAGATGTGGGAATGAATACACTTTTGCAAGTAGATTTGGCAATAAACATAACTATTACAGACTTCAAATTAAGATGAAATTATTTTTAAAAATAATCAAAATATTTAATATAATGAAAAAAATTTCCATCAATTTATATGAGATATAAAGGTTAAAAAAGTCAATCAAATCAATCCATTAATGAGAATGAACATACATAAACCTAAAATTAGGAACATTTAAAAAAGAAAAAATCACATAAATTTTACCAACATAGATCTAAAATTTGAAATTAAAAAAAAACCAATCAAAATAATCAACATGATGAATTAAATTTAGATCAAATTATAAAAAATCATTCATACTTTTTAAGTAGGTTTTATAAGAATGAACATACAAGCCAAAATATTCATACCCTTAACAAAAAAAATAAAAACAAAAACGAAAAATGAGTAAGGAATTTCTTTTATGAACAAACCTATAAATCAAAATAGATGCAGCTCCACCAACCAAAACATGAATTGTATTACAATTTTTTTTTCTAATAACCTATGATCTAAATCATCATAATAAAATCCAATGCAACTTATAGATCTTCTACAATATAACACAATTATCTTATTTCTTGAGGATTACATGTTGTATGCATCAAATAGCAAAATAAGAAAATTTAATGACTAGTACTCAACTAGATTGGTTGATTCATGCATTAATAAAGCTTCAACTCATTTCCATAAACCCTGCAAAAGTTTCTTCAAAAGATTGTAAAAAATAAAAATAACCATACAACTTAAAAATAAAAATAAATTTTAAATCATAATTTACAAGAGTTAAAACTTAACAACAAAATGGCCAATTCATGCACAGAAAATTTCAAAATGGAGCTACAACTTCGGTCTTCCAACACTGCAAAAGTTTTTTGAAAAATGAAAAAAAATAAAAAAATCTTAAATGGCAGTTAAAGAGAGCTAAAACTTAACAAAATGGCCGATTCATGCATAAGCCGTTTAAAAATGGAGCTAAAACTTTATTTTTCAAACCCTGCAAGATTTTAATAAAAATAGCGCATATTACAATTAAGGCGATGAACTAGACTTTAACTATGGGATGACACAGAACTCAAGTTAAAAAAAACTTCCAGTATACTGCCTGTTATATATGGTTCTGTTGTTTTCTATGCAACATCTAATGAAAATTCATCTAGATTTCTCAAGGTATAAGATAAATTGTACATACAAATATGATGACTATTTTCAAACTTTGCACAGGTATATTTGTCAAGGTATAAATTGAATTGTACTTAAAAATATTTTTTAATCAGGGTGATCCTGGAACACCTTCCTATACAATCCTTGAACACCTTCCTATACAATGCTAAATAATTGAATATTAATGAAATCTATACAAGTCCTAATAATTGAAAATTAATGAAATAATATGTCAGGCCTTGGCTCATAAACATATGCATCAGCAATAGTTGTGAAATTCTCTCCAATGTTATCCACTTTGAAGAAGCTCCATGATCTGGTTTCCTTGTTGAAGGAGGCAAGCTTTCCATTACCTTCTCTTAAGATGCAGATATAATTCCCTATTGTCAAGAATCTATGACTGGATTGATGAGAATATAAATACATTGGCTCTCCTGAATTCAAAAACTCCATCACCCATCGAGGCATCTTTGCAATCGCCTTCCAAGATAGGTTTGAAGTTATGCTTAGATTAGTGCCTGCATACTCCAACTCCCACAAACAAAACTCTTGTAAATCCTGAGTTATGAGAACCAGTGCTGATCCACATACAACCAGGTTGGGATTCATCCATGCAGGTGGTCTATTGGGTACGGGCACACATACATGCACTACAAGACATGTGTAATCTTCTTTGATTCTGAAAACCATAACCTCCCAGCTACTAACGGTACACAAAAATAAGCCCTTAAAGAAAACCATATCTGGCCCAAGAGTCCATGTGGACCGCAGATGATGCACAATAACCCATCTTTGCTTTAGACAATCATAAACCTCTATGAAGCCGCAGTGTTGTGCTACAATTTGATATTGCTCGCCCTTCCAGCGAATCTCTCCCATTATTATCCCATGTTCTTTACTGCGTATGGGATTGGGAAGTTGAACAAAAGTTTCCCTTGCTGAATTGCATACTAGAACTCTATCCACATCACTAAATTCCTTCCTAGAAGGAATATGAATACCCGTTACAGTGAGGGGATTGTACAAAAACAGTTCATTCCATGACCTGCCAGGTAACAAGACTAATCCTCCCGCTGATGTCCATACACCACAATCAACAGGAAATGCTTTTGCTGTCATTGTTGACACGTTCAAACAGTAGCAATCTGATCGACTATTGAGAATAAGCAGGAGCCATGGATCCTCTTTGAAAATTTCCCTCGTTGAGTTCAAGAAATTCTGATCATATAGACGATTGTTCCATTCCTTGCTCATTGTACGGAGCCTGGCAATTGATTCAATTGGAAGATGCTTCAAAAGGCTCCTTATTACATCATCATGTAATTCAGACCATATTTGTAAATCTGGATCCTCAGTTGCAGAACTCTGATGGAAAACAATAGTATCGGCCATGGAAATACACCTCTGTGATATACTTGATTTAAATGCAAGTCATATGAATAAATAGTGTGCCGAATGGGTGCGCCGACAAAGAGAGAGAAACTTTATTTAATTTTCATGGCAGATCATTTTCTAAATATAGGTCATACTGGTGTATCTGTTTTAAAGATCATGGCTTTTTTTGAGTCGTCCAACTGGGAGTTTTCTTTTCGCGGCGGTTGAATGCAAATAATAAAAAAGCAATATTATCTATGATTTTGTTTAGAAAAGTTTATTTATAGAATTGTTATTTATTAAAGTATTATTTTATTGTATTTTGAAAATATTTAAAATTATTTTGTTTAAGTGTTTTGTTTTTTGAGAATTATTATTTTTATTTAAAGAATTATGTTTTTTATAAATTATAAAATATTTATTGATTTTTTTTTATTTATAATAAATATTTTAGTTTAAATTTTACATTGGTTTATATACAATTTTTTTTTATTACTATTTTCATTTTTAGAAAATTCAAATAATAGATATCAAAATTTCTTTTTTATCTTTTATATAAAGCTTTTTAATAATAAGTAGTATTATTTTATTTTTATTTTTTTAATAAAATGAATGTGTAATATATTAGATAAAGAGAAATTACAAGTAGAACATATAAAATAAGTATAATATTATATAAGATTTTTATATACTAATAAATATATTTTTCAAATATCTATATAGACTATACATTTTGTAAGGAAATGTATTTAATAGACTTTTATATTTTTCAATGTATTTTATTTAGATTTTTAAAAATAGTATATTTATGTAAAAATTTATATAATTTAACAATTTAAAAGTTCTCAACTCATAATTCAATTTTTATTTAAATAAAATATTTGTGAGTGTCTCAAGAAGATATATTTATTAATAATTTTAACTCTAACTTAAAAAGGAAAATGAATATTATTTTAGGTCTATCAACTATATCTACTCTTTTTTAATTATATCAATTTTATCTATCAATAAGTAATTTGAAATTATTCTATTAAAAATTAATTTTTTTCTAGTTTTTTATATGGTGTGAAATAAATATACTCCAGAATAACTATTTCTATGTATACACACATTTCATATTGAACAATATAAAATATTTTAAATAAATTTATAAAATATTATATATGAATTGTTTGAGATTTAATATAAATATTTAATAAGTAATTTGAAATTACTCTATTAAAGATTTTTTTCCTAGTTGTTTACATAGTGTGAAATAAATATAGTCCATTATCTATGTAGATTATTATTATAAAATCGTCACTATTATAATCCTAGTGAAGTTATTGAGGGTTATTTTGGTGGCATGGAAGAAGGAAGCAAGGGGGAAAATGTTATATTAAAGATAGTTTTTAAACAAAATATTACAAATCTGATTCACTCACGTAGTTTTTCTCCCACATTGAATCACAAAAAAGATTACTAAACCATGCCGTAAGTAAAGAAATAATTATACTAAATTGAAGACATATTAGAGGACTATGTCTTTCATTGTTGAGAAGGCTATATTCTATATTGGCATACCAAGACAAGACCAAAATAAAATTCTATACCAAATTATCTCATTTATTCAAAACAAAGGTTTGAAGCGGCACTCTAAATCAAAGAAAAATGGGAAAGAATCCATGAGTAGTATAAACAACTACCAAAATGATGAAATGATCAGAAATTTTAAAAGACAAAATTTCAAGAATGGTCGACCAATCGAGAAGAAAAGACCTCCAAGTGTATGTTTCCATTTTGGAGGAGATCGAACTACACAAACCAATGCCCAATCATCAATCGGTGAAATTCATATTGAGTCAATCCTTACCTTCCTAATAAACATATTTAACCATAGATAGACTCATATGAATAGGTTAATTATACTATACTTAATGAAACATACCTAAGATGTTACAATTCAAAAAAAAAGCGCAAGTGGGGCACTGAAAGTAGAGTAGGAAGGAAATCTCTATCGTACACACACTAGACATTTCCAAGGATTCAAATCCATTGATATGACACAAGGTTGAATGTCATCCCACTTGGCAGAAGACATCAGGCGAAGAGCTCATATCAATTACAATTTGAAGGGAAATATGGGAATGGTTGGGTAGGGAGACAACTGGAGGATCGTTTGCAACCCCGGCATGACTCAATAAAAAAATTCTAGGTTAGGTCTTTGGGGCAACCACATTTTTCAAGGAAGAAAAGATGGTTTGATCCAAAAGATACTCGAAATTGGATCAAGAAGGAAAATTTGTAGGATTCAAAACTATTTTCTCCCCCTAAAAGGAGAAGCAAGGTAATGACAATCCCCTAATCATGTATGAAGAAAACATGGGAGCATCTCAACAATTACAGTTTGTTTTTCAAATGGACGGGAAAGGGTGTCCAAAGAGAAGATTATCAACTAGTTTGTTGAATCATTTGAAGGGCAGGTATGCGCTAAAGCCTTATCCAATATTTTTTTTCCTTTTAGATTGCATACATCATAACACCAAAAAGAAAACCCTATTAGGGGATCCATTATTTTTTGAAGATTTTTATTTCTATAAATCTAATTGGGAATCGAATCTTAACCCTAATCTCCATAACCCCAAGAAATACCCTCATTGGATCAAATTGGATAATCTGCCATTAGAATATTGGAGTGAAGAAATCTTTTAGAAGATTGGGAAACCCTAGGAACTTTTATAGGGTTTGAAGCAGAATTCTTCTTTGGAAAATCAGAGATAGTAAAAAATATTGGTTAACCTAGACACAAATCATAGATATCTAAATAATATAAAAATTATAATAAAGAAACAAAGTTGGTTCCAATATATTGAAGTGGATACAACTAGGGATAGACACATTACAAGAAAGTTATATTACAAGTTGCTCGAATACAATTGGTAAGGCAATTGATCTTTCCATGGGAAGTTCAAATCAACTAGATGCTAACATAAATGTATCATGTAGGAAGGAATCCAAGATAGGGCATATGAAAGAATCATGGACTTCCCTTATGTCCCTAAAGTACTAGCAAAGGGTGAGATCATGGGAGATGAATGTTTCCGTTTTAAAAACCAGGATAAATTAGAGAAGCGTTATGGGAATGACAGGGTCAAAACAGTAAAAACGGTAAAGGAGAGATAAAATCTAGAAAAGTATAAGGTCATCTCAAAAAATTTAGGGAAAATAGAAGCCTTATGAAAAGAGATAAATAAACATATAAATAACATATCCCTAGGGGAAGGTGAACAAAGGAGGCATGAAAATGAAACAGAATAAGGAAAGATGAGTCTCCTAAGATCTTGGGATGACAAATTGATCTCACAGTTCTAAGAACATGGAGAGGTAAAAATAGATTATTTGGAAGGGGCAACTCATGAAGAATTCTATGAGGAAAACATATATAATGAGGAAATAAAGTTTTGAATGAATTAATGGGAATCACAAGGCCTTTATTGTACGAAAAGATGAGGAATCTCAAAGAGAAAAAAGAGAGTTGATTCAGAAGATTATGGAACTGGATGCTTTGGAAAGACATAACTGTGAGCTATCTGAGGGGGAGGATGAGGGAGATCAAGTACTAAAGATGGAAAAAAATGGCATACAAAAAATCCCTTCCAACAAGGTAAAGGGAGATTGCAAAAAGGATCCCAACAAGAAAGGGGCTTGAAGGAAATCACTAGCAGAACTAAGATCCAAAGATGGTAAATTTGTATAGGAAAAATAAAAATAACTTATGTATTGGACAATGGGAAGGGAAGCACCCTTCTCCAGGAGCCATGATGCTCATATCTTGGAATGTTAAGGGATTGAATTCCCCTAACAAAAAGTATCTAATCAAGAAAAGGATTGACTTGACTAGAGTTGGTATGGTTATAATCCAAGAAATAAAACAGTCATAGGAAGAAGTGGATTTAGCCTTGAAAACCTTTAAACATTGCAAACTTGTGGTTGTCATAGAAGGGGCCTCTAAAGGATTAGTCATTTGTTGGAATACAAGAAAGGTTTTCTTTGATAATTTAGGCAATGGTCAATTATGGATGAGTGATATGGTAAGGATTTTTGAGACTAACTTATAATTTACTATTATTAGTGTCTTTGGGTCAGTGTCTTGTCCAAGTGAAAGAGCCTTATGGAATGTCTTGGATGGTTTTATGAGCTCTACATAAGAGGAATATATCATAGTGGTTGGGGATTTCAATGCAATTCTATATAGACAAGATAAAAGAGGAGGTATTGGAAGACTAGGACATACCTAGAAGGATTTTGAAGAATGAGTATTCAGAAATCACTTGATGGAAGTTGAACTCAAGAATGGGAACTTTACAATGAACAACAAAAGATTTGGTTTTAGTAACATAGTAGAAAAGTTGGATAGATTTTTCTTTAATGGGGATCTCTCCACTTTTCAAGCATCTCATGAAGGAATCATCCTACCATGCTTAAGTTTGGACCATTATCTTATACATTTGAATCTAAAAATGGATTCTAAGCCTTAAAAGGCCCCATTTAAATTTGAAAATATGTGGTTTAAAGTGAAAACTTCATAAAGTTGGATGAAACATGGTCGAAGGAAGAACACATAGAATCCAATATTTTATGTTTTATGGAAAGCTTGAAAGGTGTGAAGAACAAAATTTGGAAAGGAATAAGACACAACTTAAGAACATCTTTGAATCAAAAACCAAGATTGAAGGGGTCTTGATAGAATTAAATGAGGAAGTATTGAAGAATGGGATGGATAATGAGAAGTATTTGATGGAGAAATGTTTGTTAAATGAATATGAGGACATCTTAGAAAATGTGGAAACATATTAGAGATAGAAATCAAGGGATTTATGGTTGGAAGTCGGGGACAAAAATACCAAATACTTCCACAATAACCAAGTTGAAAATGGATTTGAACTACATCAGTAAATTGGAAATTGAAGATGGGACAGTCTCTGAGGATCTGAATGCTATCAGGAAAATCATAGTATCATTTTATGAAGGACTCCTGAATAAGGAAGTAGGAGCCAAAATAAGGGATCAATAAAAGCTCCTAGCGCATATCCCCAGCTTATTAGACAAGAACATAATAGCATTCTAATTCAAAAATTCACTTATGAGGAGGTGGAATTAGCACTTTGTCAATTGCATCTAGATAAGGCCCAAGGGCTAGATGGTTTTTTGAAAGCCTTCTTCTAGAAATGTTGGAACTTTGTTGGTAAGGAGTTAGTATAAGCCCTTGAAGATGTAAGGAATTATGGAAGATTATTGATGAAAGTAAATAACACTTTTATAGTCATCATTCCAACAAAAAAAAAATGGAGGACTTGAGACCAATCCCTCTATGCAACACAATATATAAAATTATGTCTAAAGTGCTCGCAAATAGAATCAAGAAGATCTCCCTTGCATCATCTTTAAAGAGAAGACTTGATTTGTCTTGGGAAGATCTATTATAAATGGAGATATTATTTCCCAAGAAGTCATTCATTCACTGCAAAGAAATATAACTTCAGGTATGTTAATAAAGTTAGACATCAGAAAGGAAGATGACAAGGATGACTACAAATTTCTATGCAAAAATTTGGAAGATTTTGGTTTTATTGGGCAGTTTATCAATTATATATTTGAGAGCATTGCCACCCCAAGAATCTTTGTATTGGTGAATGGCTCACCAGAAAGATTTTTTTCAAATATCACTGGGGCTGAGATAGGGAGATCCCCTATCCCCCTTTCTATTTATCAAAATGAAAAATGCCCTATGAAGGGCCATAGCTCACTTAGTTGAGATAGGAATTCTAAATGGCATTAGAATATCTAGAAACATTAGTGTTACATATCAACAATTTGATGACGATACCATGTTGTTTGGAAAATCAAAATAGAAGGAAGCTAAACACATTAAAAAAATCCTATCTATATATGTCGTTATCTAAGGAAAAGAATTCAACCATATCAAGTCAAAGGTATTCTTCATCAATACCCAACCAAGGAAAGAGGTAGTGGTTCTCAATGAGCTAGGATATAGGAAGGGTTATTTGCCATGTTTTTACCTAGATCTCTCATTAGACAAAGGGTTAAGGAATACCAAATTATGGGATCCCCTCAAAGATAGGATGGATAAACATTTAGGTTCTTGGAAGGGGAGGTGGCTATCCTAGGCAGGAAGGATAGTTATGTTGAGGGAAATGATCTCTTCTTTACCTATTTATTCTCTATCCTTCTTTTCTCTCACAGTTAGCGCAATTAAAGTTTTCATTTAGAAGATCAGGAGATTTTTTTGGCAAGGTATTTCTAACAAACTCAAAATGGCATTGATTTCCTGGGTGAAGATATATATAAATTGAAAGAATTTGGCTCATTTTTGGGTTGAGAAACCATTTGTGGAAAACAAGGCTCTTGGGGAAAAGTTGATATCAAAAATGATAAGAGCACTGCAATTGAAACCTGGGGCTAGCATCCTTCAAGAAAAGTACATGAATGACAATGATAGTTTAGGCATTGCCAAGATAAATAACCCTCCCAAAGGATCCAAGGTATGGAATTTTATAATGGATTGAAAACCTACCATATGCAAGTTCCTTTCCTAAGATATACATAAAGGGGAAAATGCACTATTCTGGGAAGACTCATGGTGTGGTTTCTCAAGCATAGATAGTACAATTGATATCAGAACCACCAAACACTATCATAGAGAGCATTGGGGAAATAAGGTAAAGGATTATGTTAAGCCTCAGTAGATTGAATTAGCCATTGGTTGGGAATGGAAGGAATTGAGATACCTTCCCTTTCCCAACCAAGAAATAGAGGCTTTGACTAACATTTTATCGCAAATACAAGTCAACTTCAAAAAGGGAGAGGATAAGATAATTTGGGCAATAGCTAACAATGGAGAGTATAATGTTAAGGATGGGTACCATTGGATATTCAGAGGTGTAGATTTATTAAAAACTGAGATACCAATATCTCTATGTTGGGACAATCTATGTGTCCCTAGACCAAGAACCTTTGCATGTTAAGCACTACAAAAGAAAATTCTAACAACACAAGTATTTAGAAGACTTGATTTTGAAGAACCTCCTAGGTATGTCTTATGTAAAAAGGAAGAAGAAATATTGGATCACATTTTCATTCGATTTCAATTTGCTTAGGAGTGTTGGTAATGGATGTGTGTCAAACTGGGATGGATAAATTCCCCCCCAAATGACATAGTAACTCTTTTCCAAAGTTGGTCAAGGGGAATGAATTCTATCTCACTTAAGTGCCTTTGGAAGATTTGTCCTTCTTGCAGATTTGGGAAATATGGAAAGAAAAAATTTGTAGATTTATTTATGACAAGGAAATGGCTCTAGGATCCTTTCAAAATAAGGTGGAAGCAAATATTATAGAGGTAGACAATAACAAGTCTTCCCTCACAACCCAAAAACAAGCAAAATTCACTAACTGTGATGGTAGGATGAGATTCAGATGGGTAGGCCTAAAAATCTTGGCCTTTGTTGGGAAAGGCCAAGGAGGCAAATATTTTAAAGGATCAAGACAAATGGATGCCCGCCAAAATAGGATGGTTTAAGTTGAACTTTGATGGGTCCTATAGGGGTAGTTTGGGTCCCTCATGTGCAAATTGTATCATTAAAAATTGGGAGGATAAATAATAGGGAGGATGAATCTCCCATTGGGGGTGAATACTAATAACTATGTAAATTCAATGCACTAATCATTGATCTACTCCTATGCAAAGAGATGAAATCAAATTCACAATTGAAGTGGAGGTTGATTTGGCAATTGTTGTGGATGCAATAAGACTATGTAGTGTACTCCCAATTGGAAACTCAAAGCCATATTGGAAAGATCCATAGGAATTCTAAAGTATTTTGATTAATTCACAATCAATCATATTTATAGGCAAGCCAATCAAGATGTAGATCAATTGGCTAACTCGGTGGTAGAAGGCAATAGCATTAAAGAAATCAATAACCTTGGACAACTAGTATAAGGAGGGAGGGAATCTTTAGTTGGCACCATTGTATTTTTAATTCTACTCGTTTGGGGGGGGAAGGAAGAATGGTCATATTAGTAGCCCCCTAGAATGAGGATTGAGAAGTGGCTTGGAAATGATAACATGGATCGATTATGAATTAAGGGATAGTATGAATGAGAGGACATGTCATACTCATCGAGCAATGATATGGAATATATGTGTAATTCATGGGAGGATCTAGATAATAACAACACTTAAATGAATGCAATGCCAAAAATTCTTCATGTGTATGCAATGAAGTCTTTTGAGCACTCTCTCACACGCTCTCCTGCTCGCGTTGGGGCTGTGCCGAAAGAGCCTGCTTCTTCTGCACTCTCCCATGTTTCTCCTTGTGCCTAAACTACTTGTTCCAGTGCCCTTGTGTGTTGGGTCTTATGTCCAGACCTTGTCCCTGCTCCTCTTCCCTATTTTCCCACCTCCCTTGGGGTTTGTGGTGTCTAAGGTGTCCTCAATAGAGGCTAGGGTTTCTTTTGTAGATGGCTCTCCAGTCTTTGCAAATCCTACTCCCAAGCCTTCAACTGGGCCTTTTCTACCCAAGGCTCCCTGGATCCCCTTGAAGGCTGCGATTGCGACTGTGAAGGATTCTATAGTGGAACTTGTTCCTTTACCCATGGCTGCTTATATATCTCTCTCTTTGGATGTGGATATAGTTGCAAAGATTGAACACACCTCTTCAGACTTGTCAAACTAGGCAGTTATTTGCAGATTTAGGGGCTTTTAGCCTAGCCTCCCAGAACTTCATGTTTGGATTTCTAGATTTTGGGAACCCATCATTTCTGGTATGGTCCACATCTTCCCTTTGGCAAAAGGTTTTTTCGTAGCTAAATTTGATTTTGCTGAATATAGAAATCATATTCTCTATGATCATTTCTTTAGCTAGGATGGTCGCTTTGTGCTAATGGTTAAGCCCTGGCATGATGAATTCAACCCCTCTTATAATTATTTCCATAAGATGCCTATCTGGGTTAGGCTTCCAAACCTCCCTCTTCATCTTTGGGTGGATCCTCTTCTTGAAGAAGTGGGTGAGGCTTTGGGGGATTTCCTGATAGTGGACGTTGAATCTACTGACATTCTTTATGCCTCTATTTTGGTGGATATTGATGCTTCCAAAGGTTTTCCTATGGAGATTAAGTTGGTTTCTCCTAACGGTAGTTGGATTCAACCTCTTGACTATGAAGGAATTCCTTTCAGGTGTAGAAGGTTCTTTAATACAAGTCATGTTGCGGCTAAATGTGCTTTGGGTAAAACCAAGCATTCTATGTCTTGGTGGAGAGGAGCCTCTTCTCAACACTATACGGTTGTTAAGAGTTCTTCTCCGTGGAGCTTTTCTCAAGTTGTAGTTTCCCCTACTACTTTCGTACCTTCAACTTTTGTACCTCTGGTGGTCGGCTTAGTCATATCGAACAAAGAAGCTATTGGCCACGTTGTTGATAAGATGAGAGTTTCCCCTCTTGTTGTTCCTAACAATGTGTTGGCTCCTGATTCTACTGGCTCTGGTGGGCCTATCTCAGAAAGTCCTTTGATGGAAGACCCATGTCTTCATGTTGATACGTTTGTTGTTGTTGTTACTTCTAGCCCTATTTTGTCTCCCTCCTCGGTGGGTGTTGGCTCTGGGTGTGTTTTGGCTGGTGGTCTGGTTGAGCATGTGCAGTGTGCTGGTACCTTATTGGGTGCTGGGAATTTGGTGTTGGATTCCTTGCACTGGAAGACTGAGGCCTCTAAAGTGGAAGAAGGTTGGATTAGAGTTAAAGGTAAATCTTTCAAAATATCCTCGCCTTCTTTTGATATGACTCTTCGGTCCCATAAGAAAGGGACCAAGAGATTATCCTATTGTTAGATTTTTCTCTAGATTACTACCGAATAGGGATTTTTGAACATGGAGTCTTCTCTACAAGTCAAGTTGAAGAAGGGCTCATGGAAGATAGCATTCTTAGGGGAAATCACCCATGAGTGATGGTGTAGAATTTTAAATAACTTGGATGATTTAGCCATTTGTGCGGTTAAATTGATAATGAAAGAGGACAGTATGGTCATAAACCATGGTTCAAGGTAAATTTTGACATCCCTATAGTATTCATGTCCATCTTTTTATCATGGGGGAGTCAAAATTTGAAGCTTTGCATTTGTGTTGAAGGGTATTCAAAAAAAAAATTCCTTGGGGACTTGTACATAGCATTCAAGAATGTGGAAGACTAGTGGATTACCATGCTCAAAATGAGCCAAGGGATGTGCACAAAGTAGAGGTGGTATAAAATCGTTCACTTCTCTCCATGAGAGACAAAAGGGCCTTGGAAGAACGTAAACCAATTATAGCAACGAATATAAACTTTATTCATAAATGTCTAGGGCAGAAGGTTGCATCAAGCAACGATTGGTGGAAGAACTATTTAATTAAAGAAGGTTATGAACCTTACTCGACTACTAATAATGTTGAGACATTACATAGGAGGAGGAGGGAAGAACTATCTAATTGAAGAAGGTAATGAACCTTACTCACCTATTGCTAATGTTGAAACAGTGCAAGAGAAGGAGGTGCCACTTTGACAAAGAAAGGGGGAAGGACAAGGAAGAATGATTCACCAATAGAGGAAAATACCAACTTGGCCAAAAAAGGAGAAGGGGAAGTCTGCAACTTCAAGTGACTGCCTACCCCCACATGGAGACAAATATAGTGGATCGTAGCTTGCTTGGACAAAAGAAGTATGGGAGGTAAGCCTGGACAGGATCCTGATTTTTTGAAGCAGAGAAGAATATAGTTAGCATACAAATAAATATGATCTGATAACTGTGGATTTTGATGTTTCCCCATGTTTTTAATTAAGGAAAAAGAATGTTTTGAAAGGACCCAAAACCCTTTACAAAAGGATTACATAAGATATACCATGAAATCCCATATAAACAAGAATGAAATGAACAAGGAAAAAATGCATTTTACTAGCAAGCTCCCACAACCTAAAACAAAATCTACACAAAAAAAACTAGCAAGCAGCCAAAAACCAAAGAAAGGACTAGAGAAAACTCCAGCCCAATCACCCGCAACAAGGAACTGTCAAGATTTTCCTTTAGCACTGCCCTTGTGGGAATGATGAGTTATGTCAAAAGAGGGTGTAGAATTCTTAGATTTATTTCCTTTCACAGTAATCCATCTCTCTTCGTCCTTAGTTGCAACATCCTGCCAAACCAACGAACTCATAGTTGAAACATCACCAACCTGAGAAAGAAAGCTAGCAACACCCACCATCTCAGAGGTCACGTCATAATTTTTTCCTACAAACCTATCATCACAAAGGATGCTACCAAAATTGATAGCCTTAGCACTATCAAAGGACATAGACACCAGGGGGCTATTCCCACACACATCTGAAGAAACAACAGGCGGGACTTGAGACTACAAACCAGCCTCCATAAGCACACCACAAGTAACAATAACATCATGCTTAAAGAAACCACAATAACAGCTTGAGGCACACTGGCCTCAATGAGCCCACCATCAAAAATCAATACAACCTGAGAAGAAGGTGTAAGGCACTACGGATCCTGCGCAACCACCTGGGAAAGACTCCTTCAAGTATCAGATTTCTTCTCAACCATATAATGTTGTACTGAAGCGCCTTTCCACCATGAAGCTAACATTTTCATTTTCTTTAATCCACATTGAGCCACCACATGACTAGTTTAAAAACATATTTTATTCCTGAAGGAAATCCCTGCATAGTCCAAAGTTTGGATCCAACTACCCTTAGAAGATTTGATTGGAATCTTCGTAAGCAGCCCCTTAGAAATATCCAAATCAATCAGAATATAGGAAAAGGTGGAATGAAGAATATTAGACGATTCATCATCCACCATCAGAATGTCCTCAAGTGCTTCTCCCACTTCCTCTAAAAGAGAGTCAACCAATAGATGAAGGGGGAGATAGGGACGTCGAACCCAAATAGAAATCTTATTAAATGTTTCAAAAGAAGGATTGAAATCAAAGTGACAAGGTTTAATCATTAGCATAAATCTATCATCCCAGGTAAAAAAATGATCACAAAATATCTTATTTATGTCTAGAGCATTCTCAATTTTTGCATTAAAATAACCCTTTTCCATAGGGTAAATATTAACAATACTAGTAAGGAGAGGCTCCCAATGTTGTGAGATCCAAACATGCAGCTCCGAGAGGCTGGGCCAAAACCGTTGAATCGACAGATCATACCATGGGTGGAAAAAATAGAGACAGTGTGATCTATTTCCTCCTCTATCTTTTCTTCCAGTGAAATGTAAATGGATTTTGAGACAGGGAAAGGCCCTCTCTCAGCATACCACTTCTTCAACAAGCCACCATAGAACCCCAAACTAGGATGTAGCAAATCTACAACCCTAGCAGCAGACTTAGGAGAAGATGGAATCACAAAAGTGCCCCCCTCCATGAGGGAATTAACAAACCTAGAAATAGGGATAGAGGACACTAGAGACACCACACTCTTCCCACCTGAAGTAGAAGATGGACGACCATTGGCTGCATTAGAAGAAGCAGGTGTCGTCACAAGAGAAGGCTCATTCTACCCCAAAGAAGCAAGCCAAACGAACACCAAAGGGACAATGCTCCCTCAACCCTTAGTGGAATGTCCTCCACCAACAGACTAGGGAGTTGGTAGAGTGGAATTGCATATGGATTTTCTCGAAGGGTTGGAAACCCTACCAGTAGGAGCCATCTCAACCAAACCAACGGCAAACAAAGGGGAATGAGACAAAGACCCACCTGCCAAAGGTGAAGGCGGGTTTTTATTCACTGAAGTCTCCTGAGATGGAACCGTGTGAGTAGTGGTAGCAAACACAATAGCATTTGAAATTGCAGTATGAGCGGGAGAAATGCGTGTGGTGGGAGCCAATTTTTAGTACATGGATATTGATGCTTCCCCATGTTGTTAGTATTATTAATGGTTATATATCTAGGATGGTATATAGTTTAGAATCACTAGATATATAGTTGGCAATTGGGGTATTTTGTATAGTTTAAGCCCCTATTTTCTATGTTTCTAGATAAGAGTAGAAGTTGTTAAGACTGTGACTAGTAGAACTATGGCATTTTGCATGTGGCCTAAAATAGTGTTTAGCCTTCAAAGCCATCTAATGTAATCTCATTTTTATTAATACAATTTCAGCATAAGCCTATTATCTATCAAATAAAAATAACCATATCACCTTTTCAAATTGTTGGGATTTTTTCCTTGATTTTAGGTGGAAAAAATAACAAGTCCTCAAATTCAACATTTCAAGAAAAGCCCTTTAATCATTAAGATAGCATGGCTTTTGATGTGTTTGTATTTTCAATTCAAGTTTTTATTTTTTAAATAACTACTACCAAAGCGAGTAACTCCCTATATTGATTGAAAAATGGTAACATTCTAAAAAGATACATAGAGGGAAAGCATCCTAATAATAGTAGTAAAAGAAATGCCTATGCCTACACCAATGTCAACCATCCTACCAACAAATTCCTTAGCAATCAAATCACCATTTTCACTAGAAAAAGCCAAGAATTCTAACACTGTTACTCTTTTCTACACCTTTCTTGAAAAGATTTCATGTCTTCTCCATCTTCACCTTTTTCTTGTTAGCATCCATATCCAAAATTCCCAAAATTATTCTTGATTTGGGAACCACCACAATATCTATAGACATACAAACTACCTCATAGTAATCCTTTCAAATAATTGCCCAACAACTTTGATATCCCACTGCTAATAACCAAGGATTTGAACCACCAAATTGAGGAAACACTCATACAACTCCCCATGGTGGACATGTCCATTTTCTCACAAGTCTATCCCAACAAATTTCCAAAAGCGCTAGGTGAGTCTCCCCATCACTTGGTTAAAATAATAGTCAATCTACTCCTATGAAATCTCCTCAACACAAAGACAAGCAACATCCATTTTGATCACCGCCCTCAATACCACTAGACAACACAAATAGAACCTCCAAGCTTGATGTCAAGCCTTCACAACAACATGAAGATATATATAATTCCCAACTATCCTAGACCACACAAAAAAGCAAAGAAAATATCATTGTACCTTAATCCAATCTAGAAAATCATTTGCTAATCAAAATCTCCAACATCAATGTCTTCTCAAAACACACCACTAAGAGTAATGATCACATCTCAAGGTGTCACAATGATATATAGACAAGCTAGTAGTACTAGCCGATCCCAAGGAAAATTTGATGATTGGAAAATATCATAACATCTTTTTGAAAAGAGCCAAAATAGTTCAAGAATGTAGTAGATTGACTGACCGTCCCATACTCAACCCAATCACTATTCATCATCCATCAACCCCCAAAAATATCATATCATTGATGGTTCAAAGGATCAACCCCCAAGTAAACCCCCTCTTATTGATTATAGTCATCTTTTTCTTTCAGAATAACATTTTCCAATTCTACCCAAAGTTGATCCAAGACCCATATAGAATCGATAGATTAATAATATGCTCCTTTATTTTTTATAATTAAAAGTGGCAAAAAGGGATGTTGTCCCTTACACCATCCCTAAGGGAAAAAAAATGACAAAAACAACTAATTACAATAAGGTCTAATACGGACCATTAACATCAAACTAGCAACAAAGCTAGTAACCCTCATCAAGAATGGGAAAACAACTCACCCGTATCATGAGGGAGAGAGAATGAGGGACTACCAAGTGAATTTTCCTTTGCCAATGAACTAGTGCCCAAGCAATACTTTCAGTAGGTTCCCCACCACCAAAGTGAGGTGGTGGAACCCCCTTCTTAATATATTAAAAACACTAGGAACAAAGTGTTGGCAATGGTGTGCCTCTACAGCCAAAGGTCGGAGAAGATCAAGAGAATCCATCAAAGGAGGGTCCACACGACCAGAGGGGACCGCACTAGCAGCAAGAGGTGGAGTCGGGTCTACTAGGTTTGCTAAAATAGAAAGAGCGTCACCCTAAGGGGAGTCATTGTCAACCTATGAAGAGTTATTAGAGGAAGAATCAAAGGGTTGTTATACACTCCTTTGTTGATTAGGAGATCAAAACCCTGATTGGCCTCCCTATAAATATGTGAGATCATCACATTCCCAAAATTCTCCACTTTTGTGAAGATTATGCATCCATGTTTTCAATTTCCAATTTCGAATCTGATTCTTCCAAATTACATTAAGGCAAATTTAGGAGTCGCCTTTAATGTCTACATCTTGGATTAATTTTCTTCACATAACCATAGTCCCTGTGCTAGTGCTTCAAAATTTGGCTTCATTAATGGTTGCATCACCCAAAATTTGAGAGAGAGCCCAAACACATTCTCCAACATCATTCATTATGATAGACTGAGCTCCAGTCAAAATCAAATTCCCCTTAGCTACCCCATCAAATTTTAGCTTGAATCTTCCAATATTTCAAGCAAGCCACTTAACATTTTTTCTTGATTTTCCTTTGCTAGAAATTATGTTAGATGAGGAACAAAGTCTTCCCCATTTCTTTTGTATGTCATTATCTCCATTTGTAAATGACAGGTTCTTAGTCTTGATTAGAATTAACAACCTCGCATGTACCATCTTCAACTTTCCCCATTAATTATTTCGTTGATAAACTTTGATCACAAGATTCTTCTATTATGCTTTTTTCAGACATGGCAAACTAGCATTGATGGGGCTATTGTCCAAATATTGCACCATGTCTTATGACTCCCACCATTAGGCCAACTTAATAAAAAATTTATAAGATTATTCTGCCTCGAACTTAGCCAACCTATGGACGTTAACAACCAATCCTAGTACTTGGAAGCATAGGAGTAATTAATTAAGAGGTAATTAGCGTCCTTCAAGACAAATACTTGGTCCATTTATTCCATAATATGGAGTCAATCGTCACTCAGTAGATCCTCCCATACAAAGCGGTCCATGAAAAGGCCCCTATTTTAGGTAATACAAATTTATGCCAATACAGCCTTCAAGGACCACTCAATTTTAATCTCATATCGTTATGAATTTTGTAACCAATTCCAACGGAATAATTTCGGAACCAAACCCACACCATATTACTTTGTCTTCCCCATCCATTACCATTATTTTTCTTTTTTTTAAAGTGTCCACCAATACCACCCTTGTCGTTTCCAGCAAGGTGAGCCAATCGCAACTTTCTCCAATACCACCAATTAGCTTTTCTACGTAATCCCCTGCATATTCCTCGTGTGTACTAATGACATTATCCATCCATTTTGTTGACCCAAAGAGATTTTCCATAATAACTTTGTCATTCCATGAATTGAGCAAGAACTTGGCCCACCTTCCATTTCCTATCCTCCGTGCCAAGTGATTAATAATAATATGCCTATTGTCCTAAATGAATTTCCAAAAAGTCAAGCCACCTGATGAATTAGCCATTGTCGGAATCCTAGAGAGATCGTTATCATCTAAATATTTGTTTTGTATAATCCAACACCATAATTTCTCCAGCTTCTTATAGATCTTCCAAGATAGCTTTGCTCCAAGCATTGTATATTGCTTTGCCATTTTCAAGACATCAACACCTTCCTAATCTTTGGGAAGACAAGAAAGGTCCCAGTTAATTAATGGACTCCACCTCTCATCCATAGATCCTTTCCACGGAAACTTTTTCATAAAGCCTTTCATGCTAGAGACAACTTTACTTGTCATCTTCAAACAAGACAACACAAATTGGGAGGGCAACCAGAATAGACTTAGTCATTAAGATTGTGCCCGCCAATGTGAGCCATTTGTTCTTCCAAGCTACAACCTTGTTTTGGAAATTATTTAATCTTTCTTCTTAATATGCAGACCTACCAATTCTAGCTAGCTACCAAAGGACCCCCAAGTATTTTGAAGGACACTCCAAAAATTAAGAAACCAGGATGATTCACGATCTTTCTCTTAATTGTTTTCTCTGTGTTAAAAGATAAAATCTCAGCCTTCTCTTTTTTGAGGATCTGAGGAGGAGAGTATTTATGAAGTGTGTATCTGATTACTTATGCCTCTCTCATTGTGGCCTCCCCATATAACATTATGTCATTTTCAAACTTGGCATGGGTAACATTTATACCATCTGCAACTTCAACGCCTTTCCAAAGATTTGTCCCTCTCAAATCCTTTAATATAAGGTTCCATAACTTCATCCATGATAATAAATAGAAAAGGGGAAATGGGATTTCATTGATGCAACTCGTTAGTACCATCAATTTTACCACACATAGATCCATTCACCAAAATTGAGTATTGTACGCTTGTTCTACATGATTTAAAAATATTTACCCAATAAGTCTTAAATATAGCCAACAAGAAATCCCAATGAACCCTATCATAGGCTTTGCTAACACCTATTTTTATTGACATGTCTCATTTTTTCTGATGTGATGGTGCGAACACTTTCCATAGTAATAATGATGTTATCGATTATTTCTCTTCCAGAGTAAAACCATTTTGTTTCTCTAATATAATTTTCCCCTACACTAACTTTAATCTGTTTATCTGGGACTTCGTCATTATTTTGTATATTGTATTGCAGAGGGAGATTGGTCTGTAATCAAAAAATGACTCGCAAATAGTTTTCTTTGGAATCAAAGCAATGGCAGTATAGGTCTGATGAATTTATTTTTCTGCCTTATATCTTCAGCCACTTTCCATACATCAGACCCCAGAAAATCCCAGCAGATTTGATAAAATTTTGCCAAGAAACCATTTGATCCAAGAATCTTAGGGTGCAGTTGGTATGTCACCTTTCGGATTTCTTCCAACGAAAACTCATCAGTCAACAACCTATTATTGTCATCACTTATGCATTTGAGAACGCAACCCAATAATTCTTTGTCGCATTCCCTACTTTGAGTTGGATGGACTGCCAAAATTGTTTTGAAATGCTTCACAACTTTGTCCTTTATACACTATCTGCTGCACAAGCTACCAGTTGTTACTATTTTCTCAATTTTGTTTCAGTCCTTGCGACAGATGGCCAGTCATCCATCCCCAGGACACATCAACAACGTCTGAGACATCCCCGATTGCTCCGAAGATGGTCGGCCATCACCATGCCATCAGCAGCAAAATGGTGAGCTTGTTTTATGTATCTCATAACTAATTATCTTATTATCATGTTTAAGTTGCGGCATGTGATAGACTAGGGCACCTCTATTGCTGTTCCATTCACATCTATAAATAACTTGCTCAAGTGGAGCTGGTTTGTCTGTGATTTAAACATTGCATGTTAAATGCAACAATAGGCAATCAAGGAACCGGCTACTTTGGCATTTAAGTTACAACTAAATAAAATCTTTGTGAGATTCTGAGTATTGATGATTGGCTTCAATGGTTGATGTTTAATCTTCTGTTCCAAGTTAAGTGAAAGATGGATTTTCTGGCAGGTCAAAAAGCTTGCACTGTAATAATATTGGACTGTTGATGACAATTATTTTTACCAGGATCAACTGATATACCAATCTTTATGTTTTATGTTATGGATAAACTATGCATCTGGATGGCTCCATGTTGAGTATTCATCTTGTGGATCTGTAAGGTAACTACAAGCCGTCATGTGTCAAAACAATCATCTAAAGAGATTGATGCGGCTTATAAAATCATTTGTATCCTTGTTGTGCAATGCAGGATTGACTTACAGTTGTTTGTTGATAGTTAGAAATGACTAATGAATATTCAATAACTTGCACAAATAGCTGATTTTATTTCTTAGCCTATTGCCTATTATTGCTACATGTTTCAAAGATACATGGATTGCACATTTAGTATTTTTTTTTGTTTTGTATCATATGCAGTGGCAATGAATAATGGAAGCAATTAAATTTAGATATTAATCTGTTTGACTCTCATGTAAACTATATTGTTGTGTTTTAAGGATTAAATAATGTATATGTCAATATGATGAATGCCTTATCAATGTTGTCATATGAATATTTAAAATTTTCCCATATATTTAAATTTTCCGCATTTTTATATAGCCCTTCCTGCTTTGTTGTGCCCTGCCATACCCAAAAATGACCTCAAAAAAATCAGTCTGCAATATGTATCGCCTGATCCCAGTATCCCCCCATCCTGAAAACTTGGTGGAACATAGCATTTTTAATTATGGTGGGTACTCAAGTGGCTCAATTGGAACTTATCACGAGAGGCCCGGAACTTGCACTTCTTCCCCTGTTCATGATTTACTAATCACAACCATGTCACTATTGCTCACCGCAGCTTCCAGGTTAACCTAATATTCTTGCTTTTATGGCAACGGGATACTGGTTTTTTGGTTGTTTTGTGTTGCTGTCCTAGTGAAAGTACATTCTGTTTCTCCGGATTAACATTTTTCAATAGCAAAGGGAAAGTTTACGAAACAAATGCATGACCACTAACAGAAAATCAGAATTTCAACAATACTTTAACGCACCATATTGGTGCCATATCTAGTCATTTGGCGCTAGGCCCTAGTTTGAAGTGTTTAACTATTTATAGTTAAACGCAGCATTCATAAAAATGTTGCAGCACACTAATCATCAAATTCGATTGATTAACATTTCATACCAAGCCCCACTGCCCTTTTCTGCCAATATCTCCCAAATACTCAGCAACGATTGAAAAAATATAAAAAATAACTCAGCAACTTCTGAGAACTGTTCACCGCTATTGAGAAGCTACTCATACTGAGCTCCAGGGATTTTCAAATATATAATATATATCCGATAGCAACATAAAAGATGGTGACTTCACCATGAATTTATTTAGCACTCCCCTTTTGTATTGTTTATTACTTTCCAAAGGAACAACAACATTTCCATTGAAATGACAAGCTAAAGGTTCCTATATGTAGACATAATGTCATCTCCACTTCTGATGTCAAAGACATCATCATCATGACCGATGTCTTTTGAACAGATTTAGACCAAGCCTAGAAAATTTGTGTGCAAAGCAACTTTAGCAAAAGGGTTGAACAGTGTTTTTATATCACCACACATGAGATATACATAGCTTATGGATTATTACAACAATAGCATTTTCAAATTCACAATCTTTATCTCCACTCAAGACACAAACTAGTCAACAGCAGGAACTGGACACAATTGATTTCCATAGTTGCAAATTTATGGTTGAAAGTTCTACGGTGATGGACATCTGGTTTATGAACTCTTTTGTAACAATATTCTTTGAAATTAAGCCAATATGTAGCCACTCAATCAGTTACTAACTTAACATTGTGTATAAAAAGTTATATAGGGTACTGGAAATGGTGTTTAAAAATGTCCATGATAATAACCTTTGCCAAAATACGACTAGACCCATACTTGAGCATTTTGACTAAGAACAAATATTCCTGACAAACAAATGAATCAAGAACATTATTGGGAATAGTTTCCTTATACTGTTATAAATATGTACTATTTTTCACAAACTTGACCAAGATAATAATACAAGAAAAAGTACATCTGATTTTTGGATACCAGTCTTTGGTCATCATCGTCTTTTTGAAATAGCAACAAGAGAGAACCAACATACATTGCAAAAAAGTATGGAAACCAGCATGGCATTTCCCTTGGAAAAAAGGAATTCCTCACTCTCAATCCTCATCCTCCTCCTCTGAACTACCTTCTTCAGTAGAGTACTCACTACTGTACTCATCTGCCATGTTATCCGGATTGATATCAAGTTGCACAAATGGCACCTGAATAGCTTCCGCAATGGGCCTGACAGGAGCAACTGGCTTTGGTGGCACCTGCATTTGCTCTTGTGGCTTTGGAAAAACCACAGGATCTCCAGGCTTCCAACCAGGAGGTGGTGATGGAACTGGATCCCCCGGCTTCCATCCGGGTGGCATAGGTGGCATAGGTGGCAACTCAATGGGCATCCCCGGTCTCCATCCAGGTGGCATTGCTGGCAGAGGCACACCAGGTATGACCTCTGGCAACAGAGGATTGTCAGTCATGATCTCTGGAGGCGGCGGCTCCAAAATTGCAACAGGCAATGCCTCTGTGCTTGTTTCTTTTGGAATTCCAACATCAAGGTCTGCAAATTGATACAATAGTGAGGCTCTCATTTGCTCCTCCTGAGGAGCAGGTGGTATTGCACCCCTGAGTGGTGCCTGCCCAGAAGCAAATTCTGGAGGTGCAAATGTTGTGTAGCTTATTTGATGGGCATAGCTGATAATCTCGGACACTTTCAAATCACCAAGACCTACAAGATCATCTACACTTGAATCTAATTTTTTGGCTCGCTTTCCTTTCTTGTAGCTCCCATAATCTTCTAGGGTTTGGTCCAAAACCTGTTGGGCATCTCTCAATTTTCTTGCAAAGGCACGCATTGCAGAATCCTTGGACGCAATATCTTGGGAAATCCTCTGCTTTTCTTGCTCAATCTTTTGTATCTCATGTAGCTCCATAACAGCTTCTTCGAGCAGAACCTGGTGGGATTCAAGTATTGACAATATCTCCTTCGTAGTTGTGGCCTTGGCTGCTTCGGGAGGAATGCAGGATCCCTGCAGGAAAGTGGGAATTGAACCCCTATAAGCTGTCAACCATGATGCCTTGTTACCTGTACAAAGACAAGGTCACAAAAACCATTAAATCTCTAAAGTTATCAACATGCTCTAATTTTCTGAACGGATTAGAAATTAAAAACAATGGCAAAATAATCTAAAAACTTAATCTTTGAAAACATTGCAATTCCTAGATTTGCAGAAACCCTAGAACATTTTTGAAAAATAGGATCTCCATATTTATCCAAAAAATAAAATTTATCCACTTACTAAAAGCTTGAAACAGTAATTTTAGAAACTCAAAATTTATCAAAACATCCAAGTCCATCGATATATAAAAATCCTCAAAAAAAATTAAAACCCTTCAGAACAAATTGCAAACCATTCTGGACCTACCAGTTATCAAATCATTGTGATTGAATATCTCTATTAGAGCATCCCAGTCTTGGCCCTGGCAGAATGGAACTGTTTCATTTAGGCATCAAAATTCTTCCACTCGTTCATGGGTCAGATTGTTAAAGCAGGTATGCATTACTAGTTTTCTTTAGTTTACCACTCGAGATTCATTGGCCATGCAAGTTATAGAAGAGATTCTACAGGCAATAACATAGTTATTCAGCCTGACCCCATCAGACCCTGACATTTCTCCTATGAACAGCTTCGGATCCTGATTGGCCCCTTCATTGTGATAGACGTCAATCCTGAGCCTTACTACACTCATATGACATGTCATACTTAGCATACCTATCCTTTAAAAACTATGTAAAATACGCCAAAAATTACCTATTTTGAAGAGCATAATTTTTTTCAAACCTAATTCAACCTAAAGATAACCCTATATTAAATTGAAGCCTAACCCCAGTTGAAAAACTAATAAATTGTTAAGCCTTTGAAACAAACTCATTTTGTGTATATCTTGCCTGCTGTTCCATTTACCTCCAGCAATGCTTGAAGCTCAAAAATATGCAGTATGCACATTTCATCTCTTGCATCGAAGACAGATTTACATCAATAGTAAAGAACGGCACAAAGGGAGCTCTCGACACATAAACGCCCATTATTTTAAATCATGAGGATTTTATGTAAAAGACACCGAGAGATATCATTACGCAGACAACTATTTTGTTTATTCATTATTCCACTAAATTCAAATAGTGTGTCATATCATAGGTCTCAAGGATATAGCGCTGTAACCCTTAATTCCAGAAGGATAAACTGGTTGCCAACCAAGGAGTGCAGATGTCTCTAGTGCATTTTAAGAAGTTTCTGCTAGCAACCCATTGTTGATGCATTTCTGAAACAGGGGGTTTTCTTTTGTTCCCTGCAAATTAGACTGTCCACCAATGCGTAGAATCCTTCATTCTCACCTTTGCATTTGCATCTCTAGATCTCAATTCAGTGTCCAAAATAAAGATAATGAGCTATCTGCTAATGGCAATTGAATTCATTCCACCTTTAATGTCATTCACACGTTGTGGAAAGGCAGATACAACCTAAAAAAAATCATGGCTTGCCCTTCTATGTCTTTCCTGCTTCCTAGCTCTTTGGGTTCAGTTCATAGTGTTGCAATTATAGGTTATTATGATGTGCTTGAGAGTTTCTAAAGCCACTTTTCAACAAATCCACTTTGTGCATATCCTGCAATCATTGCATTCCATGAGGTGACATCTCTCTAAGTCACTACATCAAACAGTTCATGCTCCATGTCCAGAATTCCACATTGCACATAAATGTCTACCAGTCCCAGTTGCAACTACATCTGAAAAAAATTATCCTGATGTTATCATTTGATGGAGGCCCATACCCTGTTCCTTTTCATACAAGCAGAGGGAGCAAGGATGTTGCCAAAGGTTGTGGTTTGGATTCGCACCTACAAATTGCATTTGCTTGAAAGTTTTTAAAGCCTTTTTAAATGCACTTTGTGAAAATTCTGCAATCATTAGTCCATGAGATCACAGTTACTTGATGATTCCAACAAACAATGAATGTGCCATGTCTATATTTCTACAGAGCATTTCCAGCTATCATTTCTGACAAAAATCGTCCCTTTCATTATTATAGGAAGTTGGCATATTTTGTCTAAGAAAAAATCAAGCTAAATGGATCTCATTGATGTAAAGCTATATGCTTTTTGTGCACACTAAGCAATGAAGATGTTGGATTTGACTGGCATCTTAGTGACTGCAGTTATTTTCTACGATTCACATAGAATGAACATGGAAATAGTCCTTGCCTTTTTTAAGGCATTGATCCACGTGGCAATTTATTAGAGTTCTGAGAAAATACCAAACAAAACTAGTAGCTCAATTTGTGTTCATACCTTTGTAATTACAGCTCAGAATGACACCATTCAAATAGCATCAGAAAGCTTCAGCAATTTAACATAACAAAAGAGGTGCAGAAATTTGATTGCCAGGGCCCAGTATTACCCCAAAAATCCACTCCAGAAAGCCAGAAGTGTACAAAATAAATTCTAACTTTGTGGTTTCCCAGGGTAAAGCACTTCTTCTCCTCCTCCGCTTCTTGGTGTACTTAATTGTAAATGAGTACTCTGAAAGGAAAGCAGGGCTATTCCATGGCGAAACATCTCTTTGCAATGATCACTAACTTTATTCTTCAGGAGGGTTTTTATTTACTTTGCAGATTAGCAGTATACATCTGTGTTTATACGATTCATTTTCCTTTCTTGCAGTTCACTGCGATTTCGTATTTAGTCTACTGGATTGCCAATCAAATCTATATTAGCGGTAACAGCAACTCCCCTCTATATGTAAAACATGGTAATTTATGAAATTGGTATCCAGACTGAATTGTTCAATACCCTTTAAACAAATTATAAAAGGCTCAGAAGAAAAATGTGGTGACTTCCTGTGGTCATAGGATCTTCTGTGCTACATGCATCACCTACATTCTCACCATTATGTCTCCTTGTTTCCTCATTCCTGACATGATGCAGCTGTTTGATTGGGTACAAGATCGATTCCTTCTTTGATCCTATTCCCTCTGCCACTGCAGGTCAATCTCTGTATTAATGGTATTAAAAGACTTCAAATCATTAATTGCTGGAATAAGATCCTTACAATAGATGTTCCCTTCAGAGAGAATGACTTTTCTTACTGGTCTTCCTTTACTTACTTTAGTGGGCAAGTTAAATTGTGCTTGATCCTATTACAAATCTTTGGAAACCTACGTGAATAGAATGGAGACCAAAGATTCAATGGGAGTTAAATATTTCAATGTGTAGGAGGGGTTTCTTTATTGCTTCCTTTTCAGTCAAAGATGAGAAAGACCTGATTTTTTGCCAGTCCTGATATTTTATGGGTACTAGCATGCTAAAATTGTCACTTCAAAAAGGTTCCTCAAGAGTGTCAGTTTGGGTAAGACTCCTCTTCCTCCCAGTCTTTTTGAAAGATGCAGCCCATCAAGCAATAAGCAATCATATTGGTATAAGCAAGACATGGGCTCAACCCAAGGAGGAGAATTATTTTGTTGCACATATTTGTGTGGAAGTTAATCTTCTTAATGGGCTTCCTGAGGATTTTAATCTACAACTAAAAGATAAATTTTCTCCAAAAAATTGATTATGAACACATTCCTTTCAAAAATCTAGTTTCTGTCATGAGCATGGGCATTTCCAAAGAAATTGGCCTAAAATGCCTAAATCTACCCAACAGAAAGAGGGCCAAATGAGGCCATTCTACAACCTAAAACAAAAAGCTAAAAACAAAAAGAAATCAAGATCCTTTTGTTAAAGATATTTCTTCCAGTAACCTCTTCTCTGTCTACTCCCCAGATATGACTCCTATAGAAAATTTTGGTTCCTCAGTGCTCGAGTCTGAATAAATGACAATTCCAGAAAAGAAGATATTATCTGCTGAAAAGAAGATATTGGCTGAAGACATAGGTGAAGAAAAATGTATAGCATTAGCCCCTGATGATTGTGTAATGTCAGAAGAAAATGATTCCTTAGTTTCTCTTGTCACCAGCCAAAAAGCTAAAGGAAGAAGAGTGCCAAAATTAAATCCAGAGACTTCCAAGCACATAGCTACTTGCAAGAAACCCACTCTAGATTCCACAATCAAAGCAAAAGAAAATATTGTAGACAGTGAGGATGGGTATTTAGTTATTACTAAGATTTTGTTGGGAAACTCTTGAATACTCTAGTTAATACTTATTGTTCTTTGTAGACACATTTGTTGGGCAAATCTTTGAAGCTCTAGTTAATCCATAGACCCATTTATCTGAACTCCCCACTATGTATGGGGTTTGACTTCTCTGTAATCTTGCTATTTTATAATTAATAAATCTCTTTATTTTATTAAAAAAGTGGGTAACCAAACTGTCAAAAAAGAGAACTAGTCAATGAACAACATCGTCCCATCTTGCAGCAGATTCATAGTTTTGGAACAGCAGACATCAATTTAATAAATAAAAGTGGATTTTTCTTAATTGCCACAATTGGAAATCCCAAATAGAAAGTTGCAGTTGCATATGGAAGGCAAAAGAATATTACATGTGAAAAAGAAGGGGTCTGCTAAAGTGAAGCCAAACTAAACAGAGAATGATCCTCTACCTAGATTTTAGGACTAAATTTCAGAGTGCAGAATCTGCTTATCATGGTCTGAAAGTTTTTCTAAATTTTCTAAAAAATCTCCTCTTCCTGATGATGGATCATGGTGTGTGATCCGACATGTTGACACAAAAATTCAAACATAGTTTTGTCCAACATCATTCCAATTCATCTGTCATGGACTAGAAATATCATGACTCTAGACAGGCTTTCTATCAAGAGTTGGAATAGGAAGAACATGAAACCAAGACCAATTAAAACATTTTCAAGTAAATTTAAGGACCTATTTTAGGAGATTTTAGAACTATCATTTTTTTCCTGTGCGAACTGCTAAAATGTGTTTTGTTCATTCCTGGACTGATTGTTTAACTCTCCCACTCTTATGTTTATTGGGAGGGGACCCATTATCAACTCCCATTAGCCAATCAAGAAAAGAATACGATCTCTAAACATTTACAGTTTTAATAAGCTCGAAATTAGTTTTTAGATAATAAAACTCGGACTCATAAAAACCCCAAAACAAGTTAAATATAATATCAGAAGAACCTTTGGTTAATTGAACTTCCCAGACTCTTCAAAGTGCAAGAACCCATGCATTGATCAAAAACTTTACAATTCTGAAAACAGTATCACAAACCAATAAAATTTTGAGTACCTAGAGCTAAATTCATGAATTCCTCAAAAGCCAAAACACTACATTGCCTGCATTTATTAAAATCTTAAAATTTTAAAAAGAAATATGATAAAATGGTAATGAAGTTTGCACACATTCATGGTGAGAACCTTGATGCAAAACAAAACAACAATCATGAAGAAAAAGATCCCAATAAATTTCAACATCTTGAAGTTCCCATCCCAAGTTACACCTTTGCAAGAATTGGTGCAGCAGTTCAAGGTTGAAGAGCCACATGAGCAGTCACAGAACCAAGATACTGGAGGTATGGCCAAAGTTGTCGACATTCCAATTATATTTGTGAAAAATAATATTTTGATGCCACCCTTTTGTGGATACAAGCAGTATTGTTGTTCCAGCTATTCATGAAAAGTGTGTGAATCCATACTCATTGTCCCACCTATACCACACAATCTTTTGTTTTGGTGCAATCAAAACCATGCTGTCATTATCGCTTATTTCCTTACAAAAGCTGACCTCATATAACACACAATTATCTCAAAAGGGCTCATATTTTCTTCAACCAATCAATGGTGATGTGTAGTCCTGCAACTTTTCCTCCTCTCTCTTGTACATATATTTTATTTTTATGTTTATTTTTGTTTTGTGTTGTTCTTCAATAAGTTGGAGCAGTGTTTTAGTTTTTGCCCAAATTTGAGGTCATTTTCTTAGGTAGTAAATTCAGAGGTTTATCCCACCAGCTCTCACACCATCGACAACAGCCACAGAATAATAAATACTATGAATCTTTCATATTTCTGGATTAGTTTTGCCCAAGAAAGGTTTATTGAATAAATAAATTAAAAAGGTTCGGTGTGAGAGATTTAGATTTGTGGAAACATGGTCCTGAGTATAAAACAGGGTCTCTTATCACATGGCTTGAAACTGAGGTAGCAAGAATACTTGTGTGTAAAACCTACTGCTTGCATTGGTTTGGCATTCAAATCTCAAGTGCCAACAACAGGAGAAACCAGTCTACCACTTCATAACATTAACAAACGTGTAGAAACCTACTCAGAGATTGAGCCTGAAATTAAGTTTTTGTGATGTTAGGACATGAAATACCCCTAGAAGGGAAAGAGGAAAACCTAATAAAAACTTACATCAAAGAGGGAGTAAAATGACTCTTCCCGATTCGATGAATCTGGAAAAGTCACTGCGCATTCATGGATCCCAAATTGGACACCAATAATTTGCCATTCTACAGTGGGACAGAAGTACACATGATTGGTGGCATCATGGTATTATTACACAAGGGCATCAAAACATTGCACCCTATGATGAATTCTCACAAAAGTTTGTGCTCCTCATGGTAGACACCTACACAGGGGAGCAAGCAGGCATCAACATCATGCAAGGATGTGCAAACACCACCATCACAACAATGATAGCTCACAAGGTATTATAGCGGTACGTGGGTATCTGGGTATCTTTTATGAGCACAAAGATCCTCCAATAAATTATACGATGCAACACAAGATTAATTTAATTCCCAATATCTTCTCTTCCTAATTGCCCTCTAGTTGCAAATCTATTTGGGAAAATGATGAAGTTTGGCATCAAATCTAGGCAACAATTAATCAAGGTAAGAAAACCCTAGTTCTTTTCCATGTGGCAATCTGATAGTCCATGTGCCAAGCTAGCACATGGTGCCTTTACATTGACTATCGAATGCTCAACAAAATCATGGTGAAGAAGTGATATCATTTTCCGCACATCAACCATCTTTTGTACCACCTCCATGGTGCACAATGTTGACTTGGTGGTCAGCACCTCCTTGGAGATTCGTGACATGGCTTAACCGCCTCCCGTGGATCGGGTTAACTATGGCATTTGTATCAGGCATTGATAGTTCGAGCTTTTGGTGCAACGGCAAATGATTCCAACAATTGGTATCAGAGCCTTGGGTCACGGGTTCGAGTCTCCCTTCAGTGGGTGCTGAAGGCTCAGTTGGTGCTGAGGGGGAGATTGTTGACTTGGTGGTCAGCACCTCCTTGGAGATTCGTGACATGGCTTAACCGCCTCCCATGGATCGGGTTAACTCTGGCATTTGTATCGGGCATTGATAGTTCGAGCTTTTGGTGCAACGGCAAATGATTCCAACACACAATTCTTCACAAAGATTGACCTCCAATAAAGATGTTAAGTACCAATTCATCCCATAGATGTTTGGAAAAACTACATTCAAACCAAAGAGGGATTATACAAATGGATGGTTATGCTTTTCAGCCTGACCAATGCATCAATGAAATCCATGTGCCTGATGAATATCCTGCAACACTTCATCAACTCCTTTGTCATTGTCTACTTGGATGACATTCTCATTTTTAGCAACACCTGAGAGTAACATATAGACCACATCTCACACACTTTGTAACAACACAAGATGCAAGCCAACTTTAGCAAGTGTGCCTCTACACAATGCAAATCCAAAACCTAGGCTACATGATTAATCATGCAACTATCCATGTACATCAAAATAAAGACAAGGTGATTTGAGATTAATCAATTCCACACAACATAGTTGATTTGTCATCAAATCCTTGCACATCACATCGCCCCTAAGACAAATTATGTACGCCAAGGCAGCACAATGCATAGTACTTGATAGATATTCACCCAATGGAGGAGAGACCATACAATGTTGACTCCAAGGAAGCTCCCTTTTCACATTCTTGGAAGACCCAATAATTGACAAGGATGAAGACTATAAAAAGTTTTTTATAAGGCTAGGATCCAACATCAACATCTCTAGGTAACACTTTTTGCTTGAGAAAGCCATGCTATCAATCATGACAATTCTCGGTCATTCAACATAACAATATCGTGTTTCATTCACACCATTGTCAACCTAGAGAATGGCATAGAAACAAGAGCAATTTGACATCCCATCTGCATACGTTGAAGTAAATCTTAACATGATTAGATTATCAATCAAGGCACTACCATGCAAATAAGTTACAAAAGCCAAGCTTGAAACCAACCTTGTTACGACCGAGGTTACAAAATAACCCCTATGATCAAAACGCTTGCTCGCTAAGAGCTCAACAATAAATAAGATGTTCAAAATGCATCGCCCACAAACTACAATCAAACATTCATCTTTTTTAGAAGCATATAAATAAATGAAAATTGCTCATAGGGAAAACAAAGATATTTTACCACACGATGAGAAGACTCAAGAAACCTTCATAGACCAAGCATCAAGCTCTCCTGGTCATTTCAACCCAACAACCTTAAAAATCAATCTTATAACAAGTAATAGCAAAGGAAACCATACAACAAATTGACCAAGGATGGATGTACAATTCCCCAAAAATCTTGGAAAAGCTCTTCTAATTCAAAAAGAGAATGAAATATCTACTGAACCCACTACTCGTAGCCAACAAGGACAAGGGAGTTACAAACAACTCACTCCAAACATTGCTAGGGATTCTCCACGGTTGATGACCCAACAAAAAATGAGTTGCAGAAATGAAAGCAAAGTAACATAAAACCATCCAAATTGCAAGCTACTGGCAATGCCATAACACTTGTTGCTTGAGAAAGCCATGCTATCAATCATGACAACTCTTGGTCATTCAAGATAACAATATCGTGTTTCATTCACACCATTGTCAACCTAGAGAATGGCATAGAAACAAGAGCAATTTGACATCCCATCTGCATATGTTGAAGTAAATCTTAACATGATTAGATTATCAATCAAGTCACTACCATGCAAATAAGTTACAGAAGCCAAGCTTGAAACCAACCTTGTTACGACCCAGGTTACAAAATAACCCCTGTGATCAAAACGCTTGCTCACTAAGAGCTCAACAATAAATAAGATGTTCAAAATGCATCGCCCACAAACTATAATCAAACATTCATCTCTTTCAGAAGCATATAGATAAATGAAAATTGCTCATAGGGAAAACAAAGACATTTTACCACATGATGAGAAGACTCAAGAAACCTTCATAGACCAAGCATCAAGCTCTCCTAGTCATTTCAACCCAATAACCTTAAAACTCAATCTTATAACAAGTAATAGCAAAGGAAACCATACAACAAATTGACCAAGGATGGATGAACAATTCCCCAAAAATCTTAGAAAAGCTCTTTGAAATCAATAAGAGAATGAAATATCTACTTAACCCACAGCTCGTAGCCAACAAGGACAAGGAAGTTACAAACAACTCACTCCAAACATTGCTAGGGATTCTCCATGGTTGATGACCCGACAAAAAATGTGTTGCAGAAATGAAAGCAAAGTAACATAAAACCATCCAAATTGCAAGCTACTGGCAATGCCATCAATAAGATTGGCCGGGCTTACATAAATTTTCCCTTGATCCTCGCAACTTATTGGTGTTTCTAAGACTGGTCTTGTTGGTGATTGGGATGGATCAGGACTAAGTCCTAAAAAGAAAATATTACATTTTTAAAAAACTTTTGAAACTTAGAGACCTTCACTTACAATAAGAACACGTACAACACAAAATCCTAAAATTGTGGTCTCAAAAAATCATGAAGACAATACATGTGAGGATCCCGGACATCACAAGTGACAAGCCCAACATGATCACAACAATGTTTTTTCTTCTATTTCAAGGTCACAATCTAACACTGTATGTTGAAAAAGAAGCCTTTTTGAAACTCTCATTTTGGCCTAGTTACCAAATGTAAGAATAACAAAAAGGGACCAAAAGATATGATTTCATTTTTTTGAAAAGAACATTGCATTTCAAACCATAGATGTGAATCATGCTTCTAATCCTCATCTTAATATATGGAAATCTCACCATTTTGCTTTTATGTATATTTCTGACATGTTTGTTCATTGTCTATCTCAATTTCAAAGGATGACAACAGTTTAAGTGTATGTTTAAGGTGACTGAAAAACACCTAGACTTTGAGCAGGGTCAGATTGGTATTGAAAGAGAAAGTCAAGAAATTGGTAAACTATAGAAAATCAATATTTGATGGTACTGGACAATGTCCAATCAGGTTCACACCCAACTTCATCTCAAAACTTTGCATAGCAGCCATACAGTAAATTCTCTTTCTGGTGGCAGAATCTTGATCACTAGAAGAAAAGGATAAGAATGGGTTGTTACTGAAAAAGAAATTGGTATAAATGCCAAGAAAATGCAAAAATAAGAAATAATAAGTATACTGAAATCACTCCCATTGGCAAGATCAGGAGTTGTCACAACCTTTGAAATCCATAGTTGCCACAAATATCTCTCTTGGATCCTCAAATAATAAATCTGGGGCACAATAAAAAGAGAAATCCAAAAAAAAAGACACTGGAATTGATGAACATGAATGATAAAGAGAGATTGCATGATATTCATAAGAGTCATTCTGACGCACTGCCCACCTGATAAGCCCTGCACTGGCTCCAAGGTCAAAGGCTCAATGCTACATTCAATAACTTCACTTTTGTGACACCACAGATTACTTTTCTTGAGGTCTATACAATGGGAAAGTGAGGTTTTACTCCTAATTTTCCAGACAAACCAGCTTTGGAATTTGATCACACACACCAAGGACTGCTAATGAGATTTTGGCAGGCACAATAGGGAACAAAACACTAGTGCTCTTCCTTTTAACTCATATGTACATAAATTACTGCAGAACACCAATATTATTAGCACAGATTCTTATCCAAAGTCCTTTTCTGAACCTGCATTTGACTGCATGAGTAGCTTTCTCAAAAACTTTCCAATCTGCCAAGACCTGCAGAACCAAACAATTGCAAAGCAGACAATCTTTGGCAACAGGATGATAGGATGGAGTCAAAAACAAGTGATTCTGAAAGCACAAGTAGCCTTCTGAATAGGAGTGTGTGAGTAGTAGAAGTTCATATGTGAATTTGGGTTACATATAACCCCTTACAGATCAAATTTTCTTGAAGTGACCAGATTCTTGGACTTATGATGACAAATTGCTTGCAACCTCTTAACAAGGTTTTGGTTTCTGTCTCAAGAACAAGTCCAGCAATTCTGTATTTGCAAGGTATAAAGATACTCATGTACAGAAATGATAAATCAGCTTTCTCAAACAATTCTGATTCTAGACTAAGAGTTTTAAATTTAGATAAACAAAAGCTAGGGAGAATATCTAAAACAATGAAAGAATGTCACTACTGTTCCCGTACAAAAATAACATAAAGTCCTTGATAATAATGCCCAGCTTGGGGACTGCAAGAGCAAACTTAAAGACAACACGAAAGCGATCCAATACCAGGATAACAAGAATCAGTATCAGAGGTTCTTACAGCAAATAATGTTGAATGCAATAATTTGAGTAACATTTGCTTTGCTTACACAAATTTCAATTTTTCTTTGTAATTATATTGAGGAATCTGTGATCTCTGCTAATTCCCATCACCTTATAGATACAGTGAAACTGAATTATCATGGTGGAAAGCATAGTTACACCGCCCTAGGGGACAGGGTGACGGGGGAATGGGGAGACAAGTTTCCGGGACGGGGGGACAGAGGGGCCTTAATTTGGGGACGGCGAGGGGACGACAGGGGGGGCGAGGGGGGTGTATATAGTATATACTATACATGTGGTACTTAAGATGCTAGTTATGAAAAGATGTATAACAATATAAGACATAAAGATGTAAAAGTATTGTGTTGAAGTATTGGTCCTTTTTGTGTTGGATATAAATGTTAGATATAAGTTATATCTAACATTTATATCCAAAACAAAAGGACCAATATCTAACATTTATATCTTTGTTGGTGGTTGTTTTCAAGTCCCTAGGTCCGGCAAATGAGGTTGAGTGATTTTGGCCTGTTGGGAAGTCATGTCTGTCTGGGATTTGGGCAAGAGCTAAGCTAAGTCTGTCATAGAGAAGGGGTCGAAACCAAGTGATTTGTGATAAAACAAGTTAAAACCCTTTGAAAATCCTTTTGCTAGCTTCAGTTTGACCTTAGAAAGCCATGATGGATTGTGGGAGGTAACCCTGCTGAAGGCTTGCTGAATCCTGAAATTTGGCTAAGTTTGGAATTTTTCGAAAATGCCCAAAATCTAGAATTTGCATCTTAACTCCTATGAAGCTGGAACCTATCTCAAACATCCTGAAAGTATTTATGCAAATATAACTTAAAGTATAAGAGATTAAATAAATCAGACTTATACTGAAATGTTTGTATAAATCCTCATGCCCCTAAACTAAAAAAAAAATAAAAACTTGTATTTTTTGGCTTGCTGTGACGGGGGACTTTTGGGCGTCCCATCAGGGGTCGAGGGATGCCTGGGCCTCCCCAAGTCCCCAACGGGGACACCGGGACATCCCCGCGTCTCCTCCGGAACGGCAGCAGGACGGTGGTGCTGCCGGGGACGCCGGAAAGCCGTCCCCCCATCCCCAGTGCGTCCCCGTTCCGGGAACGGCAGGGATTTTTGGGGGGGACACGTCCCCAGGTTACTAGGGTGGAAAGCTTATTATTTATTCTCAATGTTAGCCACATGAACTGTTTGACAAAATGTCTCACTGAAATGTGCAGTTGAAATTAATTTAAATGCAATTAAATGACAACAATGTGAGGTCAGCCCCCACAAAAGCTAAATTAGATGGCACCAATTTAGGGCAAGCTAGGTCAGCCCTACTTACTACTTCCCTGCGATTTGTATTTATAAAGCTGTGAGATCTTTCAGGTTGGCGGGGGCATGACAGATTTGATATAAGAGATCTGCATTCAGAAGAAAAACAGCAGTCTTGTGATCTAGCAAGTTTTGTGGTGTGCAATGTAATGAAATTGATTAATATATAATATCATCTGAAGTTGCTTCTGGATTTGATTGCGTATATGTTTTTGCATCAACATTTCGGACCACACTTTGTGATCCATCATCAAGATGAACATGAAAGAGAGCATGAAGATTAAATGAATAAAGTCTTTCATGTCCATCCTCATGATGGATCACATAGTGTGATCCGAAACATTGATGCAAAAACATCTACACAATCGAATCCAGAAGCAACTTCAAATGATCTCATGGATTGTGGAAATCTACTTGCTCTTATAATATATAATATCTTAGGTGTTTTGATATAGTTAATAATGAGAACTGCTAATCTATCTAGATTCTTTAATTATTTATTTAATCTATATATTGACCTACAAACAATCATGTAGGGGTTAGTAAGAAAACACGTTTGGGAAGGCAGAGACAAGTTCCAATCTAAGTAGCCGACCCCATGTTGGATGGACAAGAGCTCCTGCCAAGGGGTGCTATATCATGCCCTTGGGCTTAGTTGCGGCGAATGTTTCGGGCACCCTATCATGCGTTCTTCTCCAATCCCTACGATGGATGGTTGTTGGAAGTGAAACTAAAGAAAAGAAGCAATCATGTATGAGTTAGAAAGGAGACACAATTGGTAGGGTAGAGACAGGTTCCCCATCTACGTAACTCAACTCACGTTGTATGGACAAGAGTTCCTGCCATTTGTCGGCCAGGGGGTGTTATATCACATCCTTGTGCTTAGTTGCAGTGAATGTTCCATCCACCTGTTCATGCTCTCCTCTCCAATCCCTATCATGGTTGATTATTGGAAATGAAGCTATAGATTAAAGTATGTATCTGATCGTGCTCTCCTCTCTAATCCCTATCATTGTTGATTATTGGAAATGAAGCTATATATTAAAGTATGTGATGCTATTTAACTTAATTGCTTATCCACTTTTTAAAAAGTTCAATAGCTGTTATATAATTTAATTATAGAATAGTAATTTGTAAACAAATTATGTTGTGGAATGTTACTTTGAGCAAAAAACAGGCATACCCCAATTTGGGGACATTACAAACACAATACTCAAAACCAGAGCGGCAAAATGACAGATTAAGAAACAAAGCATCAAGAATTATCTCATGAAAAATCAACTACAGACACTGATGGAGAAGATTTATTATGAAACGATAACAATAGAAATGTTGCTGTTGCAGGCAGCAGTGAAATGATATATATTGCAAATGTATTGCAGCAGAAAATGAGAACTTATGGTACATCTGGACCAGAGTTCCAAAACTCACCGCGAGTCCAGCGAGTCAACGAGCCGAGCAGACCCAAACGGGTCATGATGACTCATTTCCATGACTCAACGAGTTATGGGTCATAACTCGCCGAGTCAGAGCTCCATGACTCGCTGATGTTAAGCTATCAATATTTTTTCTTACCATTACGATCTCCGAGCTATGGCAGAGGAGGAGGATAGGCCATTCTTTCAGTTGCTTCCGAATTTTTGGCTGATGAATGCATCAACAAATACATGCAATATTTGGAAGCAGTTCACTAGAGTGGGGAGCAAGAGTCCTAAATTTGAAATGTGGTTAAGGAAGAAGATTTAGCTGCCAAACTTGATGAGGACGCAATGGGAGAGGAGACCATTTGTTTTATAACACCGTGCACAAAAGCTATATTGTAAACCCAGTCCTTATCAAGCCTGGCAGCTAAATCTGCTTCAATATCATATGTCAATATGTTTAAGCTTAGTGAATTGGAAAAATGTGAGGTTAAGTTCATATTTTGCTTTTAATTGTTCCTCTATTGTTGATCAATTAGCAAAAAAAATGTAAAGATTTATATGCTTATTTCAATGTAGCTGTTTCCATTTAACATGACATAACATTTGAAATTTAACACACGCAAATATATACAATTCGTTAACATTTCCTAATAGATTAAAAAAAAATTATTTATTCTGAGACCTCATTTAGAGATGCTGCAAAATATTCTCCGTGCTTTATCCTATGAATAACTCAGCACACTCTCCTATTTAAAGAAAAATATCGATAGCTTCTCATTACGATCTCCGAGCTATGGCAGAGGAGGAGGATAGAGCACGATCTGGCACAGGCACAACTGATGTTGATCATTGTGGCACCTCACAGACGGAGATTATGGTTACTCAATCATCCAGGACCTACCTTACACGCCTTTGTAGGAGGCGGATAGACTACTCCGAGGCTGAGGCTGAGCTAGAGCTAGAGCCTAAGCCATAGACTTGTTTTTGTTTACACATATGTTTGGGAACATTTGATATCATGGATTTCATGGATTTTATACACATTTGACAATATTTATAATTCTATATATCTATGTTTTCTATTTCCTTCAGCTTTTTGTGATGGATCATGGATGTATGTTTATGTATGTGATCAAATTAGCTTCTATTTGATGATGTTATAGTGTCTTTAAGCTTTATTCAATAATGGGTGCATGAAACAAGTTTTAAATTGTTAAAAATCTCTAAATTTCAAGGGTTTTTTCATTTTGCCGAGTCATAGCTGAGTCACAAGTCGAGTTGGCCTTGCCGAGTCCGAGTTTTGGAACTATGATCTGGATGAGTCAATCAACAACAATCTAATCACCAACAAACAACAGCCAGTCCATCCTCTAGGAATGAGTCGACTTCTATGACAAATGAGTCATCTTTGTCAGCTCTTGCATCCTAAAGATCTTATTCGAATTCATGAATTAAGGGATTCTAAACAGCATCACGGGTTCTGAAGATTTTTTTTTTCAGATGTTCCATTTGTATTTAGAACAATGAAAATGGTCTTGAAATAACATATTTTCTGGAGAATTCAAAGATATCAACTGATTTACAATGGTTTGAACTTGAATGTATTTCTAGTTATCAGCATATTCCTGAATCCTCCACAAAAATCACACACTCTAATTCTTGACGGAGTATCACCTGCAAGGTTGTGGCAAAAGGATGACCAGGCGACACTCATGTTGAATGAGTTATATTGCTACTTTGACATGTTTTTATTTGCTCAGAATGTTAAAATATCTTGAAAGTCTGCATTAAATTTGAAGTTCGATATTAGGGATGGAAAATTGAATGGAATTGCTTAAGAAAATCTGGAAGAACCCATTCTGAAAATTTTGGAGTTGCATTAAATAATAATCTAGAAGGAGAAATTGCTTCCAGCAACAAGGGAGAGAAAACGGATTATCAGTTTCGCAGGAAATGCCTCGAACCTATCATTCTATGCGGTGAATAAAGCAAAAGAAAAACTCAATTGATGAACATTTATATCCCACCCTCAACTCTCTTAAGTTTATGTCACAGCAAATTGTAATATACTGAAACCAAAATTTACCCAAAAAAAACCCTATCTCTATCGGCACATAAGAATCAATATATGGGTACAAATTCCTTGAAACGCTATACTACTAGCAACCGTGTATCTTAAAATAATAAATACCAATATCTTAAAGCCCGCAATTCTCAAACCCTAAATTTGAAAATAAAAATAAAAAACCTGCGATATTTTTTAATGGGCGAATGGCTACACACTGGAAACCTCTAAGAGTCGGGACGCGAGTCCGGAAATCTCCAGAAGTAGTTGATGGGCCTTTCTTTTGGGCGGCAATGCGTATACAGGAGTCTCCCGCTCTGAAATTTTCAACGATGAAGGAGGAGGCGCCAACGGCATTGCCAGCGGCTCCTCTCCTACGGAAAGCCCCAGCCTCGCCCGCGATGGCAACATCCCCGTAGTTCCCTGCATATCTTTAAGTTAGCCCCCGATCGATCTGGCTTTCTACAGAACTTATATATGCAAGACAATTGATAGAATTGTCACCATTCAGTGTTTTTAATGTCCACTTGCAATAGAGACTTCCGTGGAAAATCATTTCATTGACTTTCGTAAGGCCCACCTATATCCAACTCATGCACAATGATATTCAAAAAGGCAAATAAATAAATTCTGAGAAAAACTTTTTCTCCAATTATGAAATGTTGCTGCTAGATAGAAATTTTCATAATTAATGAATATTTACTTTTTATTCACAAAGAGCCAAATACTATTAATTTGATTTTTAAATTATTTTATTATACTTAAAATTTTCTCATAAATATATTATATAATTTAATTTTTTTATTATTATGTTATATAATTTTTTTAATTTATTAATAACTTAAAATATTAATTGTATTTTTATCTAATTATTTATTAATTTAATAATTTTAGTATTTGTTATTATTATTTTATTAGTATTTAAAATTAGAATATATATATATATACTTTAATTTAACTTATTCTATTTAATTTAAAAATCTGACATTACATTTATTTTTTTAATTATATATATTTTAAATGTAGATTTTGTTTGTAATCATTGTAGAGATTACCAAGGTAATAATTTTGGAGTGGTTAATGTGCCCAATTACTTAGAATCCTCCTTAAATTTCTAGAGTGTATTCTTTTAATAAAATGTTATAGTGAATAAGTAATAGAGAAACTATTTTCAAGTATTTAGAAACTAGATTTTACATTTGCATGAATGTTTCTCTATTTATCCATCCTTTCACATTTCTTCATTTTCCAATTTGTTCTCTACTAGCACCAAAATCTAATGTGCTATGTCCTAAAACATTCTTGAGAATACAACATAGACCATGGAAATTTAAATCAATTATATAATTTATGTTCTAAGGAGATCTAATTCAATTACAATGAAAGCAAATTATATGTTATGTTGGCTTGTATTTAAACTCTCAAGTTTGCATTAACGAAGTCATCTTTTAAAAATATTTTTAAACTCTTCCGTACATAGAAATTTGACCTTTTAAATATTGAATTCCAACTAAAATTATAAGGCATCATATACATTAATAAATATGCATGATATAATTAGGTGACTGGAAAAAAACAAGTGATATTAGACAATATTTTTATTCCCTAATCTTGAGCATGAGTGCCTACATATATAGCCTATTGGCTAATCATTCTAGTTCTATAAGATTGTTGTCAAAGAAATAAAATTCGCCATTATATTTAAATTATTGTTGTGGTGAAATTTACATAATGCTTTTATTCTCCATTTAGTTTCATTTTCACTTAGCTCATGTTCTATTCAATATGCATATATATTTCCTCTCATTTACACTTATTACTATGTGTTTGATATTTACTTTGCATTTATATGCTCCATTCAAATTTATCTCAATACATTTTCTCCCTAGGATTAGCTTGGGATGGTAAGAAAAATATTTGGACTAAGATGATAGAGTCATAGAAACTATTTTATCCAAGGGAAAATTCTAAACCCATGAGCTAATTCAATTTTTTAGAATGACAATAATGATGGTTGATTTGAACCATCAAGGGCTAAGTGGGGTGATGGATGATAAACTTTGAGATTGTGTCAACTTATGCACAAAATAAGACAAATTTAATGTTAGAATAATGTATTTATATTAAAGCTAAAGTAAGTATAAAATAAGATGATAAAAGGATAATGTATGAACTTTTTCCCTCATATGGATATAAATGTTCACATACAAATATCAAGGAAGCTAAATTAATTATTATCACAATGAATAAAGAATCGAACTAAGGATAAATAGTTGGGACTAATAATGTTACTAAACTAATTGTTTTAAATAAAATCAAATAACTAATGCTATTTAGCTCTACATCCAATGTTGACTTTACTAATAAATGCTTCCAAAATGATTCGTCATTGTCTCCAAAACAATGGGACTTGTCAAATGACAATGTCAAGATTGAGAAAATTATTGTTTGGTCTTTTGGTTCAGTTTTTTATTATGAAACTAATCTTTGTGCTCGTGGATCTAAATATTATGTCAAATTATATATATTAAGACTATCTTATAAAATAGATTAAACTATTAAATTCAATTATAAAAAATATTCTATCAAATAATAATTATATTTCACGTACTTTTTCAAATCAACGATTGAGAATTGAGGGGAAGGATGAAAACACAATATGAGCTTGTTTGGAAATGGAGATTGATTATCTTCCTAATGGAGAGGTTTTGTTTCAATCGTTCTTAGATCTTTGCAAGTGGATGCATATTTGATTTGTAGCTATCACTTTTTCTTTGAGACTTTTGTTGCACAATCTAGCTATATGGCTAGCCAATCGATCTCATGTAGTACATAAATCTATGCAAAAAATAAAGCAATTTTTTCCTTATTGACTTTGCACACCTCTTCGACATACCCATTGCACACCATGGTGTGCTTTCTAGTTATTAAATGTAATATTGTATGAGACCAATCTCTCAAGGGCTACTCTTAATCAAATGTGAGATTTAACTAGCAATCATACTTTTGTCTGTAATGGGTATGCCAAACAAATATGGAAGGTCAATTAGGGAAAAAATGGTCTATTTTTCATATGTATTGGTGCAGTACATGAGGTCAATCAATAGGCCACATTTTTTAGGTCCTAGTTCACAGATAGATGTCGACAAGCACCAACTCACACATGAACACCATCAACACTACTCAAGCTCACTCTAAACATACTCAAGATGCTTCTAAGGTTTACAAAAAACTATGAGGTCCAACAAGCATTTTTGTTGGGACCAAACTAAGCTTCTTAGACCCCAAAAAACCTATTGGACTCAATTGAAACACTTACTCGCCAACAACAAACTTAGGCATTGAATCAAGACATTAGAATTCTAGGAGGACTCTAGCGTGGTACATCATAGTCCTCTAGATTTGTTAGTATCTTGAATATACACTAGTGTCAATTGTCATGTTAGTGTTTATTATTGGTTGATAACTCACTGCTATCCTCCAAACGCATTAATGTCTAAGGTAGTGAGTGGGCCCATTGAACTTTAGGATCCCCCAGGCACCCCTAAACACTTTGGTGGAGTCTAAATATAATGATGACACTTGAGGAAAGAGACATTGACAAAAAGGTTTGGGGACATAGTGCTCAAACATGTCCCCAAGTCACTAGGTGAAACTTGCAAGAATGAGAAGGATAGGGTGGACTCTAAATACTTATAACCCACCCTAAACTTCCCAAATTTAATAATAGCACTCTTAGACAAGTCCTAGCCACACTTACACCTCATTGTGAGGCTTTACAAGGCTGTTTGGATTGTCAAAAATAAACCTGGATTGACTAAATTACACTTGTATCTACCTTGATGCACTCAAATTCATTGGAATTCACATGACAACAATGGGAGAGGACTAAGAAACCACTTAACACATATAATTTCATTTTAAGCACCAAAGGAAGTGTTCCTATAATTACAACCAAGATATGTCATCCAATAGATAAGGTATTGTGTGCAAGGAAAGTGTGAGTCTAAATAGGAATACAATAATCAATTAAAACATTCAAACTACACTATCAAAGAAAAATCAAAATTAGACAAAGGAGAGAAATATAAACTTAAAAGAGAATGAAAACATTTTACAAACCCAATGAGAGCTCCCTTGATGTGTAGATTTGTCCAAGCTATTTGATGTGTTCTCAATAGATGCTCAAGCTTTAATGATTTGGAGTGATTTTGGCATGGTAAGGGTGTGATATTAGTTGGTTTGAACTTAATTTGGCATGGTAACTTTTCTCTAAAAAGTAGATGATGAAATGATGATGCAGTCAAGGATAGAGAATACCCAAAGGAGATGTCAAATCCTTACAGCAAGAAACATCGCAGCAGAAATAATCAACAAGCAATAGATAAAACCAGCCAGTAAGGAATATGATCTTCTATTATCACCGCAACAAAGGATTTATATCAAGTTGGCCTGCAAACATATAGTCTTACATTCCAGGCATACAAACCTTATTATCAAAAAAGTTAGATTCTATTCTACCACCTATCTTAGTAAGAAATTTCTAAGTCAGATGATCAATCCTACCTCATAGCAAGAGTAAAAATGGGAAAGCAATAACAAGGAATAGGAGAGAAAAAATGCAAGATCCAATATATTAGTTGAGATCAAACTATTGGCAATTTTCCTTCATACATGTTGGGCTATAAGACCTATCCAGTTGTAGCTTTACAATGTAGCTCAATCAGCCTTCCAATCCATTACATATATATAATCTTACATCAACCACTCATGATCTTAAAGAAATACATCAAGTTACAATATATAGCCATCATAACACACAAGTCGTCCCTAAGAAAGATTACATTTCCAAGAACAGGAAAATGTGTTACAACAAATAGGGCAAGTCCTAAATCCTAATAACTTGATCCATAAACTATGCAAAGCCTTGTGATCCCAGATTTAGGTCCACACATGATCCAAGAACATAGAAAAATGTGCCATCATTCACCTCAAGTCATTGATTTCCACCGGAAGATCGAAATTCCACCAATGGCTGGGAATAAGCGAACAAGCTACCCGAGAACAAATGAATCATAACTCGAGAAAAAATGATCCAAATGAAGTGAGATCATGGGAAAGTGATCAACAATAGGTCCTAGATAAGATGTTATGATCACGCACACCAATACAAACACATGATGAACCACCAACACAATCTCATAAATAGTAAACAAGAACAGAAAGAGCAAAACTATTTTTGGTTGATGCAAGATTGCCCTGAACCCAAGATGCTCCTGCATCAAACACCTAAGGTTATTAAGAAGTGATTCTCCTACATCAGAGCTTCTTTACAACCTGAGAAGATTCAAAATGATCCAACTTAGACTAAGAAATCCAAGTAGAGTATGTTGGTACTCTCAAATTCTTGAGAATACCACTATTGAAATTTTTGAAGAGGTCCTTTGTACATTTGTTGAGATGCCCTGTCGAGTCTCATGAGTTACTAATCTGTGGAGATGTTAAATACATATTAATTAGTATATGTCTCATTTTTTAGAACCCCATGGTTAGTTTAGACCCATTCTGCATATGCTTAGTTGAAGGGGTTTTAAGTAAATCTACAAATCAGGAATTTCAAGTAGCCCACTTTGAGGTCTTACATTTTAGGACTCGTGATTGATGAGTGCAATTTAAGTGTACTGCTTTATAAACATGACAAATATTCCCCATGTTCATCTTCAATATTTCATGAATAGATTTTCATAGTTTGCCAATGCCATTCCAAATGCAATTTGTCTAGTTTCCTGCATTTGTCAGTTAGTGCACCTGTAGGTAGTCATTTTGAGGAATGTATATATTTCATCATACAAGAAGTCATGATATCCCAGATGTTGTTTTATAATGTTGGTATCTTGATGTGACAATGTACCAAGTTCCTATCTCCCGGGAGTCCATCTGATATTTTTATCAGACCTTTTTAGAGTGCAGATTATTGTTTATTAACATGCCTAGTTGTAGGACAAATGAAATTGGCAAGTTCAAAGATTGAAATCTCTCACCCTAGATGCACTCATGAGATGTTATTTTTTAGGATGAATCTATGTTCATCATATTATATGTTTGACGATTTCTATGTGCTAGAGATGTGTTTTGATTATTTTTAAGGTCGGCTAAAGAGGGAAACTTCATTAGGTCGAGGCCCAGTGCTAATGATCGGGATTGGAAGTAAAGTAATATGAATCCTGATTAGAATTCGAGGCAAAGTAGGGAAAACCCTAAAATTCTAAAGGGCAGACTGGGGCCCATGCTTTAATGTTGGGATTTGATGTTTTGGGTGCTAATAATTGAGATTAGAGGCAAAGTAGGGGAAATCCCAAAATCCCAAAGGGACGATAGGGGCACTTGCTTTAAGAGAGAAGATTTGATACTTAGGGTGCCAATTATCATAAATAGAGGCAAAGTAAGTGGAATCTTGAAATTTAGAAGGGAATCTTGTAAAGTACAACATCATTCATCGAAGAATGTAGGATGAAGAGCAACGCGGGATCACATAATGTTGACACGTGGCAGGGCCGACTGGTGAGCAAGGAGATGTGTTCATCAATATGTATGCTAGGTGTTGCAAAGGTGGATCTAAGGGCCAATCAGATACTGCCATGTGGAACTCAGGGGTAGTGGATCAGTTTAACCAAGTCTTGACCAAACTAGAATGTGAGCGTAAAATTGAATTTCAAAGGGGCTAAGGAAGACAAATACAGAGAATGAAGGTGCTTCAGGGAGATGGTTTTTCTTGAAAAATAAGAGATAAAGTAGGATGAGGCTAAGGCAATTTTAGAGGCTGTAGTGGAGGAAATTTGTGATGGCATGGATAAAGGATTGTTGGAAGAATGTATAGATAAAATTATTGTCACATGACTGTTCTTTGACAACTTTGAGAAGGAAGTGAATCAATGTGTCATGCGATACACTCCTTTCAGAAGAAAGTAGATGATGAGGTAATGAATTTTGATTGACTAGTAGAGGATGAGTATAGTGAGTGGGTGTAAATGTATGTTGAGGAGTGAAAGTACTATGTCATAATGATATTTTTTCCAATGTTACATCATTTTGAAAAGTTAAGGCAGACTTGAAGTCGCTATTGAGCAGTCATGGGTCTGATTCATAAGTCTACATCAACAAGGATGTGCTCGAAGATGCGTAAATAATACTTTGTTATTGCAGTTGCTATCTTAACCTATCTGAAGTTTCCTTCTGGTCAAGAATGTAAAATTTTGACAAGTTTCATCTTTGTCTCATAGCTTGTTGCTACATGTGTTCCTATAAAAGAGTAATCATGGCCATGAGATGGGGTTCTAAAAGTTTTGGAGGGTTCTGAAAGTTTTGGAGTTTTTCCAAACTTTAGGGTTCCAGTAGCAAGTTCTTCTGGGCTTTTTGGGTAGTTTTGTAAATCTTCCACAAAGCAATTATATGAATATGGGTTGAATCCTTTTATTGGTTTTTGGTGTTTTTAGTTGTTTTAATGTTATATGATAGAGATAGCATTAGTTTTGTTAATGAAATACAGTGTTGGTTCATTTCTCTCCATCGCACAAACCAGTCAAGTTTTAAGAAGAATAAAGCAAAGTGTTATTCTCCTTAGTGTCTTATTCTGAGATATGTGATTGTCTTTCATGCTTCGGTCTAATAGATCAATTAAATGCTTGTTATAAGTTGCAAATTTACTAGGCATGTGCAAGGATTTGATAAGTAGGTTGGGTTGGGATTATTTTTAAAGAATGTTGTAATTCAATATTTCTTAGATCATTTGCTATTGATGAATTTTATTATATGATATTATTCTTCTAAAGACTCCATTGCCCAATGGGCTGAGGTACTGATCTCAGCTAGTTGTGGGATTTACATGTCTTTTCCTATTCCTATCCAGGTGGTCCTTGCTACAAAAATTGTTTTAAATCATAGAATATCTTTCATTTTATATTTGTTATGGTGTTGTTTTTCCTCAAATCTCATGCTCCATGCAAGTTGACTTTCAATGGATAACTAGCCATTATCTATTATCTCTCTATTATGTTGATGCCTCATATGAGATTTATCTACTTTATTAATGCCACTTGTGAACCTTCTAGCTATGTATTAAAGGGTATTAAAGGTCTACCTGCCTTGGTTTTGCAGAGCCTAAAATGTAGAAGGGTTTACTAGATCCTTGTCACTTGGTCCAAGCCTCATAGATTTTTGATTACTGGAGTTGGCTTCTCTATAGGAAATTGATTCATCTACTTGGTTGTTATTTTGTAGTGTAAACTTTTTCAGGAACCAACAAAATGGTGACTTTTTGGGGGAAGAGATGTAAGAGTCTTGTTGAACTTGTCTAAGAGTCTCTAGTATTTCAAAATTCTAAAATCATATTACTTAGTTAAGTTAGGCCATCCGAGTCACCAAAAAAATGGTGGCTCTACTGGGGATGGTTGTGTAAGAAATTTGTTGTAGCAAAGTTCATAGTGATTATCTCCTTGCTTTGATAAGATTATGTTTCCCAATTATGTTAGCCCATTTAAATCACCAACAACTTGGGAGATTTGTTAAAAATTTGTTGCAACAAAGTTTATAGTGAGTTGTAGAGTCATGTTTTAAATGTTCTTTCCCCTTTATCAAGTGTGTAATTCTCTAAGGGTGGCTTGATAATTTGTTATTTTTCATCAAGAGTAAATCTGGTCTAGATTTGTCCATGTTATGTAAAGGTTTTATATCATCTCACTAAGTGTGTGTGGCAACTCCAAGATCTTTTTTTGTACCATTTTCATTGTTATAATGAAATAATTGAAGAATTTGTAGTCTTTTTGAAGTATATTTGAAGCCCTTGTGAAGTGGTTCTTGGCCAAGGAAGAAAATCTTAAGAGCTCATGTTGTTGAAGGTGAAGTGTTGTTGTGTTGGTGATAGTTTTTGAGAAAGTGTGAGTAGAAATGAACTTTTTGTTGTAGCATAATTATCCTCTACAAAGAGGTTGCTAGCCCATTTTCCTGTCGTGCAAAAAATTTGTTGAAAATGGTCTTCATCCCTATAAAATCCTATTAAAGTGGCCAATTCCTATGTCAAGAATGAGAAATAGGGTTTTGTCATGCAAAGGGTTTCAAAAAATTTGTTTAAGTCCATAAAACTCCACCCTTGTCTATTTTCTTGTTACTTTTTCTAGTCACTTAAGTCCCTTTTCTGCACATGCTTGTCATTTCCTTTGTTGTCCAAGTCTCCTAATGTTTGACAGTTAAGTCTTTTATTCCGCGACTTGGCGACCAAGGCTATCTCGTGATCTCACAATGTTTGATGTTAAGCCTTTAACATTTGGAGATTGGGTGACAAGGTCAAGAATTGACAAGAAATGGTTATCTCTTGATCTCCTAATGTTCGACGGTTAAGTCTTTTCATTCCAAGATTATGTGATTTATATTATCTCCAAGCCTCGTAATATTAGTAGCTAAGTCTTTAACATCCAGAGATCTGGTGACAAAGTGAAAGACTTTACTTGTTGTGGTTCTCTTTAGATCTCCTGATGTTCGATGGTTTGTTCTTAACATTCAGTGACTTGGCTAGGTAGTTATCTCCAAGTCTCGTAAAGTCATAGATAAGTCATGAAGTATTTGGAGATTAAGCGACAACCATAGATGATGGCAAAGATTAAGGGATATCGCTAGATCTCATGATGGGACTATGGTTAGAGCTCACTTCCAGCAATTATGAGAAAGCCTTTGTCACTCAATCTCATGAACTAACCATGGTCAAGACAAACATTCAGAGATTGTGAGATAATATTTAGTCGTCGGTTCGCCAGATAAAGTAACAATTAGTAAGAGGTGCTTGCGACTTGGAAAAAATAGTAAAGACATTGCAGGTCAAGGTTGATCAAATGGTGGGCATGATGCCTCAAACAAAAAGTGACCAGCCTCTATCCATTGCAGGATCATGACAACCATCCGATGGGAATCATGAAGAAAGTAGATCTACAAGTTTATAAAATGTTAAAAGACCGACAGATTTAGGGGAAGATAAATGATAGGCTTGAGGCCTTAAAGAGAAGATGCATGATAGACATCTTCGTGGGATCGCAACTGGGTGACACTTGTCCTGCATGATGTCAACGGTCAGAGGATAAAGCAAATTAAAGAACAGTCAGATCTTGTTGATCTTATGGTGGGCGTGTTTCTTGGATGTGAAGATGCTCGAGGTTTACTGATTGTGGAAATACACCTAGGTGACATGTGTCTTTGGTGATGCCATGTTCCCAGAGCCAGAGTATTAAAGATAATACATTTTTAAAATGACTGTGTGGTGGGTGTGTTGCCTCAAAGGAAAGATGAACGATGGTTAGTGGTCACAGAATCATGACTTTTCACCACGTGTCCTGCCCGATGAAGTTGGTAAAAAGTTGGGTCCTCTATGCCAGGTGTTGTAGATGTGTTATTTTCTGATTGGTTGCCGAGGAGGTGATATGGCCAGTTATTTTTAAAGCTCAGTTGATCATTTTATTGATTAAATGTGAACCACACGATGTCCTAGGAAAGAGGGGGATCAATGACTGTGTTTTAAACTTGTTAATTAACCATTGTGGCCCCATTTTTAAATTATTTAAGGGTTTTTTCCAACAAGATTGAAGTCAGTGAACCAAAAGTGACAAGCTAAATCAGATTTATTCTGTTCCAAGGACGGTTATAGGTGAAAATTGATGAGTTGTCAATAAGAGTTAGTAGCATTTAAAATGTAGATAGCAACATTAGTTTTGTGCAAACAGTTAAAATTTTGGAGGATGCCAAGGTACACTTTAGGTCCCTATATAAAGAGGTTCAATAGGTAAAGGCTAATTGGGATGTCTTGGCTGAGAAGAAAGGTGAGGTGGTTGCTTTACCTTGGCCTAATGAAGAAATCTACTAATCTTGGGAAGATGCATACTCCTCAGAACAAACAAACATAACAAGCACCCACTGAGAACACAACAGGTGGCACCTCCCCAACTCCTTAAACAAAGCAAGTTGTAGGGAGAATTTTGTATGGAGGCACAAGTACAAAGGCAACACTTGGTAGAGTTGGAACTATTTTTGGAAGATGTTGCAGAAGACTTGGCACTCAAATCAGTGTACACTTTTGTAAAGTGCAACAAAATGCAATCTTTGTGCACTTTGTATCTTTTTTCTTATCTGTGTAATCTTTTATCTTGTCCTAAGTGATATGTACCTTTTTTGCATCCTTATTCTATAAAATGATTTCTAGGATCAGTTAGAAGGACCGAAACTTGAATTCTTTTTGCCTACAAGTTTTGAGTCTAGGGTAAAAGCGGATTGTATTAGGTCAAGTTATATGAGAAATAGCAAATTGTTTGGTTTTTAGCCATTATTAAAGTGGTTCATATTTTAAATCATAGTGTATACAAGAAACATGATTCAGTAAATTTGAATACAAAAATATAGGGTTTACATCTCTCCTTGTGTATCTTTCCTTTGAGTTATGAAACTTGGAATTCGTTGCATAGAGTTCTTCTGTGTATGTGTTGTTATTCCTTTGCTTTGATCCAATATCAAATTAAAAAGCTTTGGATAGAGCGTAGATTTTTTGGGGTTTGCATAAGGATTTATATAAGTAGGGTAAGTTCATAGATATTTTGATCAATATCATCATAAGGTGGTGATATTAAAGGGATCCTGAATCAATAACTTTGATTAGTTTATGTATTCTTTACTTTGTAGCAAAGTATAGCCCAATGAATAAAGCACTGGCTAGAAATTAGTTTATTTTGCAATAATGATTACCTAATAGAATTTGGTTTTATTCCTATCATTGATATAAAATTATCATAAGATATTTGAGATATTGTGACCTGCAAGTTGTGTCCTACCAAATGGTAATGAAGAGTCAATAAGTGATTGGTTATCATTTAGTATTTTCTTACCATTTATCTGTTATATTAAATCCAGTCTGAGATTGTAGAAGTAAATTTTATTTTGTTGGATTAGGAGCACCCTCCTTGGTTTTGCAAAGCCAGAAGTGCAGAGGGCATTCTTGTCCCAATAGTTGGTCCAAGTCATCCTAAATATTCACATTTGGAATTAACCTTTCCTTAAAAACTATCTGAGGGTGTATTGGTTGTTGTCATGAGCATAAAGTCCATTTTGAAGAACCAACAGAGGTGGTGACTCTACAAAATAATTTAGTGAAGGTGTGAAGAAATCTTTAAACCTAGCAAATTTTTCCAGCCAACAAGTTGATTTGCAGCCACAACACTTCCAGGTATTTTAATTTTCATGTGCAAACTATTTTCCATCAAAATCAATTATAAAAAAATATTTCCCTATTGAGTGATTTCAGCACTAAGTGAGGGAATTTTAGTGAGGGTTGCATACTTCTGAGATATGTTTTTCAACTTATGCATTAAAGTGTTGAAGTATATTTGAATCATGTTTTGGTGATAGACAAATAAGTTTTTACTACAAGTTGTAAATTTGAAGATTTTGTAGGTGGGCGTAATTTTCATGTACATGTTTGAGAAGTGTCAACTATGAGTTCACAAGATGTGCAACCCATGTCAGATTCTTGTAGTTTTTTCTCTGTCCAAAGGTATAGGCCATTTTGTTTTGATGGTGTTAGAGGCTTCCCCAATGTTGTTCCTACTGATATTAGGAAATATTTACCAAAGATTAGTGGGAAGAAAATTGAATCAACAAGTAAGCACTTGCAGAGGTTTCTTGATTTGATGAGGGACTATGAAGTGTTCCATGGGGAAGTTTTCATGAATTTATTTGTGCAAACTTTGAGGGAGGATGTCAGAGATTAGTTTTCTTTTTTACCAACATATTCTATCTCTTCATGTGAAGAATTGAATTCAACCTTCATGGAGCAATTTGGTGAGAGGGATAATCCACATGCATTGATCCAAAGAATCATGGAGATTCATATTGAAGAGGGTGATTTAGTCCCTTATTTTAACATCAAATTTACAAAGGTATTGAGTGAAATACCAATTAGTTATAGGCCTAATGATGTAGTATGTCTAGTTATTTATTTGGGGGCTTTTAATGAAAATATGAGTTTCTTGTTAAGAGACAAAGAGCCAAAGACCTTGCACTGGGCATTTATGAAAGCAATGGACATTGAAAACAATTTGAAATTTGGAATCCTAAGGGGCTTTCAATCTATTGGTGTATGTTGTCATAAACAATTAAATGGCGATGTGCGTGAGTTGAGAAGTGAAGATAAATATCATAATATTAATGTCCATGTGGTTCATACTAACCATGTATGTAATTTTGATTCTAATGATGCGAGAGAAGAGAAATGTTTATTAGTGGTTATTCCTCATTTTACTGATGAAAAGGTTAGTGAATACTTGTGTATATGTGCTAAAGCAGAGATGGAGGTATTTTCAAATTTTACACCATGTGATGGAACCGTTTCTTGTTCTATGTCTGATGCTACATGTGATACTGATCAGCAGTCATATATTTTTGATGGTTCTTGTAGCTTGTATGAAGAAGATGAGGAAGGTTATGCATCTAATAATGATGATGCAAGTGTTCAAATTGATGATGATGTTGATTCATTTTTGCATGAATCATCCTCATGTAGTTACTTTTCTGAAGAAGATGAGAGGTATGACAGTGAGCCTTCATGTCATGAGGATTACAATGATGAACATTGTTCTTGTTCATATTCAATTTTTTCTTCTTTGGATGGATATTATTGTGGTAGTGATGTGGACAACAACTTTAATGAAGAGGCTAATGCAATATTTGATGAAGATGATGATGTAGATCAACTAGTCCTTTGTCACAATATTTATGAAAGAGGTTTACACTTGGTTTGTAATATGTTGTATGAAAATATCATTTAGGAACCAAGTGTCTTATTGGTTGAACCATTGTATGAAGTTGAGGAATGACATGAAATAAAATCAAATGTTTCAACTTCTTTTTAGTTGGATGAATGTGTAGTAATACATGATGATCATTCTATATTTTATTTTAATGTATTACTTGATGAATCTTTCTTTTCCAGTCCATTGGCTAAAGAGGAAGTGAATGATGTTCCATACTTGTTGGAGTATGACCATGATTTGGGGTGTGACTGGAAGGTCATGAGAAGTTGCAAATATGGAATCACTTTTCACCCCATGAATGCTTATGTATGTGGACATTGGTTGTGCAATGGTGATTTTTTGTTGTTGGTCACATATGAAGATGAAAATCAAACTTCTGATAGGGGTAAATACTGGTGTTACATTTTTTAGTGGCCCAGGGCCACCAAATAAGAGATAAGTCTAGTTTTGATTGTGAGAATAATTTTATTGGAACTGTGTGGTCTTCTCTACCCAGAGATCTGAGATTTTGCTATGTTTGCAAGAGGCATGCATCCCCAGATGGAATCACTATTGGCACTCTCAAATTCTTGAGATTACCACTGTTGAAATTTTTAAAGAGGCCCTTTGTAAATTTATTGAGATGCCCTATTGAGTTTCATGAGCTACTAATTTTTGGAGATGTTAAATGCATATCAAGTAGCATATATTTCAGTTTTTAGACCCCCACAGTCAGTTTAGACCCATTCTGCATATGCCTAGCTAAAGAGGTTTTAAGTAAATATGCACTTTTTACTTAATCAAGAATTTCGAGTATCCCACCTTGAGGTCTTACATTTTAGGACCTATTATTGATAAGTGCAATTTAAGTATACCCATGCTTTTTAAACATGACAAATATTCCCCATGTGCATCTTTAGTGTTTCTTGAATCTATTTTCCTAGTTTGTCGAGGCCATTCCAAATGCAATTTGTCTAGTTTCCTGGATTTGTCAATTAGTGTACCTATAGGTAGTCATTTTGAGGAATGGATATCTTTCATCCTACAGGCAGTCATGAGGTCCCAATTGTTGTTTTATAATTTTGGTATCTTGATGTGACAATGTGCCAAGTCTCTACCTTCCAGGAGTCCATCTAATATTTTTATTAGACCTTTTTGGAGTGCAAATTATTATTTATTAACATACTCGGTTGTAGGACAAATGAAATTGGAAAGTTCAAAGATTGAAATCTCTCACCCCAGATGCAGTCATGAGATGTCCTTTTTTAGGATGAATCCATGTTCATCCAATTATATGTCTGACAGTTGCTATGTGCTAGAGATGTGTTTTGATCAGTTTTAAGGCCAGGTAATGAGGCCAGTTTCATTAGGTCGGGGCCCAGTGCCAATGATCAGGATGGAAGTAAAGTGATATGAATCTCGATCAAAATTTGAGGCAGAGTAGGGGAAATCCCAAAATCTTGAAGGGAAGACTCAGGCCCATGCTTTATTATAGAGATTTTATGTTTGGGGTGCCAATAATCAGAATTAGAGGCAAAGTAGGGGAAATCCCAAAATCTTGAAGGGAGGACACAGGCCGATGCTTTAAGAGCAGAGATTTGATGCTTGGGGTGCAAATTATTAGAAATAGAGGAAAAGTAAGTGGAATCCCAAAATTATGAAGGGAAGCTTATAAAGTATGACATCATCCATTAGAGAATGTAGGATGAAGAGCAGTGCCGGATCACGAGATGTTAACCTGTGGTAGGGCTGACCGGTGAGAAAGGAGATGTGTTGGTCGATATGTGTGCTAGGTATTGCAAAGGTTGATATGAGGACCAATCAGAAGTTGCCACATGGAAATTAGGGATAACTAGTAGCAGCTACCGAGCTAGAATGTGAGTGTAAAATTGAATTTTGAAGGGGCTAAGGCAGAGAGATACAAAGAATGAAGGTACTTCAAGGAGATGGTTTTTCTCCAAAAATAAAAGATAAAGCAGAATGAGGCTAAGGCAATTTTCGAGGCTGCAGTGGAGGAAATTTTTGATGACATGGATAAAGGAATGCTGGGAGTATGTATGGATAAAATCATTGCCACATGATTGTTCTTTGACAACTTTGAGAAGGAAGTGAACCAATGTGCTGAAAGATATACTCTATTCTGAAGAAAGTCTGATGAGGTAATGAATTTTGATTAACCAGCAAAGGCTGAGTATACTAAGTGGGTGTAGATGTATGCGGAGGAGTGAAAGTAATATGTCATAATGATAGTTTTTCTAGTGTTACATCATTTTAAAAAGTTAAGGCAGCACCTAAAGTTTCTATCAAGCAGTCATGGGTCTGATTTACAAGTCTACATCAATAGGGACTTACTGGAAGATGCTTAAAGTATACTCTTTTATTGAGGCTATTATCTTGTACTATCTGAAGTTTCCTTTTGTTCAAGAATTAACAAGTGTCATCTCTAGCTCATATCTTGTTGCACCCTTATTCCTATACAAGGGTAATCATGGCCATGAGATGGGGTTCTGAAAGTTTTGGAGGGTTCTCAAAGTTTTGGATTTTTTTCCAAGCTTTAGGGTTCCAATAGCAAGTTCTTCTGGGTTTTTTGGGTAGTTTTGTAAATCTTCCACATAGAAATTATATGAATCTAGGTTGAATCCTTTTGCTAGTTTTTAGTGTTTTTAGTTGTTTTAATGTTATATGACAGAGATAGCATGAGTTTTGTCAATGAAATACAATGTTGGTTCAGTTCTCTCCATCGTACAAACCGATCAAGATTTAAGAAGAATAAAGCAAAGCATTATTCTCATTAGTGTCTTGTTGTGAGATATGTGATTGTATTTCATGCTTTGGTCTAATAGATCAATTCAATGCTTTTTAGAAGTTGCAGATTTACTAGGTATGTGTAAGGATTTGATAAATAGGTTGGGTTGGGATAATTGTTAAAGAATATTGTAATGCAACATTTCTTAGATCATTTTCTATTGATGAATTCTATTGTATGTTGTTATGCTTATGATGACTCCATTTCCCAATGGGATGAGGCACTGATACCAGTTAGTTTTGGTTTTACATGTGTTTTTATATTCTTGTCCAGGTGGTCCTTGCTGCAATCTTTTTTTAAATCATAAAATATCTTTCCTTTTCTATTTTTAATGGTGTTTTGCCCCAAATCTCACGCTCCATGCAAGTTGATGTTCAATGGATAACTAGCCATTATCTAGTATCTCCCTACTATGTTGATTTCTCCTATGAGATTTATCTTCTTTATTAATTCCAGTTGTGAACCTTCTAGTTGTGTATTGAAGGGCATTAAAGGTCTACTCACCTTGGTTTTGTAGAGCCTAAAGTGCTAAAGAGTTTACTAGATCCTTGTTAGTTGGTCCAAGCCTCATAGATTTATGACTACTGGAGTTGGATTCTCCATAGGAAATTGATTGATTAGCTTGGTAGCTATTTTTTAATGTAAGCCTTTTTAGGAACCAATAGAGTCTTCAACGGGTCTATTTTTTCACTTAACCAAGTACTCCAAGTATTCATTTTCTCTAGTACTCCTTCCAACTCTGTTATCCAAGACTTTCTCAACCTCATCCATCTACTTCTTAGGATACTCTTGCTTCATATCAAAATCATCCTCAGGCTCATAATACTCATACAAATCTATAATGTTGAATTTAGGGGATATGTCCATGTCATCAGGTAACTCAACTTCAAAAGCATTACCACTGTCAAATTTCTTCGGTATTTTACAAAGTCTTCATCAGTTTCTTCATTCCACAAAGCTCTATGATGTGTTTTTGACATCTTGAAGATCTTATGTCTATGACCGCATCTCGATCTGATGTTTCAAGATAAAGTTATCATATGATTGGGTCTGGTGCTATATTGGTTTCCTGTTCTAATGGTTAGGGTGGCGAGATCTGGCTTGCAATAAAGATTCATAGTTTGCAGTTGCTCATGGCATATTGTTTGATGTTCTTATGTTCATGGTCGACCTCCTTGCACCATCACATGCCATGATATACTTATTTTTGGGTGCTCTTATGGGTTTAGATTCTGACCTATATATTTGTAAATCATTTCTTTATCTTGGAGATTGTGATTGGATAAGTTGACTTGTGGCTGACGATCTTGTATATAAGCTAGGTAGTAGTTTTTTTTAGGTAGTACAAGTAGATGGAAGATAGTTGGAAGGATACCATATTATTTTGTAAATAATCATGCCTATATGCCTAGAAAGTAAAATTGCATGTACGCAGGCCAATTGGATGTAAATTCTTGGTTCTTTGTCAATGAGAGTACTAGTTTAGCTAGCTCAATCTATTCTTTGATATCAATTTTTGTTGATTTCAATTGTGTTATCTCTATCTGCAAGATTGGACATCTCCTTTGGGGATTTCTTTTGTCTTGACTAGAGAAAACTTCAGAGGAAACTTTGTAGCTAAGCGCGCTTGAGTTAGAGTAGTACTAGGATGGGTGACCTCCGGGCAAGTCTCGGTGCTTCACCTATATGAGCATCATCTAGATGCAATTAGTGCTAAGTTTTCCATTCATTCTCATGAGAGATAAGTTCTTGAAAACCACTACTCATGAAATATGGGTCAATGAGTTTGACTCTTAAAAACTACCCAGTTGAATCCTGATAGCAATATCACATATTAGTTTGAATTAATAAAAGAAGGGGAATTAATTAATTAAATGGTTATAGGTTAGCATTAAATTAATTTAACTATAGCTAATTAATTAAATTAATTTGGCTAGAAGGATAACATTAATGAATTAAATAATGCATAATTATTTAATTAAAAATGCAAGTAAGAGAACTAAATTTAATTAAAATTATTAATCAAATTTAGGTGTCAACATTTTGCCCCTCTTCAAAATGGGATGAGAAAAAAATTATTTTGAAGAAGATTAAAGTTTTGATGACATGATAAAGATAGGAGCAAGGATTTGTCCCAAATGATAGAAAATGGTGTTAGTTAGACACGATGATGCCCCATCGAGAACACAAACATAAAATAATAAGGGGTCTGGATGACATCTTGAAAGAAAAAAAATAAATGCCCCAACAAGAAGGAAGGAGGATAGTGCAAAACAAAGAGCTATGGTGAAAACAAGACTCAAAAAGGAGACCCTATGTAGAAATGACATGAGAAATAACCCCATATAGGTTGAGAAGGTGAAAATGAGGGCCTGAGAGGGCCTCATATAAGAAAATTTGGGAAAATTACTATTCACTTGCACCCTATGAGTTAGAAATTTGGAGATATTAAAGCCATTTTACTCAATTTTAGAACATATTAGCATGAGAGGGGAGGTGGTGTAATTTAGACCAATGAGGTACCAAACACAAGTGGTGAGGTAGGTGTGAAGACAATGATAGAAGGACCAAGAGGTAGGCCTCAAAAAATCTTAGCCTTGATTTGTGATTTTGTACATTTATTATGTTAAGTCTACTAGGAAACCACATTCCCACGAGGTCTTGTCTCATGGGAATGCTAGTGGATCTAGCTGGAACACTTTCCCACCACAACACAAAATTAGTGAAAAAGATAGGTTTGTGATGCAGGAGCATCTTGGGTTTTGAGCAATCTTGCATCAACCAAAAACATTTCTTATTTTTTGTACCTGTATGTTGTTTGCATTATAGTCATTATGGTTGTTGGTTTCATGTTATGTAAAGCTAACACAATGTTGAGGACCTATTCTAGAACCTTCTCCTATGAGTGCATAAGGATTGGATGGATCATGTCGAAGTTAGAGTTATTTTGCCTTGTTGTTGGAGCCATATTTTCCTACTTTCTGCATGTTGATTGCACGTCATGTAGTCATTGATCCATAATGAATCAGCCTTTGTGATCTTGGGGTCTTAAAGAGGACCTAAAATAATATCTTCACCTAAGACCTCAAATCCTAATTCATCAGGAGTTAGGAGTTATCACCATTTTCCTCGGGTATCGATTTTCAGCCAGTTTCACGTGAAACGTGGAGTTTTTCATCTTGTGCAGTTCCGTATGATGAAATGGGATCTTGCTAAGTTAGGAATATATTCTTGGGTCATGTGTGAACCTAAATGTAGCCTCACATTGATTTTTGTTCATTCTTTCTTTAGTTTTGGTTTACTCTTCCTAGTTGGACCTATAATGTAATTAAATGCCTGATTGACCGACTTGTGGCTTAGCTGGCTATATATTGGGAGCTTGGGTTGATGTAGAGGGGGGTAGTAGGGGGAATTAGAGTGTGAAAAGATAGATAGGAAGGTAGCAAAGATATGATGAGAGCTGAGTCTCTATTTTCATAATTTCATTGTATAAGGTTGAAACCCGTAAGGCCTCACAGTCGGGCATGTTAAATGAAATTCTATTTTGAAGCATTATATTGTTGTATTCCATTGTGGTTGTTGTTGTTATAAGTGTTGGTGTAGGTTTGGACTATCCATTATTGGATCCTCCATCCCTGCCCTGCATCAGGTATTATTAGAGCTTGAAGATTCTGAGCGTGTGGATAGATCGCCAAAGGTGAGGTAGTTTGCACCAGGACCTTGGATTGAAGATGCCTCTGAGGAGATCTCAAGAGATCTCAGAAGAGGAACCTGCTAGGGAAATCAATCATGATGATTTTAGGGCTTTGTAGAAACAAGTGCAAGATCTACAAGAGGAATTGAGAAAGAATAATACATTGAAAGAAGATAGTGAAGATGCCTCTGAGGAAGAAGATCATTTTGAACAAGCTAGGGATCCAGAAGAGACTAGAATCTTGAAGGCTATGTCTAAAATTGGGAAAAGACCTAAGATCAAAGTTTCTACATTTGCTGGAAGCCTTAGGCCAGAAGAGTTGATTGATTGGATTAATGAGATAGAAGAGTACTTTGAGTATGAAGAAATAGAAGATCCTGATTGAGTTCAATTTGCAAAGACTAAGCTGAAGGGTCATGCAAATATTTGGTGGAGAGAAGTTCAATTGGAAAGAAGTAGGAGAGGAAAAGAAAAGATCACTAGATGGAACTGAATGGTTGACAAATTGAAAAAGAAATTCATCCCGGTGGATTATGAGTTAGAGATGTTTAAGAAGATGTAAGCCTTGAAGCAGACTAATAAATCAGTACAGGAGTATACTAAGGAGTTTTACAGAATCCTGATTAGGACTGGTCGTTCTAAAGCTGATAAAGAAAAGGTTGCTAGGTATGTTTATGGCTTGAGACCTAGTATTCAAGAAGAGTTAATTACTGTTCAGATGAAAACTATAGGAGATGCTTATCAGATGGCATTAAAGATTGAGGAGAAGCTGAACAAGAGGTTTGAAGGAAGACAAAATAATAGGAACCAAGGTGGTAAGACTGGTGAAATAATTGCTAGAGGTAATGTGATAGAGAATCCTAAGAAGATTGATGAAGGATCTGGCAGTAGTCAAGCCACTAATAACTACAATAATGGATAGAGAGGGAGATGGAGAAATGAGTTCACAGGTACTTGTTTTCAGTGTGGTGAGAAGGGTCATAAAAAATTTCAATGTCTTAGAAAAAGAGTTGCACTAACTGCCGAAGAAGACATAGAGAATGTTGCAGAAAAAGGTGAATTTCTTATCACTAGGAGGTTGGGTACATGTGCTAAGGAACCGATGCAAAGAAGAAATTTGTTCAGAACCAGATGTAAGTGCAAGAATAAGGTATGTAATGTTATAGTTGATGGTGGCAGTTCTGAAAACTTTGTTTCAAAAGAGATGGTTAGTAAATTGAACTTGGAAAGGAAGAAACACCCTAACCCTTATTAGATTAGTTGGATACAAGATGTGTCTAAGGTTAGGATTGAAGATCAATGCTTGGTTAATGTTTAGATTGGATCTTATCATGATGAAATATTATGTGATGTATTACCTATGGATGCTTGTCATCCATTGCTCGGGAGACCTTGGCAATTTCATAGGCATGTTATGTTTGATGGTCATGCAAATACATATGTGGTAATGCATGGTGGATCTAGGCATAAGTTATTACCTTTGTAGGAAGTAGGGGCCAGGGGATGTGGAGTTGTCAAGTGTTGTCCATGTGACAATGACAAACATCAGGAGCAGAGAGTTGATGAACCTATTCCTATGGATGAAAGGGAGCTAAGTTTGAAAGGAAAAGAGAATGATATAGCTGAGGAATTTATAGACATTAAGAGGCAGATGGTCTTTCTAATAAGGATAGTACAAAAAATGATGGCACTAGTGACATAGAGAGATGCAGATGGTGCCAAGTTGATTAGTAAGTCTAGAGAAGATATGATTCACCGAAGTGCTGGTATAATCAACAGTAGAAAAGATGGTCAGAGTCATTTTCTGTCAGTTGCAGAAAGGAAAGATGAGAAAAGTGCAGGGCAAGATAATTTGTTGGATGTGATAATGGGTAAAGTGAAGACAACATGGAATGAAGGACAAGAGGAGATATGGGTTAAGAACATATATTTTATACCTTTCTTGATTCCCTTAAGATATTCATGAGAGCTTTTTATTTACCTGGGGTGTCTGATGCAGGAGCATCTTGGGTTTTGAGCAATCTTGCATCAACCAAAAATATTTCTTGTTTTCAGTACTTGTATGTTGTTTTCATTATAGCTATTGTAGTTGTTGGTTTCATGTTATGTGAAGCTAACACAATGTTGAGGACCTATTATGAAACCTTATCCTATGAGTGTATAAGGATTGGATGGATCGTGTCGAAGTTAGAGCTATTTTGCTTTGCTGCTAGAGCCATATTTTCCTGCTTTCCGCATGCTGATTGTGTGTCATGTAGTTGTTGATCCATAATGAATCAGGATTTTTGATCTTGGGGTCTTAAAGAGGACCTAAAATGCTATCTTCACCTAAGATGACAAATCCTAATTCATCAGGATTTAGGAGCTATCACCATTTTCCTCTGGTGTCGATTTTCAGCCAGTTTCATGTGAAACATGGAGTTTTTCATCTTGTGCGGTTTCGTATGATGAAATGGGATCTTGCTAAGTTAGGAATATGTTCTTGGGTCATGTGTGGACCTAAATGTAGCCTCACATCAAGTTTTTTTCATTCTTTCTTTAGTTTTGGTTTACTCTTCCTGGTTGGACCTACAATGTAATTAAATGCTTGACTGGCCGACTTGTGGCTTAGCTGGCTATATATTGGGAGCTTGGATTGATGTAGAGGAGGGTAGTAGGGGTAGTAGAGTGTGAAGAGATAGATAGGAAGGTAGAGAATATATGATGAGAGCTAGGTCTCTATTTTCATAATTTCATTGTATAAGGCTGAAACCTGGAAGGCCGAAATGGCCAGGCATGTTAAATGAAATTCTATTTTGAAGCATTATATTATTGTATTTCATTGTGGTTGTTGTTTTTATAAGTGCCAGTGTAGGTTTGGAATATCCATTATTGGATCCTCCATCCTTGCCCTGCATCAGTTTGGGTAGTTATGTTATGGTTTTTGGGGATGTGATCCCATGACAATGGGAACATGAATTAGTATTGTGGGAATGTAATCCCATAAAACAAGGTTAGCCAGGAATGCATTCCTACAAAAGACAGAGGGATAATGTTAATTATTTTTGTGAGATAATGTTCCCACAAGACTGGTAAATAGGTTTACAAAAGCTAGTAGGGAGTAGGAATTCATGCAGGATCATTGGGAAGGGTGAGTTCAATAGGGATTAGAAGAATTTAGGTGGGAATGGGGGGGAGATGTTGGTAAGAAAGGGATGGGGTGAAGAAGTTAGTAAGAAAGGGATGGGTGGGGGAGGGGGGTGAAACAAATTGAGGTGCCTATAACTAACTTGACTTGTGGGTTTTGGTTGTAGTGGTTTGTGGATACACTGGTGTCCTAAGGGAAATGCATGATGATTTTGAGAGCAGTGGATCAATTCACATTTGCGTATTGGGCTAGAGTAAATAAGCTCAGCTTGGGGTATCTAGGTAGGATGCCCTATGTATGGACATGCATAGCTATGGTGATGATACTATGTGAGGCCTCCACATACCATATCCCTACTAATAAGATGGCAATGATAGCTGAGGATGTGTACAAAATAGGACAATAACCAATTGGAAAGACAATCATAGTAGTTTGACACATGTCTTAGGTGGAGGCAATATGAAGTTTGTTAGGGAGGGATGCACCATTATGACACATGTAGTTAGCATTGGATAGTTACTTGGATCAGGCACCATTAGAGAGGAAAGTACATTTCTATGTTTGCAAACTAGTTAGTGAATACATATGTATATAGACTATAGGGACAAGGGTAACTCTTGGATTAATTCTAGTGATTTTAAAGTCAATAGACATAGGGAGGCCAATGGCATGAGGAATTTGGTGCTGATAGAGTTGTACATGGATTTTCATGAGATTTACTATCATGGTAGGTGACATATTGGATGAAGAATAGGGCGTGCTAAATTATTGCAGGTGTGGGCATGGGAGCATATTTTTTCATGTGACCAGTGGGAAGGGTGGAGAGGAGTGAAAATCAACCTATAGTTTATAGTTGGGGTGGGTTACATGTGTACTAAGAGTATATGGATGATTTAGATCACTAGAGGATGGCTTTGGATGATCTTAGAGAGGGTATCACATTGAGGCCTTACATGGTAGTGTAGGAATGAGTATATGGAAGTTTACATGTCCCTTTTATGATCACACCCCTATACATCACCAGTTAATGGGAGCACATTATTAAGAGATATCAACAAGACAAGGTGATGAGATAATTTAGTTTGGTATAGGATGTGCTCTAACCAAAGCACAAGTTGCATTGAACTACATGAGAGAGGATGAGTGATTTTGGGAGGTGTATCATCTTAAAATGGAAGCACTTCCATGGTAAGAGAATTTAGCCCTCCAAGTAAGTGGTTTGGGGTCATGTCGAATGCCTTGAATGGATATTCGACTTGGATCTGGATTTGTCCCCTATTCTGCTCCATTTTCCACTTCTTCCTAGCATTTTGGACTATGAACCTGAGGTTTTTGACCATAAGGTCAAAGTTGACCTTATGGGGTCAAAGTCGATCTCGATCCTAACTAGGTCAGGATCAAGCTCGATCCTGACCTAGTCAGGTTCGAGCTCAACCTTGACCCTAGGGTCCAGGATCTTCGAGGTTTGCTTTCGGTTTTGAGATTTCATCAAAATCTTGCATTTTCCCTCTTCGGGGCCACTATTTATCGGATTAAGTGTCGAATTCTCAAATTAATATTTGAGGTGGACCTTTCTCGATATTTGTATAGGATTCCTAATTTATTATTAGAGATTAGCCTTTCTTGAGTTTTGTGTCTAATGTTCAAATTAACTTTGGGGTTGGCCTTACCTTGAATTTTGTGAAAAGGCTCTTAAATAATTATTTCATTTCTATATTAAGGGTGGTCCCCTCCTAGATTTTTGTGTCAAGACTTTAATTTAATTTCCTCTCCATGTGCACCTCTCTAGAGTTTTGTGCCATCGACCCTTAATTATTGTTTTCTACGAGGCCCCTCTTGTGCCCTAGATCACTTAAAATGGAGCCTTCCTCTCTCATTTTCTCCATCTCTCAATCAAGTTTCTCAATCTCTCAAGCTCTCAAGTGCAAGCAAGCAAATTCAAGCAAGCCTTCAAGCATTCAAGCATTCAATTCATCAAGGAGATCCATTAGAAGCCATTGAAGGATTCAAGCTCTATGGAGCTCTCTTGTTGAAGATTCCTCCATTTCCATTCAAGCCTCTTCCTATTCCAAGATCCATTCAAGATTGGTGTTGAAGATCTAAAGATAATTGATTGTAGACATCCTACATTTGATTCTATATTCATCCATTCTTGTGGATTCAAGGATTCGAATCCTCCACAAGGGTTTCAACTCAAGCAAGGTGAATTGTTCCATTTACTTTGTTTATTCCAACAATTTCAATTCAATTTCAAGGTTAATTCCTAAATTGGGGTTTTACTGAGGCAAACCCTTTCCCCCCAACAAACAAAGCCCTCTTTTTCTTGTAGGTATAGGTGCAGAACTTCAGATCTGAGAGTAGATTTGGATACCCTTTTTTCTGAACTTCTGAGATCCGTGAACAAAGTCAAAGTCAACCTTCAAAATCTCCAAGTCCTCATTGACCTTTTATGAGGGTCAAAGTCAACCTAATCTCATCTCATAAAAAGATTTATGGGTTTTGTAGATCTCGCAGTTTCAGTTCACGATTGCAAGAATCAACAGTTTTTGAGATCGTTTGATATGGTTTTCAGCTAATTCTTTTTCAGAGGTAAGTACCTTTATCTCTTCATTTCAACATTAGTCATTTACATTTACTTTCCATATCAATACAATTTCATGTAAGTGTAAAATATTGGTCTTGGGATCTCTTTTATGTGCAAATCATTGTCCTAGGACCCCATCCATATTTTATCCATTACATTTTGGTGAACCCGTTTACGACAACTCTTTCTTTTGTGGAATTAGATGCCCTATTGTGTTTGATTTCCTTTTCATGCTTATAAGTTTCATTTGAAAGCATTGGGATATATCTAGATCTATTTTTTATGCATTTCTTTGTTTGTTATCATGTTGCACAAGTTGTTTCAAATATTTTCCAAACATTCTTCTATAAATTTTGGGATTACAAAACATTCTCCTCTTACCTTACCATTACATGATGTTACACCTAGAAAGACTTTATCTAGTGCGTATGATGTTTCTTTGTCCTCTTTTGAATTTCCTTGTAAGGATATATTAGAGCAAGAAGCTGACTTTAATCTATCTCTCCATCATATTTCTCTTTATGGAGATGAGTTAAGGATTAATGTTGATTCTTCTCCTAATATATGTCCTTTCTATGAGCCTACTTTAGAACATAATTTACCTTTTTTCCCCTCTAGGGATCCTAAATTGTGCTTTATTGGTAGGGATGATAATCCTCCTATTTGGGATGAACCTTTGGATTTGGATGTTGATTACTCTCTTCCTCATGAAACCATTTTGGATGATCCCTTCGATAACGACATTGATTTATCCCCTCCTCGCAAAGAAACTTTGATACAAGAGGGTGATTTATTAATAGATGACATATTGATAACTCTTTTCTAACACACATGTAGACATTTTAGTGAAAGAAGATGATAGTATAGATCCTTTACCTCCATTTGAGATTCCTTTTAGTGATTAGGCATTAGTGGAGAATGATATGAATTCCCTTAATGCTCTCCCTTTTAGTGATGATCCTATAGAGAATCAAGATCTTACCTCATCTCCTCCTAGGATGTCCTCTTTTCTTCCTTCTTGTGAATCTATTTGTAGTGTTGAGACAACTAAAATAGTTTATCCTAAACCCTTGTTGACTATCAAAGGTTGCCCTCGCATTACTATCAAAGGTAAACCTATGGATTCTTTCAATGATCAAGATTCTATAGCTCACATATATCATACAAGGATAAACCTCAACCTAATCCGGTGGTTTCTACTTCCTTACCACCTTCTCAACCTATTCTTCCTCCTCCACCTCATCTTCCTGGCAAGGAGTATGATTTGATTAACCAATTGAAAAATACTCTTGCCAAGATTTATTTATGGGAGCTTCTTCAAACTTCACCTACCTACTATGAAGCCTTGCAAAAAGCTCTAGCAACTCTTCCTACTCCACCTCCTAATCTAGAGAACATCAATAATTTCTTACAATGCATGCATGCTACCCTGGGTCCTCCTGACATTGTATTTACTCAAAAAGATTTACCTTCTAAAGAAGTTCAGAATCGGTATGATGCTCTTATGGTTGCTGTTTCTATCAATAAAAGTATCATTCACAGGACCTTGATTGATAAAAGATCTGGGCTTAATGTTTGTAGCATGGTCATGCTCAAAGCAATTAACGTCGATCTTTCAACTATTCAACCTGACAATGTTCCTATACATGGCTTTGATAACATTGCTAAGAACATTTTAGGAATCATTACATTACCTATCAAAGTAGGACCAATCATCCTAAATACTCCTATTCATGTTATGCCTAGACCTCTCAATTATAACCTTCTTTTAGGTAGACTTTGGTTGCATGAGATGCATGTCGTCCCTTCCACCCTTCATCGTAAAGTCAAGTTTATACATAACAACATGATGTATACACTTCACGTAGATGATGCTCCTAATCCTTGTCTTAATATTCAAACTCACACTACTCCTATTTCTAATAGTAATCCTCCTTCCTCTAATGCTCTTCCTGGCGATGATTGGGGAACCTTGGATTTAACTCCTACCTTCATTGGAGAGTATAAGGTTACTGATCTTGATTTTATGAAGAAACAAAGAGAATTTGAATGAGTTTTTACCTCTAAAGCCCTTCATAATAACTTTGTTGCTGCTTAACCCACAATGAATCTATCAAATCTACTAAGGATGATATTGTGACTACTGAGGTTCCATTGACTCCTTCTGATATGGCTTCATGTTATGGTCCTGGTTATCATTTCCTAGTTAAACAAGGATTTAATGGTCAAGGATGTGGTAAGCATAAACATGGAATTCAAATGCCCTTACACACTGGGGGGCATGAGCATTCCTATGGATTGGGATTTAATCCTCAACAACAAATCAATGTTAATAACATCTCGAATAACACTTCAAGACATGATGAAACTATGAAGGAATTTGACCAAGAAGTTCTTTTGCATAAACTCCTTCATGCTAAGATGATTACTAGACCTAAACGCAAAAAGAAACATAGTCCACACTTGAAGACTCTTCCTTTTTGTTTATATCATAGATTTCATGATCACTCTACTAATGAATGTCAAGCTTTACATTATAAGATTAGACAGCTCATTGATAGTAATGTTATTTATATATCATGTGGTAATGAGTTGTATTTCAATCATGTTTTCTCTAAATAACATCTATGTTCCTATTATGGAGCTCCACATTATGTAAACAATGGTAGCCTAATACTTGGGGGTTCGTTGTCTTGCATAGTGTTGTGAGCAATATAATAGGTCCCCTTCCATCTTTGTTCCTACACTTGGGGGACAAGGATGTCATCTCCTTTTCTGTGATATCCAATCATACATGAACATGTTGGTTTGCATTGAGGATCTTTTTTTTTTCCTTGATCACAACCGATTTCATTGTTTGATATTGGGTTTCCATGGTTGATATATCTCTCACCTTGGAAACTGAACAATGTGCTATCCCTCACAAGGGTTACTTTTTCACTTTTTGCATGATATCTCTTTGCATTCGTCCCTTCCATGGCCTCATAGGAGCTGTGGCCTTCTTGGATTGGATTGGTGTTGTCTATGGATATTGTCTTGATCCTTGTTCTTTTATTTCCTTAACATGTCAAAATAGGATGTTTTTGCCATCTTAAGGAGGGGGGCATATATATGACCTCCCTCATTTTATATTATGTATTTTTGTTCTAACCTTTTGTTTTGCAGCATGCTAAATCTTGGAAGGTAATTGACATAAGTTGCTAAATCCTGAAGAGACACACATTTTTCAATTTTCAATATGCTAAATCCTCTAAAGGTAATGCACATAAGTTGCTAAATCCTGAAGGGACACACATTTCCAATTTCAAATATGTTAAATCCTCTGAAGGTAACGCACATAAGTTGCTAAATCTTGAAGGGACATGCATTTCTAGTTTCAAATATGCTAAATCTTGGAAGGTAATGCACATAAGTTGCTAAATTCTGAAAAGACATGCATCTATATGCTAAATCTTCCAAAGGTAATGCACATAAGTTGCTAAATCCTGAGGAGACATGCATTTTGTATTCCATGGTGATACAAGAAGGTGGATCCATGGGTACTTTATAAAAGCCATTAGAAGACACACTACATACATGCACAAAGCCGTCAGAAGGCACACAACATTATGGGGTGACTATCAAGTGTTTTCTTGGTAGGCCATCCTATCCTTTTGTGGTTCACAGTGAGATATACATAACTTATTGGGAAAGCTAGCCACTCCTCTCTTCCCCCTTTATCTTTTTTTAGTGATGTCTCTCTTATTACAATCTTGGAGTTGAAAAAGACTCAAGTCCCTGGGGGCTTGAGGATTCCTTTGTCCCTTTTGATTTCAATAAGATTATCTTTTTCTTTATGATCTCCTTTACCAAGAGTTTGCATCGAGTCCATACTCTTTCTAAAGTGGGGGCTTAATGTATCATCTTAAAATGGAAGCACTTCCATGTAAGAGCATTTAGCCCTTTGAGTAAGTGGTTTGGGGTCATGTTGAATGCCTTGAATGGATATTCAACTTGGATCTGGCTTTTTCCCCTATTTTGCTCCATTTTCCACTTCTTCCTAGCATTTTCCTAGCATTTTGGACTATGAACCTGAGGTTTTTGACCATAAGGTCAAAGTTGACCTTATGGGGTCAAAGTCAACCTCAATCCTAACTAGGTTAGGATCAAGCTCGATCCTAACCTAGTTAGGTTCAAGCTTGACCTTGACCCTAGGGTCCGGGATCTTTGAGGTTTGCTTCCGATTTTGGGATTTCATCAAAATCTTGCATTTTCCCTCTTCGGGGCCACTATTTCTCAGATTAAGTGTCAAATTCTCAAATTAATATTTGAGGTGGACCTTTCTCGATATTTGTATAGGATTCCTAATTTATTATTAGAGATTAGCCTTTCTCAAGTTTTGTGTCTAATGCTCAAATTAACTTTGGGGTTGGCCTTACCTCAAATTTTGTGAAAAGGCTCTTAAATAATTATTTCATTTCTATATTAAGGGTGGTCCCCTCCTAGATTTTTGTGTCAAGACTTTAATTTAATTTCCTCTCCATGTGCACCTCTCTAGAGTTTTGTGCCATCAACCCTTAATTATTGTTTTCTACAAGGCCCCTCTTGTGCCCTAGATCACTATAAAAGGGAGCCTCCCTCTCTCATTTTCTCCATCTCTCAATCAAGTTTCTCAATCTCTCAAGCTCTCAAGTGCAAGCAAGCAAATTCAAGCAAGCCTTCAAGCCTTCAAGCATTCAATTCATCAAGGAGATCCATTAGAAGCCATTAAAGGATTCATGCTCTATGGAGCTCTCTTGTTGAAGATTCCTCCATTTCCATTCAAGCCTCTTCCTAATCCAAGATCCATTCAAGATTGGTGTTGAAGATCTAAAGATAATTGATTGGAGACATCCTACATTTGATTCTATATTCATCCATTCTTGTGGATTCAAGGATTCGAATCCTCCACAAGGGTTTCAACTCAAGCAAGGTGAATTGTTCAATTTACTTTGTTTATTCTAGCAATTTCGATTCAATTTCAAGGTTAATTCCTGAATTGGGGTTTGACTAAGGCAAACCCCTTCCCACCAACAAACAAAACCCTCTTTTTATTGCAGGTACAGGTGCAAAACTTTGGATTTGAGAGTAGATTTGGATACCCTTTTCACCGAACTTCTGAGATTTGTGAACAAAGTCAAAGTCAACCTTCAAAATCTCCAGGTCATCATTGACCTTTTATGAGGGTCAAGGTCGACTTGATCTCATCTCAGAAAAAGATTTCTGGGTTTTGTAGATCTCGCAATTTCAATTCAAGAATGCAAGAATCAATAGTTTTTGAGATCCTTTGATAGGGTTTTCAACCGATTCTTTTTTGGATGTAAGTACCTTTATCTCTTCATTTCAACATTAGTCATTTACATTTACTTTCCATATCAATACAATTTCATGTAAGTGTAAAATATTGGTCTTGGGGTCTCTTTTATGTGCAAATCATTGTCCTAGGACCCCATCCATATTTTATCCATTACAGGAGGGCTTTCAACAAGAGCGGGCTATTGATAAAGTGGAGGGTACTATGAGTAATGGATTGAGATCCTAGAAATGTTGATCCCGAGGTTACATATACAACGTATGGTTTAAGGCACCACTAGTAGTGGGGAGATCAAGATTTGCACCATTGAGTGTCTGACAAAGGGATGTAAGGACATAAGGTATGTGATTAGGTGTATATCAACCCACTTAGAGGAGGGTTGCAATGATGGTGGCGTAGAGGGGTAGGTCTACAATAGGAGGACGATGAGGAGAGAGACAAAGGGTTGGTGCTAGGGGATGGAGAGGAGGGGTAGGTGGCTAAGGACAAGGTCATAGATGGGTGGTATGGACTAAGGAGGGAGAAAATTAAGAGGAAGTATCCATGGAGGTGGATGAAGGAGGACTAGTTCCACCTAAGATAGGAGGATATGGATCAATGCAAGAAGAGGTACAAGTGCCACCAACACCATCCATAGTTGGTGGGGGATAGAGGGAGAGAAAAATATCATAGGTGGAGCCCTAATCATAGGCCAAGGATATAATAAAATCATATATAACATCCCCACAAGAGTCATTAGATAGATCTAATTAGATGTTTGGGGAGGTGACTGCAAAGAGGGACCAACTAAGATAATAGTGAGACACTCTACAGGTAGAGAGAGATGCCATGACAGAAGAGAGGGACATGTTGGTAGTAGAGAGAGATGATTATAGATAGTAGAGGGATATCCTGCAATCCAAGAAAGATAGTGCGATTTGGGAGAGAGATACACTCATATAGGAGGAATACTAGGTAGTGGTGGACTGATATGGACTGAAGAGATGGAGAGATAACTTGACAAGGGAGAGAGATGTCATATTGTGGGAGAGGGGGGATATGAGTAAATATATGAAGAGTCTATGAAAGTAGATACACAAGCTATAGATATCCTGGAACACCATGGAGTTAGCTCAGTTGAGAAGTGATTAGCAGGTGGAGGGTTATAGGAGGGAGTTTTAGGAGGCTCAAAAGATTGGGTGGAGGAGAGGGGAGAGTGTGATGAGGATGATGGAATATATTAGGGGTTTATTAGACTAGGTAGGGTTTTATTGGGAAAAATACTAGGCCACAGTACCATTAAAGAGGAGAGAGACATATATGTCTCCTTAGAGGGTGAATAATTCATCACACAGTGGATAAGTAACTCAAGCATGAGAGCCCAGTCTCATGGGATAGGGTATAGTCACATGGTAACTCATTTAGTGGGATCCATAAGAGTTGTATTGAGATAGGAGAATGACATATATGGGATAGGTTAGGACAACATAAGTACCTCAGCTCCATAGGTATCACTACCATCCTAACCCATTGATACAATAAGATAGGGGGTGATAGCCAAAGACCCCTTAGTTAGTTCCTTATGGAGTGACAACTTGAGCATTTTGTATACTACTAATGATTTATTTGTTATAATATATGTATCATAGGAAATGGTGAACAATGTTGTAGAGGAAGCTCACTCACCAAATCAAATGGATGGGGGTATGATACATTAGGAACACCCCCAAAGGGATCACCCTCAAACCCAAATTAGATTATCAAAAACCCAAAAGGGTTAAGGGGTGCTAATGAAAGATCTAGATTTAAAGATGGAGTGTGCTTTGGGGATGGGTTCCTTTAATGTTAAGATGTATATAATATATAAAAATAATATGAATATATAAAAGGAATTGATACTATGATAAATGAAATGATAGCTAACAAGATGTGATATTAGATATGATGTATAAAGGTAAGCGGAAGATGAAAAAAGGAGGAATGAACTCACCTTGAAGCTAGGTGAAGAGGAGTGAACTTTAGATCTAATTTTGACTATTGTAGAGTTGTCAAAAATAAAAATGGTTCCGGATTCGACACTCTACACTTGTAACTTATTAATGTGAAAATTATAGATCCAGAAGACAATGTTGAACAAAGTTGACCTTATCCTAGAGACTCCAAATTTGATGAACTTTGTGAAGGATCTGCAACTAGTTCTATAACTCCTAAAATTTTGGTCTAAAACTCCAAAAATTTACTCCTACACACAAGAAGAAGGGGAAGAGGTTGTGGAAAGGGTCTTTCCTTGGTCAAGCCCCTGTATAGGAATCAACCTTTAAATGAACTATAAATTTCATAAGGAAAGAAATGTAAACAAGATGAATGTAAAAGTTACCATGCATGAGAAACCCTCATGGATGGATGTAGAAATCAGTCAAATCTATGAAGATGCTTGAAATCTATTTTTGGAATGTGTTGTAGAACCAAGGATGCCTTTGCAAATGCAATGGATCTACGCTTTGCAATCCTAGATCTTGAATGACTGTATGTTTGAAATCTTGAATGGAGAAGATGAATGGATCTTCTTGCTAGATTGAGAATTCCTCTACTTGGCCATCATGAGAGAGAAACTTGCATCAAATAGGGAAGATTTCCTTTTATTGAATAGATCTTGAAAAGATGGATACTTGGAGATCTCCAATGGGTACTTTCTTTCAAATCTTGAATCCACCACTGCAATTGTACAACTTGAATTTCTTGCACTTGATCAATTGATAACACTTGCTTGCATAAGGATGTCATTTAACTATATGGATAATGGATGTCAAAATGAGAGGCCTTGATGCCCTTTATACTCATTTCAGGATTGAATATTTTTGAGTTGACCACAAATAAAGATCAGGAATAAAAACATTTGTATTGGGCCCAAAGCTCACTCAAATGCAATCCTTGAGGACAAGGTTGACTTAGTTCAACCTAGTCCAAATATTGTTAATTTTGAAGTGGATCTGATTCTTGGGAAGTGTGAAAATTTTCAAGGGGAGAAAATGAAAGATGTAGGAAATCAATCATAAAGATATTCAAATCTTAAAATCACTAAAATGAGATCTAATAGGTCCTAAAACCACCAATAACAGGTGCTAACTTTTTAGGACAATACATTTAGCCCTCACTTTAGTGGGAGTATGAGGCAAGCTCATGCTCATGGTAAAGTATCTATCAAATGCATAAGAGGATCTCATCAAGGTTAAGGATACTAAGAAACATCAAGCCCCCAAGTGGCTTAAGTCCTCATCAAATCCAAATCCAAAATAAGAGATGCATCACTCGAAAGAGAGGGAGAGAAGAGAGAGAGAGTGTGATCACTAACCCAAATAAGAGGTTATCTTATTGTGAACCACACAAGGAAAGCATTGAAAAATATGGAATTGAAGAGTCTAGCAAATTGTATTATGCTAGTTCAATCCATCAACAAGGATCAATCCTTGAAGGAAAGTACTTCCAATTGTATAGTCCTAAAATGATAGCACCTATTAATTTGGAAGCTCTAGGACAAATTGGGCCCCATTTTAGTGATCTCCTTGATTGTGGATGCATGTATGCTTAATTTTCCCACTTTTCTATCTATTTTTCCTCTGAAATTTCAAATGCTTCTTGAACCCCTTACATTTTACCTCTAAATTAGCTCTTTTATGTATAGGTCACACTTGGGGTGACCTATACCAATATAGGTTGCACTTGTGGTGACCTATATCTTCAGGGTTTAATTTCAATGGATTTTGGGGCCTGATGTGAAGTATTTTCTTTTTCTAGCCTAGTGGAGTCGGCCTTCACAAATTTGAACCCCAAAATCACTAGAATAGGAGGATTTTTCCTCTCATTTTGACATCTTATCTTATCTTATCTCATATTATCTTATCACACCTTATCTAATTCTATGCAAGCAATCTCTAGCAATCTAAGTGCAAGAAATCAAGTCCAAGGTGAATTCAAGAGCTTCTTGGTGATTGCAAGAAATACTTTGACTCCAAGATTTGAAGGCTTCTTTCTTCCATCCATCCAAAGGAAATCTTCTATTGATGGTGTGAATTCCTCTTCCATGGTGAATTTGTTAAGGAGGTTCCTAATTAAGATAGAAGATCCACATCCAAGCTTCATTCTTCTTCTATTTCATTCAAGCATGTCAAGTATTCATACATCCATAATCTATGATTTGGGAAAATGTTGATCTATTGCATAACTGAAGAAATCTTACATTCCTACATTCAAGAAAATATACATCTTGATGAACTACAACTGATTGAATGTCTAAATGACTTGAAGATCAGTGATTAGAGATCACCGAATTGCTCATTAGATATGTAAAATGATTAAATTAGTAATATGTTGTCATTGATGTCAACTAGTTTTGATAGTACTTATCTTGTAATTTACAAATACCTAAACATCTGTAGAAGGGAGAAATGACATGAAGAACTAATATATCTACATGAGGAAGATGGATATGATAGATGAGGATAAGGAATACTTTGGATAACTTATTGATGAGTCTATGACCTTATGTTATTGACTTGATTATGTTGCATTCATCTATGATGAAGAAGAGAGAAAAAATGTACAAAGCAGTGTGGTCGGTAAATGAAGCACTTTAGTATACACCAAGCTCATGTAGTGTATACCAAGCGACGATATCAATCGAGCTTGTTTTCACCGACGCATTTCTTTATTAACCAAGCATGGATAAAGGAACTAAATGATCAATTTAGCTGATAGAAATTGATGAGCTGGAAAGTGTATGATTTCGAGGTTGAAGATAATGTTTGTTATGAAGATCCACAACTAACAAAATTTGAAGAAGATCTAAAGGATGAAAATAAAATATGTCAGTGATACATCTACCGAGGAAGGTTTAAGTGGAAAAATCAATGAAGGAGATTAAGCGGCAAAATCTGATGGATGAAAAGAAAATGGTTTACATTTCTATTTAAGAGACATTTGTTTCATTGTTGAAATGATGCCGAAAGAAAGAATACTACAGAGAATTCACATGAACATAGCTTCATGCATGCCTGATCAGACTGGTTGAAGGAGAACTGAACTGCAGAGATTACCGAGCATCAGAGAGCTATTACCGAGGGACAGTAAGTTATTGAATATTGAAGAACTGAATTGATATATTGATCAGAGGATTTGTATGGGCTTAGAATAGATCTGAACATCTACAAAAGAAGTTGTATTGTAATCAGATCAACTATTGTTTTAGTTTAACCATTGTAACAGGTAAATCTCTTAATCGAGTGGACTTGAATGTCTTTGTGATGCCCTATGTCATTCATAGAATGTACATTGTTATCTTGTCAACCCCATAGTGAATGTTGGTTGGAGGATAACTGTTAGTCTTAAATCCTCTAACAAGGTCACACCTTACAGTGTGTTTTGTAACCTTTAACAGGATTGGCTCTTCACCGAGCTCACTTTAGAAGAGTGAATAATATTTTGGGTTGTCGGTCCTAGGTGGTTTTTCCCTTTATAGGGTTTCCACATTAAATCTTTGTGTTATGTGTTTTTGTGATGATCATTTGGTTATCATACTTTACATGTTGCATATTTGATTTGGTCAGTAATCACTATGAGAAATTAACTGGTAATTTGTAAAAGCACAGACAGTTTAAGTATTTTATGTTACCGAGCTGCAAAAGTTTGCTGAATTTGTTTAAAGATATACATTTTGTATTTGGGACTATTGGATAATTGATCTAACTGATTCACCCCCCCCTCTCAGTTATTCTAACAAATGGTATCAGAGCATTGGTTTCTTGGAACAGAGTTTTAAGAACTTCAACACAAAGATCACAAAATGTATAAGAGGGAAGTGCCAAAGCTAAACAAGGACAACTTTACAAAATGGCAAAGTCGAATGAAATTGCATATATTTGGAATTGGGAATTTTGCCCTCACTCTATTGGAAAATGGCTACTTAGCACTGCCTACTGGACCTTTGACTCTTGATCAATTAAGAGATAGACATGAGCACAATATTACTATGATGGAGATTGATGCTGCTATGTCTGATGTAGAATTTGAAGATATCAAGGATTGTCTTACCTCCAAGGAAATGTGGGATAAACTTGCTCAAGTTTATGGTGGAGATGAAAATGTGAAAAGAGCCAGAGCTGAAAGTTTAAGAGGGAGATTTGATGATATGAAAATGAAAGAAGGTGAGAACATTGTGAAATATACAAACTGAATAAAAGAGGTAGTGAATGCTATTTGAGGATCTGGTGGTACCATAGAAGAAGATATAATGGTAAGCAAAATTTTGAGAACCTTATTGCCTACATATGCAATTAGAATATCTGCAATACATGAAATGAGGTTTGTACCTGACAATACTCTTACTCTTGATAATCTGATTGGTAAGCTAACAAATTTTGAGCTTAACAACTTTGATAATAGTGTTGTGCCGTCTGTTGAATATGATTTTATGTCTTCTTTGAAGATCGCTAAGTCTAGTAGTAGACATGATGATAATGATAGTAATACTAATGATGAGCTTGATGAACTTGAAGCTCTTATGGCCCAGAGATTGCCTAAAGGTAAAGGTAGATATAAGGGTAAATTACTTTTAGCATGTTTTAACTGCAAAGAAGTTGGTCATATTGCTGCTAGATGCCCAAACAGGAAAGAAGATGGTAGAAACAAAGATCGATCTAGTGAAGGAAGCTATGGGAGGAGAAACAACATAAGTTATCAACACTACAACAAAGATAACCGAGACAACAATGATAAAGGTAAAAAGGTATGTCACATTGATGAAGAGAATGATACTGATATTGATACACATGATAATTGTGAATTAGTATTTGTTGCGATGAAGGATGATTTTGAGGAAGAAGAAAGGTATGTAGAGACAACACCGATTTCTAAAGTTAATAAAAATGATACATGGATCATTGATAGTGGTTGTACACATCACATGATTGGTGATGAAGAAAAAATTGATCATCTTGAGCAATATAATGGAGGATCTGTAAAAATGGGTAATGATACACCTTATGTTGGATTAATTGTGTGTTGTCTTTGATGTCACACAAATGTCATATCATTTACCAAGCTCAGTCGGTCAGCAAAGTAGTTCCCAGTATTTACCGAGCTCAGTCGGTCAGTAGGCGGTTTTCAGTATCTACTGAGATATTTCGGGCGTCAAAGAAAAGTATGGCAGAAAATAGTGTTAACCGAGCTTCCACAGTTAATGAAGGAAAGTTAGTGATTACTGAGCTCACTTGGTCTCCAAAGGATGTTGTAGAATTTGCAGTGCTTACCGAGTTCTCTCGGTCACCAAAGGAAATCTCTTCGGATTAGTGTTTACTGAGCAAGGTCAGCCCAGTGAAGGATTTTGTTATTTTGAGAAATAAAGTTTCTTAATTCCAACCGACTATTGTAATGATTAGTAATGTTATTAGTGCCGACCTGACAATCTGAATGGACAATCCGAATGGTATATATAGAAGGTCAAGTTGTGAATTAGAAGTGTGAAAGTGGAAAAGAAGAAAAGTGTTAGCGAATTTGAAGGATGATTAAATATCCTTGAGGAGCAGCAGAGATATATTTGATCAGGAAGGATCTAGTAAAGCAAAATAGAGATCTGTAATCAACAATTCAGTTGCATCATTATTCAGGTCATTTCATTGTTGCTTTCTTACCATTGTAGCAGTGATTTCAAAATCTCCTAACTGAGTTGGTTTAACAACCATTTTGTAAATCCTCTAACAAGGTGACAGTTCTATTGAATTGTTTCAAGACCTCTTACAAGGCCACTCCTAATAGGGTGATTAAATCCTTTAATAAGGTCACACCTAATAGTGTGTTTTGTAACCTTTTACCGGGTTGGCTCCTAACAGGGCATCACTTCAGAAGAGTGAAAAATAGTAACTAGTTACATTGGTGGTTTTTCCCATATTGGGTTTCCATGTTAAATCTAGTGTCTCTTGTGTTCATGTTATTTTCTTTATTCATGGATGTTAATCACTAGTGAATGCCTAAGAACAGTTATAATTAATACTCACTGCAATAACTGACTTTCAACATTTCTCTGTATGTTTGCTGGATAACAACAACAAATGATTTAATAAGACATCTAAGGGATCTGTGGTAATATTTTGTGGTTAACTGATTCAACCCCCCCCCTCTCAGTTACTACATCTATATTTCCAACAATTGGTATCAGAGCTTTTGGTGCTTGCAGAAAGGGTTTCAAGGACCTAAGCTAAAGATCAAGATGTCTTGCAAGAGAGAAATTCCAAGGCTTAACAGAGATAACTTTTTAGCATGGCAAGGTCTCATGAGACTTCATCTAGCTTCCATTGGTGATTTAGGATGCAAATATATTGATCAAGAATATACAATTCCTACTGGCACATTAACTATTGAAGACATTGCAGAGAAAAAGAACCATAACACCATGATGATAGACATTGCATCAGCTCGTAGCTATGAAGAATTTGATGAGATCAAAGACTGCACAACTGCTTATGAAATGTGGAACAAGCTGAAGAAAATTTATGGTGGTGATGACAATGTGAAGAGAGCCAAAGCAGAAAGCCTAAGAGGACAGTTTGATCAAATGAAGATGAAAGAAGATGAAAACATTGCAAAATATGTTGAAAGGATCAAGGTGAGTGTTAGTGCAATCAGAGCTTCTAGAGGAAAAATTCATGATGAAACTATTATAAGTAAGGTTCTTAGAACATTGCTTCCTATCTATGCAATAAGAGTATCTGCTATTCAAGAAAGAAGATGTGAACAAAATCACAATATAACTTTGGATGCCTTAGTTGGAAGATTGACAACTTTTGAATTGGATAACTATGACAACTATGTTCCAACTTCTAAAAATATTGACTCAGCATTTGAGGCCAAACTTTCACTTAAGAAGGGCAAGAAAATCCAGTCAGAAAGTGAAGAAGAATTAGAGGAAAGTTCAGATAGTGATCTTGAAGTTATTGAAGCATTACTTACAAAGAAATATACTAGAGGCAGAGGTAAATACAAAGGTAAAACTCCTCTAATCTATTTTTCATGTGAAGAAATTGGTCATATTGCTGCTAAGTGCCCAAACAAGAAAAGCAAGGATGAGAAGAAAGGTCACAAGTACAATGGCAAGAAGAATTTAAAGTCATTCAAGGATAAAGGTAAGAAAACATGTTTTTTGGCTAAGGATTCTGATGATAGTGAAGAAGAAATTGTCTTCATTGCTGTAAAAGATGAATCTGATGATGATGAAGATGAGATGGCACTTATCTCTCATATAAGAAAAAATGATACATGGATTATAGACACTGGATGCTCACATCATATGACTGGTGACAGAATAAAGTTTGAACACCTTGAAGACTATGATGGTGGTAATGTAAGGTTTGGAAATAATGAACCTTGTTGTATAAAAGGAAGAGAACGAATTTCATTAACCAAAGAACTTATACGTGATAATGCATATTGGGTTGAAGGACTAAAGCATAATCTTCTAAGTGTAGCACAACTAATCAACATTGGATTCAAGGTTGAATTCATGGATGGAAAAGCAAGACTGCTGGATGACAAAGGAAAACTTATTGGTTCAGGAAAACAAACCAAAGGTAACCTATTTTATCTTGATCTTGGTGAATGCTCATGTTTTATTGCTCAAATTGAAGAAAGTTGGTTATGGCACAAAAGGTTATGTCATGTAAATTTTGATAATATGGTGAAAATAAGCAAATTCAAGAAAGTAAGAGGTATTCCTACTTTGAAGAAACCTGATGTTGGTCTATGCAAGAATTGTCAGACTGGTAAAATGGGAAGACTAGCTTTAAAAGTAAAAACTATCAGTCTAAAGATATTTTGGATATTGTGCATACTGATTTATGTGGACCTATTGGAATTGAAAGCTATATTGGAGAAAAATTCTTTATTCTCTTTGTTGATGATTACTCTAGAATGATGACTGTTATGTATTTAAGAGAAAAATTAGAAGCATTTGAGAAATTCAAATAGTATTTGGCAAGAGTAGAAAAGGAAACAAGGAAAAGAATGAAGTGCTTAAGATCAGACAGAGGTGGTGAATTCATCTCCCATGAATTCAATAATTTCTGCATTAAAAGAGGAATCAAAAGATAGGTATCAACCCCAAGAACTCCTGAGTAGACTGGAATAGCTGAAAGAAGGAACAGATCTATCATGGATTGTGCAAGGACTCTAATGATTGAAAAGAACATTGCTATGAAATATAGGAAGGAAGCTATTAGCACTGTAGTTCATACCTTGAACCGAGTACAGTTGAGGAAAGACACATTCAAAACTCCTTATGAGTTATGGTATGGCTATAAACCCAATGTAAGTTACTTGAAAGTATTTGGTAGTAAATGTTACATCTTAAAAGAATCTAGAAAAGGAAAATTTGATGTAACAAGTGATGAAGGAATATTTTTGGGATATTCTTGCAAAACTAAGGCATATAGATGTTTGAATTTGTCTACTCACAAAATCATAGAAAGTGCACATGTGAAAGTTGATGAGTTTGCAGAAAAGACTGAAGAAGAAAGCAAAAAGGAACCAGAGGATTACAAAATATTTGTTTACATTGAACCTGATACATTGCTAGACACATCTGTCAATAAGGAAACTGCATCTACCGAGCCTAGTACAATAACTGAGTCACAAGAAGAAATTCAAATCGAGTCACAAGAAACCAAGTCTCAGCCTGAAGCTACCGAGCAAATATCTACTGAGCCCGAGCAAACTGAACCTGAAGATGAAATTCAAGAAGATGACAATGTAACTCATTCAAGAGGAAAGGAACCTATATTGGCCAAGTATTTCAGGAAGCATCATACACCAGATCAGATTATTGGAAACAAATCAGATGGTACTATGACAAGAAGTAAACTGAAAGGTACACGTTTACTTGCTAATTTTCAACTTTGAAATGTTAAAAATGCATTGGAAAATAAAAGTTGGATTGAGGCTATGAATGAAGAAATAGAACAAATAGAGAAAAACAAGACATGGACTCTTGTACCTAGGCCTAAAGAGAAAAATGTAATTGGAACAAAATGGGTATTCAGGAACAAGCTGAATGAAGATGGTCAAGTATCTAGAAACAAAGCTAGATTAGTGTGTAAAGGGTATTCTCAAGAAGAAGGTATAGATTATGGAGAGACTTTTGCTCCTATTGCAAGATTAGAAGGTGTAAGAACTCTACTTGCATATGCAGCACATAAAGGATTTAAGGTATATTAGATGGATGTAAAATCTGCATTTCTCAATGGTATTCTTGATGAAGAAGTCTACATTGAGCAACCTGAAGGTTTTGTTGATCCAGACAAAAAGGATATGGTTTGCAAGTTACACAAAGCATTGTATGGTCTGAAACAATCCCCTAGAGCATGGTATGAAAGATTACATAACTATCTTATTCAGATTGGTTTCAAAAGAGCTAATGATAACAATAGTTTGTACATCAAGGAAGGACCAGATAATAGAATTGTTTTGGCAGAAATATTTGTGGATGATACTGTGTTTACAGGTAATGATGATCAATGCAAAGAATTTTCAGAGCAAATGAACAAAGAATTTGAAATGTCTATGTTTGGTCAGATAAAGTTTTTTGTTGGTCTTCAAATTCAATAGAACAAGAATGGTATCTACATTACTCAGTCTAAATACATCAAGGAAATACTTAAGAAGTTTGGTATGGAAGATGCAAAACCAGTTGGTACACCCATGTGTACAGGACTAAAGCTTACAAAAGATGATGATTCAAAAGAAGTAGATCAAACCTTATATAGATCAATGATTGGAAAATTATAGTATGTAGTTCATACAAGGCCTGATATTGCCTTAGCAGTTGGTATAGTAGCAAGATTCTTAGCAAAACCCAGAGAAAATCATATGATGGCAATCAAAAGAATCTTGAGATACTTGAAAGGAACTAAAGATTATGGCTTGTGGTATAAATTTGGGGGCAATCTAGACTTAAAAGTGTTTACTGATGTTGATTGGGCAGGAAACATTGATGATAGAAAGAGTACAAGTGGCAGAGCATTCTTTCTTGGCAAGAGGTTGGTATCTTGGACCAGTAAAAAGCAAAATTGCACATCCCAATCCACATCAGAAGCAGAATATGTTGCTACAGTAGTAAACTACTCTAATATTGTTTGGTTCTAACAGTTATTGGAAGGCATGAAGGTTGAGATCAAAGAGCTAGTTGTTATATTTTGTGATAATACAAGTGCAATAAATATTTCAAAGAATCCAGTAATGAATTCCAAACCAATCACATTTCTATAAAATATCACTTTGTCAGAGAATTGGTGCAGGACAAGGAAATTAGATTGGAATATATTCATACAAAAGAACAAATTGTAGATATATTCACCAAGCCACTACCCAAGGATGCATTCTTGTATCTAAGAGGTAAGTTAGGGGTCATTCCCCTATCCGAGGCTCACTAAATGAAGTTTTAGTAATGCATCAACTAGAACATATTAAAGATTAGTCAATTGATGCAGCTTAGTCAAGGAATCATTGCATATGAATCAGTACTCAAGGTACATTGCTATTCACCTGGTATGTGTTGTCTTTGGCATGTGTTGTCAAAGAGGGAGAGTTTGCTATCATATTTCAAGAAATTTCTTAAGATTTCTAAGAAGGAGAGTTTTCTTGGAGAGTTTTCAGTCAGAAAGAGAAGTTTCTTGACAAAGGGAGTTCTCATAGATGAGAATCAGAATGAAGCTAAGGATATGTTCCTTACTCTATGTTTTCTATGAAATTTCATTATGCTATGACATATTGTGTTGCCATCAATGCGAAAGAGGGAGATTGTTGGATTAATTGTGTGTTGTCTTTGATGTCACACAAATGTCATATCATTTACTGAGCTCAGTCGGTCAGCAAAGTAGTTCTCAGTATTTATTGAGCTTAGTCGGTCAGCAGGTGATTTTTAGTATCTACTGAGATATTTTGGGCGTCAAAGAAAAGTATGGCAGAAAATAGTGTTAACCGAGCTTCCACGGTTAATGAAGGAAAGTTAGTGATTACCAAGCTCACTTGGTCTCCAAAGGATGTTGCAGAATTCACAGTGCTTACCGAGTTCTCTCGGTCACCAAAGGAAATCTCTTCAGATTAGTGTTTATCGAGCAAGGTAAGCCCAATGAAGGATTTTGTTATTTTGAGAAATAAAGTTTGTTAATTCCAGCCGACTGTTGTAATGATTAGTAATGTTATTAGTGTCGACCTGACAATCTGAATGGACAATCTGAATGGTATATATAGAAGGTCAAGTTGTGAATTAGAAGTGTGCAAGTGGAAAAGAAGAAAAGTGTTAGAGAATTTGAAGGATGATTAAATATCCTTGAGGAGCAGCAGAGATATATTTGATCAGGAAGGATCTAGTAAAGTAGAACAGAGATCTGTAATTAGCAATTCAGTTGCATCATTATTCAGGTCATTCCATTGTTGCTTTCTTACCATTGTAGCAGTGATTTCAAAATCTCCTAACCAAGTTGGTTTAACAACCATTTTGTAAATCCTCTAACAAGGTGACAGTTCTATTGAATTGTTTCAAGACCTCTTACAAGGCCACTCCTAACAGGGTGATTAAATCCTCTAACAAGGTCACACCTAACAGTGTGTTTTGTAACCTTTTACCGGGTTGGCTCCTAATAGGGCATCACTTCAGAAGAGTGAAAAATAGTAACTAGTTACATTGGTGGTTTTTCCCATATTGGGTTTCCACGTTAAATCTGGTGTCTCTTGTGTTCATGTTATTTTCTTTATTCATGTATGTTAATCACTGATGAATGCCTAAGAATAGTTATAATTAATACTCACTGCAATAACCGAGTTTCAGCATTTCTCTGTATGTTTGCCGGATAACAACAACAAATGATTTAATAAGACATATAAGGGATCTGTGGTAATATTTTATGGTTAACTAATTCACCCCCCCCTCTCAGTTACTACATCTATATTTCCAACACCTTGTATGGTTAGAGGAAAAGGATATTTACTGATAAATGATAAAATCAAATGTGATAATGCTTATTGGGTAGAAGGACTAAATTACAATTTGTTAAGTGTGGTAGAACTTAACAACTCAGGTCACCGACTAGCTTTTGAGAGTAAGAAGGTAAAGATATTTGATGATGGAGGAAAACTTTTTGGAAGAGGAGCACAATCGAAAGGTAACTTATTTTACCTTGACAATGTTGAGTCTTCCTATTTAATGATGAAAAATGAGGATGCATGGTTGTGGCATAAAAGGTTATGTCATCTAAATTTTGATAACATGATTAAGATCATTAGAAAGAAAAAAGGTTAGAGGTCTGCCTAGCCTAACAAAGCCTGATCATGTTATATGTCATGAATGTCAGAAAGGTAAAATGACAAAATCTAGTTTCAAAAGTAAAGATTATTCAACAAAGAGAATACTAGAGTTAGTTCACACCAACCTATGTGGTCCCATGAGAACTCAGAGTTACTATGGAGATAGATATTTCATTTTGTTTGTTGATGATTACACTAGATTAATGACTGTAATGTTTTTAAAAGAAAAATCAGAGGCATTTTAGATGTTTAAATGGTACAAAGCAAAAGTAGAGAAAGAAACTGAGAAAGAACTAAAATGCTTGAGATCTGATAGAGGTGGTGAGTTTATTTTTGATGAATTCACTAACTATTGTAATGAGCATGGTATAAAAAGATAGGTTTCTGCACCAAGAACACCTCAGTAGAATGGGATTGTTGAAAGAAGGAATAGATCAATTATTGATTGTGCAAGGACACTGATGATAGAAAATAATGTAGCTCAGACATACTAGAGAGAGGTAGTCAACACAACTGTTTATGTTCTAAACTGAGTACAATTGAAGAAGGACACAAACAAAACACCCTACAAGTTATGGTTTGGTCACAAACCGACTGTAAGTTACTTCAAAATTTTTGGTAGAAAATGTTTTATTCTAAAAGATGATAGAAAAGGAAAGTTTGACTCTAAAGGTGATGAAGGGATATTTCTTGGATATTCTACTAAAAGCAAAGCTTACAAGTGTTTGAATAAAGTTACTAACAAAATGATTGAAAGTGCTAATGTCAGAGTTGATGAGTTTGATGATAAAAATGGTGAAGAAAGCACAAAAGAGCTGGAAGACTATGGTAGATTTACTTACATTGAGAATCTAGAGTACCTACTGAAGCCACAAGGCTGATTCGACCGAGCATCAGGAAAACAGCACCAAGGAACACCAAAGGGAAACTGATGAGCAGGAAGGAGCTATCAAGCAAGGAAATGAACCTGCATAGGATGAACAACAAAGAAGAGACCAAGTGCTGACAAGATTTGTCAGAAGACATCATCCTGAGAACCAAATCATTGGAGACAGACAAGATGGCATGATGAAAAGAAGTAAGTTAAGACAAGGTACATGCTTAGTTTGTGACTTTGAACCGAAAAATGTTAATGTTGCACTGGAGAATGATGAATGGGTAAATGCAATGAATGAAGAGATAAATAGATTGAGAAAAACAAGACATGGACTTTAGTACCTAGGCCAAAAGATAATAATGTTATCGGTACTAAATGGATTTTCAAAAATAAGCTAAATGAGAATGGAGAGGTTACAAGGAACAAAGCTAGACTTGTATGCAAGGGATATGCACAGGAGGAAGGAATAGATTATGGTGAAACTTTTGCACCTATTGCTAGACTAGAAGGAGTCTGCATGTTGCTTGCATATGCTGCACACAAGAAGTTTAAAGTCTATCAAATAGATGTTAAGTCTGCTTTTCTGAATGGGATACTAGAAGAGGAGGTCTACATAGAACAACCAAAAGGATTTGTTGATCTAGAAAAGAAAGACATGGTATGTAGATTACATAAAGCTTTATATGGTTTGAAGCAAGCATTGAGAGCCTGGTATGAAAGGCTGCATAGTTATTTGTTAAGTATTGGTTTTGTTAGAACTAGTGAGAACATCAATTTGTATATGAAAGGAGATTTTGATGATACTATTTTGATTGCTGAAATATTTGTGGATGATATAATTTTTAGAGGACAAGATCATGTATGTAAATAATTTTCTAATGAGATGAGAAAAGAATTTGAAATGTCTATGTTTGGAGAGATTAAGTTCTTTCTAGGCTTACAGGTTATTCAACAGAATGATGGAATATTCATCACATAATCAAAGTAGATAAAGGAAGTATTGAAAACATTTGGCATGGAAGATGCTAAACTAGTTGGAACACTGATGGTCATAGGCTGCAAACTGACTAAAGATGATGAAACTACATGGGTAACCCAGACATTGTATCGATCCATGATTGGTAAATTAATGTATGTAGTACATAGTAGACCAGACATTGCACATGTTGTTGGGATAGTTGCTAGATTTTCTGCAAATCCTAGGGAATCACACATGGTTGCTACAAAAAGAATTTTGAGATACCTAAAGAAAATGGAGGATTATGGATTATGGTATCTAAAGGAAGACAAGTTTGAACTCAAAGTCTACACCGACGCAGATTGGGTTGGAAATATAGATGACATAAAAAGTACAATCAAAGGAGCATTTTTCTTTGGTGAAAGACTTGTTACTTGGACAAGTAAGAAACAACCTTGTATTTCTCAGTCCATTGCCAAAGTAGAATATGTTGTTGCTGCTACAAACTATTCAAATATTGCTTACATCAAACAAGTGTTGGAAGGTATGAATGAGGTAATCAATGAGCTGGTGATTATATATTGTGACAACACTAGTGCAATAAATATTTCTAAGAATCCTGTAATGCACTCAAAGACCAAGCATATTTCCATTAAGTATCACTACTTAAGATAACAAGTACAGGAGAAGCAAGTTAGATTGGAATATGTTACATCAAAAGAACAACTTGCTGATATTTTTACCAAGCCTCTACCAAAGGAAACTTTTGAATACTTGAGGACTAGACTTGGGGTCCATCCCCTGTCTACCGGTCACTAATGTGATCTGAAGGTTGTATCAACCTAATCTTATCAGAAGATCATTCATGTTGATGCAACATAGTTCACACTTTGTATTCCGTCTAAGGTTGTGAAAGGTTTGAGGAACTAGAACAAAGATTTGCATAATAGTATATTGAGATACATAGTATGCACCAAACAACAATGATAATAGGAAAGAGATCTTGATATGTATGGATAGAAATCTTGATACATCTATCTAAGGGATAGATAAACTGAAGAAGTCAGGGAGAGTTTTGAAGATTTAATGCTGAGAACAAAAGGAATCTGAGAAGAGCTGAAAATATCAAATCTGCAAAAGAAAGTCTGCATGAACAACATTACATGTAATCTTGTTGTATAACGTAGTAATTAAACACATTAAATCAAGCTAGGGAGAGCTCAACAAGCTATAGTATTTACTTGTATAGTTGTAGAATACATGTTTCGTATGTGTATGGCATATTTCATATTGCTTATGTTGCTATTAATGCCAAAGGGAGAGATTGATGAACTACAACTAATTGAATATCTGAATGACTTGAAGATCAATAATTAGATATCACTGAATTGTTCATTAGATATGTAAGATGATTAAATTAGTAATATGTTGTCATTGATGTCAACTGGTTTTGACAGTACTTATCTTGTAAGTTACAAATACCTAAACATCTGTAGAAGGGAGAAATGAGATGAAGAACGGATATATCTACATGAGGAAGATGGATATGATAGATAAGGATAAGGAATACTTTGGGTAACTTATTGATGAGTCTATGACCTTATGTTATTGACTTGATTATGTTGCATTCATCTATGATGAAGAAGAGAGCAAAAATGTACAAAGCAGTGTGGTCGGTAAATGAAGCACTTCAGTATACACCAAGCTAGTGTAGTGTATACCGAGCGACAGTATCAACCAAGCTTATTTTCACCAACTCATTTCTTTATTAACCAAGCATGGATAAAGGAACTAAATGATCAGTTTAGCTGACAGAAGTTGATGAGTTGGAAAGTGTATGATTTTGAGGTTGAAGATAATTTTTGTTACGAAGATCCATGGCTAACAAAATTTGAAGAAGATCTAAAGGATGAAAATAAAATGTGCCAGTGACACATCTGTCGAGGAAGGTTTAAGAAAAAAAATCAATGAAGGAGATTAAGCAGCAAAATCTGATGGATGAAAATAAAATGGTTTACACGTCTATTCAAGAGACATTTGTTTCATTATTGAAATGATGCTAGAAGAAAGAATACTGCAGAGAATTCACATGAACACAGCTTCATGCATGCTTGATTAGACTGGTTGAAGGAGAACTGAACTATAGAGACTACCAAGGGATCACAGAGTGTGATCCGAAACATTGATCTAAAAACTACACACAATCAAATCCAGAAACACATACATAACTATAGAGATTACTGAGCATTAGATAGCTATTACCGAGGGATAGTAAGTTATTGAATATTGAAGAACTAAATTGATATATTGATTAGAGGATTTGTATGGGCTTAGAATAGATTTGAACATCTACAAAAGAAGTTGTATTGTAATCAGATCAACTAATGTTTTAGTTTAACCATCGTAATAGATAAATCTATTAACCGAGTGGACTTGAATGTCTTTGTGATGCCCTATGTCATTCATAAAATGTACATTGTTATCCTATCAACCCCATAGTGAATGTTGGTTGGATGATACTTGTTAGTCTTAAATCCTCTAACAAGGTCACACCTTATAGTGTGTTTTGTAACCTTTAACAGGGTTGGCTCTTCACTGAGCTCACTTTAGAAGAGTGAACAATATTTTGGGTTGTCGGTCCCAGGTGGTTTTTCCCTTTATAGGGTTTCCACGTTAAATATTTGTGTTATGTGTTTTTGTGATGATTATTTGGTTATCATACTTTACATGTTGCATATTTGATTTGGTAAGTAATCACTATGAGAAATTAACTAGTAATCAGTAAAAGCACAGATAGTTTAAGTATTTTATGTTATCGAGCTGCAAAAGTTGGCTGAAATTGTTTAGAGATATATATTCTATATTTGGGACTATTGGATAACTAATCTAACTGAATCACCCCCCCTCTTAGTTATTCTAACACATCTTTGTGGATCCATCCACAAGGGTTTGACAAGAAAGGTAATACTTACATTTTATCTTGTTTTACACACTTTACTTATTTCATTTCAAGGTTAATTCCTAAATGGGGGCTTCACCAAGGAAATATTCTTTCCCCTAAAAATTTCCCCTTTTCTTATGTACATGTGTATATTCATGGAGTTTCAGATTTCCAAGTGCAGATCTGATGCAGGAGCATCTCAGGTTCTTAAGAATCTTGTATCACCAAAAACAAGTTAGAGTTGTTTGTTGTGCTTGGTAGCTTCTTTTGGGCTTGGTTGCTACTCGATTCCTTCATTCATTGAGTTGGCTCAGTTGGTTCACCAAGTTATTTCCTGTCGCTCGGTAATCTTTCTCACTGAGTAGTTTATTTTGGATTTCTTTTAAGGCCGACTTGCACATTTAATTTTGGTCATAGATTTAATGGTTACATCAATTATTGGGTGTTGGCATTAAACAAAATTGCCACTAGTGACAACACTTATTTGCATTCTAGGTGCAAACTGAGCAGACAGTGCAAATTGAGCAGACAGTGCAAACTGAGCAGACAGTGCAAACCGAGCAGACAGTGCAAACTGAGCAGGACAGTGTAAACCGAGTAACATCATGTCTACCGAGTCACCAGTATTTACCGAGTTCAAAACCTACCGAGTGGTTAGTATGAACCGTGCCTTCACTTCTACCGAGTGCATGACGATGCTGAGTAATGCAGTGGACGCCGAGTATCAGAAAGTCACCGAGTTAGTTTGCAGGAACCGTGTAACCATACTTGGGCTGACTTAGTAGCACTTATGTTTATTTGTCAAGCCAACTTTGTAAATGTAATTGTAATTAATTGTTTAAGACTTGTATATAAACAATGTTGTAAAAATGTCAAGAAGAATGTAGTAAGTAAGCATGTGAAAAAGAAAGAAAGGCAGAGATAAGCGAATTACAAAGGGCTTCAGTAGTATAAGGAACAACAAAGACAAATTCATCACAGAAGGTGATCAGTACATCAGCGAATCTCAATCAGCAATCCAGTTGCAAAGCAAGAGATCTACTGTTTCATCCTAACAGGTGAATCAGTACTAAATCCTTTAATCGGGTAGACTTAACAGTCTTTTGTAAAATCTCTTTACCGAGTGCATACTTCATTGTATGTTTGTAAATCCTTTAACAGGGTGGATTTAGCAATCCTTATTGCTCCTAACAGGGCAGATCATCAGAAGTGATCAAATTGTAAGCCTTAACCGGCCAACTTTATTCTGCAGTATTAAAGCTTTGTGGGTTTCATCCCCACCCCAGTTTTACTTTCTTTTTGGAAGGTTTCTGGGTAACCAAATCTATGTGTCATTATTGTGAATGCTTTTAAGTTTCATGCTTTCTGTATGCAAAGGTTAAAGTAAATTACATGTTAATTCATCTGTAATTGAAAGAAAATTTGGAGTTACTGATTCACCCCTCCCCTCTCAGTAACTCGGTTAATTCCTGAATATTTCCAACAATTGGTATCAGAGCAGCATTGGTTCTCAAGACAAAGCTTAACTAGCTTGAGCAAAGATCCAGGACAATGGAGGTATTCAAACTGAACAAGGTGATTGAAAATGAAAAGCTAGATCTGGAAATGGCCATAGCTAAACTCAAAGAAGCAAAAGAACATCTTTCCCAATCCCTAAGAAGAAGGAAGGAACTTGCAAATCAGATGAATGATCAGAATTACATTGAAGAAAAGATTGAAGATATTTTTCCCTCAAATAACTCAGATGAAGCAAACAATGCTGTCAAAGAACTCCTAGAAAAGAATGGGTCTCTGCAGGAAGAAGTGAGAAAATTAAAAAGAGAACAAGAGCTACACTTTACAAGATTCTGTGAGATCTTGGAACAAAGAAACAAGTTGAAAGATGAATTAGATGGAAGGAACATTGAAGTCCAAAATAAAAACCTTCAGCTAGAAAACCTAATTGATCAGATCTCTCATACAAATGAGGAAATTTTGAATCTAAGATCAGAAATAGAAAGCACAAGAGAAGAACTAAGATCTGAAAAGGAAATCAATCTAAGATTGGTGGATGACCTAAATGCTGAAAAATAAATCAATGAAGGAATGTTGAAAAGCCAAGAAGACTTGAATCAGCTGTATGAGCGAAATCTTCATAGGCAAAAAGGAAAAGCAGGACTTGGATACAAAGGAGAAGGTGAATCTTCTAAGCAAGGTACTCAAAGGAATCAGAAACCTACTTGTAATCACTGTGGTAAAATAGGACATACTTCAAATAAATGTTGGAACAATGAAAAAGCAGAATTCAATGGAAAATGTTACAGCTGCAATCAACATGGTCACAAAGCAAATGAATGCAGGGAAAAACCAAGATTCAGAGGTAATTGTCACAAATGCAACAAACAAGGTCACAAGGCATCCGAGTGCAGATCCAAAATATTCAATCCAGCAGAACAAATTATGAAAGCAATGTTTGGATGGGACTACAACACCTGGTGTAGATGTCATTACTGTGGAGAATATGGACACATTGGCATGAATTACATAAAACATCATCTAAGGAAAAGAGATACTACCGTAAGATGCTTCAAATGCACTAAACTCGGTCACATAGCCAGAAACTGCATGAATGCTAGTGAAGTTGAAGATGGAAAGAAGAATGAAGCAACTAAGGTCAGGAAACAGGTGAGACAAAAATGGATTCCTAAATCTACCGAGCAAACCAGTCCAAGTAATGGAATGGGTGGCTCTACCGACTCAAACTAAATTTCCAAGAAAGCACTAGAATTGTATTCTCATAAACCAATCTCAAGCAGTTCCAGAACCAAATTTTTAAAAAAAAATCTAAATCAGCATGCAAGATGCAGTAAGATCACAGGAAGGTTGGTACCAGTCTTTACCGAGCGAGGTCGGAGCAATATGAATTCTTGAGTTCACCAAGTTGCGAAGTCTTTACCGAGCAATTAATTCTTAGTGGGTGATAGTCTATCAGAATTCATACCCTAATTTGTACTGAGCATTAATGACAGAGTTGTAAACAAAAGGCAAGTAATCGAACTCATTCTTCACCACGAACCTTTAGCACTTTGAGAGCAGAAAATTTCAAGAGCAACCCAGCGATTCAACACTTTTGCGAAAGGAATTTTTTGTGAGCTACCATGGCATCATCCAGCACCTCAGTGAAGAAAGGATCTGATATGTTAGTCCAAGGGGAATGGAAAGCACCAGATTTCAAGATCGTGCCCACAATTGCAGCAGCCCTAGATCCGAACTTAGCTCAATCTCAGATTCCTCCTAAGGTACTACTTATTAACGATATTCGCAATCATTTCAACTGTTCAATTCATGAAATGGGGAACCTAGAACTAGATACTGTGCGTGAAGAACTGTGTGTGGATGGTATTCTGAAACCTGAGCACAAACATCTGGAAGATAAAGGTTTAGTTCACATTGCACATCTACCTCGAAACTTTTGAGATAAATGGGTTAGATACATTCTCAGCCATGTACATGATGGCAAGATTTGGCTTGAACAACCCATAGAGATCACAAAGAAGATGATTCATCAAATCACCGGTCTTCCCATGTTGAACAAAGCAAAAACTACCAAAACCCTAGGTCGGACGGAACTAGAGAAGAAAACCCTAGCCGAGTGGGACGGTAGAGGCATGAAAGTTAGCAGCATTACCGATGCTGAACTGAAGTTTGGTACACACATTATTGCCCATAAGATATATAGTTCTAGTCGACAGAATAGTGTCTCCTGTGAAGCTATTGACCTAGCATACAAAGTGGTCAAGAACAACTTAACATTTGACCTAGCAGACTTATTGTTAAAGCAGTTTAACAAAAATATGGAAAGCATTCAAACTTCCAAAAACAATCCATGTAAGTTTGGATCCTTATTGGTCTATTTATTCTTCTATGCTCAGAAATTCTTCCCTTCTAAAGGAAAAGTTGTATGGAGAAAAGATGTGCCAGTCCTTTATGAAATAAATGAATACATCTCAGAAATGGGTGAAAATTTTGAAAGCATCATGGATAATTACTTTGAGTCTTTCAAAGAGAAAATGAATGACAGATTCTGGATTCCACAGAAGTTGGTGGAAGATTACAAGGATGACATTTGTTTTATGGTGGATTGTGACAATGTATATATTCAAGAAGCTAAACCGAGGACTGTATATGTAAAACCTCTTCCTTATGAGGTAAATATTGATGAAACCAAGAATATCATTGAAGCTCTTCTTAATCAGCCTGTCAATCCCAAAGCTCCATATTTTGGAACATATGATGAAGCTAAGGTGAGAATTGAACTAAGCATAAAGCTTCCACAGGCGGTAAACAAAGGAAAGAAGAGGATAGCCAAAATGCAAATGATAACCGAGGACAAAGAAGAAAAAGATGAAGAAGAAGAGAAAAAGGATGAGAAAATAGAGGAACCAGAACCTGCAAAGAAGAAAGGAAAGGTATTCATCACTAAGGCACCTAAGCCTCCCACTGCTGTATTTACAAGGAGAAGTACAAGATACAAGGCAGACAAGGCAGATAAAGACATAGTATTCAAAAGGACTCCTCTAAACTTTCAAGAAAAGATCAAACTCTTTAGAGACGGATCAGAATCTGGAGTAAGTAACATAAAATCTTTTAAATATGAAACCAGATCGGAAACAGAACAGAAGGAAATAGAAGATGCTGTTATTGAAAAGATGGGACAGTGGAAATACTCTCCTAAAGAAATAGCCCCACAGGTTCGAGCAGTTCTACTAAATCCAATAAAAATGAGATGGAGCAATGCAAAGAAAACTGTGATAGACATATTTGATCAAACCCTAAGACAGTTAATGCCGAGCTTGAAAAATGATGAAGTAAAGAAGGCATTAAAAGAAAATGAAAATAAGATGACATTAAAGTTCAATACTTGTTTGATTCTGATCAACAATATTGAATCAGTTGTGAAGGCTGCAAATGCTACATGGAAGAACATATACCACCTTCACCAACCGAGTATTGAAACAGTCATAATAAAAGACATTGAAGATGACAGTGATGAACAAGAAGAAGCCATTGAGGTAGATGATATTGTGAGGATAGCAGCAGAAGTCATTGCATCACTTCCTACCTCTCCAGTAAAAGTTTCTACATCCAGCCTAGAGACACCTTCAAGCATGGTTGTGACAACTTCAACATTTGTCCAATCATCTATTGCAACAACAAAAGCAACTACCATTTCTTCTACCGAGTTGCAGTCTCCCTCATCATCAAGTTTTCCAGCAGTAAGTTTTCCAATTTTTGAATCTACAAGTGTAAATATTTTAAGCTCTCCAGTAGACAGTGTGCCAGTCTCTATAGCCAGCCCAACTATATCTATTGTCACTACTACTAAGGCATTAAGTACAGATAAGCCTAAGGCTCTACCAAGTATAAAATTTTTGGGTAAAAATATAGTAGAGGATATAGACCTAGATGAAGAGATAGAGATTCCAACATTAGATTTTGCAAATCTATCAGCGGACCAAATGCAAAATATAGGTGAGATTCTCCAAAGGAAAGCAAAACAAAAGAAGCTTAAAGAGGAGAGAGACAAGGAATATCAAATCATCAAGGATGCTAAGGACATTTTGTCTGATGCATTAGGTATTAAAGTAGACTCCTCCCAACATGTTTTGCTACAATTAGCAGAAGCAGTTAATAAATACAATGAGGATTCATCTGGGACAGAAAAGTTAGTTGAAAGAGCTGAGAAGAGATTCAACAATAAAGTGCTTGAGCACATTGCTCAACACATAGCTATTAACCAAGTAGAATTGTCTTCAGTTTTGTCAAACATTGAATCTACCTATTCGAATGCTACCTCTCTTTGGGCCAGATTGTGCAATATTGCCGAGTTCACAAAGGATGTTAAGGATAAAATGAATAAAATGGATGAGGATATGAAGATTAGCATATAGAAGCTGCAACTTGAACCAAGTTCAAGCTCTGCTCATCACATGAAAATCTCATACCTATCAAATATGCAGTCAGATCTACTAAAAGAAGACACAAGGATCCGGTCCACACTGCTAGACATCCAACACATGATCCTTCCCATCATGAATACAATGTATAAGCACATTGAACATTCCAAAACATTGATTCATGACAATCAGTTCTCTATAGCAGATCACATGATTGAACTCTCTGCAGAAGTCCAAATTGCAATCCAAACATGCAAGATTCTGCAAGAAAGTTGGGACAGAACCCTGGCACTAATAATGAAGGTACATTCTGATTTTCTATCAAATTTTGGATTCTCTCTGTAAATAACTTGTATATACACCTTTGGCATTATCGTCAAAAAGGGGGAGATATATGTATAGAAGAAGATTTGTATAGAAAAAGTTAGCACATTGAAAGGGGGAGACAATGTATAAAGCCCTATAACAAAGACAAATTTTGAAAAATCAAAATAAAACTCAGCATGATTCATGTATATAAGTTTTGGCCAATAAGTGTTTTTGTCACTAATGCCAAAGGGGGAGATTGTTGGCATTAAACAGAATTGCCACTAGTGACAACACTTATTTTCATTCTGGGTGCAAACCGAGCAGACAGTGCAAACCGAGTAGATAGTGCAAACCGAGCAGACAATGCAAACCGAGCAGGACAGTGTAAACCGAGTAACATCATGTCTACCGAGTCACCAGTATTTACCGAGTTCAAAACCTACCGAGTGGTCAGTATGAACCGTGCCTTCACTTCTACCGAGTGCATGACGATGTCGAGTAATGCAGTGGACGCCGAGTATCAGAAAGTCACTGAGTTAGTTTTCAGGAACCGTGTAACCATACTTGGGCCGACTTAGTAACACTTATGTTTATTTGTCAAGCCGACTTTGTAATTGTAATTGTAATTAATTGTTTAAGACTTGTATATAAACAATGTTGTAAAAATGTCAAGAAGAATGTAGTAAGCAAGCATGTGAAAAAGAAAGAAAGGCAGAGATAAGCGAATTACAAAGGGCTTCAGCAGTATAAGGAATAGCAAAGACAAATTCATCACAGAAGGTGATCAGTACATCAGTGAATCTCAATCAGCAATCCAGTTGCAAAGCAAGAGATCTACTGTTTCATCCTAACAGGTGAATCAGTACTAAATCCTTTAATCGGGTAGACTTAACAGTCTTTTGTAAAATCTCTTTACCGAGTGCATACTTCATTATATGTTTGTAAATCCTTTAACAGGGTGGATTTAGCAATCCTTATTGCTCCTAACAGGGCAGATCATCAGAAGTGATCAAATTGTAAGCCTTAACCGGCCAACTTTATTCTGCAGTATTAAAGCTTTGTGGGTTTCATCCCCACCCCAGTTTTACTTTCTTTTTGGAAGGTTTCTGGGTAACCAAATCTATGTGTCATTATTGTGAATGCTTTTAAGTTTCATGCTTTCTATATGCAAAGGTTAAAGTAAATTACATGTTAATTCATCTGTAATTGAAAGAAAATTTGGAGTTACTGATTCACCCCTCCCCTCTCAGTAACTCGGTTAATTCCTGAATATTTCCAACATTGGGAAGCATGTGGACCTAGATCTGGTCATTTCCTTCTCCAATGATGGATCTGAAGGCCGACTTATTTTGGTAGCCTCTTGTATAAATAAAGAAATAGGTTGTAGTTGTAGGGAGATCAGTTTTTAGAAGATAGAAGATAGATTCTGAAAGTTGAATACTTACATGTTGGAGGTCTGTTGTAATTGAATTCTGATTGTATTTGGTCATAACCAGGAAAGCCTTATAGCTCGACATGAATGAGGTTATTGACAAATAATAAATGAAGTATTTGCATTCTCTCTCTCCTTATGTGTGTTGTTGCTTATGTGTGTAGTTTCTGCAAGGAGGTTGGTGATAAGGGTGTACCTTTGGCCCCTCATCCAGTGTGCCTTGCGTTAGGTGGTATTAGAGCAAGGTTAGATCTGAATCTAAATTTGTGAATTTAGGTTGAGGGTTCCTTCTTGTAAATCCTAGTTGGTATTTATTGTAGGGTGGTAGATTGCGAACTGACCTGAAATTGCAGAGGGTTTCAAGATGGTTCATGGGAGGCGAGATGCAGATCCAAGATTGGAAGACATGCTAAGACAAATTGTTTCTAGGTTAGAAGTTGTTGAGACAACCTAGCACTGAGTAAGACATCTTGAGGATGTTAGTGATGAAGAGGTCAAAGATGAACAAGGTGAAGCAGAACCTGCACTTGTGATGGATTAAGGTGAAGAAAGACTTTTGAAAGCATTGACAAATTTGAAGTCTACACCACATTTCAATCCTCCTGAATACAGTGGTAGGCTATATTCAAATGAGCTGATGGATTGGATAATTGAGATGGAAAAGTATTTTGAATATGAAAATGTTCCTAAGGAAGATAAGGTGAAAATTGCAAGGACGAAGTTGAAAAGTCATGCATCCTTATGGTGGGAGCATCTACAATTGGAAATAAAAAGGAAAGTAAAAGATAAAATTAAGGTATGGAATAAGATGGTGAATAAATTGAAAGGAAAGTTTTTACCTTGTAATTTAATTATCAAATTAACATAGCTCGGCGAATGCAAAGTTTGAGGCAGAAAGATAGCTCGGTAAAAGACTATATTAAGGAATTTTATAGATTAGACATCAGATATGGACATGTTAAGGATGAAGTGGAAATAATTTCTAGATACCTAAATGGATTAAGAGTTTCTATTCAAGAGGAAATCAGTTTGGTTAAGTTGGAAAGTATTGAAGAAGCTTATCAATTTGCCTTAAAAGTTGAGGAGAAATTGAATAAAAGACATGAACAAAGATAAAGAGGAAGAGGTGGTGGATTCCCTAGAGGAAGAGGTATATCTTATGGTGAAAAAATAGATCTAACCAAGACAAAACAAATTTGGATAAAGGCAAGACCGAGTGGAAAGGTGAAAGTTCTTCTAGAGGAAGAAACATTAACTACCAAGGTGGTTATAGAAAACGTGAATTTTGAGGGACTTGTTACATTGTGAAGAAGGACATAGGTCATTTGAATGTACACATGTGAGTAAGAAGGTTGGTAACTGTAGAAATGCTTTGGTGAAAGAAGACTCACTGGATGAACTAGAAAAGGAAAAGAACTTGATGGTCAAAAGAGCACTATGGAGTAAAAGTAATAAAGAGGATCTGGTAAGGAAAACTTTGTTCAAGACCAGATGCAAAGTTGTTGATGAAGTGTGGAAGGTAATTATTGATAGTGGAAGCTCAGAGAATTTAACATCTGAGGAAATGGTTGCAAATTCACAGTTGGAAAGGTTGAAACACCTGAAGCCCTATCAAATTTCATGGATCAAGGATGAGCATACACTATTGGTAAGTGAACAATGTTATGTGAATTTGAAAATTGGAAAATACTATGATAAGGTGTTATGTGATATGATGCCTATGGACTGTTGTCACATTCTGTTGGGTAGACCTTGGCAATATGATAGACATGCTATATATGATGGTAGATTGCATAAATATACTATTTGGGCTTATGGGAGAAGACAAATCTTTCTACCTTTGATTGAAGAATCTATTGGTAATGTTTGCACATCTTTGAAAGTTTGTTTGATGGAGGGAAGAAAGTTTGTTAAGGATTTAAAGAAGAATGATGTATGTTTTGTTGTGATTCCTAAAAAATTGAGTGAGAAAATAGTGTATAGTATCCCTGAAGAAGTTGATATGATACTCACCAAGTATAGAGAGATCATTTTTGATAATGTACCTGATGGTTTACCACCAGAGAGAAGCATTAATCATTGCATGGATCTAATTCCTAGAGCCAGTTTACCAAACAAGGCACAACATCGGTTAACACCTGTCGAGAATTAGGAACTTAACCGACAAATCCAAGAATTGTTGCAAAAAGGTTTGATCTGAGAAGGTTTAAGTCCATGTGTAGTACCAGTTGTATTGACACCTAAGAAGAATGGAGAATGGAGAATGTGTACTGATTCCAAAGCAATCAATAAGATAACAGTGAAATATCAGTTTCATATACTGAGAATGGATGACATAATAAATAGTTTGAGTAGAGAAAAGTATTCTACCAAAATTGATTTGAAAAGTGGATATCATCAGATCAGAATCAGAGAAGGTGATGAATGTAAATCTACTTTCAAGATAAGAGAAGGTTTGTATGAGTGGTTGGTTATGCCTTTTAGTTTAACTAATGCACCTAGTACTTTTATGAGATTGATGAATGATGTCTTGAAGAAATTCTTGGGAAAATTCATGACTGTATACGTAGATGACATTTTGATATTCAGTAAGACCAGAGAAGAACATTTGTTGCACATTAAATAGGTATTGCAAAGATTAAAAGAAGAAAAGTTGTTAATTGATTTGAAAAAGTGTTCCTTCATGAAAGAAGAGATTGTATATTTGTGATGTGTGATTTCAGCTGATGGTTTGAAAATAAATCCAGAGAAGGTTGAAGCTATTTTGAATTGGCCTACACCTAAAAATGATAGTGAGGTAAGATCATTTCATGGTTTAGCAAGTTTTTACCAAAAGTTCATCATAAATTTTAGTTCAATTTTTAATGCTATGATTGAGACTATGAGAGGAGATAAAAGAGAATTCAAGTGGACAAATGGAGTCAATAAATTTTTTAAAACTTTGAAGCAAAAGGTTGCCGAATTGCCTGTGTTGGCTTTCCCTAATTTCAATAAGGTATTTCAAGTTGAATGTGATGCAAGTGGTAGTGCAATAGAAGCTGTGTTGAGTCAAGAAGGTAAACCTATTGCTTTCTTTAGTGAGAAGTTATCATGCAAAAAGGAAATATTATGTGTATGATCAAGAGTTCTATGCTATTGTTCAACCTCTAAAGAAATGGAGACATTACTTGATACTGAGTGAATTTGTGTTGTCTATTGATCATAAGGCTTTACAATATTTGGGTAGTCAAAATAAGTTGAATCAGAGACATATGAAATGGGTTGAATATTTGTAGAGTTATACATTTGTGATAAAATATAAGAGTGGAGTCACTAACCGAGTTACTGATGCATTGAGTAGAAGAAGATCTTTGATGACCAAAATGAGAATTGAAGTTCTTGGTTTTGATGACATGAGAGATTTGTATGAAACTAACCCTAATTTTTTTGAGCTGTGGAGAAAGTGTAGAGCACCTATCCAAGATCAACCAAGTACTAAATGAGAAGACTATTTCATTCAAGAAGGTATGTTGTTTAAAGGTATTCAATTGTGTATACCGAGAGGATCAATGAGAACTAATTTGATAAAGGAGAAACATAGTAGTGGTTTGGTTGGATATTTTGGCATTGATAAAATATTGAATTTACTTAAGGATAAATACTTTTGGCCATAGTTGTATAAGGATGCTTAGAAATTTGTGAAAAGTTGTGGAGTTTGTCAAGTTGCAAAGGGAGTAAGTCAGAATATTGGATTGTATACACCGATTTCTGTTCCTGAGAAACCTTGGATTGATATCAGTATGGATTTTGTTATTGGCTTACCAAAGACAACAAGAGGTAATGATTCTATATTTGTTATTGTGGATAGATTTTCTAGAATGGCACATTTTACACCCTATAGGAAAACATCAGATGCAGTGCATATAGTAGATCTTTTCTTTAAGAAAATTGTCAGATTGCATGGATTATCGAGGAGTATCATCTATGATCGAGATAGTAAGTTTGTTGGATACTTTTGGAAGACTCTATGAAAAAAGTTGGGTACCAAGTTGAGGTATAGTTCTACATTTCACCCATAGACTAATGGACAAACAAAGGTTGTAAATAGAAGTTTAGGTAATTTGTTGAGATGCTTAGTTGGAGATAAACCAAATAATTGGGATTCTATGTTGGCATAAGCAGAGTTTGCATATAATAATTCAATGAATAGAAGTACTGGGAAAACACCTTTTGAGATTGTTAATGGCATACAACAAAGAGGTATATTAGATTTGAAGGACATTCTTGGTGAAAAAAAGAGAAGTGTTGAAGGAAAAGAATTTGTTGGCAAGTTGTCTATACTAATTTATATGACTAGATATAGTGTTGTTATTATGGAAACAAAGTCATAGAGCAGTTTGGAGTCAGCGCAATAAGTGTAAAGATCAGAATTCAGTTAAGTGTTGAAGACTGGACAACATACAGAGTACCAAAGACTCAGAGCATCAACACATGTGTGTACGGATGAATTATGGTATGTGCCCTAGAAGTTAAGGTTGTTAGACTATACTTATGCTTAGTCTAAGAGTGCATAAGTAGATATGCAAAGATGTGAAAGTTACAGTCAGTTGAAGTTGCATAGCCAGTGTGTGCCAGCAAAGAACAGAGCATGGAGCCGATAGTGACTATTTTGGTTTGCGATTATAATTTAATGTTGTAAGGGCTATGCACCCATTGCATTTAGGTTGCCGACATATGTACATGTATAATTGTAAGCATGCTTAAGCCAATTCATTTGGAAGCATTGATTGTAATTAGTTATAGGGCCGACCTAATTATTTTATTTGTATGAGCGTATAAATATAAGATGCGCCCATGGTATTTGGTATGGAAGTTATGGAAGTTGTAATAGAGTTGTGATAAGTAGAGCAGAGGTATGTGAAGAGAGAATATGATGTATTAAAGCTTTGCAAGAGGTCAAAGCATCAACGCACCAAAGGAACTAATCTGACAAGTAGTGTCATAGTGATAGTTCACCTATAGATATAGTGTGTATCTGATCTCAGAGGGTTGTAGCCTTCATCATTTGAGCAGTGAGCTCTAGGATAGTGAGTCCACTCCCCTAATAGGGATCATTGTAAAAGACTCCTAACAGGGTTCGACCCTTAACAAGGTCTATTGTACTTAAAGCATTGTAAAGCTACTCCTAACAGGGTAAAGGATCTTCTAACAAGGATCACAAAACACTAGTGCAGAATATTAGTGGGTATCAAGTCCCATCGGGGTTTTTACCTATTTGGGTTTCCCTGTAACCATATTGGTGTCATGTGTTGAGTTCACGTTTCATGTTTAATTCAGTACTTAAGCATTTATAATTCAGTATTCAGATTAAAGTGAAAAGTTAAAATTCAGTGAAAACTGATTCACCCCCCCTCAGTGTTCCCATTCCTAACAATTGGTATCAAAGCTTTGGTCCTCAGCAAAGAAGTTTAACCACTTGAGGAGATCATGGATAGAGAAGAAATGAAACATTTAAAGAAGAATCTTGAAGTAGCTCTTGAAGACTTAGACAACTCAGAAAGAGAAATTGAAGAACTAAAAGAAAAAGTTAGTGATGCTCAATTAGTTATCAAAAGACTAAGAAAGGATTTGAAGGGACGCTCTAATAGTGATCTTGAAGAAAAAGTCAAGAAGTTGAATGAAGAAAATGCATCCTTATTGAGTCAACTTGAAGAATTTGATGACAAACTGATGAACAATCAAGATGTCTACAATGAACAAGTAAAGGAGAACCTTCAACTCAATGAAGAGTTAAGGGAAGAAAATTTGGAAATCTTGGATCTAAAGAATTACAAAGCAAGATTGGAGTCTGAATTGAAAGAAGTAAATAATCACATTGAAAAATTGCACACTAGTTCTGATTTGATAGAATCTCAGTTGTATGCAAGAAGAGTCAAAGGAGACACTAGCTGTATTGGATACAATGAAGCACAAAATTAGATTGATAAGATGTGAGCAAGAAAGGAGACACAAAAAGAATCTACTGATACTAAGAAGACTAAAGATCAAACCAAAGACAATGGTAGTCCTCCTAAGAATGAGTGCAAGCCTGTAGAACGCACCTATTTTGCATGTAACAAGCATGGACACATTGCAAAGAACTATACAAAGGTAAGACCTTTTAATGGTTACTATTATACATGTAATAGATTTGGTCATAGAGAAATAAATTGCAAGACTAGTAAGAAGAACAAGATTCAACATGATCAAAGAAATCAGAATTAGACAAATATAAGAAGCTCTCAGAATGTTACATGTCAGATATGTAACTATAATGGTCATACAGTGAAACAATGTAAAATGGTGACTCATATCAATGCACCGAGGAATAACAGACCTCCAGTGATTTTTCACACCTATAACAAGGTTGGACATATCTCAAATTTTTACAGAACAAGGACACAAGGTCAGGAAAGCCCTAAAAAGGACGAAGAACTAGTTTTGGATCTTGAAGCAGAAGTCAAGTTTGTGAAAGCCTCAAAAGATGCAAGCTTGATTTGGTTAGAAGGAAAGAAGGACAATGTTGATGAGAATGTATTGGATGCATCCCCAGTGGACACACCCTCTACATCTGCATGAATGGCCCTCAGGGTCATAGGGGGAGCTAATTTAGCTCTAGACTCCTGCATGGATGGTATACTCATCCTTAGAGTATGCACCTTTGGACTTAAGCTATTGGAGTGCATAGGAATCTTTGTGCAAGAGTGCACATGTTGATTGTTAGTAGAGCTCAAGTTCAAAATTTTAAAGTGACAACCTGGTTTACGCGAGTTGCATTAATGGTGAATTTCTTACTTTAAGTACACAGAAAGATGTTTGTTCACTCATTGCATTCATATTCAGAGTGATTGGAGAGTAGATTGAGCCTTGGAAGTTGTTGTGAAGATTTGGAGATTAAACTATCAGTGTTTGTAGTGCATTTGATCGGTTGCAAGAAACCCTAGCTCATTGCGCTAATTTGGAAGCCGTTAGAACATCTTAGAGATCAATTGGAAAGAAAATATCAAGTAAGTCATGGCCACTCCTATTGTTTTTGATGTTGTTGAGAAGAAGAGGTATGTTTTCAAGAGGCACCCATTTAAATCAACCCTAGATGATTTAGAGGGAGCATTTTCCCACACGTCAATGGGCGTCATGCATGTAGAAGATATAAGGGCTTACATCCATTGTAAGAAGGAACCTGTTGGACTGGATAGGTTAAGAGAACACATGGAGACAATGTTGAAACCAGACAAAATGTTCATGGATGAATACACCAAATGGAATGATAACCCCATTTTTGAATATGCCACGACATATGAATTCTATGAAACTGAATGGATTAAGATATTGTTGAGAAGAATCCATGATGATTTGTTTTAGATTAGAGATGTACCAATAAGAATAACAAGAGACTTAATTCATGAGATGACAGGCCTTTCTAAGACAGGCGCCATCCTTCCTGTGGGCAAGGATGTCAGGAAAATGGTGAAGCAAGTGTGTAAGTCAAGGAGCAATAAGTGCAGCATGACCATTGAGCCTATAGAGAAACTAGATATCAAATTAATGTCAATGATATTGGGTTAAAGATTTCATCACACCAGTAGGGTGAATAGTGTGTCTACAGGCACTATTCTAGCAGCCATCCATCTTGTGCAAGAAGATGGAGAGTTCAACTTGTGTGAGATCTTGCACGCACAGTTGATAGACAACATCAAAGCTATCAAACATGAAAAGACTAAGGTATTCAAGTTTGGGTCCCTAATCATCTATATGTACCTTCATATAGTTGGTAAAGTGTCAGACTTATATTTAGACATGCCTCAAATATCAAACAAGGCATCCACAGAAAGCACACTAAGCGATTATATTACTTTGGAATTGAAGACCTTTAGAGAAAGGATGCAGATGAGGTACATAATTACTAAGAATATTTTGGAGAAGTATAAAGACACAATATGCTTCATGGTGCAGATTGATACTACATGTATGGAAGTTGTGGAACCTAGAACTAAGTGGATTCATCCACTTGGCTATGAGGTAGAGGAACAAGTTCTTGAAGCTTATGCATAGGTACTGCTATCAGCCCCTAAGGATGATAATGAACCTAGGTGGGGAACCTATGAAGAAAAGACTAGAGAAGTTGATGCTAAGCTGAACAGTGTTGCAACAAAAAGAAAGGTTGCAAAGGTCACTTCTGAGATCTTAAGAATACATGGTGTATCACAAGAAAACCTTGATAGAGGAAGGGATAAAAACATTGCCCTAGAATTGAAAGGCATAGCAGTAGAAGAGGAAGAAAATAAAGAAGATCCTAAGATGAAAAAGATAAAAATTAAAAAAGATGACAGTCAGAAGGATAAAGAAGACAATACTCCTTCTACGCCCAAAGATACTCCTCTGGAGTATAAACCAGTGGTCAAGAGGAAGAAATAAGCTAGCACTGATCATCCATCCTCATGAGCTACAAGGAGCAGAAGAAACATTCAAGCACCTCCTAAGGTAGGATTCATGCCTAGCCTTAAAGTTTTGAGCACTAGAATTATTGATGAGGGCAAAATTGATCAAGTAGGGAACCATTATGAATCATTTTGTGAAATTGATAAGTCAGAAATACATGGTATGATTATCAAACATATGATAAAGTTCAAGAAGACAGTTCTTGAATTGAAAACAAAAATTCCAGATAATGTATGGGATATTTTAGAATACCTAAAGAGACAAGCAAATGAAGAAGATCTAAGGATAATAGAAAAAGTATTAGAAGATACTCTGCATGTATGTTCTAAAGATGAAGAAGCATTAATATTGAATTTGGTGAAGCTGCACCTAAGAACAAAGATGAGAACTCTTCATATCATGAACAAGGACTATGAGCTAATAATGAAGGAAACAAAAAAAGCATTTGAGAAGGTGTTGTTAGAACAATAGATAAAACCACCTACTATGCCCATCACTCATGCACCCATTAAGGCAGATCAAGTGGCAGAGCCCACTAATGTACCTATGATCAAGGTCTGAGCTCAGATTTGGAGAAGATGGAGAAGCTTCAATATGCATTATGTGCCCATCTACAGATAGTCAATTCTCTGATAACTTTTTGGAAGAAGGAGATCCAGAACCTCAAGATTGCATATCCGGATGTTTTCCCTTAGTAAGTGTACATACATTTTTTGATGCACCTTTGTCATTAATGTTAATGGGGGAGTTATATAGAATGTGGAGTATATAAAATGTATAGGGAGATATAAGAGTATGTATAAAAAATGTATAGAAGACAAAAAGTTTTGTGTAAAGGGATAGTTAGAGACTTGGCCACATTCCTTTGTTGCCATCAATGATAAAGGGGGAGATTGTTGGAAAGTTGTCTATACTAAGTTATATGACTATATATAGTGTTGTCATTATGGAAACAAAGTCATAGAGTAGTTTGGAGTCAGCGCACTAAGTGTAAAGATCAGAATTCAGTTAAGTGTTGAAGACTAGACATCATACAAAGTACCAAAGACTCAGAGTATCAGCACACGTGTGTATGGATGAATTATGGTATGCACCCTAGAAGTTAAGGTTGTTAGACTATACTTTTGCTTAGTCTAAGAGTGCATAAGTAGATATGCAAAGATGTGAAAGTTACAGTTAGTTGAAGTTGCACAGCCAGTGTGTGCCAATAGAGAATAGAGCATGGAGCCGACAGTGACTATTTTGTTTTGCGATTATAATTTAATGTTGTAAGGGCTATGCACCCATTGTATTTAGGTTTCTAACATATGTACATGTATAATTGTAAGCATGCTTAAGCCAATTCATTTGGAAGCATTGTTTGTAATTAGTTATAGGGCCGACCTAATTGTTTTGTTTGTATGAGCGTATAAATATAAGATGTGCCCATGGTATTCGGTATAGAATTTATGTAAGTTGTAATAGAGTTGTGATAAGCAGAGAAAAGGTATGTGAAGAGAGCATATGATGTATTAGAGCTTTGCAAGAGGTCAAAGCATCAACGCACCAAAGGAACTGATCTAACAAGTAGTGTCACAGTGACAGTTCACCTGCAAATATAGTGTGTATCTGATCTCAGAGGGTTGTAGCCTTCATCATTTGAGCAGTGAGCTCTAGGATAGTGAGTCCACTCCCCTAATAGGGATCATTGTAAAAGACTCCTAATAGGGTCCAACCCTTAACAAGGTCTACTGTACTTAAAGCATTGTAAAGTTACTCCTAATAGGGTAAAGGATCTTCTAAAAAGGATCACAAAACACTAGTGCAAAATATTAGTGGGTATCAAGTCCCATCAGGGTTTTTACCTATTTGGGTTTCCCCGTAACCATATTGGTGTCATGTGTTGAGTTCATGTTTCATGTTTATGTGAATGTTTAATTCAGTACTTAAGCATTTATAATTCAGTATTCAGATTAAAGTGAAAAGTTAAAATTTAGTGAACACTGATTCACCCCCCCCCCTCTCAGTGTTCCCATTCCTAATAGAATTTTCTAAGTTTATGAAGACATTACATGAGGAAGTGAAACATAAGTTGGAAAATAGAATTAGAAATACAAGGATAGAGCAGATAGATCAAGAAGACATAATACTTTTGCAGTTGGGGATGAAGTAATGGTTCATTTGAAGAAAGATAGATTTCCTATTGGAACATATGGAAAATTGCAAATGAAGAAATTTGGTCCCTGCAAGATATTAAGGAAGTTTGACAGTGGAAATACTTATGAGATTGAGTTACCTGATGACATGGACATATCACCTATATTCAAAATTGTAGATTTATACGAGTATCATGAATCTAATGAAGAAATGATAGTACCCAATGATTATCCTAAGAAGCAGATAGAAGAAGTTGAGTAGATTTTAGAACAAAGAGTTGGTAGAAGTACAAGAGGAAAAGAGTACATGGAATATCTGGTAAAGTGGAAGAATAGACCAATTGAAGATAGTTCATGGATCACACAATCTAAGTTAGATTCAGTTCAGGTTGTACTTGCTACATGATTCAAAGAATCATCTCAAAACAACCCCAGGTGTTTGATGCAGGAGCATCTCAGGTTCTTGGCAATCCTATATCACCAAAAACAAGTTAGAGTTATTAGTTGTGCTCAGTAGCTTCTTTTGGGCTCTCGGTGGTGTTATTCATGTTTCCACCAATGGGGCTTTGTTGCTACTCAATTCCTTCATTCACTGAGTTATTTCCTATTGCTCGATTATCTTGCTCATCGAGTGGTTTATTTTGGATTTCTTTTGAGGCTGACTTGCACATTTAATTTTGGTCACAGATTTAATGGTTACATCAATTATTGGGAAGCATGTGGACCTAGATCTGATAATTTCCTTCTCCAATGATGGATCTAAAGGTCAACTTGTTTCAATAGCCTCTTGTATAAATAAAGAAATAGGTTGTAGTTGTAGGGAGATCAGGTTTTATAAGATAGAAGATAGATTTTGAAAGTTGAATCCTCGCATGTTAGAGGACTATTGTAATTGAATTCTGATTGTATTTGGCCGTAACTGGGAAGGCCTTACAACCTGACATGTATGAGGTTATTGACAAATAATAAATGAAGTATCTGCATTCTCTCTCTCCTTATTTTTGTTGTTGCTTCCATGTGTGGTTTCTGTAAGGAGGTTGGTGATTAGGGTGTGCCTTTGGCCTCTCATCCAGTGTGCCTTGTGTCAAGATATGAAGGTGTAGTTACAGTCATCGATTTGAGAGCTCTGAATTCAACCCTGTTAGGTATAAGTCACCTTAAATTTGACCTATACTGACATATGTCCTAAAAATTTAACTTGTTACTATAGCTTCCAAATTTTTAGAGTATAAAGATCCAACCTTCAAGATTTCAAATCCATACATGTTCTTTCTTTTGACACAATTTGATAGTTCTTTTATAGATTTGAAGTTGTTTTCTCTACTAACCCTCAATGTGAGTTCATCTTATTTCTCCTTCTTTCATAGCACTTACTTTGATACTCTATGTTAGATATCATTTTGTTTATCATTGCATGAGTGTATACTTTACTTTTCTTGCACTTCTTTTCCCTACTTCCTTACATAAATGGAAAGGAGCTCTAGAATCTCACCTTCTTTTAGATTAGATCATGCATTAGCATCCCTTCATGTACTTGGATTGTGCTAATCAGATTTGTTCCAAAAAGGGGTCACATTTTAGGGACCCCTTTCCAATGTATGGTGGTGAAGTGGGAATCTAACATTGATAATCATTTTTTAGCATACATTTTGGTGAACATAACATATTAATCTTATTCCTTTGATATTGGTGTTAGATTATCCTTTTCATTACCTTTACATTATTGTGTATGTAGGTTCATCTATTACATTGTATGCATCTAGATGGATCTAGTTTGCATTACATTTTTATTGAGTAGTTGCATGCTTATAGATTTGGTGGTTACCTCTCCTTTGTGCTTTAATCATTACACTTTCATATTTAGATCTACTTTGTTCCCATCTTGTTTTGGTTACATTGTATATATTTAGATAGTCTCTATTTACATATTTTCTACATTGCATCTTCCTTCCTTTCATTCCTTTGTGTTGGAGCTTTATCACTTTGAGTCCAACCTATAATATTTTGGTTAGAAGAAGTCGTATACTTGTGGGTTCCTTTATGTATCCTAATTATCCTAATCCTATCATGGAGAATATCTCTTCTCACTCTTCTCATGATGAATATGAAGCATTAAGAGTTCCTCCTTCCAAAGTGCACAATCTTACTCATGAATTTGAAAAATTGGACTATTAGTTAGCTCAAGAAAATTACAATCCTCAAACCATTAGTCCATTGCAGATAACCGATCTAAGATATTTCATCATGGGATAAATTATGTCACAATGGGTTAACATGTCATGCTCTCCTCAAGGTGGAATAACCTTCATGTTATCCCTATTTCACAATTTTGTAGTCATCATTTTTTCCTCTTGTGAAATGGTGAAACAATCAAGCTCTGCCATATGGCTCCATTCTATTCGGCAATATGGGCCAGTATTTTCCCAAGTTTTAAAGTTTGTGCATCTTTATTCTTCATCAAAGCTCATGGTTTTCCCTACCATATCATGATCATCTTCAAGGAGCAATATGACAAATCGTGAGATGGTGAGGGTCAACAGGAAACACTACATGGGGAGTTAAAATTTTGTGTTATCTCATTTTAATTTCGCAAGGAGCAATGATAGCTTTCCATATGGAAAAATCTCATGGTTTCTTCTATTGGTTGTTGTGGAATCATGCCATCCATCTAATTTAAAATCCTTTCTCCATAAATGGTGGTGTTTTAATCTTGCACTAAGGATTTTTGTGTTGCATCTAGACCATCCATTCTGATAAGAAATCTACATCAACAACTCACATTTTTACTGATGGCCTAGGTCCATTTTTTATGCATGGTAGTGTTACCTATAGGTCTATGGGGTGGGTTAACATGTCTTTTTATCCCATCCTAATAGTTTTTTCCAGGTGCCCGATTTGATTGTTTGCAGCCACAACATGACACCAATTCTAATCATAGATGTCAAGCCCCATTATTTGACTCTATAACATGATACTAATGCACTCCATACCTACTTATTAATTGTAATTATGTTTTGGCATATGATGTTTTGGAGCACTAGGAATCACTTGAGGGTTTTCATTTATGGAAACACTTATGTTGAAGTGTTCGCATGTTGTGGTGATTGCCACTGGAGTCACAGTCATGAAAATGACTAAGTCCAGAATCAGGACAACAGGGTACAGTACTACAATTTTGGTCAGTGATGAAGATATATGAGGTATTAAGGCTTGAAAAGTTAACTAGAGGTAGTTTGAGATGTATACATACTTTAGTTAAGAGCGCATAAGTTTTGGTTACTAGATCTGTGAGATATAGTGTTCAGAAGGTATGCGAAGACAGTAAAACAATGTAACATGGCATACAAACAGTTGTGAAGATTAAGGAATGCATAGTGGATATGGTAACGTGCTAAGACAAGTGAATAAAGTATATTACTGACTCCTTGGTAATGTAAGAGTGCCATCTCCATAAGTTTCATTTTCATAAGTTATTGTTATGTCTTGTATGGTAATTGTGAAGCCGACTGAAAGGCTGATTTTATATAAGTATAGATTGGTTTTGAGAAAGCGAAGAATTGTTATGGTTATGATGATGAAGTAAGTTTGTGAATATAGGAGCAAAGATCAGATGCAAGATTAGTAAGAGGATAAGCTATAACTAGAACTATCTAAGAAAGATAAGTGCTTGTATTGTTCCCTTTTTGAGAACTCTTTTGAGACAAGTGTTGATTGTAAGAGCAATGTGCTCACCACCCATAACCAGGTGTTTTGTATACCCCTAATAGGGTTTTGTATTCCTTTAACAAGGAAATGTACTATGTAAAAATCATCTCCTAATAGGGACATTATATTTTAGTGCATATTTGTGGGTACCATCCCCACTGGGGTTTTCCCTTTAGCCAGGGTTTCATCGAGAACAAATCATGGTGTTATGAGTAATGTGTTATGCTTATATGTTCTTTTCATTTCCGCATTACTTTGGATTGTTTATAATTGTTTAAGATTAAAGAGATCAAAGTTTTGTAATACTAATTCACCCCCACCTCAGTATTACCTAATCCTAACATGATGTTGTATCCCCTTCAACTACCGGATGCATTCAATTCTAGCCCTTTTCCATCATTTCATGGATGAATGTTCATGTAAAGATCAAATTTTTATCTGATATTTATTTATTTTTGCATCTGTAACCTAACTCCAATGTTGTTGGAGTTTGAAATCAATTATAAAATATGGGTTATGTCTAAACCCTATGAAGGAAAAGTTTGTATATTCTCCTAGGATCTCTTTTTTCTGGTTCTTTTACAGAGTTTATCTTATGTAGATATTTTTACCTTATTCAATAGAAATTACTGTTGTTTTATCTACTTTCAATCCAACTAAGCTTGTGTAGTCTTTCTTCCTTATTTATTTGGATGTATTATATCATCTACAACACTATATGATTATGTTAATCTCAATCAATTAATCTTGTTAACTGAATATTTGTATTCCTTGCCTAGTTGTATTGATTCTTGCCTTTCATTTTTCCTAAGGTTGATAAATACAGATAGTAATATAGTTTTGTGAGTTCTATTAATCTTAAGTACAATTATTTGAAGGAGTAGATCAATAATCAATATAATTCATCACTCCCCTTTTCTTTTTGCATTTACTTTTCACTCAATCCTTCTCACTTTTCCTCAAAATAATAGTTAGGTACATCATGATTGTAAAGGAATCTAACCTTCTCTGGAGACTCAATATATATTTCAAGTCCCAAACTTGGAGATTATTTCCATGTTTCACAAGGCTTTTTAGGTTGTTAACCACCACCTAATCTTGGGTGCAGACTTTTGTGATAACTGTAAACAAGGTGTTAAAGAAAAAATTAGTGACTTTATTGGTAGATTTAAGCATTTGCATGCTCAAATTTCTTATCATGTGCTTGATGTTGATATACAATGCATTTTTGTTTCTAATTTACAAAAGGACATTAGAAATAAGATTCTCCTTACTAAGTCTTCTTCCTTTTCACAATTGTGTGCAGTACTTCATCATTGTCAACTTCAATTGAGTCAATTTGAGAGGAACACTCCAATAGATCCTATTGTTGTTGATAAGAGTTATGCCACATCCAATTTCATCAAGTTTCATAAGCTGAACAACTACATAAAAATAAAAAAATCATCTAACATAGTTGATGAACAAGTGGCAACAACACCTAAAGGTGTGACTCCTTTGTCCTCTATTTTTAGACCCTCATGTACTTTTACTCCACTTTCTGAGTCTTTTCACAATGTAATGGTGAAGTTAATGAATGCAAACATTATTAAACTTCCTCCTATCAAACCAATTGACCCATCCAAACCTCCATCTAGATTATTTGATCCCAAAGCTTTTTGTCAATTCCATCGTCAATCCGATAATGATATTGAAAGATCTCTTTCCTTGAAAAATGTGGTGCAATACCTTGTTGATTATAATTTTATATTCATATATGCTGATATTAATCATGGAAACAAATCAATTGCACCTCATAATTAGAATTTACAAATTTACACTAATCCTTTGCCCTCTCATTTAACCAAAACTATTGAGCAACCTTCTCCCAAGGACATTGATTATGATGAGAAAGTTTATGAAGCCACTCATATTATCAACCAAATTAAACATATTCAACCTCAACATCAACCTAAGCCTAAACCTAGACCTAAACCTTCACCTCAACCTTGTAGTACCTTTGATCCTGGGTAAATGTGATAACTTAAGACCATCTTTTTAGTAAATGACCACATAAAGACTTCTATGATAAATCTAATATTTTGATTCAAAATTTAAATAGTTTTCTTTATCCTTCCAATGGTTCCATTTCCTTTCCTGTGGAAGTTTGTGGTAAAACTTTGGATACTAATTTTATTGTGATTTCTACTTATGATAAGTTTCAAGTTAAAATTCATTTTCCTTGTCTTATCTCCATGAATGTCATGGCTTCTCCTATTCATAAATGTGTTAAATTTCCTCATAATGGAGAGATTGTGACTTTTAACCATAGTCTTTATCATCCTATTGTGCCTCAAGACTCTATTGACCTTGATTTATTTTGGCCTTCCATGCCTCAACCCACTAAGGTCTACCTTAATTATCTTTTATGTTCATACCAAGCCTACAATATTCAAAATATTTGTGAACTTAGTAAGCCTAAGATGATCCTAGTCATGGACTTCTTCCTACACCACCTATTCCTCATTATGCTTCTGTTACACCTCCCATTTCATATACGCTTCCTCCTCCTCTCATTTGTCAACTTAGTGAGGTTCCTTTAGTTCTTCCTCCCAAAGAAGAAAAGGTTGATTGATCCTATCCCTACCCAAATATCTAGAAAAACCAAACGTAATCATCATGCTCATGATCATTTTTTCTAGCATCATGCTAGATCTTATGCACATGCTTCCCAAAACATCTATTCACATCATTCACCTCCTCATACTTCACTTCCTTTGAGAAACCCATGCTTTAGCCTACAAAGGAAGTGAATTTAAACACTATTAAAATGAATAAACATGACAATGCTACTTGTATCATAGATCCTATTACAATTAATCTTGATGAAGAAGATAATCTTGATGATGATGTTCATGATATTAACAATGATATGCTTGCTATTGAGTCTGACATGATATGTATGAGATTATTGATCTTTATAAGGATTTACCAGCTATGCTTTCATAAAAACTATCTATCACTCCTAGTAATGAACATAGTGACCTATATTCACAGCATGGTCCTTGTTTAGAATTGGCTATTTTTTCTTCTGCCAAGATTGATGTTTCTTCTCTCATGAGTTTCCCACCTTCCATAAACACTACGGACTAAGGTAGGGGGTAGGCAATATGCTTGATTAGCTTCTCTTATGTGGTGGATTTTGTATGTTTTCCTATTGTAATGTGCTTTCCCCATGATGTGTTGCTTGTTATATGTTTTGTTTAGATTTCTTTAAACAACCCTTGTTGATTCATTAGCGTAAGTTGATAAAGGAATCACAATGTCATAATAATTATTCTATTTGTATCTCACTTCTTCTATATGTTGTTATGTGTTATCTTGTATGTGTACCATTATTCATAAATATGCCTTTGTGTTCTCATCTTGAGATGATGTAAAATGGTAGAACCTTTTATTTTTGGTCTCTGTGATACCAACCCAAAAAGACTCTTCTCTGTGACTCTTACGTGTCTTTCTTCCATTGTGTTGTAGTTATACTTCCTTTAGGGAATGATGATATTTCATTTTGACATGATATTCACATATTATCATATGATCACACTGACCCCAGAGTTAGTAGATCCCTTTGTGCTCTCTTTTGTCATGTTCTCATTTCTCTTGATTTGTCCTTTGGGATAACGTCATAGTGGAAACATTTCTAGTGGATGCATGTACGCTCCTTTAAGGCATTTGCAATAGCTTTAACATGGGGGATACACTTCGCTCACATTTTACACATACACTATTTTTTAATGATATTTTCCATTTGGATCCCTTAAGGACATACAATCCTTAAGGACTAATCCCTTTCTTTTCTTTATATCCCTTATAGAAATACAATCTTAAGGATGGATCACTCTTTCTGAATCCCTTATTAACATACAATCTTTAAGGATAGATCGTAGATGGATTGACTATCATAACCCACAAACTCCTTTTGCTAGAACTTTCAATGCCATATTTTGTGGTACTTTCTTTGTTTGATTCATAGTAAAATAGATAATATTACTAGGACTAAGTAATCACCTCTCTCTCTCTCTCTCTCTCTCTCTCTCATTAGTGATGTCTCTCTTATCTTAGTATTGTATTTGATGAGGACTTAAGTTACTTTGGGGCTTGATGTTTTTTTTTCTCCTTCACTTTGATAGGATCATCTTATGCATTTGATCTACTTTATCGTGAGCATGAGTTTTCCTCATACTCCTGCTAAAGTGGGGATAAATGTATAGTCCTAAAAAGTTATCACCCATTAATTTGGAATATCTGGGACAAATTGGGCCCCATTTTAGTGATCTCCTTGATTGTGGATGCATTTATGCTTGATTTTCCAACTTTTTTTATCCATTTTTCCTCTGAAGTTTCAAATTATTCTCGAACCCTGCACAATTTACCTTAAAATTAGTCCTTTTAGGTATAGGTCGCACTTGGGGTGACCTATACCAGTATAGGTCACACTTGCAGTGACCTATACCTTAGAGGTTTAATTTCAATGGATTTTGGGGCATGATGCAAAGTATTATCTTTTTTCTATCTAGTGGCACTGTCGACCTTCACAAATTTGAACCACAAATTCACTATGAAAGGAGGATTCTTCCTCTCATTTTGAAATCTTATCTTATCTTATCTTATCTTATCTTATCTTATCTTATCTTATCTTATCGTATCTTATCTTATCTTATCTTATCTTTTCTTGTCTTATCTTATCTTATCTTATCTTATCTTATCTCATCTCATCTCATCTTATCTAGTTCTATCCAAACAATCTCTAGCAATCTAAGTGCAAAAAATCAAGTCCAAGGTGAATTAAAGAGCTTTTTGGTGATAGCAAGACTTTGACTCCAATATTTGAAGGATTATTTATTCCATCCTTCTAAAGGCAATCTTTTGTTGATAGTGTGAATTCCTTTTCCATGGTGAATTTGTGAAAGAGTTCCTAATTGAGCAAGAAGAATCCACATCTAAGCTTTGTTCTTCTTCCTTTTCATTCAAGCATGTCAATTATTCATACATCCATAATCTATGATTTGGGATAATGTTGATCTATTACATAAGTGAAGGCATCTTACATTCCTACATTAAACATACATTCAAGTAAGTATACATATTCATGTATACATCTACAAGGGTTTGATGAGCAAGGTAATATTTACAAGCAAACCCCTTTCCCCCAATAATTTCCCCTTTTCTTGTGTGCAGGTGCAGATTCACAGAGTTTTGGATTTGTAACTGCAGATCTGAAGGTGTAGTTATAGTCAGATATTTGAGACCTCTGTTTTCAACCCTCTTAGGTATAGGTCACCTTAAGTTTGACCTATATTGGTATATCTCCTAAAAAGTTGACTTGTTCCTAATGCTTCTAGATTTTTAGAGTAGAAAGATCCAGCCTCAGGGTTTCAGATCCAGATCTGTTCCTGATTTTGACATAGTCTGATAGTTCTTTTACATATTTGAAGTTGCTTCCTCTACTAATCCTCAAGGTGATTTCATCTTCTTTCTCCTTCTTTCATATCACTTACTTTGATACTCTAGATCATATATCTTGTTGTTTATCATTGCATGAGTGTATACTTTACTTTTCTTGCACTTGTTTTTCCTTCTTCCTTACATAAATGGAAAGGAGCCCTAGAATCACACTGTCCTTTTACACTACATCATGCATTAGCACCTCTTTATCTACATGGGTTGTGCTAGTTAGATTTGGTCTAAAAGGGGGTCACATTTTAGGGCCCACTTTCAAATGTATGGTGGTGAAGTGAGAGTCTACCATTGACAACCATTTTTCACCATACACCAATAATTGATCCAACAATAGAATGATCAGTCCTAAGGAAAGGTAAGCTTCCTTAGGGATCAAAGAAGGATGGTCAGTCAAAGAAACAAGTGAGCACAATCAGTCTAAGGACCAAATGAAAAATGGAGATCAGTCTAAGGATCTACTAAAAAATAGAATTGAGCATGTGTGTGTGTCTCTGTATGTGTGTGTGTGGCAGAGTGTATGCCCCCATTTTAAAGCTATTGCAAATGATTTAATGGGAGAAATCTATTTAAAGAAGCATACATGCATCCACTTTAAATGTTTCCACTATGAAATACCCCCAAGAAAGGACAAATCAAGGAAAATGATCACATGGAAAAAGAGAGCATGAAAGGGATCTATCAAATCTAGAGTTAGTATGACCCTGTGATAATATATGAGATACTATATCAAAATGAAATTACATCATCCCCCAAAGGTAGTAGAACTAAAAGCACAATGGAAGAAAGGCACACAAGAGTTATGAAGAAAAGTCATTTTGGCTCAGCATCACACATACCAAAAATAATAGGTAGCTATTATTTTGCATCATCCCAAGTAGACAACACAAAGGAACATTTACGAATAGTGTCACATGCACAACATAACATATAATGGCATATAAAAGAAGAGAGATACAAATAGAAGAATGTGTATGACATTATGATTCCTTTATCACCTTGCTCCAATAGAGAAACAAGGGTTGTTTAAAGAAATCCAAATAGAACATATAGTAGGACAAACATCATGAGGGAAGCATAGTAAAATGGGAAAACATATAGAATCCAATGTGAAAGAGGAGCTAGTCAAGCATATCGTCTACCCCTATATCAATTCATAGTGTTTAGGGAAGATGAGATACTCACAAGAAGAGAAACATCAAGCACTGTATATGGAACAATAGCCAGATCTAAACAAGGACCCTAGTGCAAAGATAGGTTTCTTTTTTTTCACTAGGACTAATAGATAAGTGTTGTGAAAGGATAGCTGGTAATTCATGCTCAATATCAATAGTCTCATAGTCATTAGAATCAAAAGCATGCATATCATTATTAACATCAAGAACATCATCATCAAGAGTATCTTCTTCATCTAGATTGATTGTAATTGAATCTAAGATACAAATAGCATTGTCATGTTTGTTCATTTCAATCTTCTTTAAATTCACTTCCTCTGTTGGCTCAAGCATGGGTTGGTCAAAGGGCAGTAAAGCATGATGAGGTGTATGAGGTGAAGTAATTTTATTAGAAGCATGTTGGTGGGCTCTAGCATGACACTTGCAACAATAATCACGAGCATGATGGTTGCGTTTGATTTTACTAAAAAGTTTTTTTGGGATAGGATTAATCAACATCGTGTCCTTTTCTTCTTTAGGAGGAAGAATGAAAGGAACCACACTAGGTTGAGAGATAACTAGAAGAGGATGTGAATAAGAAATAGGAGGTGGAAAATAAGAAGGTAGAGGAGGTATAGGTTGTGTAGGAATAAGTCCACATCTAGGATCATCCTTAGGCTTGCTAAGTTTACAAATCTTTTGAACCTTGTAGGCTTGGTATGATCGAAAGAGGTAATTAGGGTGGGCTTGAGCTGGCTGAGGCATAGAAGGCCAAAATAAATCAAGGTCAACTGAGTCTTGAGGCACTGAAGGCTAATATAGACTATGGTTAACAACCATGATTTATCCCTTATGAGGAAAGTTAACACATTTACGAATAGAAGAAGCCAAATATTTCATGGAAGTAAGCCAAAGAAGACCAAGTTTGACTTGAAATTGATCAAAAGTTGGAATGACAGTGAAGATAGCCTCTAAATTTTTATCCCCAACTTCAACCTAGAATGAAATGTAACTATGGGAAGGATAAATGAAACCATTTCAAGTTTGAATCATAATATCAGATTTATCATAAAAATATTTTTACTACTATTCACTGTAAAGATGTTTTTCAGTTATCACATTCACCATACAAGTGGGATCAATAAGGGCACCATAGGTAGGAAGGCCATTAACCTTTGCAACAATGTAGAGAGGACCATCAGGTTCTTTAATTATCTCATTAAGATCAAAGGTAATGCAAGGTTGAGATGGAGGTTTAGTTTTGACTTGGTCAACTTGATTGACAACATGATTGGCTTAATTAATGTTTCCATCATAGTCAATGGATTGGGAAGAAGAAGGTTGATCAATGGTATTGGTTTAATGAGATAGAAAAGGATTGGTGTAGATTGCAAATTTTGATTAGGAGGTGCCATGAATTTGTTTCCTTGATCATCAACAATATCAATAGATATAGCCTTGGAAACAATAAGATCTTGAATAATTTTTATATCATGACCAGGTTGACAATAATATTGGAAAAAGGTTTTGGAATCAAAGTATTTGGATTAAGGTTTGGACACATCAATGGGTTTGATATGAGGAAGTGTTAACACATTAGCATTAATTAACTTTAACATCAAATTATGTAAAGATTCAAAAAGATGAGTCTAATTACGAGTAGGTTTAGAAACATATGAGAAAGGAGCCACACCTTTGGATGTTGTTGCCACTTATTTTTCAACAGTGTTGGATGATTTGTTGATTTTGATGTAGTTGTTTAGTTTCTGATTGTTGAAATTGGATGTGGCATCACTCTTATCAGTGGGAATAGGATCCATTGGAGTGGTACTCTCAAATTGACTCACTTGAAGTTGATAATGATGAAGCACTACACACAATTGAGGAAAAGAAGAGAATTAAAAAAGAAGTATCTTATGTTTAAAGTTAATTTATAAATTAGCAATAAAAATGCATTGCACATCAATATCAGGCACAAGATAAGAAGTCTGAGCATGCAAATTCTTAAATCTACCAATGGAATCACAAACATTTTCTTTAACACCTTGTTTACAATGCATTAAATTAGTTAAAGAGATTTTAGGACCAACGTTGTTTTGAAATTGTTGAATGAAAGCATTAGCAAGCTTTTGAAAGTAATCAATTAAATAAGAAGGAAAGGAACAATATCATTGCAAGGATTTGTCTCAAAAGGTTCTAGTAAACAAATTTTTCATGAACCTATGGTCTTGAGAGAAATCACTACATAAGGTTTGGAAAGTTTTAACATGAGTCACATGATCACCCTTACCATTATAAGTCTCAAGATGAGGAATCTCAATACATTGTGGGATAACAACACAAATAATATCCATATATAAATGACTAGCGATGCCACAAGTAGGAGTGTTGAACTTGGATTGAGTCATGGAAGCAATTTGTTATTGCAAAGAGAGTGCTAACAAGAAGTTGAGTCCACTTTTGGTGAAAAAGTGGAGTTTTTTTTCCCTATTTTTCATAATTCATCCCAATTACCTAAAATTTGAAGCACTTAAAGATTGAATCTTTAACAATGTCAGTAATAAGAAATGTAGTATTGAAAGTCTAGTTTCTAAACATGTAATTTGTATTAATACCCAAATATTAAAAATTGATTTTCACTAGGTGTTTCCAAAAACCACTATTTAAAAGTCACTTTTTCAAGACCTTCCATGCCTGTGTATGACAACCACAATTTGACCTAAATGAAAGTATTTTTATGAAGCCTTTTGGAATATGATTTTTAAGAAGCATAATAATGATGAACATATTTCTTTGTAATTTTTTTGATATTTTTTATTAGGCGTGAATTTTGATTTGAAAACCCCTCATGTATGAAAAACATAAGTTGACCTAAAATCATAATTTTTCAAAAAAAAATTCAAAGTAAAAAGAATTGTCTTTAGTTTTATGTTGTATAATTTGTTTTTCAATAAATGTGAAAAAATGAAAGTTATTGTAAAAATAAGAAAAACCTATTATTTCATGCTTATGTACCTATTTTATTAGAATTTTTTTTTTAAATATACAAATTAGTCCAACTAAACTAAATTTTTATATTTTAAATTTATGCAATCAAAACGTCTTATGCCAAACGTGGGTTTTGCATGAAAAAAGTTCCCCTAGAAGTGAACTCAACTTCTTGCACTTACCCAAGAAGACATAGTTTGAACCAAGCTATTAATGGTAGAATTGGTAGAAAGAAGGGTAGGAGGAGGAACATGAGAAATGTTAGAAGCATTATTGGAAATTGAGGGAATATGTGAGGCCTCACTATGACCCATCATAGCATTGCCGATTCGTTCACACATTGATACTTTATATTTTGATTCATTGATACACTTTTGATTATCCTAACAGAGACTCGAGATAACATGTTTTATGATGATAACTATATTATGTGGATTAGAACCTAGAATATGTGGTTGATTTTGATTTTGCATGTTTAGATATGTGAAATGGAGAGAAGATCGAATCATGATTAGACTTGATTATTTCATGAATATTATGTCATGATGTTTATGGAATTACTATGTTTAAACATTATTGAATGAAAAATTACAATTATAATTGAATTCTGCACATTGATTTATGTTGTTAATTATGAATTGAAAATGTATATTTCATGTGATTTTATTACCTTGGACTACTGATGCTGGAGTTTAGTGTGCAGGAAAGAGAACCATGGAATTATTCAGAGAATCAAGGCTAAACATATGTGAACCGAGTAAGCCAAGGTTTAATCTGATATGGGATTGAAAACCTCATTGTAATGTGATTTGGTTGTAAATATGAATTTCATGTGTGTTACTAGTGTAACTTCATGTTGTCATTTAGGACATGTCATTTTGAATGTGATGTGTAATTGTTAGTGTCACTTGAAACTTGTTATGTGTGTACGTATTGACATGTTTACTAAGGTTGGTTATGTAAACCTAAGCATAACTGATTCATTTGGAGCCTAATTAAATTCCCTTGTTGGAGATACTTGCAAACCCAACCAATTTGATTATTTAAATTCAATTTTTCTTCTAGCCACTTCTAAAGGCCAAAAAGAGGTCCCAAGGGTCAAATTTAGCAAAATATAAGTACCTTAGTGATAGGGGTATGGGTTAGGAATGTTTTTAACACAACTAGAACCCCCTAGTGGCCTTGGTGACCCTTTTTATGACCCACTTTCCTCATGCTACGAAAATTGGATTGAGTCTTGACCTTTACCCAACCCCACACTCCTTTCCAATATAACATTTATGATAGGGGACAAGGAAAAGCCAAAGGACCTTAGGGTCAAGTTTGAATTTAATGTTGGTAGGTGGGTAGAAGTTGGAGGTCTTTTTAGACACCCTTTGGAGAGTTAGTGGGTGTTCACCCACTCTCTAATTTTAGAGACAATTAGGTTTGGAAAAGGAAGAGGAGAAGGGATAAGGATCTCAACTCAACTTTATTCTTCCATTTTTGCTTTGGACTCAAGGTTGGTGGCTCTACCATGAAGAAAAATTCTTTCTTGAAACTCATGAAGAAGATTGTTATGTAAATTGTATTGTAGATTTGTTTATCTTTCTTGCCAAGAAAGAATGTTTATTGCATCTCATTTTGTTGTTTGTTGTGTTAAAAGAGTATGTGAGAGCTTGTATGTATGTTCTTGTAAATCCCTCCATTGTGGTGTTGGAAATGGGATTGCATTTGGATTTTGCTTCATTTCTTGTTTTCTTGTTTTCTTGAGAATGTTGTTTCATGGGAGTTTAGGCATTACTCACCCTTTGGGAAGGGAAGAAGTGGCCTTGGGTGAAGGGTTTAGTTGGGCTCTCCATTGTAGTGAGAGTCTCTTCTCTTGGAGAAGAGGGAAAAATTCATGGAGTATGGGCTCCTTGAAGCCATCTTGTATTCTTGCATCTTGAGGATGCTAATGAGAAAAGTTGTGTATGAAATATGAATTCATGTAGCCTTGAGAGGCATGGAAATACTTTTGTGAAAAATGTAATATGTTGGCATTCTCCTACTTGGAAAAGCCCACCTTCACCCTTCTCAATGAGTTTGGAAAACTCATTTGTAAAACCTTGGATGGGAGTTATTTGTTGTTGTGCATATTTGTGTTGTGAGCATTTGTAATGTATACCCATTTAGCCTTGGTTCTCCAAGCTCGGGGGTGGTCTCATTGAGACCTAGGTTGGGAGGTGAGCTTTCCATGGTTCTCCTCTTTTATTTGATGGTTTGATGCCAAGATCCTTGTTGATAAAGCTTTGGAGAGTTCTCAATGTTGGTAGGGTTGTGTGAAAGAAAGATATGTTGAGGCATTATTGTAATTTTGTATTAAGGAAATCTCTCCTTGTTAAGAGAAGCATGCTTGTGGTTTGTAAAATGTTTTCTTTCTCTTCATTGGGTCAGCATGTAGATGTATATTGAAATGTAATTGAGAAAAGCTTGTTCATTCTACTTGATACTGTCATTCATGTATTGTTATCAAATTGTATTTCATTGTTTAAAATGTAAATAAAGAATCCTTATTTTCATGCCTATTGTATTCTATTCTTTGGAATAGTGAAGTTAATCTTTCATTGTAAAATGATATCCAAAGTTGAGAAGATAGGCAATGTAATAGTTTTCATAGCATATAAAATCTTGTTGATGTATGAACCTTGTAATCTCTATAATGTATTTGATTGTAATTTTCAAGTTCATTACATTCAATCTCTTCTTGAAAAAACACTAATTTCAATAGAACAACACCTTAACCTTGGAAACAATATTGTAACCTCTAATTCCTCCAAATGAAGTAAGATAACAATGAATAATTAAACATGTAGAATACTAATGTGAAAATCAACTAATACTAATGTTCAATTTGTAGTGCACTTAGTGTATTGCACTAATAAAATAATTCAAAAGCATAAAAATAGCTCTTCTATAACAAAGAAATCAATAGGATAGATGCAAAAAAAACCCAAATAATAGTAATAGCACTTGCCAAATTTTTAGAGCAAAAATGCTCTCTGGAATTTGTATGGGAAGGGAAATAATTCTCTTACCACAGAGAACATTCCCTTCCCAATATGCTTTTCCTAATTAGAGTTAGTATATTAACCCCCTAACATAACCTTGTTGTTAATAGCTAATTCCTAAGCTAATCAATGTTGTTAGTAAAACAAAATAAACCTACAATTAATAATAAAAACTCTGTAACATATTTTCCCCACTTGGTAGCACATAGGCCCCACCCATGTATCTTCCCTTACCTCTTTATTTTGAAGCACAAGAATTTAGGATGTAAGGTAACTGACATGGCATTAATGGTTTTCCCTAAGACAAGATTCTTGCCCCTCTCCATGCGTGATTGCTTGTCCCCATTGTTTAAGACCTGACACAAAATCTAAGTTAGGACTTGAAATGCTTTCCACATTTCACTACGTAGGATTTTGGGTAAAAAAGTTGGCATTCAATACAAAATGAACTTTTCTTGCAACATGTCATGAAGGGGCCACCTTGACATGATATCATGTAATGACTTTCCACCAAGAACATGCACCTATGTTCCCCATTTCTTCATGTACCATGCTGATCCAAGTTAATGCTTGTCCTTCTTGACAAGTCAACCACCTTTTTTCCATGCGTAAATCCTTGCTTGGGATGGGTGAATATCATTTGGTGGGCCCAAGCACATGAATCTTTAAAATATGTACTTTCCCTTGAAGAATTTTTGCAGGGGTTTGAATGTGCATTGGTATTGCGACCACCCACTTGGCAAGTGGCCTTGGAAATAGGATTAGATAAGTAGGTTAGTTGGATTAGTAGGTGAGATTGAGTGGACTAGTAGGATATTAGTGTTTAGTTTAAGTTTATTTTTTTTGAGATAGGACTTTTATGTTAATTATTATTTTATTGTGATTAGGACATTCTACTCCTTAATAAATTGGTTATTAATTAATGGGGTGTTGCTAATAGGATTAGATTTGTTAATATATCAACTAGCTAATTCATTTGTGCATTTCATTTGACTTTCTTATGTTAGTTGCTAATTGTTATTAATTTTATTTTGGGATATAGATCATTGTCAATAAAATTAAGTATTAATCATTAGTTTTATAAGGATGATGTGTTTAGAATTATCTAGTAATAGACCAACTTATTAAATTAATAGTTAATTGAGAATCGATCCGTGATGATTAATTTAATGTATTAGGAGGTTATTAGTATGAATTAGTAATGGTTAGTGTTCTTATATCCTTCTAATGTCAAGATAACATTTTATTCTAGTTAACATCATTAGGTTCATTGTTAGATTATAATTGAAATACAATCATTAATGCAATTATCCCATGAAACATTATCATAGGATTAATTATCTATTAGTTGAACCGAATCTTATTCAAAAGCTATAACCTAGGTAGACATATTAATTGAGGGTATAGTCTAATTGGGATAAATTGAATATTTAATGCCCTAGGTATCTTTGAATTCATCTTGAATGAAGATTCCAGGTGAAAATTGTTCCCACTAGGGTTCCACTACCCGAATAAACTTAACCCTAGATTGTGACCTGCTTAACCGTAGTCAACTTATCCTTATTCTTTGAATGTTATTCTCTCACATTTGAACCTTTAAAAAAACAAATTATTGCATTTTTTGTTGGTTAAATTTTTGGCATGACATTTGGCATCAGAGCCTAGGTTTCAACATTGGAACCTTTAAACCCATTACATTTCAACTCACCTAACTTAATCTATTGTGTAGGATGCCTGTCGTTACACATGCTGGCCGATGAGGCAGGGGTCATAGAGCTGCACATGTTAGTGCAAGACAGGGGGGTGGACCACCACTACCACCTTCACCACCTTAGAACCCTAACCAAGATATTATGGATGTCCTTCAAAATCTGATTGGAGTATTTCAGCAGAGGCTACCACTCATAGTTCCTTAGCTAGAGCAGCAGGCTTCCGAAAGGGAAGCAGATATCCCAGGAGGTGGTAGGGTAGTTAATAAAGAGAGGAGTAGGAGTCCTCCACCCAGGCTTGTTGAGGGCCGTGATGATCATGAGGGTGAGTCAGTTCATCAGATAGAGGTACCACCCAAGCATGGGGTATGAGACCGAGAGAGACCCCCTAGAGATGTCAGAGATGAGATTCGAGAGTTAATATGACTCAAGAAACCCTTATTTTTGGGATCCACTGATGGGTCAGTAGCAGAGGCCTGGTTACAAAGTTTACAATGATGCTTTGCATTACACCCTTACGAGAGTAATCTAAAGGCACGACTTGCAGTTCATCTCTTATGGGAGAAAGCCTCAACTTGGTGGCAGCAGGAGGAGTCCATTGGAGGAGTGGCTATTGACACACTCACTTGGGAGTCTTTTGTAGCCTAATTTCAATAGAGGTATCTCTTTGAGCATTTTAGATAGAGATAGATAGAGGAGTTCCATGATCTCTAACAGAGAGGCCTCACAGTGGCCTAGTATGAGAGTTAGTTTCTTGAGCTCCTTCCATATGTAGATTATATGAAGGATGAGAAACTAAATATCCATCACTTCATTAAGGGACTTAATATGTCTCTTCAGGGTACAATATGTTTAGCCTTTCCTACCACATTCAGAGATACAGTTGAGATGACACTTGTAGCTAAGGATATCCGTACTAGACAGGAGTCCTAGGATTGGTCTCAACACTAAAACCCCTCATCCCAGTAGTCAAGACAACAAATACCCTCTTGGAAGGGGAAACAGAACCATTCAGCAGGATCCTTTAAGGGTCAACAGTCTCAGTAGTAGGGATTCAAGCAGGAGTCTAGACAGAGGCATTCATAGGGTTATTAGGGCTCTAAGCCCAAACAGTGGCAGTCTCAGGGCCTTAGATAGGATCAGAGGACATAGACCCCTCAGGCATAGATAGCTAGGACTCAGTAGTCCTCAAGAGGTGGATATAGTGGTTCCAGTAGGAATGGAGGGTCATAGTAGCCTAGGACATACATATTCAAACTTGAGGGCCATGTTACACTTGCGGTGGTATGGGTCATATAGTGAGAGAATGCCCACAGGGATAGTCAACTGGTGGTCATAGAGGGGCTACCTCAGAGCCTACAATTGGAGATATGGGTAGATCCCATAGAGTTTTTGCAGTGATTGATAACTGCCAGGCCAAGCACCAGGCCACAGACATAGAGACCACAAGTATGATTCAGGGTATCAGTGTTTCTATCTTGTTTGATTCATGAGACATAGACACCTTTATATCTCCCTATGTAGTAGAGTGTTGCAGGCTGGTGGCAGTTAGACAGGATGTCAATTGGGAGGTCGAGTTAGCCTCACGAGCTAGGGTGTCTATTAGTTCCTTAGTTCACAATTGTCATATTTAGATTAGAGACTTAATCACGATGATTGATCTCCGCATTACCCCTCTAGGTTCCTATGATGTAGTCCTTGGCATGGATTGGCTATATGCCCATAGCGCCAAGATGGATTTTCATCAGAAGAGGGTGTGTTGATGATCACGGTACTTCTATGGTGATATTTGGGGTATAGAGACCTATATCCCTTCGCATGATTTCCATTATGCAACTTAGGTGTTGCATGTGGAAGGGATGTCAGTTATTTTCCATCACCATTAGTGATAGAGAGGAGGATTCAGAGGGGGAGCCTTCGCTCGAGGATTATCCTATTCTTCAAGAGTTTGCAGATGTATTTCCTACCGAGCTACCTAGTATGCCTCCACCTAGGGAAGTTGATTTTCATATAGACCTTGTGCCAGGAGTCGAGCCCATATCTAGAGAACCTTAAAAGATGGCCACACATGAGCTCAATGAGCTCAAGATTCAGTTAAAAGAGCTCTTGGAGAAAGGGCATATCTGACCTAGTGTATCACCTTGGGATGCACCAGTGATTTTTGTGAAGAAGAAGGATGGATCACTTAGATTGTGCATTGATTATTGACAGTTGAATAAAGTAACAATTAAGAATCGATACCCACTCCCCAGGATTGATGATTTGTTTGATCAGTTGCAAGGTGCCCGAATGTTCTCGAAGATAGATCTGAAGTCAGGGTACCATCAGTTATAGATTATGGAAAGTGATATCCACAAGACTACTTTTCGTATGAGGTATGGTCACTATGAGTTCACAGTAGTGCCATTTGGCCTCATGAATGCTCCAGCTATGTCCATGAGCCTCATGAATAGGGTATTTTGCACATTCTTGGATAAGTTTTTGGTAGTGTTCCTTGATGATATTTTGATTTATTCTCACAATGAAGAGGAGCACGAGGAGCATCTAAGATAGGTTCTACAACGTTTGAGAGAGAATTAGTTATATGGCAGCTTGTCAAAGTGTGCCTTCTTTAGACCTAAGGTACATTATCTTGGTCATGCTATATCCAGTGATGGGATCTTTGTAGACCCATCAAAGATTAGAGCCATTATGGATTGGCCAGCACCCACCAGTGTCACTAAGGTCAAAAGTTTTATGGGCTTAGTAGGTTATTACAGATGCTTTGTGGTAGGATTTTCTAGGATAGCTCATCCCATCACTTCCCTTCAGAGAAAGGGGAAGAAGTATGAATGGACAGAGAAGTGTGAGAGAGATTTCCAAGAGCTCAAGAGAGCCCTCACTAGTGCACCGATTTTAGCAGTGCTAGATCCTTTGACAAATTTTGTTGTATGTATGGATGCTTCATTGGATGGTTTAGGAGCAGTCCTTATGCATGAGGGTCATCTTATAGCTTTTGAGTCTAGGAAGTGAAAGACTCATGACCTTAATTATCCTACTCATGACCTAGAGCTTGCAGTAGTGGTTCATGCCTTAGTGAGATGGTGACACTTTCTTCTAGGTCACTGATTTGAGCTTCATTCAGATCACCAGAGCTTAAAGTATATCTTTACGCAACCTAATCTTAATGCTAGGCAAAGGATATGGATGGAGTTCTTATGTGAGTATGATTTTGATGTCCATTACATTAAGGGGAAGGAGAATGTAGTTGCAGATGCCTTGAGTAGGAGGTGACATGAGCTCTCATTTATGACTTCTAGTACAAATTTGAGGGAGAACATTTTGCATTGCTTGCTAGAGGATGGATTTTATGTAGAGGTTTGTCAGGTTATCTATTCTCAGAGACCCCTTGAGGGGAGATTTGCAGAGTATTCTTTAGAGTTCGATGGACTTCTACATCATAGGGGACACATCTATGCACCCTCTACGGGTGACTTGCAAGAGTTTATTGTGCTAGAGGCTCACAGAGCACCTTATGCAACTCATCCAGGGTTTAAGAAGTTGCATGCTGATCTGAGACAAGTGTATCATTAGCCAAGCATGAGATTGAAGATTGCCAGCATAGTTGCTAGATGCCTAGAGTGTCAGAGAGTGAAGGCAGAGCACAGTCATCCAAGTGGGCTCCTACAGCCACATGAGATTGCCAAGTGGAAGTGGGATACTATATGTATGGACTTCATTGTTGGTCTCCCTATGTCTTCTTGCCACCATGATGCCATCTTGGTGATAGTCAACACGTTGACCAAGGTTGCCCATTTCTCACCCATGCGTACTACATTCACAACATGAGATGTAGCTCAGGTGTTTTTGCAAGATATTGTCAGACTTCATGGAATTCCCTGTAAGATCATCTCTGATAGAGTCTCCTTGTTCACATCAGCTTTTTGGAGAGAGTTATAGGTAGCGTTGGGCACTAGGCTCAATTTCAGTACGACATATCACCCACATATAGATGGACAGACAGAGAGGGTTAACCAAGTGTTAGAGGACATGTTATGTATGTATGTGATGGACCATCAGGTTAAGTGGGAGGAATACCTACATTTGGTTGAGTTTTCCTATAATAATGGGCATCATTCTTCTATTGGTATGCCACCATATTAGGCTTTGTATGGTAGACCATGCAGGACACCACTAAGTTGGGACAAGATCGAGGATAGAGTATCTATTGGACCTTAGTTGGTCAAGGATATGGAGCAGCAGGTGGTCTTGATTAGACAACATCTTAGAGAGGCTTAGGATCGAAAAAAGAAGTATGCAGATGTGAAGAGGGTTGACCGTGAGTATATGGTTGGAGATAGGGTCTTCTTGAGGGTGCACCCGGACAAGAGTTCAATCCATTTTAGAAAGGGCTCTAAGTTGGCACCTTGCTTTGTTGGACCTTTCAAGATATTGGAGAGGATAGAACCAGTTGCCTACCATTTAGCTTTGCCACCCAACCTATCATGCATCCACGATGTGTTTCATGTATCTGTGTTATTGAAGTATATTTATGATGAGTCTCACATTATAGATTGGGATGCCTTGCAGGTGAAGCCAGACAAATAGTTAGCCTTGGAGTCCATTCGCATTTTATCTCAATGGACCCTAGCACTTTGAGGTAGAGAGCTGGACTAGGTTAGGGTCCAGTTGGATTGTTATGATGAGGTCATGGCTTCATGGGAGGATGCATCATATATGAGATCATAGTACGCATACCTTTTTGATGAACTCCAGGGGGAAGTTCATGCCTAGGGGGGAGGATGTGAGGCCTCACCTCGACCCATCATAGCACTACTGATTCATTCACCCTTTGATACTTTATATTTTGATACATTGATACACTTTTGGTTATCCTGATAGAGACTCAAGATAATATGTTTTATGATGATGACTATATTATGTGGATTATATTTTGATGTGGATTAGAACCTAGAATATGTGGTTGATTTTGATTATGCATGTTTAGATATGTTAAATGGTGAAAAGATCGGACCATGATTAGACTTGATTATTTTATGAATATTATGTCATGATGTTTATGGAATTACTATGTTTAAACATTATTGAATGAAAAATTACAATTATAATTAAATTCTGCACATTGATTTATGTTGTTAATTATGAATTGAAAATGTATATTTCATGTGATTTTATTACCTTGGACTACTGATGCTGGAGTTTAGTGTGCAGGAAAGAGAACCATGGAATTATTCGGAGAATCAAGGCTAAACATATGTGAACTGAGTAAGCCAAGGTTTAATCTGATATGGGATTGAAAACCTCATTGTAATGTGATTTGGTTGTAAATGTGAATTGCATGTGTGTTACTAGTGTAACTTCATGTTGTCATTTAGGACATGTCATTTTGAATGTGATGTGTAATTGTTAGTGTCACTTGACATTTGTTATGTATGTATGTATTGACATGTTTACTAATGTTGGTTATATAAACCTAAGCCTAACTGATTCATTTGGAGCCTAATTAAATTCCCTTATTGGAGATACTTGCAAACCCCACCAATTTGATTATTTAAATTCAATTTTTCTTCTAGCCACTTTTAAAGGCCAAAAAGAGGTCCCAAGGGTCAAATTTAGCAAAATCTAAGTACCTTAGTGATAGGGGTATGGGTTAGGAATGTTTTTAACACAACTAGAATCCCCTAGTGGCCTTGGTGACCCTTTTTATGACCCACTTTCCTCATGCTACGAAAATTGGATTGAGTCTTGACCTTTACCCAACCCCACACTCCTTTCCAATCTGACATTTATGATAGGGGACAAGGAAAAGCCAAAGGACCTTAGGGTCAAGTTTGAATTTAATGTTGGTAGGTGGGTAGAAGTTGGAGGTCTTTTTAGAGGCCCTTTGGAGAGTTAGTGGGTGTTCACCCACTCTCTAATTTTAGAGACAATTAAGTTTGGAAAAGGAAGAGGAGAAGGGATAAGGAGCTCAACTCAAATTCATTCTTCCATTTTTACTTTGGACTCAAGGTTGGTGGCTCTACCATGAAGAAAACTTCTTGCTTGAAACTCATGAAGAAGATTGTTATGTAAATTGTATTGTAGATTTGTTTATCTTTCTTGCCAAGAAAGAATGTTTATTGCATCTCATTTTGTTGTTTGTTGTGTTAAAAGAGTATGTGAGAGCTTGTATGTATGTTCTTGTAAATCCCTCCATTGTGGTGTTGGAAATGGGATTGCATTTGGATTTTGCTTCATTTCTTGTTTTCTTGTTTTTTTGAGAATGTTGTTTCATGGGAGTTTAGGCATTACTCACCCTTTGGGAAGGGAAGAAGTGGCCTTGGGTGATGGGGTTAGTTGGGCTCTCCATTGTAGTGAGAATCTCTTCTCTTGGAGAAGAGGGAAAAATTTATGGAGTATGGGCTCCTTGAAGCCATCTTGTATTCTTGCATCTTGAGGATGCTAATGAGAAAATTTGTGTATGAAATATGAATTCATGTAGCCTTGAGAGGCATGGAAATACTTTTGTGAAAAATGTAATATGTTGGCATTCTTCTACTTGGAAAATCCCACCTTCACCCTTCTCAATGAGGTTGGAAAACTCATTTGTAAAACCTTGGATGGGAGTTATTTGTTGTTGTGCATATTTGTGTTGTGAGCATTTGTAATGTATACCCATTTAGCCTTGGTTCTCCAAGCTCGGGGGTGGTCTCATTGAGACCTAGGTTGGGAGATGAGCTTCCCATGGTTCTCCTCTTTCATTTGATGGTTTGATGCAAAAATCTTTGTTGATAAAGCTTTGGAGAGTTCTCAATGTTGGTAGGGTTGTGTGAAAGCAAGCTATGTTGAGGCATTATTGTAATTTTGTATTAAGGAAATCTCTCCTTGTTAAGAGAAGCATGCTCGTGGTTTGTAAAATGTTTTCTTTCTCTTTATTGGGCCAGCATGTAGATGTATATTGAAATGTAATTGAGAAAATCTTGTTCATTCTACTTGATACTATCATTCATGTATTGTTATCAAATTGTATTTCATTGTTTAAAATGTAAATGAAGAATCCTTATTTTCATACCTATTGTATTATATTCTTTGGAATAGTGAAGTTAATATTTCATTGTAAAATGATATCCAAAGTTGAGAAGATAGGCAATGTAATAGTTTTCATAGCATATAAAATCTTGTTGATGTATGAACCTTGTAATCTCTATAATGTATTTGATTGTAATTTTCAAGTTCATTACATTCAATCTATTCTTGAACAAATTCCAATTTCAATAGAACAACACCTTAACCTTGGAAACAATATTGTAACCTCTAATTCCTCCAAATGAAGTAAGATAACAATGAATAATTAAACATGTATAATACTAATGTGAAAATCAACTAATACTAATGTTCAATTTTTAGTGCACTTAGTGTATTGCACTAATAAAATAATTCAAATGCATAAAAATAGCTCTTCTATAACAAAGAAATCAATAGGATAGATGCAAAAAAAACCAAAGAATAGTAATAGCACTTCCCAAATTTTTAGAGCAAAAATGCTCTCTGGAATTTGTATGGGAAGGGAAATTCTCTTACCATAGAGAATATTCCCTTCCCAATATGCTTTTCCTAATTAGAGTTAGTATATTAACCCCCTAACATAACCTTGTTGTTAATAACTAATTCCTAAGCTAATCAATGTTGTTAGTAAAACAAAATAAACCTACAATTAATAAAAAAACTCTGTAACATATTTTCCCCACTTGGTAGCACGTGGGCCCCACCCATGTATCTTCCCTTACCTCTTTATTTTCATGTGCATGAAGTTAGGATGTAAGGGAACTGAAATGGCATTAATGGTTTTCCCTAAGACAAGCTTCTTTCCCCTCTCCATGCGTGATTGCTTGTCCCCATTGTTTAAGACCTGACAGAAAATCTAAGTCAGGACTTGAAATGCTTTCGACATTTCCCTACGTAGGATTTTGGGTAAACAAGTTGGCATTCAATACAAAATGAAATTTTCTTGCAGCATGTCATGAAGGGGCCACCTTGACATGACATCTTGTAATGACTTTCCACCAAGAACCTGGGCCTATGTTCCCCATTTCCTCAGGTACCATGCTGATCCAAGTTAATGCTTTTCCTTTTTGACAAGTCAACCACCCTTTTTCCATCTGTATATCCTTTCTTGGGATGGGTGAATATCATTTGGTGGGCCCAAGCACATGACTCTTTAAAATGTGCACTTTCCCTTGAAGAATTTTCGCAGGGGTTTGAATGTGCATTGGTATTGCCACCACCCACTTGGCAAGTGGCCATGGAAGTAGGATTAGATAAGTGGGTTAGTTGGATTAGTAGGTGAGATTGAGTGGATTAGTAGGATATTAGTGTTTAGTTTAAGTTTATTTTTTTTGAGATAGGACTTTTATGTTAATTATTATTTTATTGTGATTAGGACATTCTACTCCTTAATAAATTGGTTATTAATTAATGGGGTGTTGCTAATAGGTTTAGATTTGTTAATATATCAACTAGCTAATTTATTTGTGCATTTCATTTGACTTGCTTATGTTAGTTGCTAATTGTTATTAATTTTATTTTGGGATATAGATCATTGTCAATAAAATTAAGTATTAATCATTAGTTTTATAAGGATAATGTGTTTAGAATTATCTAGTAATAGACCAACTTATTAAATTAATAGTTAATTGAGAATCGATCTGTGATGATTAATTTAATGTATTAGGAGGTTATTAGTATGAATTAGTAATGGTTAGTCTTCTTATATCCTTCTAATGTCAAGATAACATTTTATTCTAGTTAACATCATTATGTTCATTGTTGGATTATAATTAAAATATGATCGTTAATGCAATTATCCCATGAACCATTATCGTAGGATTAATTATCTATTAGTTGAATTGAATCTTATTTGAAAGCTATAACCTATGTAGAAATATTAATTGAGGGTATAGTCTAATTGGGATACATTGAATATTTAATGCCCTAGGTATCTTTGAATTCATCCTGAATGGAGATTCCAAGTGAAAAGTTTTCCCACTAGGGTTCCACTACCCTAACAAACTTAACCCTAGATTGTGACCCGCTTAACTGTAGTCAACTTATCCTTATTCTTTGAATGTTATTCTCTCACATCTGAACCTTTAAAAAAAAAATTGTTGCATTTTTTGTTGGTTAAAATTTAGGCATGATAGAATAATTGAATATGAAAAAGGAATGCTATGATAAGGGCATGGAAGAAGGTAATGAAACACATGGAACACTTGAATGAATAGAAAGAGTAATAGAATTAGGAAGATTCACATGCATAGGATTGAGATTTTGAATTGAAGTTGTTATGATAGGTGGAGCATAAGTGGATACACTAGGAATAGAAGTAGAGATAGGTAAAGAGGTCTCAATACTTTTAGTAGGTAGAATGAGGCCTAAATCTTGAGTACAATCCCTAAGAGGGTTGATAGTGGTATTAATAAGATTATAAATGCTATACAAAATGTTGATATCATGTTCATCATTATGAATAAGTTTTCTTATGCCTTCTACAACAGAAAGGGCCTCAAGATTATTGTTTTCTTGACCTAGCCATTATTCAAGCTTCTCTGAGTCATGTGAAAGTTTTTGGATTTGGATAGGAGGAATCCTTAATGCTTCTTCTTCATCACAAGAAGAATAAGAAGAGTTATTCTCGATAATAGAATTAGGATCACTAAGATGAATGTTGGTTTGATCAAGCTTTCTAGGAAAGAAGGAGGGTTTGAGGTCAAAGGAACCCATAAGTATATGACTTTTTCTAACTAAAATACTATAGGTTGGACTCAAAGTGATAACACTCATGCACAAGGAAATGAAAGGAAAGACAAATGCAATTCAATTTAAAATAGATATATAATTTAACTATCTTATTTTAGCATGTAATGTAAATATTGACTAACAAAGTGTATACAAAGTAGATTTAGAGATGTAATGACAATGAAAGATATAATCTAACACCACAAAGAATGCAAAGGAAATCTAACACCAAGATCAAAAGAGGAAATTTCATGAGTCGGGTTCATCAAAATGTATCATAGGAAATGGTGAGAAATATCATGGAGGAAGATCATTCACCAAATAAAATGGATGGGGGTATAATACATTAGGAACACCCCTAAAGGGATCACCCTAAAACCCAAATTAGATTAGCATAAATCCAAAATGATGCAAGGGTGCTAATGCAATATCTAGATTTGAGGATGGTGTGTGGTTTGGGGATGGATTCCTTTAATGTTAAGATGTAAATTATATGTAAAAATGATATGAAAATATATAAAATAAATTGATGCTATGATAAATTAAATGATAACTAACAATATGTGATATCAAATATGATGTATAAAGGTAAGTGCAAGATGAAAAGAGGAGGAATGAACTCACCTTGAAGTTAGAAGAAGAGGAGTGAACTTCAGATCTGGTTTTAACTATCGCAGAGTTGTCAGAATCATAAATAGTTCTAGATTTGACAATTAGACACTTGTAACTTATGACTGTAAAAATTCCAAATCCAAATGACAATGTCGAACAAATTTGACCTTGTCCAAAAAAAGTAGACCTTGTCCAAGATACTCTGAATATGATGAAATCTATGAAGGATCTACAATTGGTTCTATAACTCCCAAAATCTAGGTCCAAAACTCTGAAAATATGTTCCTACACACAAAAAAGAAGGGGAAAAGGTTTTGAAAAGGGGATTTTCTTGGTCAAGCCCTTGTATAGGAATCAACCTTGAAATGAAATAGAAATTGCATAAGGAAAGTAATGTAAATAAGATAAATGTTAGATTTACCTTGCATGAAAAACCCTCATGGATGGATGTAGAAATTAGTCAAATACATGAAGATTCTTGAAATGTACATGTTTGGAATGTGTTGTAGAACCAAGGGTTCCTTCACAAATGCAATGGATCTACACTTTCCAATCCTAGATCTTGAATGGATGTATGCTTGAAATCTTGATTGGAGAAGAGGAATGAATCTTCTTGGTAGCTTGAGAATTCCTCTACTTGGCCATTATGAGAGAGAAAATTGCATCAACTAGGGAATAATTCATTTTCTTGAGTAGATCTTGAAGAGATGGAGACTTGTAGATCTTTAATGGGTGCTTGCCTTCAAATCTTAAATCCATCACTTCAATTGCACAACTTGAATTTCTTGACTTGCTTGCACTTGATCAATTGATAGTACTTTCTTGCATAAGGATGTCATGTAATTGTATGGATAAGGGATTGATAATGGATGTCAAAATGAGAGGCCTTGATGTCCTTTTATACTCATTTCAGGATTTAATATTGTCAAGATGACCACAAATAAAGATTAGGAAGAAAAACTTCTACATTGGGCCCAAAGCCCACTAAAATGCAATTCCCAAGGATAAGTTTGACTTGGGTTGACCTTGTCCTACAAAAGGTTGAATTAGTTTGATCTAGTCCTAGAATTGTTAATTTAGAAGTGGATCTAGGTCTTGGGAAGTGTGAAAAGTTTTAGGGGGAGAAAATGAAAGATGCAGTAAATCCAACATAAAGACATTTAGATCTTGAAATCACTAAAATGGGATCTAATAGGTCCTAAAGCCACCAATTATGGGTGATAGATTTTTAGGATGATACATTATATACATTATGTATCCCATTGACTTAGGAATGAAATTATATTGATGGAATATGGAATGTAATGGACTCTATATATATTTTTTTGACACATTTTTTATATCTATATATAATGGAGATTTGGTGGGGATCATGTGTATGCACATGTTTTATGTTTTGTATGATGTATGGATGCATATTTATATGATGGTGTACTAATATTATTGTGATGTAGGGTGCAATATGCATACACAGTGGTCATATAATATGATTACATGATGTGATGCTTATGTATGTTATAATTATGCATACACATTTATGATTATGATATGTTGCTAATATGTGATGCAAGATGTATTGCATGATGATGGTTTTATGATAGGTATTGTCATTATGGTGAACAAAGACAAGATGAGTTTATTGCTTACATTATAATGTGATATGTATATGCTTATGATGATTAAATGCACATTTGGTTCTAAATGTTATGTGGATTGTTAAGTACTTATGATGATGAGACTTAATGAAAATGAGATATGAATATGACATGGATGAAATTATCTGATAATGACCTATATTCCATGAATGTAAATGATACAATTTTAATGAATATGAGTTGTAAATGATATATTAAGTAAGATGGTCAACATAATAATTTTAACTATATGATAATGATAATGATAATGCATATGAAAATGATTATGTAATGGATGCAATGAAAATGACTGTACTTTCCTAGCTATAGCTCAACACTACCGTCTCCTAGCTATAACTCAATACTAATTTCTATCCTATATTTCAATCACCTCCTAGACATCTACCTATGATGAGAGGCTATTTAACCTACCTTGACACAAGGTCTATATATACCTCCATTGCCTTGAATATCTCTAATCTACCCTTTCCTTCCATTTCCCTTATCTTCTTCTAAAAGAATCATCCAATACCAATTTTCTCCCCATCCGCCCCTAAATTAGCTATCTTGGTAGCTACTCCATTCCCTTCTCTATAGATGTGATTAATCGTATAGTGTTTAAAGAGGTGTAAAAGTTCCATAATGTGATTTAAAAGTCCATATAACTTCCAATTGGGTGTTGCCCCTTTTATAATACAATTTATTACTAGGGAGGGGTCTCCTTCAATCTCAACCCTATCAATACCTACCTTCTTGCATGCTTTCAAGCCTTTTAAAAGGGATATGAATTTAGATACATTTTTGGACCTGATCCCTATAGGACTTTCTCTTCTAGTTATTAAGTTCCTCTCCCAGTTATGAATGCAACATCCAATGCCCACTACTCTTGGGTTACCTCTTGAAGCCCCATAAAAATTTAGTCCATGTCATCACTCTGTCAGTGCCTTCCACACACAGACTTTCCTAACCTAATTTGACTCCTTTGAGATTTCACTCAGGGGGGGTAATTTAAGGCCTGACCATCTGTTTCTAATCTTATCATCCCACTTAGTAAATCAAAAACCCTTATTTCCTAGACCATTTATACTATTTACTATTTCAATAATACATGTGCCTCCAATTTGTTGGTAATCTAATCTATCTTCATTTCTGCTTCCTTAAAAATTATCCTATTTCTTTCTTTCCATATTTCCCAAATTAGTAGGGAGGGAGAAACAATCCATATATTTCCATACAAATCCTTCCCCTGATTTCTAGGCCAATAATGAAATAAGTCCCTAATATTATTTGGTAGAACCAACTTCCACTTGAGTTTCTTTATCAACCACACCCAACATTTGTTAGAGTAATCATAGTTTAGAAGAATATGATCCATTGTCTATGCATCCTTCCTACATAAAATACACCTAGAAGGTCCTTGAAAACCCATTTTCAAAAACCTTTCTGTTATTAATATCCTATGTTGTAAGGCCACCCATGAAAACATACCTTCCTTTAGTAAACAATCCTTATTCTAGCATAGGTCTATAGGTAAATTTGTTCTAGAGAGATTATGAACCTTATAAAGGGATTTATACCCATTTGTGGTGTTATATTCCCCTGTTTTGGACCATGTCCACACAATCTTATCTTCCCTAGAGCTGGTGGAAATTAGCCTAGATTCCAAGATTTCCACCAAGCTATCTTTGAAATTTGTCAATAAATTAGGGCTCCTACCTATCTCCCATTTCCATCCCAAAGATGGATTTCCACTCGGGATGACCATATAGTCTTTAACATAAATAGTGACCCTATCCTTAAGATAATCTATAAATTCATGATCTCCTAAAAGAGTTTGTAGAATAGGGTGTCCTCCCCAAGAATCCTCCTAGAAAAGAGCTTGTATTCCATCCCTAATACTCCATGAAATCTTGTCTCTAATAAGTGGTCTACATTCCTTCATAAAATTCCATAATCTTGATCCATTAGGAGGGGACTCATGGTGAAGAATGCTAAGTGGATCATTTTCATCTAGATATTTGTACCCAACCATTTTAACCCATTTAAATTTTGGTTCCCTGGTCATTTTCCATACCAACTTTGCTCCTAAGGCTACATTTTAATCTCCTAGGATTTTAAGATTAACCACCCCATCCTCTCTAGATCTACAGATCTTGTCCCAGACTACTAGAGTAATCCTATTTTTTTCTGTCGACCCTTGCCAAAAGAACATTCTCAATTTTTGAGATAGTTTCTTCCTTATCTATATCAACATATTAAAGCAAGACATCTGATATGTAGGGATGACATAAAGGATAGATCTCAATATTATTTCCCTCCCATCTATTGAGAGTCATCTCCCTTTCCAAGATTCCACTCATTTCTCCACCTTGGACAAAACATCTTTCCACAAACTCAAAGCTTTCTTCCCCTTATATAATGGGAGACCTAAGTATTTACTAGGGAATTCTCCTTTCTTGAATCCTAGGACATTTTAAATTTTATTTACTAGGTTAACTTCCATATTAAAGAAAAACATCTCTAACTTATCTCTATTATTAAGTTGTCTTGAAGCCTCCGAATATTCTACTAATATATTCTTGATATTCCTAGCCTCTTCTATTTATGCCTTCCCATATAGTATTGTGTCATCCATAAATTATTGGTGATTAGTTGGCTCTAATTCACTAGTAATTTTAATCCCCTTAATTCTTTCCTGCTCTCTTTCTCTATTTAAGGATCTGCCTAGGGCTTCCGCCATGATAATAAGCAAAAAAAAGATAGAGAATCCCCCTGATGTAATCCTCTAGAAATTTCAAAGAAACCTTCTGGGGATCCATTTACTGATACTAAAATTGTACAAGTGGAGATGCATTCAAAAACTAGATTAATCCATTGTTTTGAAAAGCCAAAGGCCTCCAAACACAACACATAGCTATAATGTTATTATACAAATAAATTTTATAATTTTAAACTACATAAAATATGTTCTTGTTTTTCTTCTTATCATGCATAGAGACTTCAGACATTACTTTTTAGATACTCAGAACATGTACCAATAGAAACTTCGTGATCTTTAATCTCTAAACATTTCCAGTGTAAAGGTTTTCAACAAATAATTAGAGTTTTGAGTCAAAATTGAGGTAACAACTCTTACCAACCATAGAATATTTTGTATCTCCTATGAAGGAAAAATTTAGTCCTATCTTAATGTTAAAAACATAAATTATATCTTGGCATGCAATCTTAGAGCCTGCAATGTGTTGGTTAATATTAGGAAAAGGGTCAACAATGGCTTGCTTCAACTTCTCTTGCACAACAAATATAAGAAATTTGATACGAAAAATTAATAAAGGAAAGTTTTCATGGTAATAACAATGACCAAAACTATAAGTTTTCTTGAGATTCATTCCATAATTTGTAGACCTTCCTATCAAGTTTGTTACATCTACAATATTTGATAAAAAACCATTATCTTTCATGCTCTTATGGAAGTCATTCCCTATTTCAATGCTTCCATTTTGTTATAAGCTCTAGGATGCTACTAGAAAAAAGGTTTAATTAGAATATCAAGGAAACCACAAAACCTCAAATACATGCAAACCTATCTAATCCTATCATGAAAACTACTTGAAATCAAAGGAATTAAAACACTATAAAACCCATTCAAGCAAAGTTCCCATGTTCTCCTTTCTTCTCCATAAAATAGGATTATGTAGCTCTTGAAAATGATTGAAATGCACTAAACAACTTGAAAGTAAAATGGTGAGAATACTAGGAGTAAAATGACAAAAAGAGTAGTTAGCCAAATTAGTGCAAAAAGGCTCAATTTATAGGGTTGAGAGCCAAAATGCAAAAAAGGGCAAGTTAGTGTGCAACATAGAAATATGTCATAATTATGACAAATTGGAAGCACAAATTAGCTTGCACAAATTAATGCACAATTAGGGGAGAGATGAAAGAGAAAGGATGAGGCTAATTAGTAGGAAATTTGGAGGTCAAATTAGTGAAAAATGGATAGGGAAGGTGAAAGGAATTTGGAGGCTAATTAATAGGAAATCATGAAGCATGAATTAAGGGAATGTGTAAGACTCACAGTTTTCAAATTTGAAAATTCATTATTCCCTCAAAAAGGATAAATTAGGAATTAGGAATGAAAACTCTATAATTCATGGAAAAGGGAACAATTAATTAATATGAAATTAATTAATTGTGGGAGACATAGGACAGGGGGAATTAATCCTATAAATAGATTAATACAAGGGATAATGTGTGGGTTATCTATTCCAAGGGGAAAAATTAGTAAAAATGATTGACTGAATGATGATGTAGGATCGAAAAGGGTTTGGTATTGAATGATTTGATAATGGTTTGAAATGTTCTTGATGATTAAAAATTGATTAGGGAATGATGCAACATTGATGATATTGGACAATGTTTGCGATCAAGGGTGACAAGATAAAATAACATCGATGAACTTTGACAATGCTATTAGGCTGACTGATGATGATGAAATAGCATCAATGAACTTGGACAATGCTATTGAATTGACTTGGATTAGGATGATGAAAATGAGGTATCAATGAACTTTGATAATGCACTCGAATTAGATTGATTTTAAGGAGACTTGATCAGGCATCGATGAAATTGGACAATGCCTTGGATTGATTTTGAATTGATAAGGGTACAATTGACAAGAATTTGACAAGATTGGACTGATTTGAAAGGTGATTTGATCGAACATTGATGAAATTTGAGAATGCCCTAGAATTGATTTGAGGATGATTAAATTTGATTGAAATGATCTTGAACTGATTCAAGATGATTTGAACTGATTTAGGAAAGTTTGACATGGTGTAGGATCAATTAGGATCAGTTTAGGAATGTTTAGGATTGGTTTAGGAATGTTTAGGATCGTTTATGAATTCTTAGGAATGATTAGGAATAGTTTAGGAATGATTAGGCACATTTAGGATTAGTTTAGGAATGATTAGGAATGTTCCAATGATGATTTGGTCTTGATCGATTCTGCCAAAGAGATCGAGGTTATGATTGTAAGATGCAAGAAATGTTAGTAACTGATCAAATGAGAAACGACACAAGATAAAAGACATGTCAAAAAAGGGATACATAGGTGTGACCCATTTTAGGTTTCTACATTTTTCCCCTCTTTGAGACAATGTGATTATAAGCATTGGCTCAAAGAAAAATAAAGGATCATGCCTCAGTGGATCAACATAAGGGAGGTAGGATGCCCCCTCGAAAAATTGGGCAAAAATTGACTCGAGGAAATTTTTTTGAAATGAGAATGATTGCAAGGATTGATGGAAGGAATGTTAGTAAAAGGCTAAAATTAGACGGAAAAAAGTTATTAATAATGAAACTTTACTTTCATAAGTACATTTTATGTCATGAGAGCTTTATTTAATATGCCAAAATCAGATGGATCACACCATGGCATTGAAAGACATGATGATGATGTGATATGTTTGCATGGAACAAACATAATGCAGACATAGAATGATCTCATCTTTTGTGATGTATATTAATGAAATGCCCCATAATCTCATGAGACCATCCAACAAGTAGAAGACAAAACAAAAAATAAATGACCATGAACCATCCTAGCCACTCCCATAACTCAGTGATATCCTAGAGTAGCATAGGAACATGATTCAAATTATAGATCAATAAAAGATAAGACAACTCACTGAGACAATGTGAGCCAACAACCATTTTGATCTTATTGTTACTTGCCTTAGTGTTTTGTTGGATAAATGTTGTTATTGGTATTGCATGATTTGATTGAAAAAGGTTGAAATTATTAATAGGTTGATTGGTCAGACATGTTGATTGATTGATTATGATGATCAAAAGATTGAACAAGTTCAATAAGAATAGGTGTCAGATTGATTTTATTAGTGTTGTTACTTGTGAAAATGTGATTTCATTGAAGCACATGGGTTTTGAAACTGCGCTTGCATGCATGCTCATTCTTATGCAAAAGGAAGATGATTATATACAATATTATTATAGATTGACTCTTTGGAGAAAAACAAATCAATTTTTTATGATTTTTAAAAAAAAATATTTGATTTTTGTACTTTTTTCATGACATTTTACAATTTTTAGGGTTTTTTTGTAGGACATTATTTGATTTTTAGTGATTTTTTAAAGACTTTATATGATTTTTACTTTTTTTTTTTAGGACATTATATGATTTTTATTGATTTTTTAGGACATTATATGATTTTTATTGATTTTTTTCAGGACATTATATGATTTTTAGGACTTAGGATTTATATTTGCAAGAATGATTGAATTGCCCCCACTATCTATCAAGGCAAGGACATTATGGATTGATGGATTCACTGGTAGATGGATGAAGGCCAAAGGGTTGTTGAGTATGTCATTGAAGCTTCGTTTGGGTTACCAAGGACTATCCACAAAATATGGATAACATATTTTTTTGCCAAGGTTAGGGATTGGATATGACAGGAGATGGTGAGTGATGCATAGGATTGGACATGTCAAGAGGTTTTTTATTTTTTTTGAAATACATGTATTTTTACATCCTTATCTTGCACTAAGACCAAGAAAGGGAGTTGGGATAGGATATGAATAGGGATAATGATAGGATATCACTAGTACATTTGAGACCTTTTTTCAATGGCTGAACATCTGAATTTAGATAGTAAACTATCGATTAACCGATACCACATGACGTCATAGTTTTGTAGTCGGAAAGACCGATAGTTTTGTTAGGCGTCATAATTACGACAACCATGGTCATTGCAAAAAGAGGGTGCCAACATAGTGAACCTATCGTCAGACCTATTTGTGGCTGTTGTAATTATGACGCCTATATGTTGCAAAAAATAACAAATGACGGTGACCCATCAAAATCATCTGACAGGTAGCCTTCGTTGTAACATGTTCACTGACAAAAATTCTTTTAATGCAACAGATATCCGTCGAAAGTTTATGACACATGTCCATCATTTGTGGTTTGTAACGACAACTATGTTGTACATGCAATAGACAGGTGTTGGAAATTTACGATGGATATCCGTCGTTTATGGTTGTTTTCCATCAACGATGCTATTATTATGATGGATGGATGTCCGATGTTTATGACGGACCACCATCATTATTTTGAAGCCTTTGTAGTTACGACGATAATCAATTTTTTTTTTTAAATATATATATTTGTCGATAGAGTTGGTATCGATTTTGAACGGTGTTCTTGTAGATCTGGTTCCTGCTCGTGATTTGGTTATGGATCATTCGAAGATAACTTTGTAGTAGATTTAGTAGCGGCTTGTGGATTATTAAGTTGAGTCTAGAGACTTGGATTTGGAATGGATCCTACCAAATCAAGACTTGTGACAGCGACTGATCCAACATAATTCAGAGATAACTTTGCAATAGATTTGGTAGCGGCTCATGGATTATTGAGTTGAGTCTAGAGACTTGGATTTGGAATGGATCCTACCAAATCAAGACTTGTGGCAGTGACTACTCCAACACAAGAAGCTAGTGTGGTGATCAGAGATGCATTCTTCCTGATGTGTTCATGGGATATATGCGGACCTGATTGCATTCGGATATGATTTGAGTGACTTCTTGACTTCTTTGGTCTGAATTTGATGTGTGGGTTCGTGGTGTGATCTATGGTGTTTCTTTGCGACTAGGTTCTTAACAAAGATCTATTATTTGGTAGCCATTGAGATGGATCGATATATATTTGTTGTACATGGATTGAGATATTAAATTATTGAGCTTCTCTTTGTTTTGAGAATAGTTTAACATTCTCTACTTAATAGGGCCAACCACGTGAAGGTGGAAGCTCATTTGACCCCTCCTAAGAGCCTCTTATGACCCTTTATGACATTTTAAGATATCTAAGATGTATTCTTAGAGATCGTAAATGGTCGTAAAGGGTCATAAGGGGTCCTAGGACACAACAACTGAGAAACATAAACGTAGGCATCATGGTCACAATTTTTTGGAAACACAACATAATTGAGTGGTATACCCAGATGATGCAACGCAACTACTCCTCTAGTTCCATCATCTAGGTATACCATTCAATTATGTTGTGTCTCCAAAAAATTATGATTATGATGCCTACATTTATGTTTGTCAGTTGTTGTGATATCTACATTTATGTTTCTCATTTATCGTGTTTATGTGCATGTTGCACTCATTTCCTACATCAGATATAGATGTAGATGGGGTAGATGTAAATGTCATTTGATCGACCCACCAAAAGTATTGACATCCAATATTTCCCTAACAATACCAAATATACATCAGTTCTTCATAAAATGATTAGTTGTCACATTATTTCTAAACATAAAATATAATTATGTATCTAGACCTTTTTCCTATTTGGGCAAACCCAAAATTGATGCCCAGGATTATTGTTGTGCGTGATGTCTTCAACATGCATGGGCCAACACCACATTGAGACATAGGCACATTGACCGAAGTCATCGATGCTATTTCGATAAATATTGCATTATCACAAATATTGCATTGTCATTATTTTGTTCATTCATACTAATTATAATTACAATAAAAAGAAACATATTAATGTAGACTTGCACATTTTTTGGCTAAGTCGAAGTCTTTGGTTTAAATCACTAGACACTCAAGATAAAATGACAAACCAAAGACAACCATGCAATTATAAAGAAAGGTAATTTTCTTAATCACATCACTAATTTGTGCATGTCTAAATACTGGTGTCTTTCAAGTGATTTGATTCTATTCATGCCCACTGCAAATGAGAACAATCTTAATTAGTGAGGTTGTTTAAGCATATAGAGATTAAATACAATCTTTTAGAATGAAATTTCTCTTAACAAAATATCAAAGATATATAAGTAGGACATATAAAACAAGGTGAATAAGAGTATTACATATAAAACAATCATTAGAACATGCCAAACATCTGGCATAATTATACATTTCATTCATGTCATTGATATTCTTCTTCATCCATCTCATCATCAAGATCATCGTCATCGACGACATCATCACCACCACTATTGTCATCATCATCATCATCACCATCGTCATCATCATCATCATCATCCTCATCAGTAGCAGCATCAATAGCAACATCATCCTCATCAGTAGCAGTAGCATCATCATCTTCTTCTTCATATTCTTCTTCGACTAGCTCTCAATCATGATCTGGTTCTACATCATCTTCCACTTCTTCATCTTCCTCGGTATATTCTTTCATCGCATTATACTTTATTGGTCTTCCTCTTGGATCATGTCTAACAACAAATGACCAACATGGTTTATGTGGAACCTCTGAGTAAAATACCTTCTCACATTGGCTTGGAAGAACATAGGGCTCTTCTCCAATTGGCTCAAAAAATGTTGTATTAATCATTGGAAATCTATTGTCATGTTCAATAACAATTCTATCAAGATCATTTTTATTGAGTCATAGTCTGTACCATTTCACAATGAAGAGAACTAATTTGAAGGAATTGAAGTCACAGTCAAGTATATCAACCAAAATACCATAGTATCAATTTTGTGACTCTCGAGGATGTAAGTCATTTCTAGATAAAATATTAGTCACCTAGAACACTGCACTTATCTCAGAATCACAAGTTCTCTTCGTGTCATCTAAATTTTTGACACGAAATTTATAACCATTGCAAAACATAGCCTTGTGGTGTTTCACCTGCAATAATGTCAAACATGTATAAATTATTGCATCACGAGTTTAAAAATATATGATTGATTAATTAATAAATTTATAAGTACCTCATGATCTCTTAAACCATATGCTAAATCTATTTCCTTTTGTGTAACATTGGGATCTCTATTGCGATGAGCTTGTATAACCAATGAAGACATGGATTCCCATGTTAATCTATGACCATCATGTTGACATCGTTCAATCCATGTCATCATCCAATCTTAATTATTTGCAATAAACAAATGTATTTCATCCCACTCTTTAGCAACTATACAAAAGTAAATAGATGACTTACAATAGATTTATTTTGAAGATTAAGAATTAATTTACTCAAAGAACATCTCATAATTTATTACCTTTCAGTTTCCTAAATCTACCGTTGCCCACCAAGTACTCCCCTTCAAATTTTTTAATTGAGTTGAGATCCCAAATGCAATCTATTTGGGTCTTTGCTACAAGATTAGGAAGATATTGAGTAACGTACACCATCATCTGGTATACCATATATCCCTCAACCATAGAACCCTCGGGATGTGCTCTTTGTCATACCAAACCCTTCAAAAATTTCAAGTGTCTCTCAACCATCCACATTTACCTAGCATGTACAGGTCCACACAATTCAATCTCCTCAACTTGGTGTATGAGGTAGTATTCTTGTGCATTGAAAAAAGTTGGAGGTAAACACTTTTGCATTTCACACATTAATCAAAAAATTCTTTTCTTCTAATATTTTATATCTTCTTTATGGATTTCTTTAGATGACAACCACCTACAAGGGATTCAAGACATAAATATATAAATACGAGACTTTACAATATATTACTTGTTTGATATTATTGTTTGATATCATTGCTTACCTCATGTATTTTCTAAGATCATATATCACTTGTTTGATATTGTTGTCGAAGTTCTTTGAGAGAGATAGGGGTAGAAAATACTGCAACAATAGTCAACTGATCATTTCATACAATGAAAATTGAAAGAAATTACACAAATATATTGTAAATACAAAAGACTATGACTTACCTTGATGAAGGTATGCCAATCATGTGTTTTCATCCCTAACCCAAAATCATTTTTCTTTGATATGAGATTGCTTATATCCATAGAAAATCTTGTAGGAAATCAAATTTTTCAGATCACTTCTTTTATGGAATTACTTTATTGCTCTGTTAATAACCAAGGAAGAGCACTTGCATTAATCTGGTCTCCTTTGCTATTTGATTCAATGATATTTTTCATTGCATGATTGGAATCATGAATGTCACTACAAATTTTTCCAAATTTTTCTTTGTCACACCTTCTGTCCAATATTTTCTACAGTGTCTCTATTATATTCTTTCCAATATACATATTATCAAACAAATGCACAATTTGTAGATTCTCATACTAGGGTAGCCTACTATATTCTCTGAGATAACATTTTAGTCCCTTTGGAAGTTGGTCAGTGATGCCTTCACGACCTTCAAGATCATCAACTACATAATTAGCCAACAAAACACAATCAAAATATATAATTTTCAAACATCGACCATTACGTGGAATGATATTACCTTGAATTCTATTATATTCCAACTACCATAGGTGCGGTGTCATTCTTTAGGGCTTTGATGTAGTCTCTTCTTTCCCATTGAAAAGATGACTTTCTGCACTTCGATACTTATGATTTCTAGGGAGGAACTACTTATACTCATCAAACACATATTTTCTTAAACTTTTGGAATGATAGGATTTCATCTTTGGAATACACATTGGACATGCAAATTTTCCCTTTGTTTGAAGACCTACAAGATAATGATAAAATTGGATTAAATATGTATATTTTTATAATTTGAATCATCCCGTACAACTAGAATTCACCATAACATACCACAAAAATATGTCAACCCTAGGGCATCATGAATTGTCCACACAAGTATTGCATGGAATTGAAATTCTCTTTGTCCAATTGGTCAGGAGATGTCATACATAGTGAAACCATTCCATAACACCAACAAATTGTCGCGTAATATATACATTCATATCTTTCACTTGGTACTTACCTAGTTGAATTAACGACATCAGATAATTATTGTGGTCATTTCACTCCAAGAATTATAATTACATGTAGATAACTATAAAATAATAAGATACCTGGAACAATTATTACCAACATAATGTGCTCCCTCTTTATTGACATCTATGGAGGAAGGTTATTGTTTATAACAAAAATAGGCCACACCAAGCAAACAGATCTCATCTCTCCATGCGGATTGACATCGTTTGCTGCCAGAGAAAGCCTGAGATTTTGAAGTTCCTCTTTAAAGTGTGGCCACTTTTCCTCTATGTCCATAAATAATGAACCATCCAAAGGCATTCAAATAATGTCATCTTGCATGGTAATCCATAAATTGTGCCAAGCTATTGCACCTGAATAATTGTTTCAGACATGGAATAATGAGGATGTGACGAAGAACCTTGCGAGGCACCTTTTTTGTCAGTTGATCATCTCGATATCTGCTCATATGGCATTCAAGGCATTTTGTTGCATTTTCATGTTCTTTATAATAAATAATATGATCTTTAGGACAAGCATCTATTGTTTGATACTCCATTCAAATATGTTTCATAATGACACATAATTCTCAGTATGAGAAAGGGAGAACATTTGATGGTGGTAATAGAAAGTCACCTATCAATTTGCAACAAATAATATAAGTCATTACTATAAAAAATCTTAATGGTACATGTTTCACCTTTTATAGACTATAATGACATATATGACAAACCTTAGCATATGTGACATTGCTATGTTGGATAAACCATTCATAACCTTCAAATTCAACAACAACAATACAAAAGAGAGAAGATTAGATTGGGAGCCTTCGTAAAGGGTCATGTCCACCTTCTCAAGTAGAGGTATATCATGGATGTTGTCAGTGTCATCCTCATCAGCAGCAACAGTAGCACCAGCAACACCAGTACCAAATGTGTCAATGATCAATGCATTCATACCATCATCTTCAAATGTGTTTTCTGGTGCATGATCATCATCTTCCATGAGATCATGATCTTCAACTTCAATATTCACAGCTCCATGTTCTTGTATATTCACACTGGGGAGATCAACCTATATAAAAATGATGATAATCAAACCTCCTTCCATGGTTCATATGTATATTAATTGTGAAAATAATATAACAAACAACTTACCATTGGATTATAATCAAACCCCCCTTCCATGTGACCATTCTCTCTACAATGTCTATTTTCTATTTTGATTTTGATTCTTCTTCTCTTTAAGCCATTACAACTCTTGCATGGATAATAACATTTGTCATCGCCTTCTCTTTGAAAGTTAGACAACAATCTAGCGATTGTCTCCCTATTTTGATCGAATTCCCTTGTATTATCTGACATGATCCTTAATGTGTCTATCTAAATTTTTTTTTGGAAATGTCTCCTTTCATTAGCTTCATGTCACCTTCTCATAACTTCTCATTTTCTGACAAATTTTGCCAAAAGATTTGTAGGAAATTAAGTAAGGGGTATTATTGAGTTCAAACACATTGAGCTGCTACAACTGAATTATAAATCATGAATTCACTATAAAATTAAAATTGAATAGGGACATAAGTAAGACATTTAATGCACTTACTATTTTGAATTTGAGCTCTAGCATCATGCAATGTTATTGCTATCATAACATGCTTGCTGCTATTGTGCACCATATATTATCTTATACACTGTTTATGAGCATGTTATTGCCATCAAGCTAGGGAATCATGCATTATTTATGAGCTCACTATTTGAGCATCGACCAATAAAATAGGGACATGAGGTGCTCAAACAGTGAGTTCATAAAAAATGCATGATGCCCTAGTTGTAGGTAATTATCTCTTCTATAATGATGGAGGAGTGAAAGGTAATTATCAATGAGGTTGCTGCTATTAGATCATACATTAACACACTTACTATTTTGAATTTGAGCTCGGGCATCATGCAATGTTATTGCTATCATTGCATGCTTACTGCTATTGTGCACCATATATTGTTTTATACACTATTTATTTCATTGAGACTATGAGCTATTGTAGTTGACTATATTCTTTTGGGGTCTGATCTATTGTAGTTGTTTCTTTTTTCTTTGAATCATTGTTTACAATTACTTTTGATGCAATATTTGTGTGAAGAACAAGAACAAAATGGTGAATGAGTGTATTTGACAAAGATAAACATGACACTTTTTTTGGGCTGATTGGGTTGGCCTGGTACCATTTACATGGCCTAGCCAGATATTAAAGAGTGAGCTCATGAACAATGCTAGTATTAGACAGTGAGTTCATGAATAATGTATGATGCCCTAGCTTACAGCCTATGAGCCATCAAGACATTTCCTCATAAAATAATCATAAATGGGGAGTACCACATAGTGAATATCAACACCAAAACAAATAAAGAGAGATCAAACACTTCACACAATGTCTTGAAGGTAATAGAAATGATGCCCTAGCTCTCAAAGCTCAGAGGTCATCAAGCACTCCAAATAAAAAGATGTAAACAATGCAAATATTAAATAGTGAGCTCATGAACAATGTATCATGTCCCTATTTGATCTAATAGCATCAATATAAAAAATAGAGCACTAACCAATCAAATAGGGACATGAGGTGCTCAAACACTGAGCTCATAAAACAATATATTTAGTCTTAATAAAATCTTATAAAACAACATATATTGTGTGAAGTGTTTGATCTCTCTTTATTTGTTTTGTTGTTGATATTCACTATGTGGTACTGCCTGTTTATGATCATTTCATGAGGAAATGTCTTGATGGCTTGTGGGTTGCAAGCTAGGGCATCATGCATTATTTATGAGCTCACTATTTGAGCATCGACCAATCAAATAGAGACATGAGGTGCTCAAACAGTGAGCTCATAAATAATGCATGATGCCCTAGTTGTAGGTAGTTATCTCTTCTATAATGATGGAGGAGTGAAAGGTAATGATCAATGAGGTTGCTACTATTAGATCATACATTAACACACTTACTGTTTTAAATTTGAGCTCGAGCATCATGCAATGTTATTATTGTCATTGCATGCTTGTTGCTTCTGTGCAAACAACATATATTGTGTGAAGTGTTTGATCTCTCTTTATTTGTTTTGTTGTTGATATTCACTATGTGGTACACCCCGTTTATGATCATTTCATAAGGAAATGTCTTGATGGCTTGCGGGCTACAAGCTAGGGCATCATGCATTATTTATGAGCTCACTATTTGAGCACTAGCCAATCAAATAGGGACATGAGGTGCTCAAATAGTGAGCTCATAAACAATGCATGATGCCCTAGATATAGGTAGTTATCTCTTCTATAATGATGGAAGAGTGAAGGTAAAGATCAATGAGGTTGCTGCTATTAGATCATACATTAACACACTTACTATTTTTGAATTTGAGCTCGGGCATCATGCAATGTTATTTTTGTCATTACATGCTTGCTGCTATTGTGCACCATATATTATTTTATACATTATTTATTTCATTGAGACTGTGAGCTATTGTAGTTGACTGTATTCTTTTGGGGTATGATCTATTGTAGTTGTTTCTTTTTTCTTTGAATAATTGTTTACAATTACTTTTGATACAATATTTATGTGAAGAACAAGAACAAAATGGTGAGCGAGTGTATTTGATAAAGATAAACATGACACATTTTGTTGGGCTGATTGGGTTGGTCTGGTACCATTTACATGGCCTGGCCAAATATTAAATAGTGAGCTCATGAACAATGCCAGTATTAAACAGTGAGTTCATGAACAATGTATGATGCCCTAGCTTGCAGCCCATGAGCCATCAAGACATTTCCTCATGAAATGATCATAAATGGGGAGTACCACATAGTGAATATCAACACCAAAACAAATAAAGAGAGATCAAACACTTCACACAATGCCTTGAAGGTAATAGAAATGATGCCCTAGCTCTCAAAGCTCACAGGTCATTAAGCATTCCAAATGAAAAGATGTATGCCAGTATTAAACAATGAGCTCATGAACAATGTATCATGTCCCTATTTGATCTAATAGCATCAATATAACAAATAGAGCACCGACCGATCAAATAGGGACATGAGGTGCTCAAACAGTGAGCTCATAAAACAATATATTTAGTCTTAATAAAATCTTATAAAGCAACATATATTGTGTGAAATGTTTGATCTCTCTTTATTTGTTTTGTTGTTGATATTCACTATGTCATACTCCCTATTTATGATCAAATAGATAAAGCTCAAATGCCTACCTCAAGTGCCAGTGCCCTCTTCCCACATAGTGTCGGGCTCTTCGTGCATGCCAAACTCGAATGCCCTCTTTTCACCTTGCAAAAGTGCAGTGCCATCTTCATGGTAGCTCTTCGAATTCAAAAATTACAAATGACACTTTCTTTTTCTTTCTTTTTTGTTTATAACCAATTGGGTGTCATAATTTATGAGCTCACTATTTGAGCACTGACCAATCAAATAGGGTCATGAGGTGCTCAAACAGTGAGCTCACAAACAATGCATGATGCCCTAGTTGTAGGTAGTTATCTCTTCTATAATGGTGGAGTGAAAGGTAATGATCAATGAGGTTGTTGCTATTAGATCATACATTAATACACTTATTATTTTGAATTTGAGCTCGGGCATCATGCAATGTTATTATTGTCATTGCATGCTTGCTGTTGTTGTGCACCATATATTATTTTATACACATAAAATAATAGATTTGGGGACTTAGACTTATGTTCAATCCTTAGTAATGGTTTGGGGAACTAATTACTAGATGAGTGACTATAGTACCCTAGTTTGCATTATTAGATGATCTTGTTTAATTTGTGTTCATTTCATGCAAAGATACATGTAAAGGAAAAGAAATTTTTGCATCTAAAGATTACATGTATATATATGAAAAATAACTTGTATATACTATACAAAGAAAATAACTTTCAAAAGAAAATGCAAGAGTACAGGCATACATAAGAGGATGAACATAAATAATAAGGGTGTCAGACATTGCCTGAAGTGATGAATTTTTGACCTGGGTATGAATCTAGTGTGCCCCTATGCGATCCAAAACCTGCAAAGAAAAGAGAGATGGAGGTTAGATAAAAAATATCTAAGAAATGAATGAAATCCTATTACTGATCCTCATCTACAATTATGCATGTGCATAGTCAAGCTATACACTTCTGAAAGAAAAACCAAGCTCACAGTCTCAATAAAATAAATAGTGTATAAAACAATATATGGTGCACAATAGCAACAAGCATGCAATAACAACAATAACATTGCATGATGCACGAGCTCAAATTCAAAATAGTGTGTTAATATATGATCTAATAGCAGCAACCTCATTGATCATTACCTTTCACTCCTCCATCATTATAGAAGAGATAACTACCTACAACTATATTTCATAATTCCTCCTTTGAACTATATTTAGTCTTAATAAAATAATACACTTACTATTTTGAATTTGAGCTCAGGTATCATGCATTGTTTATGAGCTCGCTGTTTGATTACTAGCCAATCAAATAGGGACATGCGGTGCTCAAACAATGAGCTCATAAACAATGCATGATGCCCTAGCTTGCAGCCCGCAAGCCATCAAGACATGTCCTCATGAAATGATCATAAACGGGGTGTACCACATAGTGAATATCAACACCAAAACAAATAAAGAGAGATCAAACACTTCACATAATATATGTTGTTTTATAAGATTTTATTAAGACTAAATATACTATTTTATGAGCTCACTATTTGAGCACCTCATGTCCCTATTTGATTGGTCGATGCTCTGTTTGTTATATTGATGCTATTATATCAAATAGGGACATCAGTAATAAAATAGGCACATCAGTAATAAAATAACACACATACAATTTTGAATTTGAGCTCATAAAGATTAACTTTCAGAAGAATATGAATGAATACAAACATACATAAGTGGATGAACATAATTAATGAAGGTACCAAACATTGCCTAAAGTAATGAAGTGTTGACCCAGGCTTCAATCCAGTATGCTCTTGTATGATCCAAAACCTGCAAGGAAGGAAAAAATGGGGTTAGATCCAAAAGATCTAGGCAATGCCTGGCACCCTATTACTGATCCTCATCTACAATTATGCATGTGCATAGTCAAGCCATACACTTCTAAAATGAACTATGCTATAGAACAATATGGGTGTGTGTTAATGTGATTCAAAATCTATTATGCAAGATTGTTTTATTATTGAGATAAGGATATCTTAAGTCTACAAGAATAAATATTTTGAGAAATATTTGAATTTAATTTTGACAATAACATGAAGAGTGATATATTTCAAGCTTCAGTGAAATTTCATACCACAGAGTGTTCATAGGCTATGTTCAATGTGTTATTTATGCTTGTATTGGTGGGAAAACTCTTGAAAACGTGCAAAAGAGATTGCATTCAACCATGTTGTTTACATGACACATGTAGTTTACCTCCAACCTAAATCAGTGTTGCATACAAATTTGTAGATGCTGTGTGGTATGAAGCTTCACTGAAGCTTGAAAATGATAAGCATTATGATGCTGAGGTATGGTGTGGTAAGCACAAGTATAGTTTCTCATAAGCTGCTATTGGTATAGTTTTTTTTTTTTCAATAGTTGTAGAATCCAGCTTCTCCTATACTTACATGTATGTATACATTTTGGGCTTGGCTTTAATGTCATGTAAATTTGAGTGAAATGGTAATAATATTTAAGAGCAACAAGTATGACATTTTAAACAAGTATGCATATACATTATATAACAAGAATGATATATCTTAATGGAAACACTTAATGAGAAGGATGCCTATATAACAGGAGGAGTGATATATTTTAATGATAGTGGACATAGAAATTGCAGTGAAACTCTGTGATTTATTATTGTAAGTGGACATAAAAATTGCAGTGTAAGTAGTAGGATGATTGTAAGTGGACATAGAAATTGTAGTGAAACTCTATAATTTATTATGGCTTAGTGTTGTATATCCATAGTCAATGTGTATTTAAACTTTAGAATGATACTTATATGATGGCTTAAGTAAATTGTTCTTACCTTGAGACTAGTACACCATGGGATTAGAGGATGGTTGTTATAACAGAAACTATGTGTCTGTGGGATACTTTTATATTTTGTATTAAATGATGATAGATACATATGTGTTTCTTCCTTTTGCAACAGTTTATATTCTGATACTTATATCTTGAATTGTCAAATGACTAATGAGTGATAATTTTAAAAGTGTATCATAATTAAAGGCATGTGAATTCATATTGTACTTAATCTAAATACCACTGTGTAATGTTTTTACTTAAGATATTAATCTTAATATATCCCTATTAAGATATCCCTATTTTATTATTGATGTCCCTATTTACATATTTTCATCAAATGACCCAAAAACATTAAGAATGGTCCTATATGGTCACTAATAGCCAACTTTTGGAAGAATATGAATGAATACAAACATACATAAGTGGATGAACATAAATAATGAAGGTACCAGACATTGCCTGAAGTAATGAAGTGTTGACCTGGGGTTCAATCCGGTATGCTCTTGTATGATCCAAAACCCGCAAGGAAGGAAAAGATGGGGTTAGATCCAAAGGATCTAAGAAATGCCTAGCAACATATTACTAATCCTCATCTACAATTATTCATGTGCATATTCAAGCCATACACAAACTCAACAACATGGTAGCATTGATCCAATAATAGAAAATACATTACAAATGCCAAGCTCACGGTCTCAATGAAATAAACAGTGTATAAAACAATATATGGTGCATAACAACAACAAGCATGCAATGATAGAAATAATATTGCATGATGCCCAAGCTCAAATTCAAAATAGTAAGTGTATTAATGTATGTTTGCATGATGCCAGATATTAAACAATGAGCTCATGAACAATGCCAGTATTAAACAGTAAGCTCATGAACAATGTATAATGCCCTAGCTTGCAACTCGCAAGCCATCAAGACATAATGATCATAAATGAGGAGTACCATATAGTGAATATCAATAACAAAACAAATAAAGAGAGATCAAACACTTCACAAAATGCCTTGAAGGTAATAGAAATGATGCCCTAGCTCTCAAAGCTCGCAGGTCATCAAGAATTCCAAATGAAAAGATGTAAACAATGCTAATATTAAATAGTGAGCTCATGAATAATGTATGATGCCCTAGCTTGCAGCCCGCAAGCCATCAAGATATTTCCTCATCAAATGATCATAAGCGGGGAGTACCACATAGTGAATATCAACAGCAAAACAAATAAAGAGAGATCAAACACTTCACACAATGCCTTGAAGGTAATAGCAATGATGCCGTAGCTCTCAAAGCTCATGGGTCATCAAGCATTCCAAATGAAAAGATGTAAACAATGCTAGTATTAAATAGTGAGCTCATAAACAATGTATGATGCCCTAGCTTGCAGCGCGTGAGCCATCAAGACATTTCCTCATGAAATGATCATAAATGGGGAGTACCACATATTGAATATCAACAGCAAAGAAAATAAAGAGAGAACAAACACTTCACACAATGCCTTGAAGGTAATAGAAGTGATGCCCTAGCTCTCAAATCTCGCAGGTCATCAAGCATTCCAAATGATAAGATGTAAACAATGCTAGTATTAAATAGTGAGCTCATGAACTATGTATGATGCCCTAGCTTGCAGCCCACAAGCCATCAAGACATTTCCTCATGAAATGGTCATAAACGGGGAGTACCACATAGTGAATATAAAAAACAAAACAAATAAAGAGAGATCAAACACTTCACATAATGCCTTGAAGGTAATAGAAGTGGTGCCCTAGCTCTCAAAGCTCGCAAGTCATTAGGCATTCCAAATGATAAGATGTAAACAATGCCAATATTAAACAGTGAGCTCATGAACTATGTATGATGCCCTAGCTTGAATCCCACAAGCCATCAAGACATTTCCTCATGAAATGATCATAAATAGGGAGTACCACATAGTGAATATCAACAACAAAACAAATAAAGAGAGATCAAACACTTCACACAATGCCTTGAAGATAATAGCTCTCAAAGCTCGTGGGTCATCGAGCATTCCAAATGCTAATTAAGATGTAAACAATGACACTAAAATTGATTTAATGAGAAGACAAAGCTTGAATGCCTACCTCAAGTGCCAGTGCCTTCTTCCCACACGGTGTCGGCCTCTTCGTGCATGCCACACTCGAATGCCCTCTTCACACCATTCAAAATTGCAGTGTTGTCTTCATGGAAGCTCTTCAAATTCACAAATTACAAATGATACTTTCTTTTTCTTTTTTTTTTGTTTATAACCAAATGGGTGTCGCAATGATGATGATAGCATCGCTATTATGACACTATCGGGGGAACTTGCAAAAAAAATACAAATTGTAGTGGCATCACAAATTGACATTGAAATTCGACCCCAAATGTTGTAGTGTATAGATAGGATAAGCAAGATCAATAGTGGAAAAAAGGGGGATAGAGATTGAAGGTTGCAATAAGATAGGCAGTATGGATCAAGGGATGTAATAGGATAGGTAATATGAACCAAAGGGATCGGGATAATGTAAAGAAGATAGGACATATGATGCTTCTAGGGAGATCCATAACCTTGTCAAGATCAAAGTTGGAAAAAAAGAAATATGGAAGATTATAAGGATACTAGAGGAAATGACATGGGTATAATAGGATATGGAAATATCAACAAAATCTACCCCCAAGTATGGAATGCAAGAAGTTCATAAATTACACATGACACCTATTTGCCAGGTTTTCATTGTGGTACTTGCCCAAAGCATTTATTTGCTAGGTTTTCACTATTGGACAAAATTATTTCTCTTTATTATTATTTTTTTTTTGTGTTGCCAAGATGCCTATTTTCTAGGTTTTCATCAAGGCAACTACTTTTTTTTCTTTCTCTCTTTTTTTGACTTTTTTTTATTTTTTTATTTTTTAATTTTTGACATTTTGGAAGATGACAGACGCATGACATGACATGGAAGAAGGACTCAATCACCTTGTTCTTTGGATGATGCTCTTGAAAGGACATGTAATAATGGACAATGACTATAATAGTATGCTCAAAGACATTGGTAGAATAAGGATTAGGTAGATGATTGGATAGGCAAAATGAAAGGTTGGAAAAGAGGTGTTGGATAATGGAGGGAGTGAAAGAAGGATTGATTTTGAATGGATAGAAATGGATGTAAGAACAACATTGGAACATACCTTGAGAGGTGATGGAGTGATGGAGGAAAATGCAATGTTGTAATTGATGGAGGAATGGATATGGATTTTGGGACAAAAGGACCCAAAATGGATTTGGAAGATGGAAGGATTTTAGATGGAGGGATAGCAACTTTGGATGTCATCTTGGATTTTTCTTTAGGACTCTGTGCTTCAAGAAGATTCTTGGGAATCCACATGCACTTTGATTTTTCATTAATTCTCGTGTGGGTCCTTTGATTGCATTGTTTGCACAAGAGATTTAGGAACCCATATTGATTTTGACTTCTCTTTTTTATTAATGGGCCTTTGTGGCCTTTTTGATACTTCTTTTTATTTTTATTTTTAGATCATATTTTTGTTTTATTTCACATGTCTATTAGATTGGACATGTTTATCCTTGAATTCATGTAGATTTCTCAACTTATGGACTTTATTATTGGCATCCAAATTGCTTGGAAAATGAAGGGGATTCATGGATGGATAGGAATTGTATAGAGGCTTTTTGGATGGATGCAAGGTTCTCAAAGATATGTACCTTTGATGACTTGGATGTGGGAAAGGGTAAGTGGATTGTGAACTAGTGGATGGAGGAATATATGGACCTAAGATGGATGGAATAGGTGAAGGGGGAGGTATACATTTTGATTTAGGTTTTGAGGGAATACAAACGCCTTGAGAGTAAGGTTTAGGACTAAGGTGAGGACCTTTAGACTTTTATTTAACATGAAAGGGTTCTGATATACTTTTTTTTATGAACGCTTAACCCTTTGACTTGATAATACTTTTGAAAAATAGGAGACTTGCTACAAGACGTGAGTTTATTTTAAGGTGGATATGATATGGAGGGACTGATGGGATCATGAAGTGGACTAGACTTGATAGAGCTAGTGGAACCCATATGAAGTATAAGGGGTTAATGAACATCTTGCACAAATGTATTTTCATCATTAGGGGGATTAGGAGGAATATGAGAATCTGATGATGGAATAATGATAGGACCACCTAGCAGGATCAAATATTGCAAAGGATATGGAAGATAAGGGCATGGACATGAAGGAATGGAGGGATCTTGAGGAGGGTCCAAAGGGATGATGGGATCTTTTGGAGTATCTATAGTTGAGGAGATACCTTGATCTTGACTTCGGATATGATCATGGGATTCCATAATAAAGGTATTTTTCTCTTGGTTTTGAATGGAACCATTAGGAAGAGTGGAAGGGGGATCATGATCTTGCTTAGGGATTGAAAGCTCAAATGGACTTGGAAGGACATTTTTCTCTAATTCAAATGAAAGGGGTCATCTTGGATAGGAGGTTTAGGGATAATAGGATCATCATGAAGATCAAGGGAAATGGGATCTTGGTCAAAAATTGGATTGGATTTTTCATTATTAGGATCTTGATCTTGATTTGTTTTAGGACTTATTTCTTCATGCTTTAGTTCATCCTCTTGACATGGGGTTTGACTTGGAATATGTATAGGGGACTCTGGAAAGGGGTAAAAAATTTGACATAAAGGAGATGGAGTTTGCATGGTACTCTCTTGAATGGGGGTGCTTGAAGATGGAAGACATTGTGGTATTGGATCTAGCATTTTGGAAGCACAGAAGGGAATTGTGTCAAAAAATGGATTAGCTTGAGTTTTTTCTATGGATAGCCCTTGGAAGGTTTCATCATTATATATGTCACTAGTGGGAGATGGAGGAAATTGCTCTTGTGAAAATTTAGGGGATAAAGGGATGGAAGGGGACATGGATGTTTTTTGAAATGAAATAGGTGTGTCATCCATGTGATTGTTTTGGGATGAGCCATTGCTAGACATGGGTGAATTATTATATTCATATATGCAATCTAGTGTTTGAAACAAATCTTTTAAAATATTAGATTTGAACTTTTTATTCTTGGTTGATCTTGTTGGTGAGTCCACATCAATGTTTGCAAGTTCTGAAGAATTTGTTGATTGAAAATGTGTCTCAATAGGTTGATCATTGATCATGCTTGGTTCATATTTAAAAGAGGACATATTTTACCTTGTGTTTGAAGCGTGATCATTAACATGCAATTTTTTTGAAGGCAAAAAAAATTGTGACCATGGAATTAGTTGAATTGATTGCATGATGGGCACAAGAGGTTGAGAAATTGCTTGAGGAAAATTTGGTTGCATTGGAATGAAGATTGGTTCATTATTAGGTGGCACCTTGAGTTGAATTATGCCACACTCTGGTTGAAAGGTTTAAGGTTGAACTTGGTTGAATGATTGATTTGAAATTTGATTGAATTGCGAATGATTTAGGACTTACTGAAAAAAAGTTTTCTCTTGAACATGATTGTGTTGGCCTTGGTTGATATTTTCATTTTCTTTATCTAGTTATGAATAAAGTTTTGGCATTTGTGATATTTCAGTGATAACTTTAATGTTAATTTCAACCAAAATTTCTTCTGGGCATTTACAGAGTTTGGTCGTATCTTTTCTAGTATTTTTAGCATTTTTGATTTGTCGTTCCACAAGCTTAATTTATTTCTCCAATTCATCTATCAACTTTTGAGTCAAGTGTGCATGCTATTGATGTGGTTGGTCATGTGAGAATGTCATTTGTCTTGGTTCAACATGTGTTTGGATACCTTGTCTTGAGGGGTACACAGTGTTTGTGTCATAAAGTGCTTGGGTCTCTTGTCTTTAAGGGTACATGATGTTTGTTTCGAAACCTTGTGTTTGAAGAGGTATACCTTGTCTTGGGTCAAAGGGTATTTGTGAAGTTTTCATGGTGTTTATGTCAAAAACTTGTATTTGAAAAGGTACACCTTGTATAGGATCAAAGGGTGCTTGTATGTTCTCATTTGAAATATACATGGGTTAGTAAGAACATTGTTGCCTTATCACAATTGGCATGATAACTAAATGAAACTAATGATGAAGAATATGCAACTTTGTTTTGGATTTTTAGGAGACCTTGGAATGAGGATGCAACTTAAGGTATGCAAAAGCTTTTGAAATGATGTGAAATTTTGGGAGATATGCAAATGCAAGTGTCCTTAGGGTTTTCAAAGGATTTTGAAATGATATGAAAATGCAACTTAGGATGTGCAAAATGCAACTTGATCTTGAATTTTAAAGGTTTTGAAAGCTTTGGTTATGCAACTTAGGGTTTGGACTTTGAAAAATGTAAAGTATGTAAACTATGTGTAATCACCTGAAAATGGACAAAGACAATTTAATGATAAATCAAGTCAAATAAAAGAAAATCAAGGACATAATTGAATGAATTGAATCACAAGGCATAATTAGCCAATCAAAATTAAGATCAAGTCCTAATTTGAGATGAATCAAAATTGAGAGCATTTTAATCAAGTGCAATCAAATCAAAATACAATTAAATCAAATAATTGTATAGTCTTGGATTAAATCAAATTAAACCTATTCAAGGGGTACATGGCTAAAATAAATCAATTAAATCAATTAATAAATCTTAATTACTCTCAACAACCACAAAGGGAGGAAATTCAATCAACCAATGAGATTTAAGGAAAGACATTCACATGGATCAAGCCAAATTCAATCTCAATCACTCAAAGTGAGAAAGAATCTTGTCCATTGATCTTGTCTACTTGTCCCAAGCTTTGAGGACACAAACTTTGCATTGTCTTAAAAGGGTGGAAACAAGGACTCAACCAAGGTTTAATCATGATCAACTACACTACACCCCCTACCATTGGGAAAATCTATAAAAGGAAGACCAAATTCCTTCATAATTCATAACCACATATCTGAGAATTGCATTGAACCTCTTGCAATTTGAGCTTAGAAAGGCAATATAGAATTAATTTAGCTTTCAATTTGGAATTGAACAATTAGCTTTAGCTTTAATCATTTATCTTTCTCATTCTAGGACTGTCATTAATGAGAGCTTGCTAAGAGCTTTGCATTAACATTTCTTAGTTAGAGAACCATAGGATGCTTAATTGTCAATTTTTAGCTTAGATAGATTTCTATCTTGTGGTTTATTTAGTTTTTATCTCAATTATTGTCAATACTAATCCTACGAAGATACTTTCCCTAGTATACAAAATGGTGCCCACCGTGGGGCATAATGCTTCACTTTGCTAAACGTACATAAATTTATCATTTTTGTCAAATTTGTAGGTGTTTAACTCTTGACTTTTTTAGGAAATAATGCTTTTGACAAATTAAGCAATGCTTTTGCTTGATTAAATGACACTTTTGATCACTATTACGGCACTTGTGTGGCAAAGTTGTGCACCTTTGCACCGATCCATAATGCTTTTGATCTTTCTATTCTCTATCTCTTATTCTTTCTGTGCTTTTTCATGAATTAAGCGTGCATTTCTCCTTACTACTAGGTGCTTTCAATATTTTACTGAGCGCTTTTGCCTTTATTTTACCACCTTTAATCAATTCGGTAGCACTTTTGCAAGTTATTTGTGTGCTTTTGCATTTTATGACAGAGTTAAAGCAATGCTTTTAACTTGATTAGCTGTGCTTTCAAGAGATAAAATAGTGCTTTTAACTATTTTAGGAGCACTTTTGCATAATTTGTTAATCTGATTAATCTGACTGTGGTAAAATGATTTACTGTATTTTGTAGAATGTCTGATCACAAAAAGGCAAGAAAATTAGAGAGTAAATTTAATCACGAAGGCAAGGCTTTGGCTAGGAAGATCAAGAAGGAGAACTTTGCTCACATCAAAGAGGTTCTTGAGGAGTTACAAGAAGAAGAAAACTAGGTATATCAAAATTATCTTAAGGTTGTAGAAGCTTACATGACAAAATTTGTATCTCTTAATTGGATTTTTACTCCTTAGTTCAAGTTTTTCTCAAAATTTGCAAATAAGGTTTTAAGGTTCAATACATAAATTTTTGCTTCTTCAAATTCGATTTGGTTTCCCTCATTGTGATTGGTTGTGTTGACTAACTTGCTAGTGGAAAAGCACATTGGAAAGGAGAGCTATTGCCAAGGTAAGGATAAAAATGATGAAATCACTCAAAAATGCCCCTAACTTTTGTTAGCTACAAGGAAAGGTAAGCCTTAAACTAGTCAATATTTTCCCTTAAATTGTGGCATTGGTGCATTTCAAAATCTAGTAATTACAAAACAACCTATCTTTGTTTGAGAAGTTTAGCATTTAGGCCTATGCTCTTCACTTCTTCTACTGAATCAAAATGCCAAAGGTGTTGAACTTTTTGATTAATAAGAAAGGTTGAGGAATCAAGCACATAAAATCAAAGCCCCTTGTTTGTGGAAGAGAAGAAATACTCAAATCCCTATAGTTAGTGGGTGAAATCAATTGAACATTGCTCATTGTGTTTAGAAACTAAAGGAAAAGTTAGGGATATGCTCTTCACCTTTTTGGTGAACCAAATTCCCAAAAACTTGACCTTAACTCCATTTAAAATGAACATGCTAGAACATTAGTGGGCTTGCCTCCCAAGTTTTGCCTTAACGAGGCCGGTGAGAGGGATAGCCCAAAGTGGGATATGCTTGCTTTTGCTACGAGAATCCAACCCACTATAAAATGAAATGCATGCATCCTTAATGGGGTGTGTGACAAAAGGATTTTAAAATTTTCAAACTTCCTCTAGTATTTCTCACAGATTGCGCCATATCGTACTTTTTTTGCATGTGGGAATCCCCTTAACATACTTGGGGGATGAAAGTTTAAAGTCCATTTTCAATGGAATCTACATTAAAACCTTGATAAAATAGCAAGACCACCTTTTAGAGCCATGTTTACGAACCAAATCTTGTGCTAGGTAGGTGCTTGAAGTGTCTTATTGTGCAAAACCCATAACAACATTCTTCAAATCAAACATTTTGTGTTAAGTGGGTAAAAAGAGACAAGTGAATGCATGATTGTTGTGTTTGAAATACATAAGCAAGTGAGAGATATATCCATTGAAAGTTCATCTTACATTTTTAATCTCTTCATTTAAAATCAACAATTCTTGAATCAAAGATCACTCCAAATCAAACCCTTGTTGGATGCCAGTTTCCACGCGGTCCCAAACATATAGGGTATCTTTACAAGGAGATAGTACTCTTGTTGCAAATGAAGGGCAAGAGGTTGAGTACCAAAGTGTGTTCAAAGGTCATAATCAAGAAGAAATCTTTCCAAATTTATTTGAACAAAGACTTGGAGAGATGGATAGAAATTTTGCATATCATAATTATCAACAAGGAAACAATCATAATATCAACAATGCCAATCAAAATGCTAAAGAAACACTTGAAGAAAAAGTTGAGAGAGCTGCCCAAGACCTAGAATTCCTAGAAGTCATGGAGAAATTAATAGATAGGGATAGGGAGAAATTTTTCCTAAACCTAGCCCAAACAGGGTTAAAGCTTTCCTATGATTTTGATATTGAACAACTCAAGAAAGACCAGCAACAAGATGACCCCATGAATGCTATGACTAGGTAGATTAAGGTGTTCCAAGAATAAATTGGTACCATGAAGAAGGTAGCTGAACCTAAAGCCTTTTCCATTAAAGCTTTGTGTCCATTCCCTTTCGATAAAAGCTTAGTTATGGTATCTTTTCCTTTCAATACCATTTTTCCTAAATATGATAAGTATATGGGTAAAACAGACCCACAAGATCATTTAAGAGAGTTTTGTGCCCTAAGCATTGAGTTCATGCACAAAGATACATATCTAATGAGACTCTTTCCTAGAAGCTTAGGAGGTCCTGCCATGGAGTGGTTCTCAAAATTACCCCAAGGAATAAAAACCTTTGAGGAGCTAGCCTCCAAGTTCCTAACCCATTATTCTTATAAAATTGAGCATGAAATTACTATGCTCAAGTTGTGTGATACCAAACAAAAAGATGGAGAATCCTTTTTAGGATTCCTACAAAGATGGAGGACCATTTTTGCAAGGTATCCACGAAGTATCCTTGAGAAAGAGAAGATGGAAATCTTCACCAATAATTTGACCCCGAAAATGAATTATAGATTACAACTTCAATGTCCCCCAACATTTGAAAAACTCATTGAAAATGGGATCAAGATTGAGGATGTTTTGGTCAAGAGAGGTGAAATCAAATTATTTAAAGATAAAAAATCCAACAACAACAACAACAACAACAATAACAATAATTATGTGCCTAAGTATGTCAATAATCAAGGGTCCAACAATCACAATGATAAATCTAAATCATGGAATAAGAACAACAACAAAAACCTTGTGAATGATGGATTTGTGGAGGCCCACAACTTAAATTCAACCCCTTTTATCCTACCATATGGAGCTAATTCTTTAAATAATGTTAATCAATCAAACAAAGCTCCATTTAATTCCAATAACAATTCCAACAATTCCAACAATAATGCTAGTGGGAATAAGTCCAAATCTTCTTACTCCAATTACAATAAAAAGAAATTCACCTACTTAGGTGAGCCTTTGGAGAATGTATTAAGGACTTTGGTTGCCAATCAAGTCATCACGTTACCTGATATAAGAGATTATGAACCTCAAGTTAAACCTCATTGGTGGAATGATGCTCATCAATGCAAATATCATCAAAATAGAGGTCACCCAACAAATGAATGCATGAGGTTAAAACACTTAGTGCAAGATTTAATTGACAATGGAACCATTAAAATTGAAGGGCCTCAAAATAATGAGGACCATATGGCTTTCAAGAATCCCTTTTTGAATCATGAAAAGGGTGAGTCATCTAATCAAAATAAAAAAAAAGGCAATGAGAAAGTGAACTTTGCTCATACTTATGATAACATGATAAATACTCTAAGGGAAGAGGATCAAACTATAAATGTTATCATAGTGAAGGATAAATCAAGGGAAGCATCATCAAATGTTGTCACTAGGGGGAAAGCATAAAAAATTATCTTACCTACCAATGCTCCAAAGATTGTGTTATCAAACCAAGCTTCAACTTCATCATCAAAACAATACAACTTGATTGATCAATTACAAAGAACTCGCACAAATCTCTATTCTTGAGTTGCTTAAACTCTCACCAACTCATAAGGATATCTTGGAGAAATCTTTGTTGGAAACTAATGTGCCTTTAAATTTGGAGGTAGAAAAATTCCAAAATATGGTAGGGCACCTAATTGCACCTCATTGCCTATCATTTTGTAAACAAGATGACATGTCCCTTAATCATCCTAAACATATGCCTTTACACATAGAAGTGTTGATTCATAAGCATAGGGTGAAAAGAGTTCTTATAGATGGAGGAGTTGGCCTAAACATTTGTACCCTTGGCCTAGTAAAAGCCCAAGGATTTTTTGAGGAGGCTATTGACCCTAAGAAAAAGATAACCATAAAAGCCTACGATGATGAAGAAAGAGCCTCAAGAGGAGTCATAGTGCTACTCATAAGAGTTGGTCCCATGCAAAAAGAGACCATATGCAAAGTATTGGACTTAAAATTGACTTAAAATATCTTTCTAGGAAGGCCATGGATCCATGAAATGCAAGTCATTCCTTCCACTTATCATCAATGCTTAAAATTTCTATATCTAGGGCAAGAGATAATGGTAAGTGGGGATTTGAACTCATTCCAATATTGTAACAATGTCAAGCCTATCAATGATTCCTTAGTTCCAAACAATGCTGAAGGGTCTATACCCAATCAAATGGAGCAAGGTCAAAGTTCTAAGGACATCCCTTTGTTGAAAGGAAAAGAAAAGATGGAAGAAGAAGTTGTTATTGAAGACACACCAAAACTCATTAACCTAACTACACCAACTAAAGGAAAATAGAATGTTAATGAGGATAATATTATTGAAGGACAAAAAGAAGACCATACCAAAGCTATCCAAGTATACACTAAAGAGGCCCATTATCAAAATATGGACCAAATGATGAAGAATTTTGATAAGCAATGCAAGATCAAGCAAAAAGGAGTAGGTGAATACTCCTTATCTATGATGGACCTACCTTTATCACCCAAGTCCTTTGGGAAACCCTCAAATATACCTCATAGATATAATGAAAATTTTGTGAGGGCAAGTACATCATCCACCACGGATGAAGAAGACAATGAAATCCTAAACTAGTTATATAAAGATGAAGAATCAAGTGCCCATGTCAAACATATTCAAAATGTAACCATTCCAACACATCAATATGGGAAAAGGTTTTCAATCATGCAAAAGATGGGTTACAAAGGCCAAGGAACTTTAGGCACAAAGAATGAAGGGCTCATTGAACCCATAGAATCAACATGGTGAGATTCCAAGGAGAAAGTAGGATTAGGGTATCTTGAGGAAGGATACACTCAAAAACATTATCCCAAACTTCATGCTCAAATATTACAATTAGAATCTCATAGTGATGAGGATTCTAATGAATGGGAATGGGATACCCTATCAGATGAGTCATGCCATGATAAGGGTATTGATGTTATTCATACTTATGCTTCTACCAAAGATAAAGGACCAATAGCAGAGTCAAATTCAAATCAAGCATCTAGTTCAAGTAATGTGCCAAGTATAGCAATAGAGATAAATCAATGGGTAGGAAAACCATATGTTCCTTCATGGAGACCTATTATGGAAGAATTGAACGTTAGGTTTAATCCACATGAGTTTTATCCAACAAAAATCCTAGGAGTCTAGTGAGGAGGACTTTGATCCTTCTCCTTTAGAACATTTAGAGGAAGCCCATGTTTGAGATTTTTAAGATACAATGTATGAAACCTCCAATAATGAGATATACACCTTAAACCACATTGAAACAAACCCAAGTGTTGACCCATTGACTCTCATCTGTCTGGACTTAATTGAATGGAATACCATTGAACCAACTACCCTTCCAATCTTCTTAAATGACAACATGGTGTCCCAATACCTCAACGCGGTTGAACCTTCTTCTATCAAAGAATATCAAGAAGAATTGATCAAGGGGAGCATCAAAATTTCCAATCCAAGAAAAAATGAAAAAAATAAAAAAAATAGAAAAGGAAAAGAATCGAGTGTTGAAAACCATGTTGTGGCAACATTAGATCCAAAAGAAAAAAATAAAGAAATAAAGGATGTTTCCAAAGGCACCCAATTGAGGCACCCAAGGAAATGAAAACCCAATTGAGGCACCCAAGGAAGGTAGTTTGGATGTTCTACCAGAGCATTATGAAGAAAGATCTCTGATCTTAATTGAGCCAATAGAAAAGATAAATATTGGGTCAGAAACAAAGCCAAAGATCATCCATCTAGCAGCATCCCTATCTAGCAAAGAAAGAATAGAATTCATCAAGTTCTTTAAGGAAAAAAAAGTTAACTTCACATGGTCTTATGATGATATGCTAGGTTTAGACCCAAATCTGATAATGCATCATCTAAATATCAAGGAAGGAGCCAAACCTGTTAAGCAAAAGCTAAGGAAGATGCATCCTCATATAGCACTACTTGTCAAAGTGGAGTTAGAAAAACTATTGAAGGTGGGATTTATAAGGGCCATTGATTATTCACAATGGATCTCAAATATAGTGCTAGTATCAAAAGCAGACAAATCCATCAGAATCTGCATAGATTTTATAGACTTAAACTTGGCATGTCCTAAGGATGATTTCCCACTTCCAAGCATTGATGCCATTGTGGACCTAATAGCAGGACACTCCATGTTTTCACTCATGGATGGATTCAACGGATATAATTAGATAAAGATAGCACCAAAAGACCAAGATAAAACTTCTTTTACATGTGCATGTGGTATTTTTTGCTGGAATGTCATGTCTTTTGGCTTGAAGAATGTGGGAGCGACCTATCAAAGGGAAATGACTACAATATTCCATGATATGATGCATAAGTTTATGGAGGATTATGTGGATGGCATATTAGTCAAATCACACTCAAGAAAAGAACACCTACCAATTTTGGTAATTTGTTTTGAAAGGCCAGAAGAAATCAAAGTGAGACTTAACCCAAAGAAATGTGCATTTGGAGTCCAATCCGACAAACTACTAGGCTACATTATATCTGTAAAGGGAATAGAAGTGGATCTTGCTAAAGTGAAGGATATAATGGAAATGGAAGCACCTAAAAACATTAGTCAGATGAGATCTTTACAAGGAAGGATCCAATCCATTAGGAGATTTATCTCCCAATTAGCGGAAAATGTCATAATTTCACCCAACTTTTGCATAAGGATACAATTTTCAAGTGGGATGAAAAATGTGAAGAAGCCTTTAATCTATTAAAGAAATATCTCATGAATCCACCAATCTTGATGCCACCTATCAGAGGTAAGCCCTTGATCCTATACATTTCAGCAATAGAGAATTCATTGGGGGCACTTTTAGCACAAGAAGATGAAACAGGAAAAGAAAAGGCAATCTATTACATAAGTAGAACCTTGGTCAAATACGAGTTTAACTATACATTCATGGAAATGGCATGTTTTTCTGTAGTTTTTTCTTCCCAAAAATTACGCTATTATATGCTATCCCACAAGATAAGGCTCATTGCCAAAATTGACCCTTTTGAAGTATCTACTTAGTAAAACAGCATTGAATGGAAGGCTAGAAAAGTGGGTGATGGTACTAAGTGAATTTGACATAGAATATGTTGATATAAAATAAATCAAAGGGCTAGTTATTGCTGACCAATTAGTAGAAGCACCACTTCATGATGATCATCCTATCCAAGTGGAATTCCCAAATTCAGAGATTGTGAATGTTGAGGCAAAAACATGGCAATTATATTTTGATGGTTCATACACTCATCATGGATTAGGAGCAGGAATACTTCTAATCACTCCTCAAGGTTCTACTATCCCTAAGTCTTACAAATTTCTATTTCCATGCACCAATAATATAGCCGAATATGAAGCCTTGGTTATTGGAATCGAGTTGGCATTAGAATGGAAAGTGACAGAATTAAAGGTTTATGGAGATTCACAATTAGTCATTAATCAAGTCAATGAAGAATATCAGATGAAAGATGACAAATTGGTACCCTACAAAAACATGGTGGACATTCTTAAGAAGTATTTAATACTTATTACATTTGAGCAAGTGCCAAGAGAAAATAACAAAGTAGCAGATGCAATGGTGACTTTGGCTTCACTTCTACAAATGCCTGATCAGAGTGCCATATATGAATTCTTGGTAGACGAAGTGGATCAACCTATGTTTGACCCTACCCATCCTTATACCATTTGCTTGCTAACTACTAATGAATCACCTTGGTATGGACCTATATACACTTACTTGAAAGATCAAATCCTTCCCATAAACCAAACTAGGAATCAGAAGAAAAGCTTCATTCACCAAGCCGCCCGATATACTATAATCTCTGAAACATTGTATCAAAAAAGTCTAGACTGAATGCTCCTTAGATGTTTAGAAGAAGAGGAATCAAATGTAGCCTTACGAGAAATCCATGAAGGAATTTGTGGATCAGACTTGAACGGATTAACCCTAGCTAAGAAACTTCTTAGGATAGGATATTTTTGGCTTATGATGGAGAAAGATGCTTGTAATTTTGCCAAAATTTGTAGAAATTGTCAATTCCATGGAAACTTGATACATGTGCCCACACAAGAGCTTCATCTGATGACATCACCTTGGCCATTTTATGAATGGGGTCTAGACTTAATAGGCATGATTTATCCACCATCCTTGTGTTAGATTAGGTGAAATACTAATCTCCCAAGAACACCTGCATGCATAACCCTGTCACATGGAAGAAGCAAAGAACAGAAGCAAGAAAAATCTATGGAGGCCAAAAAGCCAGAGACATCTTATGGACATGCAAAGAGCAATCTCTATTATGATCCAATAAGTTAATTAAAGAAATACAAAGAGGGAATCCTTATAAAAGGATACCAAAACCCTAAAGGTATAAAGCAAAAAATAAAGCTAGGTTGCACATTATAATTAATAAATATATTAATTATAATGCACCTAAAAGATAGCTTAAGTAAATAGAGTAATAAATGACTTAATTAATTAAACCAAAGTGATTTAATTAATAAGCATAAAGTATGATTACTCTAACACCTTGAATGGTCATAAATTCATCATCACGACAACAAAGTACTTTACTAAGTGGGTGGAAGCTGTACCCTTATCAACTGCAACAGGAAAGTAGATATCTTTGTTTATCCTCAATCATATTATTTGTAGATATGGTATACCTCATGCTATCATAATGGATAATGCAAGGCATTTCAAAAAAAAAGACTTAACAGAATTATGCACCAAGTTTCACATGATTCATCATTCTTCTTCAATCTATTATCCTCAAGGTAATGGACAAGCCAAGGCAAAAAATGAAAACATATTGAAAATTTTGAAGAGAATGGTAGACAATTCAGGTAGAGATTGGCACATTAAAATAAACTTGACCTTATGGGCTTATAGAACAAGCATAAGAACGCCAACAAGAGCTACACCTTTTTCTTTAGTCTTTGGAACAGAAGTAGTTTTTCCTTTGGAGGTAGAACTTCCATCTTTCATGGTTTGATAAATGAGGAAGACTATAGAGTTGCTAGGCTGCAAGAACTAGAACTCCTAGATGAGAAACAAAAGCAAGCCGTTGATCATTTGAAGGTGTACCAAAATAGAATGTCAAGGACTTACAATAAGCACATTAAGCCAAGGACATTTCAAATAGGTGACCTAGTTTTGCGAGAGAACCCCAAGAATCAAGTAGACAGAGAAAAGAAAGGAAAATGGGAAGCAAACTGGTTAGGACCATTTATCATTATTGAAGATTTTGGGACCGACACCTACAAACTAGCAGATTGTGATGGAGAGGAGCTACAAGAACCTATCAATAGCATACATCTAAAGAGGTTCTATACATAAGATAGATGAAAGAGTATAAAGAGTATCAGATGAAGAGCATCATATTTATTATACATATTCAAAAGAGATCTTCAAAATACCAAAAACATTTGAAAATAGAAAAAATAAAAAATAGTGGAAAATTGAGCATGAAGAAAGCAAAAACATTCAGATATGATCCTCAAAAAGATGTTGTCATGGTGAAAACCTAGAAAATAGGCACCTTGGTAGCAAAAAAAGGAAAAAGAGCAAGATTCATTCAATTGGTTAAAACCTAGTAAACAGGCACCATTGAAAGTCCAAGTCAGTCGCATATGTAGAAGGTCACCTTGTAAATGTTGCATTCGCCAGCATTTGTATATATTGCATAATAAAACCCCATGGTTGCATTTGCGAGTACCTTGAGATTTTGGTCACCTAATCTGCAAATTGTCCTAAGTCTCACAAATGAAATTATCTCAAATTGGGGGCAATCTACTCAAAAGGAGGAAGGATTCATCAAAGAAAGCTTTATTCAATCATAAAATCAATTCATCAATTTTGAAAGAGAAACACTTAATGAAATCTACATCCTAATCCAATTTGAACCTAAATGCAAAATTTGATCCAAGATCTTACATGACCTTATCTTTATCAGGATTAAAAGTATGAGATGGATGGAACTATACTTGAAGTATGGATTTGAAAAACATTGCAAGAAATTTTTTCAAGTGTTGACTCAATTGATGAAATCATGTCTTTCTAGCAAGTTGATGAAAGTTTTAGAATAGACAAGCTATGATGAAAGGGTGATATTTTTCTTGATTTCTGAATGACTATCTTAAAATCAAAGTTTTAAATCATGTATTATTTGTCTAAGGATGTGATCATCAAAGAATCATTGAGGACTTGTACATAGGATAAAACTGAGATTTCTACTTGTTTACACAAAAGGATACCTTGGCTATTTTGATTTTCAATATCATAATACCAAAATCCACGTGCAACATAGAACCTGACAAAATCAGTATTCACACTTTCATGACTGGCTTCAATCAGTGATAGTCGTACTAAAGAGAGATAGGAAAGAAAATAAAGAGGTGCAAAAAGTATTCATATCATCATAGTTGAACTAGTGATGGTTGTACTAAAATGAGATTCCAAAAATGCTCAATGATGATTATAAGCTACAAATTTTGAATAATGACAGGTAGCTGCATTCATTTTAGATTAAGTGCATTGTATATATTGTTTTGCCTTTCTTAGCTTAATTTGCAAGAGGAAATAAAAAAGGGTGTGTACGCAAATCAAAAAAATCAAAGGATCATAATAAAACCAACTATATAGGACCGAGTGTGTTGGAAATAAAAAACAAAATGCATTTCATTAGATCACTTGCATTAGCTCATTTGCATTAGCTCATTTTCATTAAGTCATTATCATTAAGTCTTGCATTGATTTAGATGTGTCCAACATTTGAATTACTAGGTGCATTGCATTAAATTCATCATTATCATTAAGTTCATCCATTTAAAGTTCATCATTATCATTAGATGCCATACATTTGAAAGTTCATTAGAATCATTAGATTGCATTCATCTCATTTAAGGTGCATCTCATTTAAGTGCATTGCATTAGTAAGAAATCATTCATCCATTAAGACCATCCAACATTAAATGCACATCATACATGATAGTATCATTCATTCATATTGCATATATCATTAAAAGATCATTGCATCATTACATCACATTTACATATCGAAAGAAATGCATTCATTAGATTCATTATCCATTAATTAAGTAATATCATCATCATTTCATTCATCTATTCTATGTCATACATAAGACAAACATTTAGACATCATTAGGACATATGCATACATTTGAAAAATTGCATTTTGAAAAGCATAAAACAAAGCATATAAGAGATAGAATCATATAAAACTACATATCATGAGAAACACTTGAAAAGAGATCCAACACATAATGACATCATATAGTCAAAACTATGAAAGAAAATATCAGAGTCCATGGTACGGTCAACATAAATCAATGAGATATCAAAGTCCATAACATGATCATAAAAGCAATATCTACAGATCAAAGTCCATCAACTATCAAAGTATCAACATAAACAACATCAAATCGATAAAAAAAGATACAACAAAGGTCCAATATCTTGATCATGACAACAGAAAGGAGATCAAAGTCCAAATGAAACAATGGAAATAGCTCATAAGAAATCAACTGATAGAGTCACCCACACCATTAGTACCATCATGATCAGTAGCACTATCAAGAGGCCGACTTAAACTAGCCTGCAATCCGTGCTAACTCATAGCAGCCATAAAAGTCTACATCATCACACTCATCTATGAAACCTACTGCTAAATGGATGATATCTGGGTCTACAAGGAAGCAACATCTGATGCTGAGGCTGGGGCATGACCCTGAGCTGTGAAAGACTATGGAAGTGGAATTAAAGAAGAAAACATTGCCAAAGAAGATGGATGCGAAGAAGATGAAGGCATTGAGGCAGAAACATGTGTCTGAGCTATAGGAGCCTGAGGAACAACATGAGGAACAATGGTAGGAACAATAGGAGGAACAACTTGTGGAGCAGGAGGACCCTGGGCCTGATCAAGTAAAACCTGCGCTATATCTACATCAACAACTCTCTGTCATCTAGCATGAGGTCTCTATGCAGGATCCCTAGCCACTTGATGTAAAATCCTATCAACCTGTCCACCTCTACCCTGATCACCACCCCTAGGAGGAATAGGAGCAGCAGCTAACACTGGCATTTGTACTCTACCTGCTCTAGCTCTATGACGACCCTGTCATCCACGTCAACTCCTTATCCTACCATGACCACCACCTCCTCCATCATCTCCATCATCTCCATCATCATCATCATCATCACCCTCACCACCAACCCCATCATCCCCATCTGATAGCTCCTTAATGCTAGGAATCCTCTCGGTAGGATCAGTAAACCCGAGAAAAGGATACCGATGTAACTAGGCACCATACTCATCAGTAATACATGCATCCATGACTTGTGATCTAGGAGACCAAGGATGGTATCCCAGGTCTTGAATCTCTCAAATAGTTGTCCCATAATCTGCACATGGCCCCCATAATGACCTCTCAGCCTACACACAAGCATACATGGCTATGCCCTGTGGCATATCCTAAACATGCCCATACTAATGGAAAACACGGTGGAAGCAGAATCTCTCTATAACAAAGGTAGAATGGTCAATCATCTAGCGAGGATAGAACATGTATAGAAGCTCTCCATCATCCTCTGGCCAGGCCTCCAATCCGAGATAAGGCCTCTAAATGAGAGTATCCATGTCATCAATCTGATGACACCAATAATCCAGCTTACCCATGTGGGTCTGGATAATGATACTACTGTACATCCATGCAAAAGGCCAACCCAGCTAACGATCCTGTGCTATCATAGGACATGTCATTGGAAGGTTCTCCCAAGTCCAAAGCTGTAACAAAATGGCTCTAGCGGTCAAAGTGGTGGAATGTCTATAGACAATAGTATGTAGCTCATGATATAGCTATGCTAACAAGAAAGAACCCTAGTCAAAATGATGAGGATTTGCCATCAAGTCCTCTAGAATGGATCCCCAACCAATGACAAACCCATGTCCACACCTATTAGGAAGCAGGAAACTGCTGATCAAAGTACCAAGGATAGCTGGTAAAACAGGGAACGAGATAAACTGAGCCTACTGAATATGCTGATCACCAATAGAAAGATCATCGAAGACTCATCGACAAGCTAAACCATCATAGATAGAGTCATAGTCAATATAAAATTTTGGAAGTGTTTGATCTCTCTTTATTTGTTTTGTTGTTGATATTCACTATGTGGTACTCCCTGTTTATGATCATTTCATGAAGAAATGTCTTGATGACTCGCGGGCTGCAAGCTAGGGCATCATTCATTCTTTATGAGCTCACTATTTGAGCACCTCATGTCCCTATTTGATTGGCCGATGCTCTGTTTGTTATATTGAGTTTACATTATATATTTAGTCTTAATAAATATCTTATAATACAACATAAAACTAACCCAAAATACTTTGTCTTAATAAAATCTTAATAAAACAATATATTTAGTCTTATAAAATCTTATAAAACAACATATATTGTGTGAAGTGTTTGATCTCTCTTTATTTGTTTTTTTTTTGTTATTAACTATGTGGTACTCCCCGTTTATGATAATTTCATGAGGAAATTTCTTTATGGCTCATGGGTTGCAAGCTAGGGCATCACACATTGTTCATGAGCTCACTGTTTAATACTGGCATTGTTTACATCTTTTCATTTGGAATGCTTGATGACCTGCGAGCTTTGAGAGCTAGGGCACTGTTTATATTACCTTCAAAGCATTGTGTGAAGTGTTTGATCTCTCTTTATTTGTTTTGTTGTTGATATTCACTATGTGATACTCCCTGTTTATGATCATTTCATGAAGAAGTATCTTGATGGCTTGCGGGCTGCAAGCTAGGGCATCATGCATTATTTATGAGCTCACTATTTGAGCACTGACCAATCAAATAGGGACATTAGGTGCTAAAAAAGTGAGCTCATAAACAATGCATGATGCCCTAGCTTGCAGCCCGTGAGCCATCAAGACATTTCCTCATGAAATGATCATAAATGGGGAGTACCACATAGTGAATATCAACAACAAATCAAATAAAGAGACATCAAACACTTCACACAATATATATTGTTTTATTAAGATTTTATTAAGACAAATTATTTTGGGTTAGTTTTATGTTTTTTTATAAGATTTTATTATGACTAAATATATGATGTTTAAACTCATAATTATACTTGATATATATAACACAATGCTATGTAGTATAATCTATACATTTGTGAGATGTGATTAATTCCAGTTATATGATGTTTTGGGATTAAATTGGTGAGTTTGTATACTTTCTCCATTTTAAACTAACCTATGACTTCAAAGGAAGAATTATGAAATATAATTGTAGGTATTTATCTCTTCTATAATGATGGAGGAGTGAAAGGTAATGATCAATGAGGTTGTTGCTATTGGATCATACATTAATACACTTATTGTTTTGAATTTGAGCTCAGGCATCATGCAATGTTATTGTTGTCATTGAATACTTGCTACTATTGTGCACCATATATTGTTTTATACACTATTTATTTCATTGAGACCGTGAGCTTGGCATTTGTAATTGTTATACACTAAGTTTGCACCCTTGTTTCAAGGTCTCTTGGTCTTGATAACTTAGTATAACATGGGAATCATCTCTAGGTTGTGGGACCTATGCTAACTAAGATGAGACCTCTAGGTTCTAGGCTAGTTCCTCTTGGATAATCACCTTAATTTGCTTCTTGACAGGAAAGTAAAACTTGAGGGGAAAAGGGATAGAAGGAATGCTGAAAGGGAAATAACTAAAAGCAAACTACCTATTAGGTGATACACTGAAATGAAATGAACATAATACACTAACTAAATCAACATGAAAGCTCTCAGATCTAATAGAGCACAATCTTTCTAAATAGGCTTGCATAAGTGTTTCACTGAGGGGTCTGGACAAAAGACTCAAACTGTGACCTGCAAGCAGATGTTCTCTTCAGCAAAAGGGCACAAGAATGAGACATAATGACAAGGGGCTGAAGTATACCCACAAACTCACTCAAATCAGATCAGACACAGTAGTACACATATAAGCTAAAAGAAAGAAGGGCCCTGGAACTCCAAGACTTCTCTTAACAAAGCCAATATATAATATTCAATAAGAGAAATAAAAACAAGGGAAAGACCAGAGGGAAGAACAAATGCCATGGATAGCCTCTATTGAGTCTGAGATTTCAATGAAAGGTTACAGTCTGTAAGAGCCACGGGGCAGAAAGAATTCCATAGATAACTTCTAGAAAGAGAGAAACTCTTTTTACAAAATGTAAAACTCTAAGCTTAAAGGCTCCAAAAAAGATTATATACATCTCCTTAATTGCACGCAGGTAGGAGCAAAACCTAATTAGGGTTTATAGATTTTCATAAAATAATAGCCCTAATTCTATGAATTCTGATCATAAATACCCATGAAAATATCCCAACCGATCAGATATCATTTTGCATGTCCATCTCTATACTATATCTACCTATAGACAAGCCACCTTTATCTATCTACCTTTTTGCAACTCAGGCTCGCCATAACTATTCAAATCTGGTACTCTCAGATATTTGAATTTTAAAATTGATTAAATGGTCACAGGTTGGGCCAAGCTTTATCTATCAACGATTGATATTTGAAGTTGATTGGTCTTTTAAAATGTGGCCGTAGATCTTCAATTTTACCCGGGCACTACTTATATTCTTAACTTTAATTCATCTGGTGAATACGTGACTAAGGACTTCATTTCAGGTTCCCCTTTCCCTTTCATCATTGAATCACCTGATGCTTTAATTAACCCTGGCCTATCATGGTGATTACGTGACAAACCTTTATCCCACTTTGATAGTCGCCAAGTCACTTGAAGTCTTTAGAATATTCTTTCTGATTAAGCGATTGCCCGACTGAAGAGAAAATCGCATAGTTGCTAGATAGAAAAGAATATTCTGTCTATATTAGGTGATCACCTGACTGATCCTACAAACTTGGGCCCATCTTTCCACCTGTCATCATACCATTGCTCGACTGCAGACACCTTGGATACATCTGGCACAGGACCCACTCTACCTTCCTCATGGCCTGATACCCAATCAATGGCTATGGCATGATCTCATGGCTCAGAAGATTCCTTAAGATCATGCACTAGTCATAGATCTTATTTCACTATCACCTCGCTTAAGAAATCTAAACCCACCTGACAGATGCTGATTGTATTACCCAGTGACCAATAAGAACTTAGCATGTCAGACAGACCCACCTAACATCGGCCTGAACACTTGGAAGATCAAATGAATGTCTCATAATCTCATGGCTCAGAAGATTCCATGCAATTATAAGACAACCATAGATCTTCATTAAGTTGGCACCCCTACAGATTCTTTGACAATGGTCCCACTGACAAATCCTTGTCACCACTTAGCCAGCCAATGAAACGTGAGCACGTCAGAACACAAGGACCCACCTGACAGAGCTTTGGCAATAAAGCAAGATCAACAGTTGGCATATGATCGCATGGGCTAAGAATATTCCATGCACTCATGTGAAAGCCATTAGATCTTAAAGGAAAGACAACTTACTGGGCCCGCTCTGACATGGCTCCACATCATAACTTTGTGACCAATTACAAGCAAACATCTTAGACAACTGGCAGTGGACCCACTGACAACCTCAACCTTTCATTAGACGGTTGTCATTATACTACAACTTTAAACTTCATGCATCTCACTTTAATGGTATAACGATAGCCGTCGATCTTGCCTAAGCTTTAACTGCTCCAGAACTGAGACCGCCAAACAAAATGGTAACCGCTCACCAGATCGCTCGATGTTAAGGGCTTGACCGCTAGGAATAAGAGATCTTGCAAACGTAGTTGCTTAGTCACTGAAAGGATTAGTGACCTCAGATTACATTGAGTGATCACCAGACTAAAGAGACCATTGCCAAGTTGCAGAATGAAAAATGGAATAAGCCTTCCGATTGGGAGATCTTGTGAACAAAGGGTAGTCGCGGGATTGGGAGAAATAAAGGAATATTCTCTGGGATCTTAGAGATCTTGCAACTAGGCTGCTAGATATAAAGTTCACATGATGAAATGAACCCTTAAGTGATCGAAAAAGGTAATGGTGAAATAGAACAGGCCAAAGGGTTTTTAGGGTTTTTTGCTATAACGGCTAGATTTTCAAATAAAAACTTGTAGACTAAGGAGTTAAACAATTGTAGAGACTAGAGGACAAGATGCAAGGCCATGAAAATTTCTCAGAGGTGCTCAATAGGATTAAAATGCAGACCCTTGGATGAAGTTCAGTCTATAGCCAAATTTGTATGGAATAGGAAAAATTGGGTAATAGTAATGTATTTTATGTTATTGGATCAATGCTACCATGTTGTTGAGGTTGTAGATGCATTGAATCACCACTGCCATTCTATTTTGATAGCAAAAACATAACAAACATAACACCGGCTAATCAAATAGGGACATCAGTAAGACATTTAATGCATTATTACTTCATCATGATGATAAAAATTTCATTAGCTCAAAGCACATAGAATGTCAATAGATGCATTGAATCACCACTTCCATTCTATTTTGATGAAGATGAACTATGTTATAAAATTTCAAGGCATGAAATTTTATAACTGTACATATATTTTATGAGTATAACTATACAACATAAGAGCACCCACATGCCTTGGTTGTTATTGGTCTATGAAAGGTTTTGGTTTTCCTTTCCCAATTGAGATGTCATCCTAAGATTCAAAAGGAACAAGGTAATAATAAGTCTTGAACATAAATGCATGATTGTGGATCCTCAAGTAGGAGTTGTGATACAAAAGAAGAACACTTATATGCATTTACCCACATAAGGACAATGGTTTCATTCATCTTTCTTTCAAGTGCTCTTGGGTACTTTCCTTGGCCTCTAGGCTTGGGCATCCTATAGAGATTGAACCAAAATTACAAAGGCAATAAGGACACATAGAACAATAGGTTTTGGGACTTAGACTTATGTTAAATCTTTAGTAATGGTTTAGGAAACTAATTACTAGATGAGTGACTACAGTACCCTAATTTGCATTATTAGATGATCTTGTTTAATTTGTGTTCATTTCATGCAAAGACACATGTAAAGGAAAATAAATTTTTGCATCTAAAGATTACATGTATATTTATTAAAAATAACTTGTATATACTATACAAGGAAAATAACTTTCAGAAGAAAATGCAAGAGTACAGGCATACATAAGAGGATGAACATAAATAATAAGGGTTCCAGACATTGCTTGAAGTGATGAATTTTTGATGCGGGTATGAATCTAGTGTGCCCCTGTGTGATCCAAAACCTGCAAAGAAAAGAGAGATGGGGGTTAGATAAAAAAATATCTAAGCAATGAATGACATCCTATTACTAATCCTCATCTACAATTATTCATGTGCATAGTCAAGCCATACACTTCTAAAAGAAAAACCATTCTACAAGACGTGCACTCAGAAGAATGTTGTAGAAAGTAAATGGTTGCATTTATGTCTACATGAACACCTGGTGAGTCACTATTGTGACTACATCATTCAAATAGTGTAACAAAAACACCAGGTGTTTTTGTTTCATTTGGTGTTGCTGTGACATCATTTCCAAATGATGCATCCACAACAGTCACACACCATGCCCATCAGCACAAAGTAGTCATGAGCAAGCATGAGCAAGCAATGGAAGGGGCATACATCATCATCAAATAAGAGGAGAAAAGCATCAAATCTACATATTAAGGGAGGAGTACATCATGGATTTCAAGTAAAGATCATAACATCACAACATGGTTGGCAGCCCCAAGGAAGCCCCATTGCATGCAGTGAGTAAGCTACATCAAAACAAAGAGGTACACAAATCTACATCATCTATACATTAATGCTATGGCATGGAGTATATTTGAATCAGCATTTTAAAGAATAAGTAAGAAAGCTTTATGATGCTAGTGAAATTAACAAAGGCACAAATCTAATGAAGTAATGAAGCTACCCACATTCTATCTTCTTTGAGCCAATAAATTTTTTATCATCATAATGAAGTAATAATGCATTAAATGTCTTACTAATGTCCCTATTTGATTGGATGGTGCTCTGTTTGTTATATTGCTGCTATCAAAATAGAATGGTAGTGGTGATTCAATGCATCTACAACCTCAACAACATTGTGACACCGATTCAATAACAAAAAAATACATTACAAATGCCAAGCTCACGGTCTCAATGAAATAAACAATGTATAAAACAATATATGGTGCACAACAGCAGCAAGCATGCAATGACAACAATAACATTGCATGATGCCTGAGCTCAAATTCAAAACAATAAGTTTATTAATGTATGATCTAATAGCAGAAACCTCATTGATCATTACCTTTGACTCCATCATTATAGAAGAGATAACTACCTACAACTATATTTCATAATTCCTCCTTTGAAGTATATATATATCAAGTATAATTATGATTTTACATCATATATTTAGTCTTAATAAAATCTTATAAAACAACATAAAACTAACCAAAAATACTTTGTCTTGATTAAAACTTATTAGAATAATATATTTAGTCTTAATAAAATAATACACTTACTATTTTGAATTTGAGCTTAGGCATCATGCAATATTATTGCTATCAAAATAGTAAGTGTATTAATGTATGATCTAATAGCAGAAACCTCATTGATCATTACCTTTGACTCCTCCATCATTATAGAAGAGATAACTACCTAGAACTATATTTCATAATTCCTCCTTTGAAGTCATAGGTTAGTTTAAAATGGAGAAAGTATACAAACTCACCAATTTAATCCCAAAACATCATATAACTGGAATTAATCACATCTCACAAATGTATAGACTATACTACATACCATTGTATTATATATATCAAGTATAATTATGAGTTTACATCATATATTTAGTCTTAATAAAATCTTATAAAAAAACATAAAACTAACCCAAAATACTTTATCTTAATAAAATCTTAATAAAACAATATATTTAGTCTTAATAAAATCTTATAAAACAACATACATTGTGTGAAGTGTTTGATCTCTCTTTATTTATTTTGGTGTTGATATTCACTATGTGGTACTCCCCGTTTATGATCATTTCATGAGGAAATGTCTTGATGGCTCATGGGGTGCAAGCTAGGGCATCATGCATTGTTTATGAGCTCACTGTTTGATCACTAGCCAATCAAATAGGGACATGAGGTGCTCAAAAAATGAGCTCATAAACAATGCATGATGCCCTAGCTTGTAGCCCGCAAGCCATCAAGACATTTCCTCATGAAATGATCATAAATGGGGAGTACCACATAGTGAATATCAACAAAAAAACAAATAAAGAAAGATCAAACACTTCATACAATGCCTTGAAGGTAATAGAAATGATGCCCTAGCTCTCAAAGCTCACGGGTCATCAAGCATTCCGAATGAAAAGATGTAAACAATGCTAGTATTAAACAATGAGCTCATGAACAATATATGATGACCTAGCTTGCAGCCCGCGAGCCATCAAGATATTTCCTCATGAAATGATCATAAATGGGGAGTACCACATAGTGAATATCAACACGAAAACAAATAAACAAAGATCAAACACTTCACACAATATATGTTGTTTTATAAGATTTTATTAAGACTAAATATATTGTTTTATGAGCTCACTGTTTGAGCACCTCATGTCCCTATTTGATTGGTAAGTGCTCTGTTTGTTATATTGATGCTATTAGATCAAATAGGGATATCAGTAATAAAATAATACACTTACTATTTTGAATTGGAGCTCATAAAGATTAAGATATCCCTATTTTATTACTGATGTCCCTATTTACATATTTTCATCAAATGACCCAAAAACATCAAGAATGGTCCTATATGGTCACTAATAGCCAACTTTTAGAAGAATATGAATGAATGCAAACATACATAAGTGGATGAACATAAATAATGAAGGTACCATGCATTGCCTGAAGTAATGAAGTGTTGACCCAAGGTTCAATCCAGTATGCTTTTGTATGATCCAAAACCTGCAATGAAGGAAAAGATGGGGTTAGATCCAAAGGATCTAAGTAATGCCTGACACCTATTACTAATCCTCATCTATAATTATACATGTGCATAGTCAAGCCATACACTTCTAAAATGAACTATGCTACAAAACATGTGCACTCAGGAAACATACGCATGTAGTGAGTAAATCGAGACCAAAATGGAGCAAAAAGTATGATGTCAACTGTGTTATCAAGAAACACCTCAAGGGATGTGAGTCAACATGGTATATATGTTGTTTATACAAGATCAATAAAAGGACATCTACAACTTCAACAACATGGAAATATTAATCCAATAATAGGAAATACATTACAAATGCCAAGCTCACAGTCTCAATGAAATAAATAGTGTATAAAATAATTTATGATGCCCGAGCTCAAATTCAAAATAGTAAGTGTATTAATGTATGATCCAATAGAAAAAACCTCATTGATCATTACCTTTGACTCCTCCATCATTATAGAAGAGATAACTACCTACAACTATATTTCATAATTCCTCCTTTGAAGTTATTGGTTATTTTAAAATGGAGAAAGTATACAAACTCACCAATTTAATCCCAAAATTTCATAACATTGCATTCCTGTTGCTGTTATGGTGCACAAAAGCTGAAAGCATGTAATGACAACAATAACATTACATGATGCTTGAGCTCAAATTAAAAATAGTAAGTGTATTATTTTATTACTGATGTCCCTATTTTATTACTAATGTCCCTATTTGATCTAATAGCATCAATATAATAAACAAAGCACTGACCAATCAAATAGGGACATTAGGTGCTCAAACAGTGAGCTCATAAATAATGCATGATACCCTAGCTTGTATCCCATGAGCCATCAGGACATTTCCTCATGAAATGATCATAAATGGGAGTACCACATAGTGAGTATCAACAACAAAATAAATAAATAGAGATCAAACACTTCACACAATGTATGTTGTTTTATAAGATTTTATTACTTGACTAAATATGTTTTATTTTTTATTTTTATGACAAGTTTTTCAAAAGTGTATCATAATTAAAGCCATGTGAATTCATATTGTACTCAATCTAAATGCCACTGTGTAATGTTTTTACTTATGATATTTCAAGACCCCTTTTATGGGAAATTACAAAACCAATAATATAGTATATGAATTCTTCCTCCTAAAAGAGTTTATGGATACTCAAGTGAGTCTACAAATTTGGGAAGGTGAATTCCAAAGCTGAACTCACATATCTCTAAAATCTTACTCCTGAAAACCAAGAAAACTAAAAACAATCACTTGAATGAAACAAGGTTCAGAAGATGTACTCAACAGGTAATAATAAAGTTACTAGATTTACATAGAGAATAAAATAAGTAATCCATAAAGACTATTACCATTCACTCATGATGCCACTAAGTCTGGTGTCTCAGCCTCAATAGCCAAAATAGTTGTATGGACTTTATCCAACCAATGTTCAAGTTTGTCCCGTAATGATTTGATTTGTGGGATTCCTAGCACTCTGGGCTACACCCAAGATACATGCACAATCCCTTCAACTTGATCAATTACCCCTTCAATCAAATGCATAGAAAGAATTTTCATAAGAAGATATTCAACATCTTCTATTGATAATTTGGTATGTTCAGCAATGACCCTCAATGGGATTGTTCAATCTTATGAAGGTTGACTAAATATGATCTCCATCAAACACAAGATATTAATCTTTTCCAACATTTTTTTCTCATTCTCAACAAGACCTGGTTGTGCATTAAGGGATTCCATATGAGTATGGAAAAGTTCTTGATATCGGACAAGATCACCAGAATTGAAAGCTTGCAAAATGTAGTAAAGCCATTCTACACTTGTTCCTAGAAGACTTTTCACTATTGGATGGGCCAATAATTCTCCAAAATTATATATATTATCTCCAAGTAGAGCAACAAGAGATAAGTCAAATGCCAGATCCAATTTAAATGGTTCTGAAAGAGACTCTACAATCGTATAAGCCAAATAGAGGACACTTTTGTAAAACTCAACAAGCTCTTGTCTTGATTTATGATATTGTGATGAGACCCAATGGTAGCTTGCATAAGCAGTAGGATCAATATGTGTCATACTATCTAGAGTTCTTTTTCCATCATCTAGCAACCTTTTGCACTCTTTCTATTCACCATGCTCAAGTTTGAATGCATCTATTTGCATTCTAACATATATGATAGGTTCATCAATCCTCATCTACCTTGTAGCATGAATCTTCTCAATTACTCCCTCCAAAAAGCTAATAACAACCTCCTTTTTTGTGTATTGACGTGAAACTATAACAACAAAGTGTGCAAGCTTAAGCAAATTTATCTTTGTTTCAAATTATGTAATAAAATTGTGATATAGCTAAATAAGTGTATCACCACCTTGCAGAACCGCAAGGAGCAAGAAATGATCCAGTTTGAGGGTGAGTTGATGCCATAGCTTGCGCTTGTAGAGATTTGCCATGGTGGCATACCATTCTACAAGCTCTGGTTGCAATTAATGTCCTCTACTACTCCAAATACTTCACACCACCCTCTATTCCTTTCGCCTCAAACCCTCTCTGGTTATCTCTCACCCTCTTTGCCTTACCCACTCTTCCCTTTGCTACAAAAAATAGATTTACAACCTGGGACTTGACTAAATATATTTTTTTATTAAGATTTTATTAAGACAAAGTATTTTGGGTTAGTCTTATGTTGTTTTATAAGATTTTACTAAGACTAAATATATGATGTAAACTCATAATTATACTTGATATATATAATACAATGGTATGTAGTATAATCTATACATTTGTGAGATGTGATTAATTCTAGTTATATGATGTTTTGTGATTAAATTGGTGAGTTTGTATAGTTTCTCCATTTTAAACTAAGCTATGACTTCAAAGGAGGAATTATGAAATATAGTTGTAGGTAGTGATCTCTTCTATAATGATGGAGGAGTCAAAGGTAATGATCAATGAGGTTGCTGCTATTAGATCATACATTAATACACTTACTATTTTGACAATAATAACATTGCATGATGCCTAAGATCAAATTCAAAATAGTAAGTGTATTATTTTATTATTGATGTCCCTATTTTATTACTGATGTCCCTATTTGATCTAATAGCATCAATATAAAAAATAGATCACCAGCCAATCAAATAGGGACATGACATGCTCAAACAGTGAGCTCATAAATAATGCATGATGCCCTAGATTGTAGCCCACGAGCCATCAAGAAATTTCCTCATGAAATGATCATAAACAGGGAGTACCACATAGTGAATATCAATAGAAAAATAAATAAAGAGAGATCAAACACTTCACACAATGCCTTGAAGGTAATAGCAATGATGCCCTAGCTCTCAAAGCTCATGGGTCATCGAGCATTCCAAATCTAAAGATGTAAACAATGCCAGTATTAACATTCATATTTTTCCATTAAATCAACAAATTCCATCAAAATGAAATTGAGTTAATGAGAAGACAAAGATCGAATGCCTGCCTCAAGTCATGGCTTTCATATAAAGATTAAATGCTAAGGAACTATGTTATAAAATTTCATGCCAAATTTCAAAGCTTGAAATTTTATAACTGTACATATATTTTCTTCGACTCCCCCACATTCTAAACTCAATGCTAAGGAGAAAAAAGTATGATGTCAAAAAGTATAAAATTTCATGCCTTTAAATTTATAACATAATTCCTTAGCAGCTGCCATATGAAGATCAAAAGGCTCCAAGCTTCCAAATCAAGCTCAAGCTTCACAACAGAAGAGTAGTGCAAAGTGGTAACTTTCCCATTTTACCACAGTTAGGGCCCTCTTTTACCATGCTTTATGAGCTTTATGTTTTTACTATGCTTTATGAGCTTTATATTATTTTTTAATTGAAGACAAAGATTATCTTAATTTTTTATCTTAAATTTTATTCATTTTATGACTTTAAAAATTGAAATAAAAAATATAAACTTTTAAGAAACTTTTACATCTTTTCATCAAATGACCCAAAAACATCAAGAATTGTCATATATGGTCACTAATAGCCAACTTTTAGAAGAATATGAATGAATGCAAACATACATAAGTGGATGAACATAAATAATGAAGGTACCAGACATTGCCTGAAGTAATGAAGTGTTGACTCAGGGTTCAATCCAGTATGCTCTTGTATGATCCAAAACCTACAAGGAAGAAAAAGATGGGGTTAGATCCAAAGGATCTAAGCAATGCCTGGCACCCTATTAATGATCCTCATCTACAATTATGCATGTGCATAGTCAAGCCATACACTTCTAAAATAAACTATGCTACAAAATAGATGCACTCAGAAAACATGTGCATGTAGTGAGTAAATCAAGACCAAAATGGAGCAAAAGGTATGATGTCAAATGTGTTATCAAACAACACCTCATGGGCTGTGAGTCAACATGGTATATATGTTGTTTATAAAAGATCAGTAAAAGGACATTTACAGCCTCAACAATATGGCAACATTGATCCAATAACAACAAATACATTACAAATGTCAAGCTCATAGTCTCAATGAAATAAACACTGTATAAAACAATATATGGTGCACAACAACAACAAGCATGCAATCACAATAATAATATTGGATGATGTACGAGATCAAATTCAAAATAGTAAGTGTATTAATGTATGATATAATAGCAATGACCTCATTGATCATTACCTTTCACTCCTCCATCATTATAGAAGATATAACTACCTACAACTATATTTCATAATTCCTCCTTTGAAATCATAGGTTAGTTTAAAATGGAGAAAGTATACAAACTTACCAATGGAATCCCAAAACATTATATAACTGGAATTAATCACATCTCACAAATGTATAGATTATACTATATATCATTGTATTATATATATCCAGTATAATTATGAGTTTACATCATATATTTAGTCTTAATGAAATCTTATAAAACAACATAAAACTAACCCAAAATACTTTGTCTTGATAAAATCTTAATAAAACATTATATTTAGTCTTAATAAAATCTTATAAAATAACATATATTGTGTGAAGTGTTTGATCTCTCTTTATTTTTGTTGTTGTTGATATTCACTATGTGGTACTCCCCGTTTATGATCATTTCATGAGGAAATATCTTGATGGCTCATGGGGTGCAAGCTAGGGCATCATGCATTGTTTATGAGCTCACTATTTGAGCACCTCATGTCCCTCATAATCAAATAGGGACATGAGGTGCTCAAACAATGAGCTCATAAACAATGCATGATGCCCTAGCTTGTAGCCCGTGAGCCATCAAGACATTTCCTCATGAAATGATCATAAACAAGGAGTACCACATAGTGAATATCAACAAAAAAACAAATAAAGAGAGATCAAACACTTCACACAATGCCTTGAAGGTAATATAAATGATGCACTAGCTCTCAAAGCTCCTGTGTCATCAAGCATTTGAAATTAAAAGATGTAAACAATGTCAGTATTAAACAGTGAGCTCATGAACAATGTATGATGCCCTAGCTTGTAGTCCGTGATCCATCAGATATTTCCTCATGAAATGATCATAAATAGGGAGTACCACATAGTGAATATCAATAGCAAAACAAATAAAGAGAGATCAAACACTTCACACAATGCCTTGAAGGTAATAAAAATGATGCCCTAGCTCTCAAAACTCATAGGTCATCAAGCATTCCAAATGAAAAGATGTAAAAAATGTTAGTATTAAATAGTGAACTCATGAACAATGTATGATGCCCTACCTTGCAGCCCATGAGCCATCAAGACATTTCCTTGTGAAATGATCATAAACAGGGAGTACCACATAGTGAATATCAACACCAAAACAAATAAAGAGAGATCAAACACTTCACACAATGCCTTGAAGGTAATAGAAATGATGCCCTAGCTCTCAAACCTCACAGGTCATCAAGCATTCCAAATGAAAAGATGTAAACAATGCCAGTATTCAATAGTGAGCTCATAAACAATGTATGATGCCTGAGCTTGCAACCATCAAGACATTTCCTCATGAAATGATCATAAATAGGGAGTACCACATAGTGAATATCAACAACAAAACAAATAAAGAGAGATCAAACACTTCACATGATGCCTTGAAGGTAATAGCAACAATGCCCTAGCTCTTAAAGCTCGCGGGTCATCGAGCATTCCAAATACTAAGATGTAAACAATGCCACTATTAACATTCGTATTGTGCCATTAAATCAACAAATGCCATCAAAATGAAATTGAGTTAATGAGAAGACAAAGCTTGAATGCCTACCGCAAGTGCCAATGCCCTCTTCCCACATGGTGTCAGCCTCTTCGTGCATGCCAAACTTGAATGCCCTCTTCGTGCCATGTAAAAGTGCAATGTTGTCTTCACGGAAGCTCTTCGAATTCACAAAAATTACAAATAACACTTTCTTTTTCTTTTTCTTTTTTTGTTTATAACCAAGTGAGTGTCACAATTACGATGTCATTGTTGCTATTATGACACCATCGGGGGCACTTACAAAAAAAACACAAAAAACAAACACAAATGGTAGTAGCATCACAAATTGGTGTCAAAATTTGACCCTAAATGTTGTAGTGTCATCAATACTGAATGGTATAAAACTATGTCTGTAAATGAATCAACTAAGCATAACTTTAGTTTCCTAAACCAACTTTCCATCGCAATAGTTTTAAACATCATATAACATCATATGTGACATCATCATAACTAAAATTGAATCAAAATATATAGTAACTCAAGTGTACCCTAACTTGGTCTAGTGCCCTGCCTCAAAGTGCCAGGGTATATCAGGCTAAAATATGAATGGGCTCCAATGCCATCTGCCCATCTGACTCTACCTGCAAGGCATCCCAATCTATCACATGAGACTCATCATAAACATACTTTTTCAAAACTAAAACATGAAACACATCATGGATGCGTGTGAGGCTAGGTGGAAAAGCTAAATGGTAAGCAACTTGTCCTATCCTCTCAAGGATCTCAAAATGTCCAACAAAATGAGGTGCTATCTTAGAGCTCTTTCCAAAATGGATTGGACTCTTATGCAGTCACACTTGCAAAAGACCATGTCTCCTACTAAGTAAGTTTGATTGATCCTCTTTGCATCGACATACTTCTATTATGTATCATGAGCCTCTCCAAGATGCTACCTAATCAAGGTCATCTACTGCTCCATATCTCTGACTAACTTAGGACCAATAGAAACTAAGTCCTCAATCCTATCCCAACTGAGTGGTGTTCTGTAAGGTCTACCATAAAGAGCTTGGTAGGGAGGCATACCCAAGGATGTATGATGCCCATTTTTATAAGAAAACTCCACTAAGTGCAAGTATTATTCCTCCCACCAGGTCTTATGGTCCATAACATACATGCGAAGCATGTCCTCTAACACCTGATTGACCCTCTCAGTCTATCCCTCTATCTTAGTGTGATAGGTTGTACTGAAGTTGAGCCTAGTACCCAATGCTTCCTGTAGTTCTCTCCAAAAGGATGAAGTGAAGAGAGAATCTCTATCTGAGATGATCTTATGAGGTACACCATGTAGTTTGATAATATCTTGCAAGAACACTTGTGCCATTGAAGGTGCAGTAAAGTTAGTATGCACTAGTGAGAAATGAGTCACCTTGGTCAACTTGTCAACTGTCACCATGATGGCATCATGATGATGAGATGACATAGGAAGACCAACAATGAAGTCCATAGATATGATGTCCCACTTCCACACTGGTATCTCATGAGGCTGAAGTACACCACCTGGATGTTAGTGTTCCACTTTCACCCTCTAGAATTCTAGGCACCTAGCTACCAACTCAGCAATCTGCATTCTCATGCCTTGCCAATGATATAACCGTCTCAAATCAGCATGCATCTTCTTCACTTCGAGATGCACTACATAAGGGGCTCTATGGGCCTCTAGCATGACAAACTCTTGCAATCCTCTAGAAAAAGGTACGTAGATGCATCCTCTATGATGTAAGAGTCCATTTGACTCCAAGGTATAATCTACATACTTACCCTCAAGGGTCTCTAAGATTGTATCAACTCAATCACTTATGCATATAACTCGTCATCATGGAAGTGATGAAGAATACAATCTCTCAAATCTATGCCTATAGATATAGAAGAAAGCTTGTGCTGTCTCCTACTCAATGCATCTATGACAACATTCTCTTTCCCCTTGATGTACTAAACATCAAATCATATTTACACAAGAACTCCCTCCATCTTCATTGTCTAGCATTAAGGTTCAGCTGAGTGAAGATGTACTATAGACTCTAATGGTCTGAATGAAGTTTGAATCGATGTCCTAAAAGGAAGTGTCCCCATTACACTAAAGCATGCACCACTCCTACAAGTTCAAGATCATGGGTAGGATAGTTGAGCTAGTGAGTCTTTAGTTTCCTAGACTCATAGGCTATAGCTTGTTGATCCTACATAAGAACTACCCCTAAACCGTCTAAGGAAGCATTTGTGAAAACTAAAAACTCTATTGAAGGCTCTGACACAACAAGAATGGGTGCACTGGTCAATGCTCTCTTGAGCTTTTGAAAAGCTTGATCACACTTCTCAGTCCACTCAAACTTCTTTCCCTTTCATTGAAGAGAAGTAATAGGGTGTGCCACTTGAGAGAACCCTTCAATAAACCATCTATAATAACTAGCTAAACACATGAAACTTCTCACTTCAATCAATGAGGTAGGTGTTGGCCAATTCATAATAGCTTCAATCTTTGATGGATCTACTGAGATCCCATTGCCAGATATCACATGGCCCAAATACTTGACCTCAGATCTAAAGAATGCACATTTCAACAAGCTTCCATAAAGTTGATTATCTCTAAGGAACTAAAAAACTTGTCTCAAGTGCTCTTTGTGCTCTCTCTCATTCTTTGAATAGATCAAGATATCGTCAAGGAATACCACCACAAAGTTGTCAAGGAAAGTATGAAATACTCTATTCATAAGACTCATGAATATAGCTAGAGCATTGGTAAGACTAAATGGAACCATAATGAACTCAAAGTGGCCATATCTAGTGTGGAATGTGGTCTTGTAGATATCACTATCCACTATCCTCAACTAGTGATACCCATACTTAAGGTCAATCTTGGAGAACACTTTGGCTCCCTGAAGTTGATCAAATAGGTCATCAATCCTAGGAATTGGATACCAATTCTTGATGGTAACCTTGTTCAACTATCAGTAATCCATACATAGCCTAAGAGACCCATCCTTATTCTTCATCAAGATCACAAGTGCACCCTAAGGAGAAACATTAGGATGAATGTGTCCTTTCTCTAATAGTTCCTCAAGTTGTAACTTGAGCTCATTAAGCTCATTACTTGTCATCTTGTAAGGTGCTCTAGAAACTAGTTCTACTCCTAGTACAAGATCTATGTGAAATTCTACTGCCCTTCAAGGTGGCATACCAGGAAGCTCTGAGGGAAACACATCTGCATATTCCTCCAAAATGGGATGGTCATCCAGTTGGTGTAGGAGCACACCTAGGCTAACCTCCATAGTTTGATATTTTGGCTTGTACTTGACATTAGAAAAGTCATAATAGGTGGAGTTGTGAGTTTTTTTTAGACGTTAGAATGTCATTGGTATTGTGGACTAGGTGAGTTAGTCATTAGGACTAAGGTCACCAAAATCATCATTGTTAGTATCTTTTTAATTGTTTAGTCTTAAGTAGCTTAAGGATGGATTAGAGCCTTAAATGTGTTCTAAAAAAATAAATGGTATTAGGAAGATGTCATGAGGCCATTAATGAGTTGGTCCCTTAGAATGTAGAGGTTAGAGGTCCTAAGAATTAGGATGGTGGTTTAATGGCAAAGATGCCAAATGTTGTTACAAAGTTGTCATGACAATATTTGCAATAATGGAAAATGTTGCATGCAACTCGGTTACATAGGATCCCCTAAAAGATAGGAGTGGGAGATCAACCAAAAGGCCATAAAAACATGGGAAATAGCATATACTATAATAGGAGGCTTGAATCTCAAAGTTAGTCATTCATTGTAACAAGTTCGAGTAATGAAAGATAGCTCTGCAACTCTGTTTTGAGAAGAACCCAAACTATTTGATGTGACAGTGGCATGTAATGGATTTAAAGTATCAATTTAGTGATTGAATAGTGTTCTTTAGATAGTTCTAAGAGTTTTTCATTCAGTAGTCAAGTTGATTTGAGGTTGTTTAAGGTCTTGTTTAAATTGTTTTTGGTTTAGTAGACTTCTTGGTCCTCTCTTGACCAACCTGTCATTTCATGGCTCCCCCATGAAATCTAACCATGGGAATTTACTAATGGTGGATGGAAATGTTAGGGGATTCATTAAACTATATATATTTAGGATTAGGAGTCATGTGCAAATGGATATCTATTTTAAATACTAAGCCCTAGGTGAGCAGACAATTCCCCGTTAGAGGTTTGGAATAGAAGATTTGAAGATTTCTTGCAAGGTATTGAGTTATACTATGGAACAAGTAAGTTCCATATAGGGTATAATCATATCTTGAAATGTTATGATTATTGTGATCATATCAATCCATTAGAGTGAGTTCTTAACAAGTATTTAGTCAAGTCCTACTAAATAGGCCTTTTAGCCCTATTAGTCCTAGTTTGTAGGAATCCTATGTATGGAGGACTTAGGAGTCCAAAACCTTCAATATATTTTATAAAATCCAAATGGGTATCCAAATGTGGGATTATATTTTTAGGTTGTTTTGTAAGTTTTTGCAGGAATTGGCAAAAGGTCTTTGCAAAAGGCTACAAGGAAATAGGCCTAATTAGGCCTCCGCAAGGTGAAGTCTTGAACCCGATAAGGAAAGGCTTGAATATCCTTTCAAATGGATTCAAATGGGAAAAAATGGAATGTTTTCATGATGATAGATACCCCTATAATGAAATTTTAATTTTGTAAAGCGATGGCACCTAGATCCTTCTAAATGTAGGAGAAGAAGTGAAGTAACTACATGGTGTTAGTCCTTCAAGGTGAAGCACAAGTTGATAGGCTCTTGGAGAGGATCTTGAGAAGGCATTAGTTAATCATCTAATCCCTTGAAAGATCCTAGAAAAGATTAGGATCCTAATAGAGACAAGCTAGGTCTCTTGGTAGAAGTGCAAGCAAGCCTTGGAACACTCACATCATATTGGTATTAGAGCTTGATTTGATCAGGCTTGTTGTTGATGTTGTAGCCTACTGAATCAGTAGGAGAGAATAAACTATTTGGATTAGTAGGAGATAAAACCATGGTGACTAATGATGAGTTAGCCAAGAAGGTTTAGGAACAAGAAGAGGATAATCGGTTGCTAGGAGAAAGATTATCCCAAATGGAGTAGCTCTTGGGTGAAGTCCAAGGCAAAGCTGATAAGGTCAAAGATAAAATTGATCAAAAGGAAGAGAAAGAAGCAAGGGAAAAGGAATTATAATTAGAAGAGGAAGCTCCAACACCTAATCCTATTCTTCCCGAGGAACCCTTCTTGAAGGCATTGAAGGCCTTGAGTGGCAAAGCTTTGGAGGGTGTGCCACTATTTAGTGGACAAATAGATCAAGATTCAGTCATGGATTGGATAGACAACATTGAGAATCACTTTGAATGTGATGGTATCTCAAATGCCCAAAAGGTTATGGTGGCCAAGTCTAGGCTAAGAGGTTCAACACTAACATGGTGGAAGTTTGTGTAGACCAAGAGAGAAAAGGATGGAAAGGGTCCTATAGTTACATGGAAGCGCATGGTAACTAAAGTGAAGTAGACCTACCTTCCTAATGATTATGAAGTTCAGCTACATAGGAGGAGACACAATATTAGACAAAAAGATCTAGATGTTCAAGCATATACCGAAGAGTTTCAAAAGTTGTGCCTAAGATCAAAGGTAGTTGAAGATGAAAGCATCAAGCTAGCAAGGTACTTGAATGGTCTTAACTAGTCTATTCAAGAAGAAATGAGTCTTGTGAACTTCAAAACCATTCACCAATTTTATCAAATGGCCTTGAAGATAGAGGAGAAAGGGAAAAGGAAACAAGAGAAAACCTCCTAAGGTAGAGGTAAAGGAAAAGATAGTAGAGGACAAAGAGGTGGCTATGGTGGAAGGAGTTCTAAAACAAAGGCTCAAGGAGAAACTAAATTCAGTGAGCAGAAAGAGGGAAGTTCTAGTAGAGGTGGTAGAGGAAGAAGCTCTAGCTTTAGAGGAAGAAGTGGTGGACAAGGAGGAAGAGGCAACTACTTTGACAATATTAAATGCTACCATTGCAACCAAATGGGACACCCTACCTATAGGTGTCTAGAGAAGGGCAGTTCTTCTCAAGGAGGTGATAAGAGAACTGATCTAGTTCATGAAGACACAAATATAGTAGAGAAACATCCTAAAGTACCATTGAATTTAGAGGAAGGTGAGAACCTCATGATGAGGAGAACTTTGATCAAGGAGCCAGTGAAGGAAGAGCCAAGCCAAAGAAGGTCCTTGTTTAGGATAAAGTGCAAGATGATGGGAAAAGTATGTAGAGTCGTCATTGACTCAGAGTCTACTAAAAATATTATGTTAGAGGAAGCAGTTAGCAAGCTAAAGTTGACAAGGATACCCCACACCAATTCTTACAAGGTCACATGATTCAATAAAGGTCAACATGTGTTGGTAAATGAACAAGCATGGGTGGAGTTCTCAATTGGAAGGTATAAGGATAAAGTATTGTGTGATGTGTTACCTATGGATGCATGTCACATTCTCCTAGGTAGACCATGGAAATTTGACCACCAAGATATCCATGATGGAGGAAAGAACTCCTATACATTCAAGAAAGACAATGTGACTTTTAAAATTCAGTCACTGTTAGAGGATGCTGAGGTGAAGACAACAGGTCCAAATGTGCTCATGGTTGGTGAAAAAGAGTTCTTAAAGGCCATGGAGGAAGGCGAAGGTGTTGGCTATGAATTAATGATAAAACCAAGAGAGGTGAAAGAAGATAAGGCAACCAAAAGGATAGAGTTACCTAAGGAGTTGCAAAGCATGCTGTAGACTTATCAAGGTATAGTAAGTGATGGACAACCATCAACCTTACCCCCTAAAAGAGCCATAAGTCATAGGATAGACTTGATACCAGGAGCTACCCTTCCCAATAAAGTAGCCTACAAGATGATCCCTCAACAAAATGAGGAAATAGCTAGACAAATACAAGAACTCCTAAACCAAGGTCTCATTAGAAAGAGCATTAGACCATGTTCCATACCCACTGTCCTTGCACCTAAGAAAGGAGGAACTTGGAGGCTTTGTACTGATTCAAGGGAAAACAACTGGATAACCATAAGATATAGGTTCCCTATCCCTAGGATTGAAGACCTAATGGATTGTCTAGGTGAAGCTAAGTACTATAGCAAGATAGACTTGAAGAGTGGCTATCACCAAATTAGGATACATGAAGGAGATGAGTGGAAAATAGCCTTCAAAACCAATGAAGGTTTGTATGAATGGCTTGTCATGCCATTTGGATTATCCAATGCCCCCTCCACATTCATGAGGCTCATGAATGAAGTCCTCAAAGATTACATAGGAAAGTTTGTAGTAGTATATCTAGATGATATACTAATTTATAGAAAAATGAGAGTTGAGCACCTAGAACACCTTGAGACTATTTTCAAGGAGCTACATGGTGAGAAGTTGATGATCAACTTGGAGAAGTGTGAGTTCATCAAGATAGATCTAGTGTACCTTGGATTTGTTCTATCACATGGAAATCTAAAAAATGGACAAGAGAAAAGTGGAAGCCATTCTTAATTGGCCTACTCCAAGGACAACAACTAAGGTAAGAAGTTTTCATGGCCTTGCTTAATACTATAGGAAATTCATAAGGAAATTTAGTGCAATTTGTGCTCCTATGTTGGACACCATTAAAGGATGCATGAAGAAAAAATTTGTGTGGAATGAGCATGCTAATAAGAGCTTTGAGTTGTTGAAGGAAAAGATAGCTACCCAACCTATTTTAGTCTTGCCAAGCTTTGAAAAGCTTTTCATTATTGAGTGTGATGCTAGAAATGTGGCTATAGGAGCTATTCTAAGACAAGAGGGTAGACTGGTAGCTTTTCATTTAGAGAAGCTAAGTGAAGCCAAGAAGTAATCTTCTTATGACCTTGAGATGTATGCATTGGTTTAGGCTTTGAGGAAATGGAGTCACTACTTGCTTCCCAAGGAATTCATAGTGTATTCAGACAACCAAGAACTTAGTTTCCTAAATTCACAAGAGAAGTTGAGTCACAAGCACATGAAGTGGGTTGAATACCTACAAGATTATACCTTCAATATCAAGCATAAAAATGGAGTGCTTACTAAGGTGGAAGATGCATTGTCTAGGAGAGCTCTTAATATCCAAGAAATTTAGTTGAAGAGCATGGGGATAGATCACTTCAAAGATCTATATGCTAGCGATGAAGACTTTGTAGACATTTATAAGGTATGTGCTAAGTATAAGAACCATTTCCATAGAAAATATGTTGAATACACTTTGCAAAGTGATCTTTTGTTTAAGGGGAATCAATTATGTATTCCAAGAGGCTCTATTAGAGAGAATTTGATTCAAGAAAAACATAATGGTGCTTTGAGTGGTCACTTTGGGATCACTAACACTCAAGAACTTGTTCAAAGGTTCTATTATTGGCCAAGGATGAATCTTAATGTAAGAAGGTATGTGGAAAGTTGTATAGTGTGTCAAAAGGCCAAGGGAAGTTCTTCAAATGCTAGCCTATATCAACCACTACCTATTCCCACTAGGCCATGGGAATGCTTGAGTATGGATTTTGTAGTTGGATTACCCAAGACAAGACAAGACAAGGCATGGATAGTGTTTATGTATTTGTGGATAGATTCAACAAGATGGCCCACTGTGTGCCATGCAAGACAACTAATGATGCTAGTCAAATAGCCTCTCTCTTCTTCAAGGAGATAGTAAGAATCCATCGGTTACCTATTAGCATTATGTCAGATAGAGACACCAAATTCATGAGTCACTTTTGGAAGACTCTTTGGAAAATATTGGGAGCTAATTTATCATTTGGATCTGCATACCATCCTCAAACTGATGGTTAGACTGAAGTGGTAAATAGAAGTCTTGGAAATCTACTAAGGTGCTTGACCAAGGAGTATGGTAAACAATGGGATTAGTTGATTGGCCAAGCTGAGTATGCATATAATGATACTATCAATAGATCCAAAGGGAAGAGTTCCTTTGAGATAGTGTATGGCCTACATCCTAGAGGACTTTATGAGTTAAGAGATTTGAAGGATGGAGTGAAGGGAAGTGGATATGCTAATGACTTTTCTTATGCTATGCAGGAGATACATGATATAGTGAGGAAGACTTTGACTGAGAACACCATAAAGCATAAGACCAAGGTGGATGAGAGTAGAAGAGAAGTTAATTTTTATGTGGGAGACTTGGTTATGGTGCATCTTAACAAATCTAGGCTTCAAAAAGGAGTCCCTCACAAGTTGCAGATGCAGAGGATAGGTCCCTGTCCTATCTTGGAAAAGTATGGTAACAATGCATTTAGAGTGGAGCTATCGGAAAATAGTGGACTCTCCCCTATTTTCAACATTGTAGATTTGGTTCCTTATAAAGGCACACCACCTAATTTAGATCAGAGTCTCAATGAAGTAATTCAAGATGTGGAAGAGCTTCAACTACCTACTGCAATAGTCAAGAAGGCTGACACTATATTGGATACCCAGTTCTACAAAAAGACTAGAACAAAGGAGTACAAGGAACACTTGATTAAGTGGTAGGGTCAACCAGATGCTGATGCAGTGTGGATCAAGGACGTTGAATTCAAGAAGATGGGAATTGATCCAAGCTTACTCAATCTAAGGGTGGATTGAACTCTTTGTTTTGGGGAGGATGGTGCAGGAGCACACCTAGGCTAACCTCCATAGTTTGATATTTTGGCTTATATCTGACATTAGCCAAGTCAAAATAGGTGGAGTTGTGAGTTTTTTTTAGACCTTAGAAGGTCATTGCTATTGTGGACTAGGTGAGTTAGTCATTAGGACTAAGGTCACCAAAATAGTCATTGTTAGTAGCTTTTTAATTATTTAGTCTTAAGTAGCTTAAGGATGGATTAGAGCCTTAAATGTGTTCTAAACACATAAATGGTGTTAGGAAGATGCCATGAGGCCATTAATGAGTTGTGTCCTGAAAATATAGAGGTTAGAGGTCCTAAGAATTAGGATGGTAGTTTAATGGCAAAGATGCCAAATGTTGTTACAAAGTTGTCATGACAACATTTGCAATAATGGAAAATGTTGCATGCAACTTGGCTACATGGATCCCCTAAAAGATAGGAGTGGGAGATCAACCAACAGGCCCTAAAAACATGGGAAATGGCATATAATTTAATAGGAGGCTGGAATCTAGAAGTTAGTCATTCATTGTAACAAGTTTGAGTAATGAAAGATAGCTCTCCAATTCTATTTTCAGAAGAACCCAAACTATTTGATGTGACAGTGACATGTAATGGATTTAAAGTATCAATTTAGTGATTGAATAGTGTTCTTTAGATAGTTCTTAGAGTTTTTCATTCAGTAGTCAAGTTGATTTGAGGTTGTTTAAGGTCTTATTTAAATTGTTTTTGGTTTAGTAGACTTCTTGGTCCTGTCTTGACCAGCCTGTCATTTCATGGCTCCCCAATGAAATCTAACCATGGGAATTTCCTAAGGGTGGATGGAAATGTTAGGGGAGTCATTAATATATATATATATTTAGGATTGGGAGTCATGAGGAGATGGATAGCTATTTTAAATAATAAGCCCTAGGTGAGTAGACAGTGCTTGGTTAGAGGTTTGGAATAGAAAATTTGAAGATTTCTTGCAGGGTATTGAGGTAGAGTATAGAAAAAGTATAGTTCTAGATAGGGTATAATCATATCTTGACATGTTATGAGTATTGTGACCATACCAATCCATTAGAGTGAGTTCTTAGCAAGTATTCAGTCAAGTCCTAGTAAATAGGCCTCTTAGCCGTATTAGTCCTAGTTTGTAGGAATCATGTTCACGGATGACTTAGGAGTCCAAAACCTTCAAAATATTTTATAAAATCAAAATGGGTATCCAAATGTGGGATTAGATTTTTAGGTTTTTTGGAAAGTTTTTGCAGGAATTGGCAGAAGATCTCTGCAAAAGGCCACAAGGAAATAGGCCTAATTAGGCCTCCACAAGGTGAAGTCTTGAACCCGATAAGGAAAGGCTTGAAGATCCTTTCAAATGGATTCAAAAGGGAAAAAATGGAATGTTTTCATGATGATAGATACCCCTATAATGAAATTTGAAGTTTTTGAAGAGATGACACTTAGATCCTTCTAAGTGTAGGAGAAGAAGTGAAGTAACTACATGGTGTTAGTCCTTCAAGGTGAAGCACAAGTTGATAGGCTCTTGGAGAGGAGCTTGAGAATGCCTTAGCTAATCATCTAAGCCCTTGGAAGATCTTAGAGAAGATTAGGATCCTAATAGAGACAAGCGAGGTCTCTTGGTAGAAGTGCAAGCAAGCCTTGGAACACTCACATCACCAGTGAGGCTTCCTATTCTTCCTCATCTTCCCTATCATTGATGGTGATAGAAAACATCTAACATCCCTTCTGCATGCTTCTCTTAAGCTTCATAGTAGAGATCATATGTAGGGATACATGCCTTTGGATTCTAGAAATCATAGTAGTGTTGCCATCATCATCCAAGCATTCGATCAACTTCTTACGACAATCTAGTTTGGCCCTATGAGCATATAGCCAATCCATGCCAAGAACTAGTCTGTAAGATCCAAGAGGTGTAAATCTAAGGTCTACTAAGGTTTTCAAACCACCAATCTAAATTAGGTACTCCTGAACCATCGAGGTAACCGATACTCTAGCTCCTGAAGCTAACTCAACTTCCCACTCAATGTCCTACCTAGTTGCCACTAGCCCACAATGCTTGATGACCAATGGAGAAACAAAGGAGTCAATAGCTCTAGTTTCAAAAAGGATAGAAACTACACTACCTCCAATCATACCTAATGCCTTGATGATTGTGGCCTGATGCTCTTCTTGGCAGCTGTCAATGATGAACTACAACTGATTTAGAACCTAATTGAAGATCTATGATTTAAGATCACTGAGTTGATTGATTAGATATGTAATATGATTAAATCAGTATTATGTTGTCATTGATGTCAACTAGTTTGAAATCACTTATCTTGTAAGTTACTATACTGAAACATCTGTAGAAAAGGAGTAAAAGAGATGAAGAACATAAATATCTACATGAGGAAGATGTATATGACAGATGAGGATAAGGAATACATTGGGTAACTTATTGATGAGTCTATGACCTTATGATATTGACTTGATTATGTTTCATTCATCTATCATGAGGAAAAGAGCCGAAAGACACAAAGCAGTGTTGTCAATTGATGAACCATTTCAGTGTACACTGACGAAGTGTAGTGTATACCGAGCACAGTGTAAATCAAGCTTGTGTTCACCGACACATTTCTTTGTTAACCGAACAAAGAAAAGGAATTAAATGATTAGTTTAGCCAATAAGAATTGATGAGCTAGAAAGTACCTTGAAATCAATGTTGGAGATAAAGTTTGTTACAAAGATCGATGGCTAACAAAATTCAAGGAAGATCTAAAGGATGAAAAGTAAACATGTTATTGACACATCAACTGAGGATGGTTTAAGTGGAAAAATCAATGAAGATGATTAGGTGGCAAAATCTAATGGAGGAGAAGAAAATAGTTTACTTGTCTATATAAGAGACTAGAGTTTCATAGTGAAAAGAATGTCAGAAGAAGGAGACTACAGAATTATCATGTGAACAAGTTTTCATGCATGCCTGATCAAAATGGTTAGTGAGAACCAAACTGTAGAGTTTTACCAAGCGTTAGGAAGCTATTACCGAGCGATAGTAAGTTACTGAATATTGATTGGAACAAAATTAATTTAATGATCAGAGGATTTGAATGAGCATAACATTGATCTGTACATCTGTAATTGAAGTTTTATTAAGGTAGATCACCTACTGTTACATTTTAACCATTGTACATAGTCAAATCTCTTAACTGAGTGGACTAGGAAAGTCTTTTATGTATCATGCATAAAATGAACATTGTTATCCTATCAACCCCATAGTGAATGCTAGTTGGTCTAAAATCCTCTAACAAGGTCACACCTAACAGTGTGTTTGTAACCTTTAACAGGGTTGGGTCTTCACTAACCTCACTTCAAAAGAGTGAATACTTTTTGGGTTGCCAGTCCCAGGTGGTTTTTCCCTTCATTGGGTTTCCATGTTAAATCTCTTGTGTTATGTGTTGATTGTGATATTTGTTTGATGTCATATTTACATGTTTCATATTAGATTTGATCAGTAATCATTATATGATAATGACTGGTAATCGGTAAAAGCATAGACAACATAGTATTTTAAGTTACTGAGTAGCAGAAGTTTAAGTTATTTGTTTTTTGGATTATACATTTTTTATTGGGACATTGGATAACTGATTCACCCCCCTCTCATTTATTCTAACAATTGGTATCAGAGCATTGGTTTCTTGGAACAAATTTTTAAGGACTTCAGTACAAAGATTTCAAAATATATAAGAGGGAAGTGCCAAAGCTAAAGAAAGATAACTTCACAGTATGGCAAAGCTGAATGAAGTTGCACATATCTGGAATTGGGAATTCTACACTAGAACTGATGGAGAATGGCTACATTGAACCGACCACTAGTCCCTTGACTCTTGATCAACTAATAGATAGGCATGAAGACAATGTTACTATGATGGAGATTGCAGCTGCCTGTATCGATGCTGAATTTGAAGATATTAAAACTTGCACTACTACCAAAGGTATGTGGGATAAACTTTCTCAAGTTTATAGTGGTGATGTGAATGTCAAAAGAGCCAGAGTAGGAAGCTTAAGGGGTAGATTTGATGATATGAAGATGAAGGAAGGTGAGAATATTGTGTAGTACAAAAATAGACTAAAAGAGGTAGTACATGCCATTAGAGAATCTGATGGTGTTATTGATGAAGAAACAATAGTAAGAAAAGTCCTCAAAACCTTATTGTCAGTTTATGCAATCAGAATATCTGCAATTCATGAAACAAGGTCTGCAGCTGGTAACGTTCTTACTCTTGACAATCTAATTGGTAAACTTACAACCTTTGAACTGAATAACTTTGACAATAGTGTTGTTCTTTCTGTGGAATATGCTTTTATGTCTTCTTTGAAGATTGGTAAGTCTAGTAGCAGGAATAATAAGAATGATGATAGTGATATCAATACTGATGATGAGCTTGATGAACTTGAAGCTCTTATGGCCAGAAGGTTGCCTAAAGGAAAAGGAAAGTATAGAGGTAAGCTACCTTTAGCATGCTTTAACTATAAAGAGGTTGGCCCCATTACTTCTAGATGTCCACATAAGAAAGATGATGAAAGAACCAAAGACTGATCTAAAGGAAGCTATGGGAGAAGAGTCAATAGGAGCTACCGACACAACAATAGAGACAAACGAGATAATAATGATAAAGGAAAAAAGGTATGTTACATAGCCAAAGATAATGAATCTAAATCTAACTCTGATGATGATGTAGAAGTTTTATTTGTTGCTATGAAAGATGACTCCGAGGAAGAAGAAAAACATGTAGAAACAACATTGATCTCTAAAGTTAACAAAAATGATACATGGATCATGGAAAGTGGCTGTACACATCACATGACTCGTGATGAAGAGAAATTTGATCATCTTGAAGAATACAATGGAGGATCTATTAAGATGGGTAATGATACACCTTGTATGGTAAGAGGTAAAGGTGTTAGGAATGGGAACACTGAGAGGGGGGGGGGGGGGGTGAATTAGTGTTCACTATATTTTAACTTTTCACTTTAATCTTTATGCTGAACTTAAATGCTTAAGTACTAAATTAAACATGAAACATGAAATCAACAAATGACACCAATATGGTTATGGGGAAACCCAAATAGGTAAAAACCTCGGTGGGACTTGATACCCACTAATATTTTGCACTAGTGTTTTGTGATCCTTGTTAGAAGATCCTTTACCCTGTTAGGAGTAGCTTTACAATGCTTTAAGTATAGTAGACCTGGTTAAGGGTCAGAACCTATTAGGATTCTTTTACTATGATACCTATTAGGGGAGTGGACTCACTATCCTAGAGCTCACTACTCAAATGGTGAAGGCTACAACCTTCTGATTTTAGATACACAATATATCTATAGGTGAACTGTTACTATGACACTACTTGTTTGATCAATTCCTTTGGTGTGCTGATACTTTGACCTCTAGAAAAGCTCTAATACATCATATGCTATCTTCACATACCTTTTCTCTACTTGTCACAACTCTATTACAACTTCCATACCAAATACAATGGGTGCATCTTATATTTATACGCTCATACAAACAAAACAATTAGGTCGGCCCTATAACTAATTACAAACAATGTTTCCAAATGAATTAGCTTAAGTGTGCTTACAATTATACATATAAACATGTTGGCAACCTAAATACAATGGGTGCATGGTCTTTATAACATTATATTATAATCGAAAACCAAAATGCTAACTGTCGGCTCCATGCTCTGTTCTCTACTAGCACACACTAGCTATGCAACTTCAACTGACTGTAATTTTTACATCTTTGCATATCTACTTATACGCTCATAGAATAAGAATAAGTATAGTCTAACAAGCTTAACTTCTAGGGTGCATATCATAATTCATCCATACACATGTGCACTAATGCTTTGAGCTGTAGGAACTCTGTACATTGTCTAGTCTTCAACACTTAACTGATTTCTGATCTTTACACTAAGTGTGCTGACTCCAAATTGCTATATGAATTTGTTGCCATAATGAAAACACTATATCTAGTTATATATCTTAGTATAGAAAACTTTCCAAAAATCTCCCCCTTTGTCATTGATGGCAACAAAGGAATATGGCCAAGTCTCTAACTATTCCTTTACACAAAAACTTTTTGTCTTGTATACTTCTTTATACATAATCTTATATCTCCCTATACATATATGTACTCCATATTCTATACACAACTCCCCCTTTGACATTAATGACAAAGGTGCATCAAAAAACTATATCTATACATACTCATTGAGGGAAAACATCCAGATATGAAATCTTGAGGTTCTGGATCTCCTTCTTCCAAAAAGTTATCAGAGAGTTAACTACTTGGAGATGGATGCATAATGCATATTAAAGCTTCTCCATCTTCTCCAAGTCACTGATGGGACCATGATCATAAGTTACCATGGTGGCATCAATCTCCTTTATATTTTGATTGAGGATGTCTAGAGAGGGCGCAAGACCATTCCTCAACTAAGTCTATCTGAACCTTATCCTTGATATCTCTTTTTCTTCCTTCTCAATCTTGTCTATCTGTCCTTGGTAGACATTGTTGCACATGTTCACATTTGTGGATGTGTCTATCATTGAATTCTTCACTTGCTCAATCATTGCTTCTGCCTCTTTTATCTTCTTGAAGTGAGCATTGGTGAGCTTGTCTTGATCCATGCATGTTGCAATGATCCTTCTTCCTTCATCAGCAACATCTTTCAATGATGCTTGACTAGACTTAAGAGAATTCAAGTCTAGTGCAAAGTTGCTCATTAGTTCATTGAGTCTCTTTTTTAGGTACTTCTCTTCTGCTATTATAGACATAGATTCTTCTAGGTTAGAGAAATTGCTTTTGAACTGTGAGAGAACTATACTCACATCATCAAATGAATGTACATTTTTCACTTTCTTATCTTCAAGCAAAAAACTATTCAAAATATTAACTGATTCCACAAGGAGAGGATTTCTCATTACTTGTTTCTCCTTTTCCTTCTTCATAGCCAGGATGCTAAACTTAATCAGGTCTTCTTCTTTCCAAGAGTCCAAACTACTTGTGTCAGGTGTCAAACTTGACAACAATCCTAAGGAGGGAGTGATGGGAGTGCTATCCATCACCTCTTGTTTCACCTTTGTAAGATCAACAGAAGTATCTTCTTCTTTCTTATTAGATACATCTTCTATAGGTACGTCTTCTTGCTGAGTGGGAGGTGTATTGCTGCATAATATTTCAGCTTCTTCAGTATTGACAAATGCTTCCTCAAACTTGTCCAAATCCTTATCAGCAGCCGCCATGGCTATTTATACATTATCTATGATAATAGTGTTGTCTTTGTGTGATTCTGAGATGGGTGCAGACTTGTATGCTTCTGTTTGAGTTTCTGCTATGGGTGCTGAGTCTCGAGGACCTATCATTGGTACATTGAAGGTCTCTTCTACTTTATCTTGCTTACTAGGTGCATGAGTGATGGGCGCAGTAGGTGGTTTTATGTGTTGTTCTAATAACACCTTTTCAAAAGCCTTCTCTATTTCCTTTTTAATCAGCTCATAGTCTTTGTTCATAATGTGAAGAGTTCTCATCTTTGTTCTTAAGTGTGGCTTCACCAAATTCAATATTAGTGCCTCTTCTTCTTTAGAACATACTGATAGAGTATCTTCTAATACTTTTTCTTTGATCCTTAGATCCTCTTCATTTTCTTGTCTCTTTTGGTACTCTAAAATATCCCATACTTTATCTAGAATAGAGGTTTTCAACTCAAGGACTATCTTCTTGAACTTGATCATATGTTTGACAATCATACTATGTATTTTTGATTTTTCAATCTCACTGTATGTATCATAATACTTCCCTACTTGATCAATTCTCCCCTCATCAACAATTATTGTGCTCAAAACTTTAAGGCTAGGTCTAAATCCTACCTTAGGAGGTGCTTGAATGTTTTTCCTTCTCCTTGTAGCATGTGAGGATGGATGACTAGTGCTAGCTTCTTTCTTCCTCTTGACCATTGGCTTATACTCCAAAGGAGTATCTTTGGGCGCAGAAGGAGTATTGTCATCTTTACCCTTCTGACTGTCATCTGATTCAATTTTTATCTTCTTCAACTTAGGATCTTTTTCTTCCTTTGTTGTTGCACCTTTCAATTATAAGGAAATATTTTCATCCCTTTCTTTATCAAGGTCTACTTGAGATACACCATGTATTCTCAAGATCTCAGATGTGACCTTTGCAACCTTTCTTTTTGTTGCAACACTGTTAAGTTTTGCATCAACTTCTCTGGTCTTTTCTTCATATGTTCCCCACCTAGGTTCATTATCATCTTTTGGGGCTGATAGAAATACCTATGCATAGGCTTCAAGAATTTGTTCCTCTACCTCATAGCCAAGTGGATGAATTCACTTAGTTCTTGGTTCCACAGCTTCCATACATGTAGTGTCTATCTCCACCATAAAGCATATTGAATCCTTATAATTTTCCACAATATTCTCAAGAATCCTGTATCTCATCTGCATCTTAACCCTAAAGGTCTTCAATTAAAAGGTTATATATGTACACTCAAATAATTTACTTCTCTAAATCATTATTTCCAAGGAAATCCATGAATGGGAAACCTTGAGAATGTGACCTAGAGCTCCCTATGCATGGAGTTGCAAGGATATTTTGATTGCTCTCAGGTAGAGCTATGAATCATATGACCTTGCTAGTCAACCACACAATGGGAGATTCAATGAAGACAAGGGAAAGAGTGCCAATATCCTCAAGAATCTAAATGGAAATGAAATGCAACTATGCTACTATGCCAATGGAAGTAAGCTATGAAAGGAAATGAAAGTGTTACAAAACCTTCCTAATTAAGCTATGTGAGTTAATCTAAAGCATAAAGGAAACTAAGATAAAAATGTAATGTAAGCTAAACTATGATGCAAGAATGAAGACTAAGAACAAGAAATCTCCAAAAGCTCTAAAATCTCCAAGAAAACCTGCAGCATAAAGTTAGTACTCAAAAGATGGATCTAGAATGAAGAAGAGAGCTCTTCTTTTATAAGAAATGAGAAACAATAGATGATGGAGATTAAGAGGAAAATGATTTAATCAAGGGTGGGGCTTGAAGAGGGATCAATCCTTGTGCAAAAATATCCTCCAATGAGAAATAAGAGTTGACTTTTGTGCCCCATGTGAGACAAAAAGGCCTTTTTCCCTTTTTATAAAATAGGAATAATACTTTATTTGTGCAACTTAGGAGAAGAGGGAAGTGGGGGATTTTTATTTAATAAAAGGGGAGGAGATTGATTTTAATAAATACTTAAGATAAAATGGTTAATCCATGGAATATAATCAAATAAATGATAGAATTAGGATTTGATCAAGGAAATGATTTGAAAATTGCCAAGCATTGATTCAAGAAATTGATAAATTGCAGAATGGGGCCCAAAGTCTAGGTGACCATTTTAGGGTGCATACATTTGCCCCTCTTTGACTAATGTGAGGTCTATTTGGGATCACATGTAGTTAAAGAATGGAATTTAAATGTGAGATCAATTTGGGATCACAAAACAACCTAGATGTGTGTTCGACAGATGGGAACACATCAAGACAAAGATAAGCTGGAAGACAAGACCAACATACTTGTAAATAGGAGATTGTCAAGTCTCAAATAGGAGATAAGAATCTCAAGCTGAGTTGATTGATAAAGCTGAATCAAGATTTGAATTTTGATAGGTATTGCCCCCTTGGAATTGAAATTGAAATTAGGTAGAGGGAAACAACAAATTGATAAAGTTGATCAAATCACTAGGAATCATAATTGAAGATGAAGGATGATAGAATAAACATCAAGCAATGAAGATATGCCCCAAAGAGATGAAGTGAAGGAGATGAATGAAAGACTAGAAGGTTTGAAAGAGATGGGGGTGAAGAAATGAAGATGCCCCAACAAAGATCAAATAATCAGGCCTCAAATGGTCAGCCAATTGCGCAGAAGAAGGGGAAATTTTTAAATGCAATTTTGACCATCAAGATGAACTCGAATTTTAATTTTGATCTCAAAAATGGATCCAAGATGTCAATATTAGTAGCTGAAGATCACTGTGGCCAGGTGAGACCAGCAACTATAAAATGCATGAGCCAAGATAGATCAGTGAGAGCGGGTAGCATAGGCAGACATTGCAGAGCTCTAGAGAGAGGTGGCATGAGCAGCCTATTATCATGGTTTATACATCCAGGCCATACCAGAGGGATAGAGGGTGCCACGCTACTAAGAGAGGGCTAGGAGATTTGACATGGTACTTAACAGAGTAGTGGCACCACCTCCACCACCACCTCCCCCACATGATGGGGAGAGTCAGACTTAGGATTGGGATGTTAGATGTTTAGACATATCTTTGAGACTTTGATCCATATTTTGGGATCTCACATTTGTACTTTGTATCATGAAATATATATATGAGATTTATTAGATTTGTGATGTATCTGTGTATTTGTCTCACATGTGATGGATGATTCAGTTTTATTATCTTGTGATATTGCTCAAATGTATGATGTATGTGTTACAAATACTCATGTATAATTTCTCTCATAGATGTATGTTTTAGTTCTCATGTTATGATATAGACTCATGTTTCTAAAAATGATCTCTTTAGGGTATAGATATGATGATAAGATTAACCCCTTGTGATGACAAGGAAAAGGATGTGATGTGACAAATGAGGAGAAAAAGACATGATTGAGGAGAAGTGAAAGGTGAGTGCAGTTGACCGACAAGTATATGCAAGGTGAAAGGAGAGCTCTCTCCATATGCAAGATGCAAAACTAAACTAATATGAATCTAAGAATGCAAGCTATTATGAAAAGTGTTTGACTTGCAAGGTCACAATGCTATTGGTCTCTAATAATCATCATCAACCTTTATTGGTAGTGTCATAAGATCATACAATACTCACTAGTATGACTATGGGTATATGAATATGATCTATATCAAATAGATATGTGGGAATCCCACCTAAGCATCAAAGACATGTAGGTCAAGATGACTAGTGCAATGAGGTTCCCTAAGTTTATTATAGCAAGATTATGCTTGCATCAAGACACAAGAAAGTCAAGATGGCTATAAGCATGCACTTGTGGAAAATAGTCAAGGATAATACCTTGTAGGTCCTTAGTGTCAAGTGGAACAAGCATAAATGCTCATGACAGTGAGAATCAACAAAATATACCCACAAGTAGAGAAAGAAATAAAACATGTCCTCATGCCCCCAGCTTCTAGCTTAGCATCATTGAAAACTATTAGGGAGAAAACACTCATCAAAGAAATCATCATAGACAACACACAAAGAAATAAAGTCAAACAACTCTCAATGAGGCAAGTGTTTAAGTGCATGTGTGTAGGTCATAGAATCAAAATTTGAGCATCACACCTACCAGTAAGAAATATCGCATCATTCTAGATTGTGGGTAAGATAGCTAATAAGTGTTGAGAAACACTCGATGCTAGGGTAGTGTTGAAAAACATAATTGGGGAATGTTGAGAAAAACTATGTGCAAGGTGTCCTAAAGACTAGCACATCTAAGAGACCAAAGCTAACACAGTTATGCCCCCTAGACAAAGACAAAGACCAATTCCAAACCAAGGCAACAAGGACAAGGCATGATGGAGAAAGGCTAAGTGTCAAGGATGCATGTGCTAAAAGAACAAGGGTGCAAAGGCATCAAGTAGCACCTATTTCCAGGTTTTCACCACTTGGATTTTATTGCAAATTTTTCTTTTTTTCATGAATTTTTATAATGTTTTTTGTATTTTTGCTACCAAGGTGCCTGTTTCCAGGTTTTCACCAAGGCACTTTTTCTAATTTTTTCTAATTTTTTGTTATTTTTTGATTTTTTTGTATTTTTTCAGGACTTTCTATGCTTTTTAGGATTTTTTTAGCATCATATATGAATTTTTTTGTAATTTTTTTTAGGATCAATAAATATGTATAAAGGATGCCCCGAGATAGAATAAGCATCATGGATAGAACTTCTTTAGGTGCAAAACATTGATAGGATCAAGGATCTGCTCTCCATTTTCATCAGATAATAAGTAAGCACCTATCCCAAAAGCTATAGTAATGATGTATAGTCCAAGCCAATTAGGTTCAAACTTGCCCTTTTGCTCTCTATTTTGTTGGCTCTTAGGATTTTCTATAGGACAAGATCTCCTACTTGGAATTCTCTAGGGTGAACCTTTTTGTTAAATGCTTTGGACATACACTTTTGGTAAACTCTCATGTGATTAAATGATGCTTTACATTTTTCATCAAGAAGTTCTAGCTCTTGCAATCTCATGGTGCGATAGTCTTCATTAGTAACTAGACCCTTGAGAGAGACTTTAAGTGAAGGAATCTCAACCTCTAAAGGTAACACTACTTCAACGCCGTATGTAAAGGAAAAAGGAGTAGCCCCTGTTGGAGTATGAATACTCATTCTATAGGCCCATAAGGCTAGATTTATCTGTAGATGCCAATTTTGACCATTCTTATGAACTGTTCTATGGAGGATTTTGAGAATGGTTTTATTCGAAGCCTCTGCTTGACCATTTCCTTGTGGGAAGTAAATGGAAGACCAATGTTGTTTTATCTTGAATTTCTTGCAAAGTTTCTTAAGCTCCTTATTTTTAAACTAACCTCCATTGTCAGTGATTATCTCAAAAAGCACTCCATATCGACAGATGATATGGTTCAAAATGAACAGGGAAACTATCTTGCCTGAAGCAATAGAAAGTGGGATAGCTTCCACCCATTTGGTAAAGTAGTCAGTAGCAGTGATGATGAATTTGTGTCCACTTGATGAGTTGGGATGAATCTACCCAACAAGGTCAAAGGCCCAATGCTAAAATGACCAATGAGATATAGAAGGAATAAGCTTCCTACCTGGAGCATGTATCAGGTTTCCATGTTTCTGACACTTTTTGCATGATTTGGCAAAAGCTATTGCATCCATCTACATTGTGGGACAATAGTACCCCACCCTAAGCAACCTTCAGGCCATGGAAAGACCATTAGAATGTCCTCCATAGATGCCCTCATGAATGTCAACTAACACTTGATTGGTTTCCACCTTTTCCAAGCACCTAAGAAGTGTCCCATCTAAACTCCTCCTATACAAATCACCAGAGATAAGGGTATGGTGAGAGGCATTGCGAGTAAGGTTTCTTCTTTTAGAATGGTTGAAGGTATTAGGGATAATGTCATCACAGAGATATGAGTAAATGGCACCATATCGAGATGACCCATGACCCACAAGGGTACATATAACTTGGCTTTCTTGGGAATCATAAATGGGATAGTGTAGCTCTTCCACCAGGAATTCAAATCTGGTCTCATGCTATTCTAGCTGGAGAAGTGAAGCAAGTGTGGCCATGGCATCAACTCCTTTGTTTTCTACTCGAGGGATTTTCTGAAATGTGATGAATGTGAAATATCATCTCAATGAATCAACCATTTTCTTATAAGGTACCAATTTGTCATCTTTTGTTTGATAGTCTTCATTAACTTGGTTGATTATCAACTGAGAATCCCCATAAATATGTAGCTCTGTAATTCTCCATTCTATAGCTATTTTTAGTCCATTTGTCAAGGCTTCATATTCGGCTATGTTGTTTGTGCATGGGAACAATAGTTTGTAGGACTTAGGAATTATGTACCCATGAGGGGAGACAAACAACACTCCAGCTCCTGAACCATTTTTCATGAAAGATCCATCAAAGAACATCTTCCATGTTCTCTCACTTATGTACATGAGGTGCTAATCAGGAAAGCTAACTTGAACAGGCACATTGTCTTGAATAGGAAAATCAGCTAACTAATTGGTGATAGCTTGTCCTTTGATAGCTTTGCATTCAACATACTCGATGTCAAATTTTGAAAGAATCATCATTCATTTAGCAAGTCTTCCTATGAGAGCAGCCTTACCGAGTAAGTATTTGAGAGGATCAATTTTAGCTATGAGGTGTACTGTATGTGCAAGCATGTAGTGTCTCAACTTTTGGGTAGAAAATACCATGACAAGACAAGCCTTTTCAATACTTGTATAGTTAGCTTCATATGACACAAGAGTATGAATGATGTAATACATGGCTCTTTCTTTCCCATTTTCATCAATTTGAGCCAACAATGCCCCCAAGGAAGATTCAGTTGCTGAGATATACAAAATGAGTGGCTTTCCTGGGATAGGAGGCATTAAGATGGGAGGATTTTCCAAGTATGCTTTGATTTGGTCCATACTCTTTTGACATTCTTCATTCCAAACACATTGGACTCCTTTATGTAGGTTCTTATTGAAGGGCTTAGCTCTATCTGCCAATTGGGAAATGAACCTCCTTATAGACTGAAGGTGTCCTTGCAAACTCCTTGTTTGACTGATGTTTTTGGGAGGTGGCATATCCATGATCGCTTGGAATTTTTTAGGATCTACCTCTATGCCCTTTGCTAAAATAATGAAGCCTAGCAATTTTCCTAAGGTAACACCAAATACACACTTTTTTGGATTTAATCTAAGTTGAAACTTTTCCATTCGATCTAGAATGACTTCTAAATCATCCAAATGTGTGTCTCTCTTTCTAGATTTAGCCAAGGTGTCATCCACATAATCTTCCATATTCTTATGCATGATTTCATGAAAGATATTTGTCATAACTCTTTGGTAGGTAGCTCCTGCATTCTTTAATCCAAAAGGCATGACGTTCCAACAATAGGTTCCCCATGCGCAAGTGAATGCCATCTTTTCCTGATCTTTAGGAGCTATCTTTATTTGGTTATAGCTAGAAAACCATCCATCAAGGAATGGATCTCATATCCTGTAGTCATGTCCACTATCATGTCTATGTTAGGGAGTGGAAAATCATCCTTTGGACATGCTCTATTGAGATCTCTAAAGTCTATGCAAATGCGAATGGACTTGTCATGTTTAGAAATTGGGACAATATTTGATATCCACTCAGCATAATTAATAGCTCTGATAAATCCTACACTGAGGATTTTTTCTAATTCTACTTTCACTAGAAGAACTATGTGAGGGTGCATTTTCCTCAACTTTTGTTTGACTGGTTTTATTCCTAGAGCTATGGATAAGTGATGCATAATGAGATTAGTGTCCAATCTTGGCATGTCTGAATAATTCCAAGAAAAGTTTATCTTCTTTTTTTTGTAAGAATTTGGTGTAGGCTTCCCTTTCTTGTGTTGACAATGATTGAGCCAAATGTACTATTTGTGGAGCCTTGTTTGTGCCCAAGTTAACTGACTAGGTAGGCTCAATAAGCACTGAAGATCTATCCTGGAAATAACTTGGAAGATGGTCAAGTACCTCATCCTTGGGTGCCTCAGAGAGGTTTTCACCCTTGGATACATCATTTATTTTTACCTTTTTAGGTTCTGACACTGCCACATAGTGGTTTTCACCATCAAAACTCTCATTCTTTTATTCTTTTCTTTTTATTTTTTGATTGAGGTACTTGATGTCTGGCTCAGTCATGCTTGCAACTAGTTCATTGGTGGAAGAGACTACAGGTTCAATGGTGTTTAGGTAATAGGCTACCTCATAGTCATTTTGGAATGTTAAGAGTGTAGGCTCTTGGTAACGTTGAGACCAATCAATGAGGTGAGGATAGGCAGGGGTAAATCAATGACATGTTCAATATTGTGGATACGGATGGGGTCATCTCTAGTGATTGTAGAGTCAGGGTCTATCAAGTATCCTTCTAAGTGACCCAAATCAGGATTAGTCCTATCAAGTGAAGAATCATCCACTAAAGTGACCTGTGGATTCAAATCTTCTAGTCCTATGCATGACTCGTTAGCTATCTCAGGTTGAGAACTAAAGGTATGAATGATATCAACATCCATGTCGACTGTAGAAGAATTTGAGAGAGACTCCCATTCATATTCATGTGAATCTATATCTAAATCCCAACTGGGATGTTTGCACCATGCATGTTTACAACACCTTGAGGTAGAGGCTCTAATGTCACCAAGGGTAACATGTGCTATAATATGATCTTCTGTGTCTGATTCTTCTTGTGCTATGTTTGCATGAGCAACTAGATTGTTTGAATCTCCCCAAAGGATATTGGTGGAAGGGACCCAATCTTTCCACATATCCTATTGGTTTGTCAAATTGGGCATGTACTCTATTTCATCATCACTATCTGACTTAGCAAGGATAGGAGTAGTATTATTGCTATGAATCTCAAAGCCTAGGCCAATTGTCTCCTTAGACTTGTGTCTAAAAAGAGCATGGTCAAGAGGTTCAGCCCTAGCATCCAATCTATGACTAAGGGGACCATGTCCTGGATAGACCATATTTTTAATGAGAGTATACCCTCTTCCATAGACCTTAGGAGAGGGAGAGAAGTTTTCATTATGCATGTATTTGTCTTCTCTATAGATCTAGTCTCTGATAGCTACTTCTTCCTTTTCATCTTGGATGGGTACTAAAGACTCCACAAATATTCCAAACAAAGTCATGGTAGAAGAAGTAGGTTTCATCTCTTGTGAAGGCCTACCATAAGACCTAGGTGAAATTGGCATCTTTGCAAATGAGCCAAGCTGATATCATCCCATGCCAAGGTCTAATGTCTTGAATTTACCTTTGCACTCTGATAGGGTTGCATTAAAATCCTCTCCTTCTTTGTTGAAGGGGACATGAGTCCCTACTAAAATGGCATTAATAGATAAGGTACTATCACTTGGTATGAAAACTTCTACTCCATTGTATGGGAATTTAACACATTGGTGATAGGTAGATGGTACTACTTGCATGTCATGAATCCATGGTGTACCAAGTAAAATGTTGTATGCGAGGGGTCCAACATTAACAATTTGAAATAAAATGTCTTTCTCAATGGGTCCAATCCTAACAGGAAGGACAGTCAACCCCTTAGAGCTTCTTTCTGCCTCATCATAGGCTTTTATTATAATCTTCTTTCTGGTATCAATCACTTGCTCAAAATAACCCAAAGTCTTTAAAAGACTCAAAGAATGAATATTGAGCCTAGCACCCCCATCTATAAACACATGCCTAACATGGGTTTTGTGGATCATGACTTCGATGTGAAGGGTGAGATTATGTGGATGGCTCAAAGCTTTGTCATCATCTTCTGAAAAAGTGAGTTTGTGTGGGCTAGCAATATGATTGACCATGTTGTGGAATTGGTTGACATCTATGTTGGTAGGAACATTTTCTATGTGCAAAGCATCCTAAAGGATCTGTTTGTGTCTTGGGGATAATTCTAAAAGCTCAAAGATTGAAATCTGAGCTAGAGTTCACTGCAATTGATCAACAAGGTTGTAATTCAACTTAGGATTCACAACTGATTTGGTGGTGACATTCTTGGATGTCACTTTCTTGTGTTTTCTAGACTAGTTGGAACTAGGACCTCTAATGATCACATGACCTTGACTTTGACTTCTTGTGATAGCGTTAAGAGCTTGGGATGACCTTTGAGAGTGAGGACCTCTTAGCACCACCATAGGTTCTTTATCAAATATAGGAGGAGAGCCCACATCATAACCATAAGGATCCTTGTTCCTCATCATATTGACACTTTCATGCACAACTTTGAGCATACTGATAACATTTTCTGTAGATGTGTAGGTGTAGTTGATGTCAGCCTTGCCATTCTTAGTTTTAGAGGTTTCCCCCTTTTCATATTTGGGCAAAGGATCCTTGAATGCCTTATGGTCTACATTGGTGTTCAACCCATCAATCTGAAGTTTTCCACTCTCAATTAGATCCTGGATGATATGCTTAAGATTCCAAAAATGTTCAATTTTATGTCCAATACCATTGTGGAATTTGCAAAAAGATTTTTCATTCCACCAATGTGGTTTGACTTTAGGTATGTGAAAATTAACTGGATCTTGAGGTTGTGCAAGGTTGTTAGCAATGAGTGTCTTGAAAACATCCTCATACAAGTCACCAAGTTTAGAAAATTGTCGCTTCTCCTTTTTGGGCTTATCTTGATATCTTGGTTTATGCTCTTGTTGGTTGGAGGATGTATTGAGTTTCATAGCTTGAACTGCACTAGATAAATGGAGGACACCTTGATCCTTAGGTTGAGAAGAGTCCACAACTCCATCATTGACTACTTGTTTGTTTTTGTTCCAGTGCGGGTTCTTGCCTTTGTCCTTATGAGAGTTGTTATTATTTTGACTATTGTTGTTATTGTTATGTTTAGTCAAAATTCCTTGTTCTTTCAAGACATCCTCAATTCTACATGCAGTTTCGACCATAGTGTCAAAGGAATCAAAGACCATCTTCCAAACCTCATATCACATTTCAGGCACCAATTTGCCAACAATGATATCAATCCTTTCATGCTCAGGAATAGTCCTAGAATAGTGAGAGCACAATCGTCTCCATCTTTGTAAGAAGGTAACAAAGGATTCCCCTTGATTTTGTTTCAAATTGCACAAGTCTAACATAGTGACTGATCTTGACAAGTTGTATGCGAAATGTTAAACAAATTTGTGGATAAGTTCTTTGAAAGTTTTGACAGGAGGGGTTATGTTGGTAAACCACTCCATTTCTTGACCCTTGAGACTCCTTGGAAACAATCTCATAAGATGGGAGTCATCTTGGTGAAATTCAAAACTCATGATGTAGAATTGACACACATGATCATGTGGGTCACCATTGCCATCATATTTGTCATATTGGGGAATTTCAACTTTCCTAGGAAAATCCTTCATACTCACACTCCTATCAAAAGGATTAGGGAAAATTGAATCAAGGTTGAAAGAACTCTTGGGAGCCATCATTTTCTCCATCATAATTTTCATTTTCTTGATTTCCTCTTCTTGTGAGGGGCTTTGTTTCTTTATTTTTCTATCCACATCAAAGTTGTAAGGGACCCTTGCACCCTTGTTGATCAAGCTTTCTAGGAACTTATCCTTATTTTGCTCCACATAATGTTGGAAAAGTGGCTCTTGTTGCATCCTCATAAAGTCTTGAGCATCAAAACCTATACTACTACCTCCATGTTGGGAGCCATGATGAGCTCATTGGGAGGGTTGTCATGAGTTCATAGGAGGTGTTTTTCTCCTATAGTGAATGTGTTGTGAAGTCCTTCTTCCTCTAGGACTAGGGGATCTTGAGGGTGATCTTGAATACCTTCTACCTTGTGGGGTTCCTGAGGGAGTAGATGGTGGAGAGTTTTTTCCACTGTTGATACCCCTATTATTGAATTTTTCATTGAGCTATTGGGCTAAAAGCCTAGCGTGTTCTTCTTGTGTGGCTCTTCTCTCCATGTCAAACAAGGCTTGCCTTATAGACTCTAGTAGTCTAAGTTTTTCTTCTTTTGTAGCTTGTTCATCCAAAAAGGCTTTCTTTTCTCATTCAATTATTTTTAGCCTTTCACTTGTATATCGTGAGGTGGTTTGAAGTGGAGAACTTGGTTTCAAATATTTGAACAAGTCATTAGTAAAAGTTGCATTCACATGAGAATCACAAGGTTGGTTGTTTTGGTCTTCATGTTGTGATCGTTCATCTTAGTGAGCTCATCTATAATACCTTTCAGCTCTTTGGTGTGCATCTAGGTATCTAGTATTGATAGGAGGTGACTCTAGCTCATTTTCATGAGAGGAATCACCAAATAGCATGTTATCTCTATGTCTCTGAAATATGTCATCAAGGTTTTGATCCATTGCTTCCCTCTCCTTTCTAGTCATGGTGTAACTCATGTCCATATCTGATTGAGAAGGTGCTAAGGAGGTACTCAACTCACTAAGACTACTCTTAGGTTCAAACCAAACTTTTGTAGTATTCCTAGGAGATTGATCAAAGATGGGTTCTTTCCGCTTTCACTTTTGGCGAGTTTGGACTAAAGGTAATTGTTCAAAAACTACTGAGGTCATTTTCCTTGGTTCACTTGATACCTTGTCATAACCGACATGAAAGAAAAGACCCTTAGTGATAAGATGAATTTATGAAATGTTGATGTCAAACTAGGATAGTGAAAGTATTCAATTGTCCCAAAAGAGAGATGGTGAGATAGAAAGCTAATAAGAGGTATAAACCAACACTGCCACAGAGGTGCATAATAAAATGATAAGTATCCTAACACATATGGATCAAGAGGATGATTTACCCAAAATATATTTTTGATTGAAATTGAATTTATATGGAAGTGAATTTGGATAGAAGAGTACTAAAACTCTCCAAGTGTGCCATCAAAGAGTCTAAAGGTGAATCTTCTCAACAAGGATGATTCCTAACTTATCAATGACAAGCAAGATCATTGGTGAAATCAAAAATTACTAACTCAAGATGTCTAAATAAAAGAACCTAAGGTAAAAACAAGCTTCCAACAATAGAGTATGTAACCTACTAAAATCTGGTCAACCAAGGATAACTAAAAGTGACACAAATCAGTAAGACAACCAAAAGACTCTGTGCGATAGTTTTTAGAGTACTGGGATGATAGTATCTTTCCAGGCAATATTTCTGACAAAGGTTAGGTGAAAATTTCTAGGTAACTGGTGCAATAGAATCTAGGCAAATGGTGTGATGCAAAATTAGGGATGAAGTATCACACGATAAAATTTGGACCAGGGTGTGAAGATAGTCTAGTATCATACGATTCTTGACTAGTGATTGTGAAAATCTCTATTTTAAGCATAATTTGGTCAATGTTTCGATTTGGAAAGTTTGATTTCATAGTTCAAAGCATAGTAAAAATAGATAATAGATAGGTTTGCAAATAGTAGGTGATCAAACATGTCATCAAACACTTGAAACAAGGGCAAAAGAAACCTTGCCAAGACAAGCAATTGTGATATCAAAACCGAAAATCCTATGAATACTACCGTGATGTTTAATGTCCAAGAATGTTTACATGGGTATATCATAGTGAGAACACTTCAAGCACTTTCTAGCCCAAAAAAACAAAGGCTCAATACTTAACAACTTGGCACACACTTGATGTGCCATCGCCTCACACAAAGTGGTTGCCCACAATAGATGTTGGCTTTGTCGTGGAAGTGCCAATGACATAACCAAAGGAACATAGATGGTGAGTAATCTTGGGGTGATTCAGGTTATTCCACTTGGATCAATCCTTGCACCAAGATGCTAAGTGGAAAAATAGGGTGGCTTCTATCTATGGTTCTTAGTAAGGGCTTTCATTCATAATACCCTCTTGTTCCCTAAAGGGACTCCTTACCTTGCGGCAAGTAATGGACCTCGCGGCCACAAGAGTACCTTAAGCATTCTTGCTTGAGATTTTCCTCATGGTCACAATCTCATAAGTACTCACACCAAGTGAAGAAAATTACTAAATCTACCAAGGTTTTGTGTCCTTGATAGCCTTGAGTTTATAGTGGGTCAGAATAGCTAGCGAAAAACTTGTCCCCACTTGGGTCATTCCTCTTGATTTCTCAAGAGAAGGCCCGCTAAAGGGTCCTAAACTACACAAAGAGTGGATCAACCTTTGAGGGTCAAGATTTTTGGTTCACCTCAAGGGTGAAGAGCATACTCTCCTACCTCAAAAATTTCTCCCAAACACACCAAGCAAAGGTTCAATTAGCCTCTTGTTTTCAAAATCTAAAGATGGGTCAAGATTTTTGGTCCACCACAAGGGTGAAGAGCATACTCGCCTACCACCAAAAGATTCCTACAACAAGATATTAAGTGTCTATGAAATGAAACAACTAGTATATGCCACACTTGAAAAAGAAAGAAATAAACAAGCACTTAATTGGTTTTTATGCTTTGGGCAGCCCTGCAAAAACAATTAGTAGCCCTTGTGCATTTGGAGCTTTGACATGTGTTCTTTTAAGAAATTTTGAATGAGAGCACCTAAAAGCACAACTTGTTAGCCCCAAAATGAGTTAACACATCAAAACCAATAATAATCTACAAATAAACCTCTGTTCTACCACAACAAATTAGAAATCCAAAACAACCAAATCAAATCTTGTAAATAAATGACCAAAACTAGTCACTGCCAAGCCTGTGCGACAATTCTATTAGCAAAAGAATCACGTGATACTTCTTAGTATACTGGTACGATATTTTCTCTCTGTGCAATAGATCATTCTACCTATAGGTGACATAAAATAATAGGACAGTGTGACAAAAACCTGCAAAGGCGTATGATACTTTAACTGGTAAAGTATCGCATTGGTATACAAAAGACTGTCGTACAATTTTGACAAACTCTCATAGGATTTTGACAATCTGTCGTATGATAATCCTTCAGAAAAAAATAGAGAGCCAAACCATAAAGCTAAATGATGATGAAAAATTGACAAAAATGCATAAAAAAGAAGGACAAAACAAGAGTGTTCTACCCCACAGTGGGCACCAAAAAATTTAAACTCAAATAATGTACTTCTCTAAGTCATTACTTCCAAGGAAATCCATGAATGGGAAACCTTGAGAATGTGACCTAGAGCTCCCTATGAATGGAGTTGCAAGGATATTTTGATTGCTCTCAGCTAGAGCTATGAAGCATATGACCTTTCTAGTCAACCACACAATGGGAGATTCAATGAAGACAAGGGCAAGAGTGCCAATATCCTCAAGAATCTAAATGGAAATGAAATGCAACTATGCTACTATGCCAATGCAAGTAAGCTATGAAAGGAAATGAAAGTGTTACAAAACCTTCCTAATTAAGCTATGTGAGTTAATCTAAAGCATAAAGGAAACTAAGCTAAAAATGTAATGTAAGCTAAACTATGATGCAAGAATGAAGACTAAGAACAAGAAATCTCCAAAAGCTCTAAAATCTCCAAGAAAACCTGCAGCATAAAGTTAGTACTCAAAAGATGGATCTAGAATGAAGAAGAGAGCTCTTCTTTTATAAGAAATGAGAAACAATGGACGATGGAGATTAAGAGGCAAAAAATTTAATCAAGGGTGGGGCTTGAAGAGGGATCAATCCTTGTGCACAAATCTCCTCCAATGAGAAATAAGAGTTGAGTTTTTTGCCCCATGTGAGACAAAAAGGCCTTTTTCCCTTTTTATAAAATAGGAATAATACTTTATTTGTGCAACTTAGGATAAGAGGAAAGTGGGGGATTTTTATTTAATAAAAGGGGAGGAAATTCCTTTTAATAAAGACTTAGGATAAAATGGTTAATCCATGGAATATAATCAAATAAATGATAGAATTAGGATTTGATCAAGGAAATGATTTGAAAATTGCCAAGCATTGATTCAAGAAATTGATAAATTGCAGAATGTTGCCCAAAGTCTAGGCGACCATTTTAGGGTGCATACAATATAATCTCTCAATGTGCTTTTAGTGCATGCTTTGTTAGATATCTGAGGCATGGTAGGAATGGACTTGTCTAGATACAAGTTTGATACTCTCCCAACTATATGAAGGTGCATATAGATGATTAGGGACCCAAACCTGAATATCTTTGTCTTGTCATGCTTGATAGCTTTGATGTTATCTATCAACTGTGCACGCAAGATCTCACACAATTTGAACTCTCCATCTTCCTTCACAAGCTGGATGGCTACTAGAATAGTTCCCACAGACACACTATTTACCCTGCTGGTGTGATGAAATCTGTAACCCAGTATCATTGACATCAATTTGATGTTTTCTTTCTCAATCGACTCAATAGTCATCCTATGCCTATCACTTTTTGACTTACATGCTTGCTCCACCATCTTCCTGACATCCTTTCCCACTAGAAGGACATCGCCTATTCTATAAGGGCCTATCATCTCATGTATCAGATCACTTATGATTCTTACTGGTACATCTCCAATCCAAAATAGATCATCATGTATTCTGCTCAATAAGATCTTTATCCATTTTGTCTCATATAATTCATATGCCATAGCATACTCAACAATAGGATGATTATTCCATTTGGTGTATTCATCCATGAATGTCTTGTCAAGTTTTAGCATGGTATCCATGTGCACCCTTAACCTATCTAGTCCAACAAGTTCTTTCTTATAGTAAATGTAAGCCCTTATGTCTTCTACATGCATGACACCCATAGGCATGCGGGAGAAAGCTCCCTCTAAATCATCTAGGGTAGATTTAAATGGGTGCCTCTTGAAAATAGATCTTTTCTTCTCAGTGACATCATAAACAATGTGAATGGCCATGACTTACTTGATAAATGCTTTCCAATTTATCTCTGAGATAAACTGATGGCTTTTGAATTGGTGCAATGAGCTAGGGTTTCTGCAACTGATCAAATGCACTACAAACACTGATAGTTCAATCTCTAAATATTCACAACAACTTCCAAGGCTCAATCTACTCTCCAATTGCTCTGAATATGAATGCAATGAGTGAACAAAAAACTTTTGGTGTATTTAAAGTGAGAATTTTTCCATTAATGCAACTCACGTAAACCAGGCTGTCACTTCAAAATTTCAAACTCGAGCTCCACTAACAATCAACATGTGCGCTCTTGCACAAAGGTTCCTATACACTCCAAAATATTAAGTCCAAAGGTGCATACTCTAAGGATGAGTATACTAGCCACACAGGGGTCTAGAGCTAAATTAGCTCCACCTATGACCTTGAGGGCCATTCATGCAGATGTAGAGGGTGCATCCACTAGGGATGCATCTAGTACATTCTCATCAAATTTTTCTTTCTTTCCTTCTGTCCAAATCAAGCTCACATCCTCTGAGGCTTTCACAAACTTGACTTCTGCTTCAGGATCCAAAACTGGTTCTTCAGCCTTTTTAGGGCTTTCCTGACCTTGCATCCTTGATCTACAAAACTTTGAGATATGTCCAGCCTTGTTAAGGTGTGACAAATGACTGGAGGTCTATTATTCCTCGATGCATTAACATGAGTCACCATTTTGTATTGTTTCGCTATATGACCATTATAGTTACATATCTGACATGTGACATTCTAAGAACTTCTTGCATTGGTTTGATTCTGACTTCTTTGATCATGCTGAATCCTATTCTTCTTACTAGTCTTGCAATTTATTGCTCTATGATCAAATCTATTACATGAATAATAGTGGCCATTAAAAGGTCTTACCTCTATATAATTTCTTGCAATATGTTTATGCTTGTTACATGCAAAATAGGTGTGTTCTATAGGCTTGCACTCATTCTTAGGAGGACCACCATTGTCTTTGGTTTGATCTTTAATCTTCTTAGTATCAGTAGAGTCTTTTTGTGTCTCCTTTCTTGCTCGCATATTATCAATCTAATTTTGTGCTTCATTGTATCCAATACAACTAGTGTCTCCTTTGATTCTTCTTGCATACAATTGAGATTCTATCAAATCAGAACTGGTGTGCAATTTGTCAATGTGATTCTTTGCTTCTTTAAATTCAGACTCCAATCTTTCTTTGCAATTCCTTAGATCCAAGATTTCCAAATTTTCTTCCTTTAACTCTTCATTGAGTTGAAGATTCTCCTTGACTTGTTCATTATAGACATCTTGATTGTTCATTAGTTTGTCATCAAATTCTTCAAGCTGACTCAATAATGATGCATTTTCTTCATTCAACTTCTTGACTTTTTCTTCAAGATCATTGTTAGAGCATCCTTTCAAATCCTTTCTTAGTCTTTTGATAACTAATTGAGCATCACTGACTCTTTCTTTTAGTTCTTCAATTTCTCTTTCTGAATTTTCCAGGTCTTCAAGAGCGGCTTCAAGATTTTTCTTTAGATGTTTCATTTCTACTTTGTCCATGATCTCCTCAAGTGGTTAAACTTCTATGCTAAGGACTAGAGCTCTGATACCAATTGTTAGGAATGGGAACACTGAGAGGGGGGGGGGGGGGGTGAATCAGTGTTCACTATATTTTAACTTTTTACTTTAATCTTTATGATGAACTTAAATGATTAAGTACTAAATTAAACATTCACATAAACATGAAACATGAAATCAACACATGACACCAATATGGTTACAAGGAAACCCAAATAGGTAAAAACCCTGGTGGGACTTGATACCCACTAATATTCTGCACTAGTGTTTTGTGATCCTTGTTAGATGATCCTTTACCCTGTTAGGAGTAGCTTTACAATGCTTTAAGTATAGTAGACTTGGTTAAGGGTCAGACCCTGTTAGGAGTCTTTTACAATGATCCCTATTAGGGGAGTGGACTCACTATCCTAGAGCTCACTACTCAAATGGTGAAGGCTACAATCTTCTAATTTCAGATACACACTATATCTGTCGGTGAACTGTTACTGTGACACTGCTTGTCTGATCAGTTCCTTTGGTGTGCTGATGCTTTGACCTCTAGAAAATCTCTAATACATCATATGTTGTCTTCACATACCTCTTCTCTACTTGTCACAACTCTATTTCAACTTCCATACCGAATACAATGGGCACATCTTATATTTATATGCTCATACAAACAAAATAATTAGGTCAGCCCTATAACTAATTACAAACAACACTTCCAAATGAATTGGCTTAAGCATGCTTACAATTATACATATAAACATGTCAGAAACCTAAATACAATGGGCACATGGTCTTTACAACATTATATTATAATCGCAAACCAAAATTCTAACTGTCGGCTCCATGCTTTGTTCTTTGCTAGCACACACTAGTTGTAAAACTTCAACTGACTGTAACTTTTACATCTTTGCATATCTACTTATGTGCTCATAGACTAAGCATAATTATAGTCTAACAAGCTTAACTTCTAGGGTGCATATCATATTTCACCCATACACACATGTGCTGATGCTTGGAGTTGCAGGAACTCTATACACTGTCTAGTCTTCAACACTTGACTAAATTCTGATCTTTACACTAAATGTGCTGACTCCAAATTGATATATGACTTTGTTGCCATAATGACAACACTATATCTAGTCATATATCTCAGTATAGATAACTTTCCAACAAAAGGATCCCTAATGATAAATGATAGAATAAAATGTGAAAATGCTTATTGGGTAGATGGACTGAACTATAATTTGCTAAGTGTGGCACAATTGAACAATTCAGGTCACCGAGTTGCTTTTGAGAGAAAGAAAGTAAAAATTTTTGATGATGGAGGAAGACTAGTTGGAACAGGAGTACAATCAAGATGTAATCAATTTTATCTTGATACTGTTAAGTCTTCTTGCATGATGATGAAAAATGAAGATGCCTGGTTGTGGCTTAAAAGGTTATGCCATATGAATTTTGATAACATGATTAAGATCAGTAAAAGAAAAAGAGTTAGAGGTCTACCTAACTTGTCAAAACCTGATCATGTTATGTGTCATGAATGTTAGATAGGTAAAATGACTAAATCTAGTTTCAAAAGCAAGGATTATTCAACAAAGAAGATACTTGAGTTGGTTCATACTGATCTATGTGGTCCTATGAGAACTCAGAGTTATTATGGTGATAGATACTTTATTCTTTTTGTTGATGACTCTACTAGATTGATGACTATCATGTTCTGAAAAGAAAAATATGAAGCATTTAAGATGTTCAAGTGGTATAAAGCAAAAGTAGAAAAAGAGACTGGTAAAGAATTGAAATGCCCAAGATCTGATACAGGAGGTGAATTTATCTTTGATGAATTTACTAACTTCTGTAATGAGCATGGTATTAAAAGATAGGTCTCTACACTAAGGACACATCAGTAGAATGAGATTGCTGAAAGAAGGAATAGGTCAATAATTGACTGTGCAAGGACACTAATGCTGCAAAAGAATGTTGCTTAGACATACTAGAGAGAAGCTGTCAATATAGCTGTTTATGTTCTAAACCAAGTACAACTAAAGAAGGACACTAACAAGACACCCTATGAGTTATGGTTCTAAAACAAACCCAATGTAAGTTATTTTAGGAATTTTGGAAGTAAATGTTTTATTTTGAAAGATGAGAGAAATGGGAAGTTTGACTTGAAAGGTGATGAAGGGATATTTCTAGGATGTTGTAGTAAAAGAAAAGCATATAAGTGTCTGAATAAAGCTATTAATAAAATGATTGAAAGTACTAATGTTCAAGTTTATGAGTTTGATAAAAATAATGTAGAGGAAAGCACAAATGAACCAAAAGACTATAATAGATTCACTTACATTGAACAAATAGAGTATCTACTGAAGCTGCAGACTATGATACCCAATTAGCAGGAAAACAATACCAAGGAACATGAAAGAGAAACCGACGAGAAGGATGGACCTACCAAGCAAGAAAATGAACCTACCCAGGATGAACAAGAGAGAAGAGACCAAGTACTAGCAAGATTTGTCAAGAGACATCATCCTGAGACACAAATTATTGGAGACAGACAAGCTGGCATGCAAACAAGGAGTAAGACAAGACAAGGTACATGTCTAGTTTGTGAATATGAACCGAAGAATGTAAAAGTTGAATTAGAAAATGACGAATGGGTTAATGCAATGAAAGAGGAAATATAATAGATAGAGAAGAAAAAAACTTTGACCTTAGTACCCAGACCTAAAGACAAGAATGTTATCTGTACTAAGTTGATATTCAGGAACAAACTAAATGAAAATGGTGAGGTAACAAGAAATAAAGCTAGATTTGTATGCAAGGGATATGCACAGGAGGAAGGAATTGATTATGTTGAAACATTTGCACCTGTTGCTAGATTAGAAGGAGTTAGAATGCTACTTGCATATGTTGCACACAAAAAATTCAAATTTTATCAAATGGATGTTAAGTTAGCATTTTTGAATGGAATACTTGAAGAAGAGGTCTACATAGAATAACCAGAAGGGTACGTTGATCCCGAAAACAAAGACATGATATGTAGGTTACATAAAGCTTTATATGGTTTGAAGAAAGCACTGAGAGCCTAGTATGAGAGGCTACATACTTACTTGTTAAGTATTGGATTTGTTAGAACTAGTGAGAATAGCAATTTGTATATGAAAGGAGATACTGATGATACTATTCTTATTGCTGAAATATTTGTGGATGATATTATTTTTGGAGGTCAAGATCACATATGTAAATCTTTTGCTGATGAGATGAGAAAAGAGTTTGAAATGTCTATGTTTGGAGAGATTAAGTTCTTTCTAGGACTACAAGTGATTCAACAAAATGATGGGATATTCATCACACAATCTAAATATATCAAGGAAGTATTGAAAACATTTGGCATGGAAGATGCTAAATCTACGGGAACACCGATGGCTATTGGATGTAAACTAACTAAGGAAGATGAAACTATAGAGGTGAACTAGACACTATACTGATCCATGATTGGTAAGTTAATGTATGTAGTTCACAGTAGACCAGACATAGCACATGCTGTGGGAATTGTTGCTAGATTTTCTAAAAACCCTAGAGAATCACACATGGTTGCTATGAAAAGAATCTTAAGATACCTGAAGAAAACAAAAAAATATGGATTATGGTATCCTAAGGAAGGAAAATTTTAACTAAAGGTCTATACCGATGTTGATTGGGCTAAAAATGTGGATGACAGAAAAAGTACCCCCAGAAGAGCATTTTTCTTTGGTGAAAGAATTGTTACATGGACAAGTAAGAAGCAGGCTTGCATTTCTCAGTCTATAGCTAAAGTAGAGTATGTTGTTGCTACTACAAATTATTCAAACATTGCATATATTAAGCAAGTGTTGGAAGGAATGAATGAGGTAATCACTGAGCCAGTGATTATATATTGTGACAACACCAGTGCAATTAATATTTCAAAGAATCTAGTGATGCACTCTAAGACAAAGCATATATCTATTAAGTATCACTACTTAAGAGAACAAGTACAAGAGAAGCAAGTGAAGCTAGAATTTGTTACATCAAAAGAACAACTTGTAGACATATTTACAAAGCCACTACCAAAGGACACATTTGAATACTTAAGGACTAGACTAGGGGTCTATCCCCTGTCTACCAGTCACTAATGTGAACTAGATGTTGCATCAGCCTAATCTTATCAGAAGACTATTCATGTTGATGCATCATAGTTGACACTTTAGATCATGTCTAAGGTTGTGATAAGTTTGAAGAACTGGAACAAATTGGCATATCAGTATATTGAGATACAGAGAATGTACCAGACAAGAGAGAGTTACATGGCTACTATAGAGCAGTGTGTTTATTTGTTTCTTTGGCATTGTTGTCAAAGGGAGAGATAAAATAATATGAAGAAATATGCACTGATGAGAAACATATATCTAAGGGAGAGATAATTTGGAAGAAAGGAAGAGCATTGAAGATTAGCCATTGAGAATAGAAGCACGAACTTGAGAATTGAAAAGAGCATATGTGCAGATTGACAAAGCTGTATTTTGTAATGCTGTTTAGTAACATAGTAATTAAACATATTAAGCTAGGGAGAGATTGTACATTATTTGTTCACAGAGTTGTAGAATACATGTTTGGTATGTGTATGGTATATTTCATATTACTTGGGTTGCCATCAATGCCAAAGGGAGAGATTGATGAACTACAACTGATTTAGAACCTAATTAAAGATCTGTGATTTAAGATCACCAAGCTAATTGATTAGATATTTAATATGATTAAATCAATATTATGTTGTCATTGATGTCAACTAGTTTGGAAACACTTATCTTGTAAGTTACTATACCGAAACATCTATAGAAAAGGAGTAAAAGAGATGAAGAACAAAAATATCTACATGAGGAAGATGTCTATGATAGATGAGGATAAGGAATACATTGGGTAACTTGTTGATGAGTCTATAACCTTATGATATTGACTTGATTATGTTTCATTCATCTATGATGAGGAAAAGAGCCAAAGGACACAAAGTAGTGTTGTCGGTTGATGAAGCATTTCAGTGTACATCGACGAAGTGTAGTGTATAACAAGCACAGTGTAAACCAAGCTTGTGTTCACTGACACATTTCTTTGTTAACCAAACAGAGCAAAGGAATTAAATGATTAGTTTAGTTGATAAGGATTGATGAGCTGGAAAGTACCTCAAAATCAATGTTGGAGATAAAGTTTGTTACAAAGATCGATGGCTAAAAAAATTCAAGGAAGATCTAAAGGATGAAAAGTAAATATGTTATTGACACATCAGCCAAGGATGGTTTAAGCGGCAAAATCAATGAAGATGATTAAGAGAAAAAATCTAATGGAGGAGAAGAAAATGGTTTACTTGTCTATATAAGAGACTAGAGTTTCATAGTGAAAATAATGCCAGAAGAAGGAGACTGCATAATTATCGCATGAAATTTTTTTCATGCATGCCTAATCAAACTAGTTAGTGAGAACTAAACTGTAGAGTTTTACCGAGCGTTAGGAAGCTATTACTGAGTGACAGTAAGTTACTGAATATTGATTGGAACAGAATTGATTTAATGATCAGAGGATTTGAATGAGCCTAATATTGATTTGTACATCTACAATTGAAGTTGTATTAAGATAGATCACCTACTGTTACATTTTAACCATTGTACACAATCAAATCTCTTAACCGAGTAGACTAGGAAAGTCTTTTATTTATCATTCATAGAATGAACATTGTTATCCTATCAACCCCACAGTGAATGTTGGTTGGACAATAACGGTTGGTATAGAATCCTCTAACAAGGTCACACCTAATAGTGTGTTTGTAACCTTTAACAGGGTTGGGTCTTCACCAACCTCACTTCAAAAGAGTGAATACTTTTTGGGTTGCCGGTCCCATGTGGTTTTTCCCTTCACAGGGTTTCCACGTTAAATCTCTTATGTTATGTGTTGATTGTGATATTTGTTTGATGTCATATTTAGATGTTGCATATTAGATTTGATCAGTAATCATTATATGATAATGATTGGTAATCGATAAAAGCACAAACAATATAGTATTTTAAGTTACCAAGTAGCAGAAGTTTAAGTTATTTGTTTTTTGGATTATACATTTTGTATTAGGACATTGGATAATTGATTCACCCCCCTCTCAGTTGTTCTAACAGTCAACCACTGCAAACACTTTGTGGGATTGGCCCATGTCTCCAACTGTAGATTTGGACATGGATACCCACTGACTACCCTTCTGAGGAAATTCCTTGGAAATGTGCCTCATGGCACCACAAGTATAACATGGTCCTCGATTCTAAACTTGAATGCCTTGAGGTCTAGACTACTGAGATCCTCCTGTCTAAGTAGATCCACTATATCCCCCTTTATAGGGTTGTTGTGATTGTGTTGGGGATGTATAAGGGGCCTGAAATTTTTATCCCTTCTTAGGACTCTGAGAGTTTGACTACTTGGGCTTTGAGCCCTGTTGTCCCTGTGGTGGCTTTGGTGCTTAGGTCTGCTAATACTGCTATTATTGCTAAGGCTGTGGGGCTTTGAAATTCTATGAATTATTCCTATGATTCCCTTTCTAAGGGGGCTTCTAATAGCTATAATTCTAAGGTGTGGAGTTATGGTTCTGAGACCTATCATGAGATCCCCTCTGAATATCCTCAGCTATGACTACTCTCTCTACTATGTAGCATAAGTCTCCTAGTGGAGTCATGCATACCATGTCAGATAAGATGTGGTTCAATCCCTTGATAAAGTGATTGACCTAAAGTTTCTCATCCTTCATGTACTCTACATAAGGGAGGATCTTGAGGAATTTTCTCTCATATTGAGCCACTGAAAGTCCTTGCTATTGAAGGTCGTGAAATTTGTCTATACGATGCAGCCTGAACTACTGTGACAGATATCTGGCCCTAAACATTTCTGAGAAGGTTCCCCAAGTGAGGGTGTCTATGTCAATGTGGACTTTGAACTCCTCTTGTCTCCACCATGTGGAGGTCATCCCTCTCAAAAGATGAACTGCCATATGCGCTTTAAGATTACTCCCATAAGGGTGCAATCAAAAGCACCTTCCAAGGCTAATAAGCCAAGATCAGCCTTTGTACCCTCAATAGATCCTGCAAAAGGTGGTGGGTTGAGTTGAAGAAACTCTCTAATCTAATCAGCTACATCAAGAGGTGGTCTCTCAAATATGCAAACCTCACCTCTAGGTGGAGGCTCTAGTCCCCTTGAATAGTCTCACAATAGGTCAAGATAATCATGCCATTGTCTCTCTCTCAAGGGTAATATATCTATGCTATGGATTACCTATCCCCATCATGAAATGCATTTAGATTGTCAACCCAGGGATGTAGACTTGAAATGGGACAACATAGTTTGTGTACTAAGTTCCTTTAGGAGTCAAAACACTTATGCTACAGGAAGATAAAATGCATGAAAGGAATCTATGCTATTATTGCAGGAAAGTAAACACACTTGACTATTGAATGGAATTACTATAGAAAACATATGAAATGAATCTAAGCCTATTTAATGCTCAAAACATTCACTATACCCATCTCTGCAAATGCTCCAAGAACAACTATAGTGGAAATGTTGTAGGAATAAAATAGTAGCTCTATTTGAAAATGGGAAAAGTACATAAAGAAAATATATTCCTGCTTAATCTAATCCACCTCCCAAGTGGGCCCCCTTGGTTGGCTTCTGCTAACTACTCAACACAAGAAAATAATCCAAAATCACTCTTCCATTAAATTCTTCTTAACTGGTTTACATAACAACTGAATAAATCATGAAGAATAGAAACAGAGAAACTTTCACTATGCTAAGTACATAATTCTATCTTTTCTCCCCCTTTCTAAACCAGTCAAAATCCCTTTATATCAAGGATTGATGCTTATTGAAAACATAACAGAAAAGTGTCATTAAATCTCACCACATACGGAGGAGATAAAACAACCACAACATGAGACAATTACTGCTGTCAATAGAATAACAGTTTAGAGTAAATGTAGCAAGACTAATTCCCTATATTTTTTGGAACAATAGCTCCTTCAAAGATCGACACCTCCATCGAAAGTGTGCTGAATTCTCTTTCCATGGTTGGTCTTCTAACTCCCTTCTTTAATGCAGATGCACCATTCTACATACCACTCCATGTTTACCTAAAAGGTTAGTACACTCGGTACACATATGCAAGTCAACATTTCAACTCCTACTTAAATGTTAGAACACAACTTGAAATAATTATATGAAGTACTGCATTATATTTATAATAGTCAGCAAAACATATCATTCAGGCTACCCATAGATTTTTGGTTTTAGCTATACTTGGCATTGGTTCACATAAGTATAAGTAATAAAATATCTTGGAAATGTTTGTCAGAGCATCAGAAAAACATAAAGATCATAACAAAATTGAGTCAATAATTAGACTCATCATTTGCCCCCTACTAACAAAATGCTTGTCCTCAAGCATTGTATTTCCTTGTAATTGTCTTGAAATCTCCAACAGTGGTCTTTCCCTTCTTTTCACTTCTGAAAGTGTAATAGAACCCCCTTGTGTACTCCAAGAGATTTCCTTGACGTTCCTCAACCAGCTGATCCAACCTAGAAGTACTGATGCCATATAATGGCCAAAAGAGTGTAGGTGGCTGGAATGATAAGGGCATCCATAGCTCCCTTTTGGGCTATCATCCCAACTTCATGTAATTAGCCACTCTGCTAACAACTACTTCATAATTAATGGGGCTATGTGGCTCTTCTTTTTTGAAAGCTTTTGTCAACCTATTCCACCTACTTTTGACCCTTGAAAGAGCTCTTTGGGCTGTAAAATTGGGAAACATCTAATAGTCTCTATAAACTTTATGCCTCAATACAAATACTTTCTCTCTAATTTTTGGCTTTGGTCTCCCATATGTTAAATTGAGCCAATCCCTCAGAAGAACATCAGGTTTGTGTGACTCAACCCTTAATGGTAGAGGCTCAGATTTCTCCAATTCCCTGTAAGTGTTCAGTTGCCTGTCATAATTTCTCTCATTATGTATCCATGACATTAAGGCCCATAGGTGAATATCCCCTATATAGAGTAGGGGATTCCACTCTGTCTCATGTGGGATAACAAAATTGTGTAAATAAAGCTCACATAACAGATTGTGTTGCCATGTTGGTAGAGTCTGATACAAACCATAGAACTCCTGAGCCATTTTGAGCTCACAATCAATATCCTTCATTGTCATCATAATTTGGAACAAAATAAATTGCTCCTTTAAGCAAATAGCATATATTCTAGGTGGAGGTCTACATGTTATCACCTGGTTAGCTAGTTTCAAGGCCTTATTCATTTTCTCTTTCTATTTCTTTAACTACTCTTTGAGATATTCAATCTCCTCATCCTTCTCAAATATCTCCCTTTGAATTTGATTCCTTTCCTACTTCCACCATGTTTTTTGAAAGGTAAAATGATTATATAGATGAAAGAGGATAGACTGAATCATTGATGGAGGGAACTCTTGCATTTGGGCTTTCTTTTTCTTCTCCTTAAAAGTTTGCTAGAAGAAATCAGTGAACCATGATGATTGGTAAGGTATAATGGACACATTATAATACATAGGATGCTAAGAAGTAGATTGAAAATTCTTAGGAATGTTTTCTTGTATTACTTCAGGGTTCGGCTCAAGCACTCCTTGATCATTCTAAGGCATGCTAATGCTGGGTTCTTGCTCATTAGGAGTTTCCTCCATATGTTGGGATTATGCCCGAGAAGGAGAGTCATTAGGAATAACTTCAACATAGGGCTCTTTAGCCGATGTTGAGGATGGAACATTTGGTTTCTGAGGAGAAGGTGGGGACACTTGTCCTCTCATTTGAGGGCTTCTATGCACAACTGCCTCTTCAACCACTACAGTTTAAGGTTGGCGAGACCTTTTTTCTTTATGTGCTATAGGAATAGATGTTGCAAGAGTGGTTACTATAGGACTCAATCATTTCCTTTTATTAATATGAATTATAGGGTTTGAAATCTCTCCTTCTAAGTTAGGGATTTCTTTCCTAACTTTCTGATTTCCTTTTCTTGAGGAAAAAGTGGGTACACTACTCTCTGGAGTAGGTTTAGGGGGTTGGTTTTTTGGTGGTAATTCTAATTCTTTTTCTTTCACAACTACTTGTTCAGTAGGGTTAGAAGATTCTACTACATCTTCTAGAGGTTGGGCCATAGGATTCACATGGGGTTGCAAAGTTTTAGTTTGGACAAATTCAACCCATGACATTGGGGAAACGTCCCTAAGAGATTTTTCAACCAAAAGCTTAATTAGGGCATGGTGACTAATAGAGTTTACATTGTCCCTTTGAGTTTCCTCAGTACCGACACTTAGCATGTTATAAAGAAAATTAGGAATATTAACTTGAATATTATGTCTGATACAACTAAGTAGCTTAAAATGGTGAGCATGTAGATTTGAAAATCTCCCCTCACAAGTTAAATACTTGATGATGTGTGTAGCTAGTTTTGGAAATGGCTGAGGAAGGGACAATCTACTGCACCCCTGCTTAGTAATTTCAAGTGGAGGATCACCCAGCTTTGAAAACTGAGCACAAGATGACCTTGTGTCATGCTTGTTTGAATAATGGTAATCCTATGACTTCCACAATTCTCTCTTCAGTGGCCACAACTGTCAATACCCATACTATTGCTTTCCCTTCTTCAAATGTACCCATGAATTCTACAACAACCTCCTTGTTAAACTCTATCAACTACAGAAAATAACCAAGCCAGCCACATGCATTGAACCTGCAGACTGCCTCAACATCTGCCAACAAAATACCATGAACAACTAGTTTATGTCTCTATAAATGTCTACCCATCATAATAGTGCCCAATTTTTAACTTTTGAGCTCTCCAACCCACTGTTAAGCTTTTAGTTTCTCTGCAAATTCCCTCTTTTGAAATGCAATTGTGATTCTTGAAAAATGCTGATATTTTTGCTTGCATTCCCTTTATTTCACTTGACATGAACTATAATAATGGAAATGATTTTAGAAGACATCAATACCTTAAGTGTGAGTTACCTCACAAATTAATTATGATCCTTTTGAAGTCATGTCAAGTTCAAGAAATCAAAATTTGAAAGTACAAGAAAATGTATGAAGGATTTAAAAATTAATGGAATGCAGCCTAAGTAAAACACTAATGTGACAGGGGTATGACAAGGATAGTTTTAGGAATGACACTTGGAAGTTAGTACACTTCCCCTACCCCCTAAAAAAGTTGAACAAGTGTCCTCACTTGTTAAATTTAGCACGAGGTTGGGAAACTGGCTTAAGGTGTATATTATACATTTAATGTAGTACTAGATATAATTAATTAAACCTGTGTGCTAAAAATAAGTAAGGAGTTAGAAAGTTGTACTTGGCTATGAATTATCATACACAAATGTGAGTTGATGAGAGTGTTGATTCTGGCATCCATGTAAGATTGCTGATGTGACATTTTATTGAAAGCATTTGAAAAGAGAAATTGTGGGTGACATGGAATTTGGGTGGGTGGTAGATATAGAAATGAGATGAGTTGGTGAGAAGATATAGAAAAATGAATGAATGAATATACCTCATTAAATGAAGTTTTATTATGAACGCTTAAAGAAAGCATGTCATGGTGAGACTGCAGGAGGAAGGCTTTCACCTTATGTTGTAGGAACTATTTCCTAAAGGTCTATTAAACTGGGCATGTTGAACTATTACAAGAATTCTTCTTTGGTTTGAGGCTTGTGATACAGGCGCAAGCGGTGGCCATTGACTAGCAACTTGAATTGCTCCATTATCAAAGACATGTTGAATTTCATAGGGTCCGAGCCATCTGGTTTGCAGCTTTCCTTGGTTCTCCTTTTATTTGGAATCATATAATAACGCCCAATCTCCTACTTGAAATTTCTTATTCTTGATATGTGAATAATGCCATCTTTTCCTTTGGTTTTGGATTAGTTCTGTTCTTTCTAATGTTGACTTGCACATTTTAGCCAAGGAGTTAAGATGGAGGAGATGTTCTACTTGTGCTGTAGGAAGATTGGTGTTGAGCTCAAGTGTTGTGTGCAATGTTTTGTGTTCAAATTTTATGGGAAACATTGCTACTTCTCCATACGTCAATTCAAATGGTTTCAACCCTATTGTTGTCTTCCATGTGGTACGGTAAGCCCAGACTACTTCTATCAATCAGCTACTCCAATCCTTGCGATGCAACTATACTGTCTTTGTTAATATGGCCTCTATTTCTCTGTTTGTCACCTCTGCCTGTCCATTGGCTTGCAGATGATAAGGACTAGAATTTTGATGCCTTATGCTATACTCCTTCATTAGCTCTGTGATCAGGTTTGATGTGAACTATGCTCCTTGGTCTGTGACAAGCTCTCTAGGTATGCCATATCTGGTAAATATTTCTTCATATAGAAATTTAGCTACTTTTTCATCCCTTGCATTTCACATAGCTTTCACTTCCACCCACTTTATCAGATAGTCTTTACAAACCAAGATGTAGAATTTTCCATTTGATGGCAGATCAATTGGGCCAATGAAGTCCATACCCCACTTTTCAAAAGGGGTTATTACTACCTGTGGATTGAGTGGCATCTCATCTAATTTCATTAGATGACCCATCCTCTAACATTTATCACATTTTTTTGTATAACTGGCTGCATCTTTATGTAATTGAGGCTAATAATATCTTGTTAATATTTTTAGAGTAGTTCGCTTTGCTGCAAAATGACCTCCACAAGGTTCATCATGACAAGCATGGAGTATATCATATACTTCATCTTCTCTCACACATCTTCTCATAACCTGATCAGGACCAGTGTAAAATAGATTGTTATCTATCCATGAAAACTGAAAACTTGTCTTTGCAAGCTTTTTCTTGTCTTTCTGAGAAAAATGTGGGGGCATCTTATTTGCTGCTAGATAATTGGCTGTCTACATACCATAGGATTTTTATTTCTATATGGAACAGGTGTTCATTTGGAAATGTATCTTCAACCTGATTAGTGTCTCCATGAACATTTTGTAGTCTAGACAAGTAGTCAACAACTACATTGGCCTTCCCTGGCTTATCAACAATTGTTATGTCAAATTCCTATAATAGTAAGAGCCATCTTGCCAATCTGCCTGTTATAGCAGGTTTGTTCATCATATATTTTATTGCAGAGTGATTAGTGTGAACAAAAATAGGATAGCCTATGATAGTGTCAAAATTTGTTCAATGCATAAACTACAACTAGGAGTTCCTTTTTAGTAATTGTATAGTTCAATTCAGGGCCATGGAGGCTTTTATTGATATAGTAAATTGGATTCTCAAGGTTACTAGACTTTTGTCCCAGCACAACACCTATGGCATAATCAAATGCATCTATATGGATGTGCAATGGAATAGACCAATCGGGTCCTTTTAGGACTGGTGTAGTGGTTAGGAGTTTCTTTAGCTACAGGAAGGACTCATCACATGCTTGTGTCCACTTAAATTTAGCTTCTTTGGTAAGAAATGTATACAAAGGACTAGCAATTTGATTGAAATTTTGAATAAAGTGTCTATAGTATCTAGCATGTCCTAGAAAAGATCTTACATCTTTTTGTTTAGTAGGGGTAGGTAGTGTAAGTATTACCTCTACTTTAGTTGGGTCCACTTGAATTCTTGTTACTGAAATGAAATGCCCAAGTACCACTCCTTCCTGCATCATCATAAAGCATTTCTCACTATTAAGGGATAGGTTATGTTCTTTATACTTGATTAGTACCTTTTCAAGATTCTTCAAAGCCTCATCAAATTTTACTCCAAATGCTATAAAGTCATCCATATATATCTCCATACAGTCATGTGATATGTCAGCAAAAATACTAATCATAGCTCTTTGAAATGTTGCTGGGAGATTACACAACCCAAAAGGTAGAGCTAAATATGCATATGTCCCCCATGGACATGTGAATGTAGTCTTCTCCTGGTCCTCTGGAGCAATAGTTATTTGATTATATCCATTATATCCATCAAGAAAGGAAAAGTACTTCTTACTGGCCAAAGTATCAAGGACTTGGTCAATGAATGGTAGTGGAAAGTGATCTTTCTTGGTAGCTTTGTTTAACTCCCTGTAATCCACACAAATCCTCCATTTGCCTCCCTTTTTAGGTACTATAACCAAAGGTGATACCCACTTACTATCAAATATAGGATATATAAAGCCAACATCTAATAGCTTTTATAATTCAATTTTGACTATCTCTCTTAATGCTGGGTTAATCCTCATTTGAGGTTGACGAAGGGGTAGGCTTCCTTCATTGATATATATTTATGAGTACATAATGTAGGGCTTAATCCCTTCATGTCCCCATAATCCCATGCAAAGGCTTTCTCATGTGTTTGCAACAGTTTGGTTAGTTGCTCCAATTGTTGTGAAGGCAACTTATTATTCACATGGAGATGATGACCTTTAGAAAGCTCTATAGTAGTTGTAAGTTCAAGCATGGATATTTCAGGGATAGGACTTGTGTTTAATTCACTAGGTAGCAATTGGTGGAGAATATTGGGTTCTGAAGGTAAGACACAATCCTCAAAATTGTCTGCATATGTACTTAACTCTAATACAGAACTCTCAGATACATCTTTGATTACCACATAGTCATTATTAAGAATGCTCTTGATGACTTCATCTTCCTCTTATAGCTTTAGAAAGGATTTCCTATGTAACATCATGTGCTAGACCATAGAATTTAGTTCTTCTTCCCCATCTCCTAAGTCTGGCCATATAGGTGTACTTAAATCTAGCTGTGGTTGAGCTAGAGGATACAATGATAATTTATTAGTGGCTTGCCCATCTGAAATTGTCATGTTCCCTGATCTACAAGTTATATTTGCATTAGCTGTTGCTAACCATGGACATCCTAGAATAACAGGGTAACTAGTAAGGTTGACCTTTGGTGAAAGGATAACGAAATCAACAGGGTACTCCCAAGAATCTAAGGCAACTATTATGTCTTCTATTATTCCATCAAGAGTAATAGTAGAGCTATCTACTAATTGTAATACTATTGGAGTAGTTCTCAACCCTTCAATGCTTAGTTTATTCATAGTATCCTTTGTCATTACATTAATGGTAGCACCTAAGTCTATTAATGCATTTTTGATAGACTGGCCATTAATGATTATATTCATGACTGGACTACCTAGATCTGAATATTTTGGTATTACCAATTTTCCTAGCATAATATCAGCCAATTGTCCTATAACATGAACTGTTGTAGGATCCTTTTTCTTTCTCCTTGGATTTTTAAGACAAGCTTCTTTAATTTCCTTTCCATAGACTGGAACATCTTTTATTGCTTGAAACAGGGGAATTTGGACATGCATGTTCTTAAGTTGGTCAATGATATCGAATGGCTTCTCTTCTTCTTTTGGTATGGGTTTCTCCATGCTGAGCCTTTGGGGAAATAGTGGTTTAGCTAATGTTTGAACATTAGCTAAGTTGGAAACATTTTCTGATGCAATAGTATTTGGAAAATCATTCTTTGGAATCGGTTCTGCTGCTGTAGGGAGATCTGGCACTTTTGTGATAAAGGGTGGTTTAGGTGCTGGTAAGGTAGTACCTGATCTTAGGTGTATATAAGCTATATTAAGTGCATAGGTAGGGTACTGCTAAGCATCAATAGCATACATTTGCTACTGTGGCTGTTGACTATTTGGATTTGGCTGAGGTTGAGTAGGTAATTATGTCTACTTTTGTGGACCTGCATTTGTAGGTGGTGGCATTATTGCAGGCATATTTTTTGGAGGTGGTAGAGGTGGATATCTAGGATTTGGGTTAGGCCATTGCTAAGGTCCTCTCCACTGGTTAGTGGGATGCCAATTTCCTTGTGGTTGTTTCCATTGGTTTGGAAATTGTGACCATTGGGGTTGTTGTGGAGGATACCATTGATTCTGTTGATTATTTGGCCAAGCATTATTCCAAGTGGGTTGATTATACTGTGGAGGACTTTGGACATTCCAGTTTTTCCACTAACTATTATATGGAATTGAAGTTTGTAATGGGTCTTGAGGCATACCTTGTCTCATGGCCCATGGCTAGTGTTGAGCAACAAAGAATACTTTCTCATCCTCTCCTATCTTCAAGTACTCAATTGGAAGATGCTGGTTCTTGAGGTTTGTGACCAATTTGCATTGACAATCCCTCTTTTGCTTGCAGCAATGAGGGCAATATTTAGCCAGCTGCACCTCTGCATCTGCATGTTTCTTCTTAGTGGTCATAGTGTCCAGGTGTGTAGCAACATCACTGATGATGTCTTGCTTGAAGTCTGATAGTAGGTTTGAAATCTCCATCTTTGAGATACCAGAGCCACTTCCTTTATTTAGCGCTGAGCGAAATCCTCTTCCTTTCTTGATTGCTACTCTAGAATAATTTATGAAAATCTTCTAAAGATCATCCTAGGAGGGCTGAGATATATCACCTCTAGCCATGAGGTCCAAAGCTTCAAGATAATTTTCATTCATGCCTCTTAGAAAAATCAGCTTCTTTGAATCCTCTTACAATGCATGTTGCAGGTTCTTCTATAGGCTAAATAAGAAGTGTGATGTGTAGTCCTCTAATGTCTCATCTTCCCTTTATGACATACGAAAGATGTCATCTCCTTTTGAATCACCTCCCTTGCAGTATTCCTTATACTTCCCTAGGAAAAAATCTATCATCCCATCCCAATTAGCTATTGCATTCACTCCTAAGCCCATGAACCATCTAAGGGTTGACTCTTTCAGAGTTACTAGAAATAGCTTTAGCTTATGACTATCGGTATTATAGTAAAAGCTTCAATACAGTATGTCAAACTCAAACAAAAAGGTGTCAGGATCCTCCGTAACAAGGCCATAGAACTTTGGAAGTGCTGAAGCAGGTATGTTCTTGAGGTTAGGATTGTTAATAAGACTTGGAATTGGAAATGGAAATGTAGGAGCTGCCATTACTGGAGGTGTTGGATATTGAAATTGTGGCTAGAAAGTATTATTGATTGGGGGGTTTTGAGTAACAGGTGGTCCTGAATTGGGATTATTATGGAAATTGGCTAATATTTTTGCAAAAGGATAGAGGTCAAATGTTTCTTGGGTTTATTCTTCTTCTATTGAAGATGATGCAACAAACTTAGGACTGGCATTAAGAAATGGTAATTCAAGCTCCTCAAACTCTTCTTTCAGTTTAACAAGTTCTTTTGGAAGAAATATACCATGAGCATCTCGCCTTCTTTGATGCATACAAGCTCACAACTTCTTGGTATTAACTAAAAACATGAAACTAATCTAAAAAATGACTCATTAAGGTTCCTAGTTTGACACCATCCCTGGCAACAGTGACAAAAATGAGCAGTATCACAATAGGTCAAGATAATCATGCCATTGTCTCTCTCTCAAGAGTAATATATCTATGCTATGGATTACCTATCCCCATCATGAAATGCATTTAGATTGTCAACCTAGGGACGTAGACTTGAAATGGGACAACACAATTTGTGCACTAAGTTCCTTTAGGAGTCAAAACACTTATGGTGCAGGAAGATAAAATACATGAAAGGAATCTATGCTATTGCTACAGGAAAGTAAACACACTTGACTATTGAATGGAATTACTGCCAAAAAACATATGAAATGAATCTAAGCCTGCTTAATGGTCAAAACATTCACTATACCCATCTCTACAAATGCTGCAGGAACAACTGCAATGGCAATGCTGTAGGAATAAAATAGTAGCTCTATTTGAAAATGGGAAAAGTACAAAAAGAAAATCTATTCCTACTTAATCCAATCCACCTCCCAAGTGGGCCCCCTTGGTTGGCTTTTGTTAACTACTCAACAAAAGAAAATAATCCAAAATCACTCTTCCATTAAATTCTTCTTAACTAGTTTACATAACAACTAAATAACTCATGAAGAACATAAACAAAGAAACTTTCACTATGATGAGTACATAATTCTATCTTTTCTCCCCCTTTCTAAACCAGTCAAAATCCCTTTATATCAAGGATTGACGCTTATTGAAAACATAACAAAAAAGTCTCATTAAATCTCATCACATACAGAGGAGATAAAACAACCACAACATGATACAATTATTGCTGTCAACAGAATAATAGTTTAGAGGAAACGTAGCAAGAATAATTCCCTATATTTTCTGGAAGAACAACCCCTTCAAAGCTCGACAACTCCATTAGAAGTGTGCTGAATTCTCTTGCCATGGTTGGTCTTCTAACTCCTTTCTTTAATGCAGATGCACCACTCTTCATACCGCTTCATGTTTACTTGAAAGGTTAGTACGCTCGATACACATATGCAAGTCAACATTTCAACTCCTACTTAAATGTTAGAACACAACTTGAAATAATTATATAAAGTACTACATTATATTTATAATAGTCAACAAAACATATCATTTAGGCTACCCATAGATTTATGGTTTTAGCTATACTTGGCATTGGTTCACATAAGTATAAGTAATAAAATGTCTTGGAAATGTTTGTCAGAGTATCAGCAAAACATAAAGATCATAACAAAATTGAGTCAATAATTAGACTCATCACCCCTGATGGAACCAACTTCTGGCTCAACCTGAACCTCTACAAATCTAGAAGGAGGACTCCTACTATGTTCCCTAGCTGAGGACCCACATCCTTTCATACCCTGTTATACATTCTGGGGTACAACTGGAGGCATAAGATCAAGAATGAGTCCTTCAAGGTTCTGAATGGCCTGAAGTAGTTTTGCATTCGCATTGAGAGGTGGTTCAGGAGGTGGAACTTAGTCCTCCTCTCACACCTCTACCTCTGGCTGTACCTCTTCTTGAGATAAAGAGATATGCCTACATCCACATCCACGTCCATGTCCACAACCCTATTGGGTGAGTGGAGGCATCCTACACACATAACAACACAAAATTTTAGCAACTACGAAGCGGGTTAGGTTCCCAAAGTTAACTAAACTGTGCTTTGATACCAAAATGTCATGCCCAAAAAGTGAACAAAACACAACTAATTTTTTTATAAAAAAACCTACTAACAGACTACCAACATACCGACAAAAGCAACAATGAAGAACACTAACTAGCATGAGACTCTATGTGCACGCAAAATGGTGCAGAGGAAAAATAAATGATTGGAAGAATCAAAGTGTCTAAAAACACCCTAGGAGTCAAACCATAGGAGGTTGACCATGTTTGACTAGTCAAACTTCATCAAATAGCTCCTAACAATACTATAGGGTTCCCTAGACTACTAGCTTCAATTGACATGCAAATCAAGATAGTTGACTAAAAGTCAACCAAAAGTCAACCAAAAGTCAACTATACACTGAAGTACGTGCATTCAAGCTAAAAGAAAATACAACTTATCTAGGAACACTTGGGCATGCAAACCAGGGCATTTGACCAAGGTTTGACTTGGGTTGACCAAAGAATCAACTATGCCCAAATGCATCCTACAAGGTTCTACTAAGGTTAAAACATACCAGGGTAAGTTTTCATGCACGGAAACCAAGATGATGTCCAAGGTTTGACTAAGTTGACCAAAAGTCAATTATGCATGACAAATGACCTGCAAGTCTAAAAGGGGTCATCAAGACCCTAGATGAGGCCATGGGGAGATGAAATTTTTTTTATGCCAGCAATTTTGATATTTAACTGATAGGTCATGTTGCATAGGAGAACTAATTAAAAATAAAACTAATTTAAAATGAATAAAAAATTCAAGTGAAATAATTCAAGGATATTCCCCTTTCTAAATACTTAAGTAAAATATCCCCACTCTAACATTCAATGAAGTTCTTATAAATTATCCAGACATTTATTAAAATAAATCTATAGATTAAATTGTTTATACAAATGAATTTAAATCTATTTGTTCAATCATTTAACTTACTAATTTAATAACTTTAATCTACGTTTAATAGAACTATATTTTCCAATACCAAATTTTAAATAAACAAATTTATTAAAAACAATTCTATTGAATGAAATATTCAAACATTTTAATATCTAGAAATAAACTAAAATAATAACTACTCTAAACTTTAGATTTAAACAACTCAAAAAAAAACTTTAAATAAATCATGTATATAAATGAAAACATTGCTATAAAATTATTTTAATATACTAAACTTTGCATATATAAAAATAAAATAAAAATAAAATTTATATTATTTTTTTGCTAAAACCCTTCCTGTGCAAAGACAATGACATGGGGAACAAGTTGGGTGTGCGCGTGCTATGGCACAACGTTGCCCAATGGCCCGGGCACCCAATGTGTGGGCATAGTGGGTGGCGCAACCAGGTCGCGCCTCCCCCACTGTGCTCACACAGTGGAGCGGCGACCGAGGGAGAAGATGGGGATGGGTTGGGGTAAGGCTTTGGCCGTACCTTCCATACCCCTCAACATAAGCAACAATTTTTTTTTAATTAATTTCTTTAAAAAAATGCATCTTGTGTGTAATCCCAAATGGGATTTAAAAAAAATACTTTCTCCCTACTTAAAAATAAATAAATTTATTTAATATGTTATCCTTTAATAACTATCACTTTAAACAATAGTAATATATTTATTTTTTATTAAATATATAAAAAAGAAAATATAATTGCTAGTGTAATATTAAATCCCTGAATATCAAAACAGGGAATAGTAGGAGTAATTTTTAAAAAATTTTAAACATATCATTGCAATCCATAAAATAAACTTAACAACTTGATCAATTTAGAAATTGAATTTAGACAATTTATGTTTTTGCCAAGTTTTAGAAAAAAATTGCTAAGTTTAAATTATTTTCCACAAAAAAAATATTTTCTAAGTACAAATTTCAATTTTTTTTTTTGAAATAAAATTCTGCATTATATCCCTTTTAAATCTATTTAAAATTTCCAGTATAGAACAAAGACAAACTAAAATCAATTTAATAGCTTACTATTTTCCACCATAATAACAGAAATTTAAATAAACTTTAAAACCTTAAACAGAATATACTCGATAGTCTCATGCCAAAATATCTCATTATAATGATTTCTCATTAATTTTTTTTAAAGTTCAAATAACTAGTTCATTTAAATTGAATGGGAACTACTTATCTTTATATTGCCATAAGTAAATTAAAATAAATTCCTTCATCACTTAAATAATATATATACACACATCTTTAAGGACAAATTGAATACTTTAAATGCACAACTTAAGTTATCGTGTAATAAAATTTCTTCAATTTTCATAAAATTTGATAGTTATAAAAATTCATGGAGAATTTGAAAATTAATGTGCCATAGAGTCCCTTTTTACCAAATTTTCATATTTTTCCACATACAATTTTTCAATAAATCTATAAGATCAAATGGTTATTTTACAAAGAATCCCCAATTCCAAAGTTTTGACATATACTTGAAAATACATTTTACAACAAAATTTTCAAACTGAAATTTTCTCAAGTCACAATTCCTACAAGCCTTGCATCCAGCTGGGTACCTGTATATGCAAGGTTGACCATGAAGGCTCACCTCCCAGCCTAGGCCTTTTCAAGGCCATCCCTGAGCTAGGGGATCAAATTTGAAACAGAATACAAATAGACACTCATACATGAAGAAAATAAAGAAGACACAAAGACATACAAACGATATTCCCAACAGGGTTTTACAAGAGGAAGATCTCCAAGAGTCCTTCCTAAAATAGGGTAGAGGTGGACTACCAGGTGGAGAAGCCATAGTACAAATAAAAATTTCCTTAGGCCACACGTGGACTTGGGAAGACCATCTTCAATAAGATTCGGTCTAACTCTCCTTATGTCCCCCAGGTGCTCGTAGGCCATACTTGGCATCATGTGTATCATGAAACCCCATGTCTATCCCTCCACACATGGAAGACTCTCCACATCCTGGGTCTTCTTCCTTCTACCCCCTTCAAGGTTACTCCACCCTCCCTAGGGTGAGTAGACCTTCAAAAATCTCATCCCAAAAGAATTCACAAAGTAAAAACAATATTTACAAAACTTTAAATTTTCAAGAAAAACTTTAAAAGCCATGGACTCCTTTAATGGAGCTCCAAGCTCAAACACATGCAAGAAAGAGAACAAAAATAACACAAGGGCCAACCTTACTCCAAGAAAAGGTTGAAAGTCTGAAAACTTGAAAGCCCTTCCAAGCCAATCATTTCCTAAGCTCCTTCGAATGAATGGTCTCCAAATCTATAGAGTGGGTGAACACTCAAACCCTTCCCCAAGCTTTCCCTAAATAGGCCAAACTCGTAAAATCTAGGAACCTATTAGAAGAGAGGAAGAAACTTCCATTCCCTTCTTCCCACTTTCCTTCCTTCACCATAAATGGAGTTGAAGGCAAATTTGAGAAGAAGAGAGATGTTAACCAAAACCTCACAACTCTTCAAATTCGAGCAACTTAGAAATCTTGACTTTAGGGGAGTCATAAATTAGTTTTAAGGCTCTTAATGGGTTGAAAATGACCCCTAACCCCTAAGGTACCAACTTGGGTAGCTAAACCTAACCCTAGTTAACCTATGGGAGCCCAAATAACCCTCCTAAACTCCACCTAAAATTTACACACGGATTTCAATTCTTGGTTGACTATCTAGAAACTTCCCAACCTAAGGTAAGTTGATTCTACCTTAAGGTTAACCCCTAGTCAAATCCTTGACCCAATCAAATATAATTTACTAACCGTAATCACCTAAAAATGGACAAAGATCAAATCAAAGCAAATCAAGTTAAATCAAAGAAAATCACAGAAAAAATTGAATCAATTGAATCACAATACATAATTAGCCAATCAAAACAAAAATCAAGTCTTAATTCAATCAAAATCAAAATTGAGAGCATTTTAATCAAGTGTAATCAAATCAAAATACAATTAAATCAATTAATTGTACAGTCTTGGAATAAATTAAATTCAACCCATTCAAGGGGTACATGGCTAAAATAAATCAATTAAATCAATTAATAAATCTCAATTACTCTCAACAACCACAAAAGGGAGGAAAATCAATCAACCAATGAGAGTAAAGGAAAGACATTCACATGGATCAAGCTAAATTCAATCTCAATCACTCAAAGTGAAATAGAATCTTGTCCATTGATCTTGTCTACTTGTCCCAAGCTTTGAGGACACAAACTTTTCTTTTTCTTCAAAGGGTGGAACCAAGGACTCAACCAAGGCTTAACCATAATCAAACATAACTACACCCCCTACCATTGGGAAAATCTATAAAAGGAAGACCAAATTCCTTCATAAAATAATAACCACATATCTGAGAATTGCATCAAACCTCTTGCAATTTGAGTTTAGAAAGGCATTTGAGAGCATAATTAGCATTTATCTTGATAATTGTTAGCTTTAGCATTGTTTATCTTTATAATTCTCATTCTAGGACTATCATTAATGAGAGCTTGCTGAGAGCTTTACAATAATATTCTTAGTTAGAGAGCCATAAGATGCTCAATTGGTCATTAATTTTGCTAAATAGTTGCTCTATTGTGGTTTAAATTAGTTACTATTTCATTTATTATTGATGTTCAACCTTAATTCTATGAAGATACTTTTATTAGTATACAAAATGGCACCCACTATGGGGCTTTGAGCCTCATTTTATCAATTTCATCATTTGGATCATATTTTGTATGCTTGTATTTTCAATTTTCCATGAATATTTTGTAGAAAATAGTTGAAGTCACGCATACAATCAATTCAGTCACGCCTACAGTCATTCTAATGATGCTTACAATTTCTATTTCGACACCTATTAGCTGAATATTTCTGCCTAGTTGATAACTTCTATTTTGTCTTAAATTCTTTTTTGTCGCCTACAACCTAGATGTTCACGCCTGTGAGATAAAGTTATCTTGCCTTTTGCTCGTAAAGTCACGGCTGTGAGTTAAGAAGTGTTGCCTATTGATTATCCGTCATCGCCTATGATAGACCTTTGCGAAGCAGTTTATAGACAAAGTCATGCCTAGTATCAACTATCTTACGCTTAGTATTGTTAAAGTGTCACTTTGAGTAAATCATTTTCCACAATTTTAAATTTTGTTTACACTTATCAATAAAATGTTTATGCGTAGTAGCATTTAAATAACGCGTAGCAGCATTTAAATGATGTGTAGCAGCATTTAAATGACACATAGCAGTATTTAAATGATGCATAGCAGCATTTGAATGACGCGTACCAAAATTTAAATGATGCATAGCAGCATTTCAATGTCATGTACCAGCATTTAAACAATGCCTACTAGAATTTAAATGATGTGTAGCAGCATTTAAATGTTGTGTACCAACATTTAAATGATGCGTACCAAAATTTAAATGACGCATACTAAGTTTTGAGTGACGCCTATGACTCTTAAAGTTATGCTTGCTATCAATTTGATCACGCGTATTAGCTAGACAATGTCGCATTCTATTTTTTGTCTTAATTTGTTGTCAGATTGATCAATTCATTTATCTAACTCTCTGTTTGTACATTTTGACTGTAAATGAGCAGGCACAGAAAGGTTCAGAAGCTAGAAAGCAGGTTTAATCAAGAAGAAAAGGCACTAGCTAAGAGGATCAAGAAGAAAAATGTTGCACATATCAAAGCTGTTCTTGAGACATCACAAGAGGAAGAAAACCAGGTATACCAAAACTATCTTGCAAGTATTGAAGCTTACAAAATGAAATTTATTTCTCTTAATTTGATTTTTACTCCTTAGCTCAAGTTTTTCCTTGAAAATTTGCAAATAAGGTGCTTAAAGTTCATTACATAATTCTTTGCTTCATCAATTTCGATTTGGTTTCCCCTCATTGTGATTGTTGGTGTTGACTAACTTGCTGGTGGAAAAGCACATTTGGAAGGAGCTATTGCCAAGGTAGGAAAAAAACAATGAAATCACTCAAAAATGCCCCTAACTTTGGTTAGCTCCAAAGAAAAGGTAAGCCTCAACTAGTCAATATTTTCCCTTAACTTGTGGCATTTGGTGCATTTCAAGAATCTAGTAATTACAAGAGAAGTTAAGGAATCAAACACATAAATCAAAGCCCCTTGTTTGTGGAAGAGAGTAGAAATACTCAAATCCCTATAGTTAGTGGGTGAAATTAATTGAATATTGCTAATTGTGTTTGGGAACTAAAGGGAAAGTTAGGGATATGCTCTTCACCTTTTTGGTGAGCCAAATTCCCAAAAGCTTGACCTTAATTCCATTTTCCTTGCTTTAAAAATGAACATGCTAGAACTTTAGTGGGTTCACCTCCCAAGTTTTCCTTAATGAGGCCAATGAGAGGGACAACCCAAAGTGGGATAGGCTCACTTTTGCTGCAGGGATCCAACCCACTATAAAATGAAATGCATGTATCCTTAATGGGGTGCATGACAAAAGGATTTTAAATTTTTTGAGCTTCCTCTAGTAGTCCTTACAGATTGCGCAAAATCGTACCTTGGTGCATGTGGGAAGCCCCTTAACATACTTGGGGGATGTAAGTTTAAAGTCCATTTTGAATGGAATCCATACTAAATCCTTGATCAATTAGCAAGCCTACCTCATTAGAGCCATTTAAAAGCCAAATTTGACCTTAGGTAGTTTTCTTGGAATAATTTCATGTGTTAATTGATAAAATCATTGTGTTGCACTTGAAGATATTTGATTACAAAAAGAAAATATCCATTAAGATCCAAAAATCAATTAACAATAAAGATTCAAAAGAATATTCTATTCACAAGAATTCAAAAAATGGAAAAAGAAATGGAAACATTATCCAACCAAGTATCATTAAGAACATTGTTTCCTTACCTCTATGATCAAGAAAAACATTATGAACATCATATCTTTGATAATTCAAAATTTGGTAAAAAAGAATATCATGAAAATCCTATATTTGATCAAGAATATCCTAATGATAAACCAATAATTGATGAAGAACCTATTTCAAAATATCAAGAGAATCTCATCTTCGATCAAGGAAATCAAGAGGAATTAGTTCCATCCCAACAATATTCATCATATGACAACTCTTTGGGAAACACAAATACATCCAAATATCCTTGGGATAGATCATTTAATCCTTTTGGAATTTCATACAAATCAACTTTGGAAAAACTCCTTGAAAATGATCTCATCACGTTCCTCAAATCACTTCATGTGGTTGTATCTTTTTGAGTAACTATTGTGCATATCATAGACATAATGAGCATGAAATTTCAGATTGCATGGAGTTGAAACATAAAATCCAAGATCTTATTGATGAGGACTTAATTGAAATTGAAAATCCTAATGACTCATCTAATAAAGATACTACTCTCAAGAAAGATCAAACTTAAGAACACATGTCTAGTAGTGGTCCTCTTGTAGATTTCACCTATTCCACCATTCCTCCATTTCATATAGAAGAAAAGCTATCCAATATTCCTCCATCAAACAAAGATCCAAACAGTTTTCATAATGACTATGTATACCCTCAAGGGCTACCTCTAAAAGAGATCCAAGCTAACCTACATCTTGCTACAAACTTATTTCATGCTTCAAAGGTTATAGATCCCAAGCCTTCATGTGCTACAATACATATTGTACCTATTTCAAATGAACCTTCATTAGCCATTCAAGAATCCCATGTGAACATAAAAAATCCTACATTTTCCTTAGAAGTGGCTCCATGTCAAGAGACTAATCAAAAGTGCAAACAAAAATTTCTTATTAAGGATCAAGATCAAGATAATATCCCTCCTTATCCTATAGTTGACCAAAGTCCCATATCCCAAGAATCTCATGATGAACCTTTCATAGCCTTCCATTTGTTTCAAGAAGATACCCTTTGATCTCAAACACCCCATAGTCCTTCACTTCCTATATCATATCCATCTCCTAAGCAAGATCAAGATATACTTTCCATCTCTAATGAACTTATTGAAAATCAAGAGAAAGGTATTTTTCCTAGGCTATCAAAAGATCCTTGTCAAGATCAAAGTACCCCAACATCCACTTTTCATAAGCCTCCATATCTATCTCAAGCTTCAACTGCTCCTATCAAAGCTACATATAAGCCTATTGGTACAAAGATAAATCTAAAAGATGAAAGCCTTGGCCATGCAACTCAAAATAAAGATGTTGATATCCCTCCCACATCCCATTTACCTCCATATTTGCATAATCATATTCCTCACACATCCTCCAAATCCATCCTTGGTCCCTATATTCCAAAGTTGAAACCTTATACATCCTCCAAATCCATATTGGGCCCTTATATTCCTCCATCAACCTTTCCTACCATCCCTATCCCACCATCCCCTTACCTTACCATGTATCAAGATCAACAAAGATATACATACTTGAAAAACCAAGCACCCATCCATGTCAATCATCCATATGAACCATCCATATCAATCTTATTCATCCATCAATCCCAAGTCCTTTGGAAGTAATTTGAATGTGCAACATAAGAATCAGAAAACCAAGAATCCACATATGTATGAAGAGCAACATGTCCAATCTAATCGACATGAGAATGCAAGAAAAAAATAAATATTCAAGAGACCACAAAGGTCCATCAAGAAAAAAGAAAAACCAAAGAAAATGTGGGTTCCTAAATCCCTCATTGAAGAAATGCATTCAAAAGCATCCAAAAGGAAAGAAAAATCAAAGAAAGTGTAGATTCCCAAGTCACTTTTGAAAGACTTACACACGAAAGAGAAATCAACATTGACATTCAAGCTTCCAAAGGCTTCTACTCCACATTCTCCTAAACACATTCCATCTTATCCATCCATTTTGAGTCCTTGTGTCCCAAATTTCGTATCCTCTCTTACATCAAAGTCCCAAGCTATTTCACCCATTTTTCCTCCATTATTCTACTACCCTTCAAGGTGTGTTTTGATGTTGATCTTGATAATACTTCTTATCCTCCTATTAATTGTCCTTCCATTCTCTTTTTCATGCCCTCACATGGAAAGACTTGTTATCCTCTCATTCATTATCTTTCCATTTTCATTATCCAATCCATTTCATAAATCTTTAGCCACCCTTTACCTTATCCACCATATCACGTTTCCATCACCATATCAACATATTTGAGCATACCTTTCAGAAGTCTTGGCTTGTCATATCATACCTTTTCAAGGAGTATCCAAAGAGCATGAAGCTTGAGTTCATCCAAAAAAAAGAAAAAGAAAAGAAAAAGAAAAAAGAAAAGAAAAGAAAAGAAATCCATCCTATGGTGAAAACCACTTCTTGTGACATCTTGAACAAATACCATGATGAAAACCTAGCAAATAGGCGTCATGTGTAATTCCTCTCTTGCACTCTACACTTGGGGGGCAAGTTACATCCATCATATCCTCCATCTTTCTACCATTTATCTCACTTGCATCCGTACTTTGACTTTCACCTTTGATCTTGACAAGGTTGAACATATCTATGAGCATTAAGTATCTTGACATGAGTTATCCTATCCATTAGCCTATTCACTAGTTGCATTCATGCTACCTTATCATGATTTTTCTTATCCTAAAGCCATCTTTCTTATTCCTAAGAAGCCTTCCCATAATCCCAAACCATTCACTTATAGCCTTCACCACTCCTTTATCATGATTGCATGATCCTATCCACATTGATCCCTTGATCTTGATCCAAGTGAAAAAAGAAAAGAAATGGAAAATATGTTATCAAAAGTCTCTTGATATGTCCATTCCCTTAGACCATTATCATGACACTAGGTCATTATTCGATATGCTACCCAACACCACATCATTGGCCTATATTGAGATATTATTTTTCCTAGCTTAGATAGTCTTGAGGAGATGGTCCTATGGGTAACACACTTGCTTCATACATCATGACCTATTCACCTCGCATCCATCAGTTTGCAAATCCATCTTTCATGTCCTATACCTTGCTAGACATTTGGGGAATTCAATGTGATCTTGCCTCAGAACTAGTAATCTCTAAAAATCTAAAAAGGTGAAAATGTTCCTTTAAAAATTAAAAAAATCAAATATTTTTAAAAATTCAAAAAATCAAATATTTCTAAAATTCAAAAAAATAAAAAATTTCTAAAATTCAAAAACATAAAAAAAAAAGTTAAAATCTTTTAAAAATCCAAAAAAATAAAAAATATCTAAAAATCCAAAAAAAAAAAATCTAAAAAATTGCAAATCTTAAGTAAACACTCAAAAGTTGCATTGCCCAACAAATTATGTTCTTTGCTAAATCAAACCAGGGGCACCAATCCAAATTCAACAAGCTTAGCAAAGCAAACATCAATTGGCTCAAATCATTGCAGCAAAATCAGAAAATTGTTACACTTGAACTTATTGATCAATATTACATTTCAAACATCCAAATACTTGATTTAAACAGCAAAAACATTTGAAAAATCAGATCAAAATCTAAAAAGGCTTAAACATAACTAAGGATCAAAGTTGATGAAGTTTTTGAAATATGGATCTACAAACAAAAGCAAAAATGTTCAAAGTGTTACTAAATTTTTGGAATCATGTCTTCTAGAAAATCGATGATGTTTGACTAGATGAGCGATGATGAAGACATGATATTTTCTTGATTTCTTCTTGAGTGCTTGTCATGTTGATTCATAGCAGTATGTGAATTCATCTAATGACATGATCATCAAAGAATCATCAAGGACATTTGTATATGAAAGGGATCAATTCTTTGATTGTTTACTTGAAATTATTAAAATCCAAGGAAAGAGGTATTCATATCATCATGGTTGAACCAGTAAGGGTTGTACCAATTTCATGTTCCAAAGGCTCGATGATGAAAATAAGCTTCCAAAATCTTGAATAATGATAGTTAGCTGCATACATCTTAGATTAGATGCATTGTATATATTTTGCCTTTATTAGCTTAATTTGCAAGAGGAAAAGAGGAAAATCTAAAAGGGGGTAGAGTTATCATAATCAAAAGACCAAATCAAGATACATCAAATGTTTTGAAATCTACATCATCAATTTTTTTGAGATCAACATCATCAAAGGTCCATCAATATAATCAAAGTCTTGATCAACATCATCAATGCTTGAAGTACCCCTCATCAAAAAAATCATGCTCAATTTGATCATCAAAGGTACATCAATGTCATCAAGATACAATTACATGCAAATCATGATCCATCAAAATTATTCATGCTTCATCAAGGACATCATCAACAATTAATCAGGCTAATCAAATAGGGGCAACCTAATTTTGTTCATCACCTTCTCTTCTATCAATCCATAATTATGTATCATCTAATCATATCATGTATCAAATATCAATCAGTCAAATCATCCAATTGATCATCTAACGTCAATCAAGTTATCCTATCATCCATTTTCTCATCTTGAGTGCATCAAATCTCCTAACTCTATATCATGAGGAAGGAAAATCATTGTTTTTTCTCTCTAGATCTTGAGAGAGAAATATCAACCCATCAACTTATCTTATCAGATTGACATCAACATCAACCAAGTGATTCTGACTGACATCAAACAATATTGAACCATCACCAACTTATCTAGAGCATCAACAACATCTTATCAATCAAATCTCTTCTCATCAAATTCACTCATGATCAGAGCATTTTCAAATTTCTATATGAGGAAATAAATCAAAATATCCCAATCTCAACCAAATCATCCAAAACCATTTCGATTCATTTCCTGAGGGGGCATGCAATCATAACATCATAAAAAATCAAGGGACTGATCATCAAATCAAAGCGAAAGCTTTTATTAGAATTTTTTTTGTAATCAAATGAAAGGGGCATCATATCGAATACAATCATCAAATCAAGTTTTGGCATCAAGAGAATTTCATATCAATCATCAAATCAACCATCATATTAGGATCAATCATCAAATCAACCATCATATTGGGAACGACCATCAGAGAACCACATCAATCAGGAGAGTTTCATATTGATCATATCTGCATCAATCTCATATCAAAAATCAAAGGATTGACCATCAAAAGACATCAAGAACGAACATCAAAGATTGACCATCATTGAATCAGGACCTATCAATCAAGCTAAATCAGAGTATTCTTTGAATCGACATGCTTCACACGTCAACTCAAAGAGGGGCATTTGTAATCACCTAAAAATAGACAAAGATCAAATCAAAGCAAATCAAGTTAAATCAAAGAAAATCAAGGACAAAATTGAATCAATTGAATCACAATGCATAATTAGCCAATCAAAATGAAAATCAAGTCTTAATTCAATCAAAATAAAAATTGAGAGCATTTTAATCAAGTGCAATCAAATCAAAATACAATTAAATCAATTAATTGTATAGTCTTGGAATAAATTAAATTCAACCCATTCAAGGGGTACATGGCTAAAATAAATCAATTAAATCAATTAGTAAATCTCAATTACTCTCAACAACCACAAAAGGGAGGAAAATCAATCAATCAATGAGAGTAAAGGAAAGACATTCACATGGATCAAGCTAAATTCAATCTCAATCACTCAAAGTGAAAGAGAATCTTGTCCATTGATCTTATCTACTTGTCCCAAGCTTTGAGGACACAAAATTTTCTTTGTCTTCAAAGGGTGGAACCAAGGACTCAACCAAGGCTTAACCATAATCAAACACAACTACACCCCCTACCATTGGGAAAATCTATAAAAGGAAGACCAAATTCCTTCATAAAATAATAACCACATATCTGAGAATTGCATCAAACCTCTTGCAATTTGAGTTTAGAAAGGCAATTGAGAGCATAATTAGCATTTATCTTGATAATTGTTAGCTTTAGCATTGTTCATCTTTATCATTCTCATTTTAGGATTGTCATTAATGAGAGCTTGCCGAGAGCTTTACATTAACATTTTTAGTTAGAGAGCCATAGGATGCTCAATTGATCATTAATTTTGCTAAATATTTGCTCTATTGTGGTTTAAATTAGTTACTATTTCATTTATTATTGATGTTCAACCTTAATTATATGAAGATACTTTTATTAGTATACACTAACCATGCCAACACTTAAGCCACAATTTGCCAAATTTGGCACATTAATTAAAATAAATGACATGGTTAAATCACATATACATTTACTAAATTAAATACACACATGCAAACCACATTCATGAAATAAATACTATACAATGAGTTCCATGTTTCTTTATACAAAGAGGACCTTGGAATGCATGGTATAAACATAGGTTCCAATATTGGATCCCACGCATTTAGATCCATAGTCAACTAATCCTGCACACTCATTGCACACATCAATAGGTCCAAATCACATGATATAAAATATGACACCTCATCAATACTGAATGGTATAAAAGTATGTCTGTAAATGAATCAACTAAGCATAACTTTGATTTCCTAAACCAACTTTCCATCGCAATAGTTTTAAACATCATATAACATCATATGTGACATAGTCATAACTAAAACTAAATCAAAACATATAGTAACTCAAATGTACCCTGATTACATAATCAGGTGCCAAACATATAGCATAGGATTCAACAAATCCTCAAATACATAAGTGTCTCAAATAGTCAAGTATGTCTGTGAAATAAGTACTGAAAGCATAAAAAACAAAGAAGTATAAACATGACTGTTTGGTAGGTCTCACATCCACCCCTTCTAGGCATGAACCTCCTCCTGGAATTCATCAAAGAGGTGAGGGTATTGTGATCTCATCTATGCTGCATCCTCCCATGAAGCTGTGACCTCATCATAAAAATCCCACTGGACCCTAACCTAGTCTAGCGCCCTACCTTGAAGTGCCATGGTCTATCCCACTAAAATACGAATGGGCACCAACACAAGCTGCCCATTTGAGTCTACCTGCTGTAATACCCCAAAAAAGGGCTATAAGTTCATTAACCTTGTATATCAACACATCGAATGAAATCGACATCGAAGTCCTAACCTAAGGCACATCTGAACATTATCGAATCCTAATTGATTATCCTAAATTCTGCATTGGGGAATATTCCTTATTCCTAATTATCTTAATTATCTTTAATTTAATGGTTATTTGGCGATAAATCTTATTTATCCTAAAGTTTGATTAATTGAATATTTTCTAATATTTAATTAATTAGATTTAATACTACCACTTAATTATTTAAATTGGATTTAATTATATTTATTCCTAAATTGTATTATTCCATTTTGACAATAAATCAAATATCTTACGACTAATTGATTAGATTCTTATTTAATTAATTAATGTCAATTGTCAAATTTAATAATATAGTTTCTGAATAAAAGTTTGATTAAAATAATTAATTAACCCATAAATCAATTATTTTATTTTTAAAATCAGTTAAGTTGAGGATAAATCACTTTATTTATTTATTTAATTCATGATTAATTATGCACATCCAAAAAGTAGTTAAACTATAAATCAAAAAATCAATTCAAGTTGTTTTAAAAATAAACTCAACTCTCTTTTGAGGTAAAAGCTGATCTCAACTTCTGATTTAAATCAAAAAGTTATTTTTGCATGATTTTTTGTGACTTAACTATCTTTAATTCCTTGTTGACTCAAAAATCAACAAGAGTGATTTATGACTTTTTCCATGCATCCCCAAAGCCCTGGATTTCTATAAAATCAAGGCTTTAGCTCTTCACAAATCATCTCAGAATTTGCAAACTTATGCTAGCGAATTGGTATCTAAAGAATTGAAGCTTCTTTGCAAATCAACAATTTTTGTGAGATCAATCTTGTTTTAGTTCATATCATTTAATATATCATTGTTAGATTAATTGTATTACATATCAATTTTTCATCTAGAATAGATACATATCAGTTCATCTCATCTTATTGCATAGAAAAAACAAAAATATAAATTAATTTGCATCTAATTCATATCTAGATTTTGCATTCAAATCCTTCATTTAGGTGTTGTCAAGGTCACTGATCTTGGTCCAATCTGAGAATACATACTTGCATCTATTAGAAGGTAGTAAATCACCTGGTTAGATTAGTTTTCATTTCATTGCACGATTTTGATTTTAACTAACTTCTAATGTTTTACTGAAGTGTTATGTCTACAGCTAGGTAAAAAATTCACACACACATTTCTGGTGCCCACCATGGGGCCCTGAAATGGTTTTCCATTCAATTTCTATCAATTTCTATCATCTTGTCATTTTTTGTTCCAAACTGCAATTTTTAATTTCTATTCGTACAATTTTCGTATGAGTTTTGTCAAAAACTCATACTAGGAGATACCCACTATTGTACGATAGTTTATTTGATTGAGGATCGTACTGACAGAGACACAGTGTCATTTGGAAGCTTTGTTGTCATATGATCTAATACCCAGTGTGGTACGAGTTTTTGGACTGTCATCTGGGAGGTGACCCACTGTCGTACAAGTTTTAGTGCCAGGTTTCAATTGTTGTTTCACTTTTTCAGCCAATTTTTCATATTTGTTTTTAGATTTGGACTAACAACTAACATTTACAATTGAAATTTGTTGTTTCTGATTGATTTCTAGTGATTTCGATCGAGAAAAAGCATGAGAATTACTAAAAATAGGTAAGAATCTACTAAGCGTGTTGCAAGGAATTTAGGTAATCTTCTTAGCTAATAATGTTTCGATTTGGATTAAAAAGAACTCTTGCGTGTCAAGCTTGTGTGACCTTTATTGCTTTCATATCACATATTTCATTTTGGGCTATAAAAATGAACATAGATTTGCTTTTCAGCATCTTTGTTACACATAGTAAATAGGCCCTATGAACACTATTTGTGATTCTTGAGAGAGTGGGTTTCCAGCGAAACTCTTCTCAATGAAGGAACCCTTGTAGGTAGGGAGGTTACTAAGAGCATCTCACGTTCTACTAGATTTGTGCATCTTCAGCTTTTGATTGATACATTCTCTCTCCAGAGAGATTGATAGATCATGAGTGTTTGACATCATAGTTCTTTGTGAGATAATCTTAGTCTTAGCGTGTCAGATTAATCTATCTACTTTGTTTGGGTTAAAAGTGAAAAGGCTAGAGGATTATGCTCTACTCCCTTTTTGGGTAGTACTAGAAACTCAGATCCTTGAATCTAGAACCAGTTTCCATGTGGTATCTTTTGTGAGTCACCTTTAGAGAGGGTTAACCATAGTGGACATTCCCTTAATTAGGTCAACCACATTGACAAAACCTCAAGCGGTAATAGCCATTTTCACTGTGGTAGCAGCAGCCGCTATATAAATCTCCTTATGGAGGAAATCTTCAGGGTGTGGTCTCTTGTTAGGCTATTAGATCTCCCTAGCAACTCCTAATTGATTAAATTCTCAGACTGTGTCAAAACCCTGGTGCGCCTGGATTGGATTTTTCCCTCTTGAGATCACAAAAGTTGCAGAGTCAGACCACTACTAAAAACCCTAGTGAGGCCAAATTTTCATTTTTTAGGAATATGTGTGTTATTGCAAAACTTTTTGGAACATACACTGTTAGCACTCCTAGGGATTAGTACAATTTAGTCACTTGGTTTTTCATGCACAGGGTTCCTTTGTCCCCTGTTCATTATTTCCAGACGTGCTTGAAATCATTTGCTTGCTGTTTTGCGTGCCTGTTTATCTATCTGGTTACTAAGAACGAATCAATTTGATACAATCTTCAAATTTGGATAGACAATTTTGTGAAGAATCTGAAACTAAAAATCTAAAAAAATTGCAAAATCTGATGTCAAACACCTTTCTAGAGTCAATAGTAATTTTGTAAAGTCAGAAAGTCATACGACTTTTGGCTATTGTTGTTACAAAACCCCCAGATTGTTATATGGTATATGGTAAATTGTCATACGAGTTTTGCTGTCAGTCAATTCCAAAAAGTCAAAAAACCCTGCTATCAGCTGTCGTGCAAGTTTTGCAATAGTCGTACAAGTTTTTCAATTGTTGTTTCATGCTATACCCACTATCGTATGAGCCTATAGAAAGTCATTTGAGAAATTTTGAAAAATTGCCAGAAAGTTGTTAGAACTATCAGAGGCCTAGCTTTTCTAGCCTATTTCTAGAGTCTATCAAGAAAATCACTGTGTCAGGAACAAGGCAGCAACTACTGAGAATCTAATCATTTTCCTAAAGTGGCTTTTTGAATCTGATTTAGCCTTCTATTTAATCGATTTGAGTCTTTATCATCTTGTGTCAAAACCTTGTCATAACTATCAATCTTCAATCCATCTTCAAAATGGCTAAGTGTTGTGAACTCGTGTCCGCTATCTTTTGGGAATCTACCCATACATCTAGGGCATAGTCTCCTTCATTTACGTCTAATCTAAGCTTCAATCAATCAAACCTTGACAAGGTTGAGTCATTTGATCTTCTTGAATCAGATCTTTCTTTAGTTGTCTTCATCATATTCTTTTGTTTCACCCAAGGTTAATGGTGGAAACTAGAGCTTCCTCTCACAAGAAATTTGGAGAAATATCCCATACCTTACCTTTGAATACTCTCTAGGCTCCAACTCTTGAATAACTCTACAATTCTGGTCTTTACAAAGATGACGGTCTTGGAAATTTTTGATTGAAAACTGGTTACATTCCTCCTTCATCAACTCACAGAGGTAATCAACAAACTCCTCCTTGATCTATCCTAGGGAGAACTCCCACCATGTCTCAAGAAGGGAAAAACTTTGGCTCTCAAAGAGCTCAATCTCAACACGGTGTAGATCAAAAACCCACACCTGAAGAAATTGCTCAGTATCAAAATGACGATGACTTCAAAAGAATGATGAAGCATTTCTTGAAAGAAGATAGAGAAGCATACTTTTTACAATTAGCTCATCAAGGAGCTAAACTTCCTCCCAACTTTAATGTTGAAGATATCATTTTACATGAGGAAGAAACTCCACTCATAGCTATGATGAAACAGATGCATGCCATGCATGTCAAACTTAATACACTTGAGAAAGAAAAGGAACCCAAGGAGTTCTCCATGGAGGCCCTATGTCCTTTTCCATTTGACAAAGACTTGTACATGCCACCATTCCCAAAAAGAGTGGAGATGCTTAAATATGATAAGTACGATGGACACTCTGATCCTCAAGATCATGTTAGAGAATTCTATACACAATCTATGGAGTTCATGCATGAACCAACCTATTTGATGCATCTCTTTCCTTGATCTCTAGGAGGAACAACCATTCATTGGTTCTCTAGATTGCCTTCTACTATCAAAGCTTTTGATGAGTTGATCAAATTGTTCTATCAGCAATACTCCTACAACATTCAACATCCAGTCACCATAATCGATATCTGCAATCTCAAACAATATTTAGGAGAACCATTCCTGACATTTCTCAAGAGATGGAGGAAGAAATTCTCTCTATATGCTAGGCCTATTCCAAAAACTAAGAAACTGGAAATCTTCATCAATAATCTTATCCCAAAAATCAACTACCCTTTACAAATGCAAGATCATACATCTTTTGATAAGATGGTAGACAATGCGATCAAAAGTGAAAAAGTACTTGTGAAAAAAGGAGACATTGCACTTCAAAAGGACAAGTACGAATCAGGGTCCAGTTCTAAAGACAAGAACAAAAAATGGAACAAGAATAAAGGCATCATCATAGATGGCATTGTTGATACTATCTGTGCCCCATCAAAGGCACCAGCTTTCAATCTAACTATCGGTACCCAAGCCATCAAAGCTTCAAAGCAAAAGGTGCTCGAACCATCTCAAAAGAAGCCATAATACAAATCTTGGTCCTCTGATAATAAATGAAAGTTCACTCCTCTTGGAGAATCTTTAGAATCAGCTATGAGAACTCTACTAGCTAATAACATCATCTCTTTGCCTGAGATCTACCAATTTGATCCTAATCCTAAACCAAAATGGTGGAGAGAGAATGAGTTCTATGATTTCCATTAGGGTAAAGGTCACAAAACTAATAATTGCTTACACTTGAAATGTACTATTCATGATCTGATTGATAAAGGAGATATCACAATTGATAATCATAAGAGCAATAATGATCATACAACATTCACAGAACCATTTTTGAAACATGGTCAAGACGTTTCATCTTCTCAGCCTAATATGGGGGCAAAGGTCAATTATGCTTACCCTGGAAATAATGCTATTATCAATATGGTTGAACCTTGTCTCTCTAAGCATTGCAATGTCATCACAATTGTGTGAAGAGATAGAGATCATACTTCAGCTAATGCAGTAACTCGATCACAAGCTCAGGCACATCTGAACAGACAAATCCCAGATTCATCAAATGTCCCTAAGATTCCCTTCAATCTTTCTTCCGCTTCCAAATAGAAGGCTACTTCTAAATCTTCCAATCCTAAAGATGTGAGGCCAACATCTTATAGTATTGTTCAACAACTCCAACACACTAATGCAAAAATCTCCATGTTTGAGTTGCTTCAGATATCTCCAGCTCATAGAGCTATTTTAGACAAAGCTTTGCTCAGATCCAATGTTCCTAACGACCTTGATTTAGATAGGTTCCAGACTATGGTTGGACATCTTACATCTCCACAATATATCTCCTTTTTAGAAGAAGATGACAACTCCTTGAGTCACCCACATAACCCACTCTTATATATAGAAGTCTTGATCTAGAACTGTAGAGTCAAACGTGTGTTGATAGATGGGGGCGCAGGCCTAAACATTTGTTCTTACAGCTTGGTCACACAATTGGGATTTTTAGAATTGGCTATTGATCCTAGAAAGAAAATAACTATAAAAGCCTATGATGAACAAGAAAGATCTTCTAAAGGCACCATTGTCTTGCCTATCAGAGTAGGTCTAGTTATTAGAGATACTATATATCAAGTTCTTGATCTACCTTTGGCTTACAACATTCTTCTAGGGTGACCATGGATACATGAGATGAAGGCTATTCCTTCTACATTCCACCAATGTTTGAAATTTCCTTATGAAGGAGTAGAGGTCACTATTCCAGTAGACATATCCACCACTTGCAATACATTGAAAGAAAGTGCAGATAAAATTGTGCCTAATAACAGAGAATCTTCCATTGAGCCAACAAAAGAAGCATCTACATCTAAAATGGAAGACGTTGCAAAAGAGGTCAATATCAAAGAAAATGGTATGGGAGAATATACTATATAACTAGTCCTATCTTTGGCATCTCTACCTATCTCACCTAAGTCTTATGGACAATCTTTAAAATAGTCCAAACCAAACTCTAAAGAACCTCTTGAGGCATATAAATAGAATTTTGTAGTAGAACAAGTCTCCAAGCAAGAATTTGAAGAGGATGAACTAGAAACTAGTTTGAACCTAAATCTCAAGTGGTCCAAACTAGTGACTCTACATTATCTAAAATCCCTTCTAAGGCATATGGTCTAGGAGATAAACTGATAGCTAAGATGGGATATTCAGGTAAAGGACCTCTAGGAGTTAGAGGAGAAGGTCTTATAACACCTATTTCACATACTAGTAGGGAAAACAAAGATACTATTGGCTTAGGCTTTAAAAAGAAACCCTTCCACCTAAAAGGTAATTATTCTCATGTCATAGAGTAGATCACACCAGTAGAACCTCTTCTTAAGAAGGAAGAAACTATACCATCAGATAGTGGTTCAGATAGCTCTGAACTTATCCCTTATGAGTGTTTGCCTAAGGAAATCATAGATCTCCTTGAAGCTGAAGATGATCCAATCAAAAGAATTAATGTAGTAGAAACACAAGAACCTACTATCAACCAAGAGGTAGTAGAAACACAAGAACCTACTATCAATCAAGAGATAGTTGCAACACAAGAACCAGCTAATCTTGAAGACAATCAAATAGACAAAGAGGAAGGTGGTAGTTATTCTGAGACAGATTCCCATGAGTATGAATTCAAATTAGAATTTGAGGGTAACCCTTCTTGGGGTATTCATCTTGACTTTACTCATGTTCTTAGATTTCCTAGAGGCATAGATGAAGAATCTAATGACTATGAATGGGGAGCCATTCCAGAAGAAGATGAGCTTATTACAGAGAAACATGTTGATGTTCACCAATATGCACCTAAACCCAACGTAAGTCTAGAGAGAAATGATGAACTTATCGAATTTGATCCACTGATGGCTGAATTGGACTCCCACAATGACATTGAGCCTATTCACAAATTGAATGTCTTAAGTTGTAATATCACCTTTGAACTTGAGCATTGGGTTAGGACCAATGATGATAGATCCATATCCGTAAACACTATCTCCCAATCTTTTCCCATTTTAACTATCCAACATCCTAAACTTCTTGATCAAACCTCCATAAATCCGAGCCATGGTATTTATACCTTCCCGAATGACTATGCCCTTTCTTGCTACCTCAATGTAGTTGAGCCTAGGAGGACTTCCATCAGTGAACCGAGCATTAGCATGACAGAGTCGGACATCAAGTATCTAAGTCAGAAAAATAAGAATAAAAATAAAAAGAAAAGGAGTTCTGAGGGTGAATACCACTTTGTGGCAGTCTCAGAACCTACAAAAGAAAAAATAAAAGATGTATCCAAAGGTGAAAACCTCTCCAAGGCACCTAAGGATGAGATATTTGATGTCCTTCTGAGTCATTTACATGATAGATCTCTAGTTCTAATTGAGCCCACTCAATCCATCAACCTGGGAATAATAGAAGAACCCCAGTTGATTCATGTAGCACAATCTTTATCAGAAGAAGAGAAGTAAAAATTTACTACATTCCTAATAGAAAAGAAGATCAACTTTGCATGGAAATATTCAGATATGCTAGGGTTGGATACTAATCTTATAATGCATCATTTATCTATAGCTCCAAATGTCAAACTTGTCAGACAAAAATTGAGAAAGATGCATCCTCATGTTGCAATCTTGGTAAAAGAAAAATTAGAGAAGCTCCTGAAAGCTGGATTCATCCAAGTTATTGACTATGTAGAGTGGATCTCTAATATTGTACCTATTTCCAAACTAGACAAATCTATAAGAGTGTGCATAGACTTTAGAGATGTAAATAGAGCATTCCCTAAGGATGATTTTCCACTACCTAACATTGATTTGATAGTGGACATGACTACGGGCTTTGAGATGTATTCTTTAATGGATGGTTTTTATGGATATAATCAAATAAAGATTACTCCAGAGGATCAAGAGAAAACTACTTTTACATGTTTATGGGGCACCTTCTATTGGAATGTCATGCCATTTGAGCTTAAAAATGTTGGTGCTACATATCAAAGAGCCATGACTTCTATTTTTCATGACATGATGCATAGGACTATGGAGGATTATGTTGATGATACTTTAGCAAAATCTATGATTAGAGATAAAAATCTAAATAACTTGAGCAAGAAACTAGATAGAATGGAAAAATTTAGTCTCAGACTAAATCCTAAGAAGTGTGCTTTTGGTGTCACTTCTAGAAAGCTCTTAGGATACATAGTTTCAAAGAAGGGCATTGAAGTTGATCTAGCTAAAGTGAAATCTATAATGGAAATGCAACCTCCAAAGAATATCAATCAAATGAGGACATTACAAGGAAGATTTCAATCTATCAGAAGATTTATATCACAGCTAGCAGACATATCACAACCTTTTACAAAAACATTACATAAAGGTGTGACCTTTGCATGGAATGAAGAATGTGAGAACAACTTTAATCATATCAAGAAGTATCTATCAAATCCTCCTATCTTGATGCCTCCCATTCCAGGGAAGCCTTTGATCTTATATGTCTCCGCTCCAGATACATCATTGGGGGCATTGCTTGCACAACATGATGAGAACAAAAAGGAAAGAGCTATATACTATATCAGTAGAACATTTGTTGCATATGAAAAGATTTATTCAATGATTGAGAAAGCTTGTCTAGTTGTGATCTTTGCATCACAAAAATTGAGACATTATATGTTAGCTCATACCTTACATTTGGTAGCTAAAATTGATCCACTCAAGTACCTACTAAGCAAAGCTGCCCTCACAGGTAGATTAGCTAAATGGGTCATGCTCTTAAGTGAATTTGACATTGAATATGTGGAAATAAAAGCTATCAAAGGATAGGTTATTGCTAATCAATTAGCAGATGCACCTATGATTGACAATACACCAATGCAAATGAAATTTCCAGATTCCTCTATCATGACTCTTTCTTCTAGAGAATGACAGTTATCCTTTGACGGCTCCTATACATAGAATGGATCAGGAGCAAGCATATTGTTCATAACTCCTCAAGGATACTCAATCCCAAAAGCATTCAAATTAAAGTTCCCTTGCACAAACAATATTGCAGAATATGAAGCCCTTCTTAATGACATGAAACTCGCAATTGAGTGGAGAGTAACAAAATTACACATTCATGGAGACTCACAACTTGTAATCCATCAAGTCAATGATGTGTACCAAACTAAAGATGAAAATATCATTCCTTATAAGAGAATGGTAGATGATTTAAAGAAGTATTTCTTATCTATCACATTTGAGCGAATTCCTAGAACAAAGAACAAGGCTGCCGATGCAATGGCAACACTATCTACTTTATTACAGTAGCTTGAACATGAGCTATGCGATGAGTTCCTAGTGGAAGCACTATCTTATCTTGCATATGAATCCCCTAAAACCTGCATGATCTGCACTATTGTTGGTCATGATTTATCTCGATACAAAAACCTATTTTCCTATCTCCAAGACCAAATCATTCTCGATACCTTCAATCACCATGAAAAGAGATACCTTATCTGTAATGCCTCCTAATATGTTATCATTGGTCATGATCTATACAAACGAGGTCTAGATGGTACACTACTTAGATGTTTAGAATGAGAAGAGTCTCAATGTGTGTTAGAGGAAGTCCATGATGGTATTTGTGCATCACACTCAAACGGTTTAACACTAGCTCAAAAAATTATTAGGGCTAGGTACTATTGGCCCGAAATGGAGAAAGAGTCTATCAAGTTTGCTAAGAACTGTCAAAAGTGCCAAGTGCATGGAAACTTAATTCATGCTCCAGGGAGAGATCTAATTCCCTTTACTACATAATGGCCTTTTCACCAATGGGCATTTGATCTTATAGGAGCTATACATCCTCATTCTTCTAATGGACATACCCATATAATCATAGCTATAGATTACTTTACAAAATGGGTAGAAGCAGTCCCTTTGACACAAGCAACTAGAAAGAAAATATCTATGTTCATATTGAACTATATCATATGCAGATATGGGATACCTCATTCCATAATCACAGATAATAGTGGACAATTCAAGAACAAAGATCTAGATGATTTATGTGCTAAATTCAAGATTACACAACATTGGTCATCTATCTACTATCCTCAAGGGAATGGACAAGCTGAGGCTTCTAACAAGAATCTATTGAAAATCTTGCACCGTACAGTTAATAAAATAGGAAGAGATTGGCATCTCATGATCAATCTAGCTCTCTAGGTCTATAGAACAAGTATCAGAACACCCACTGGGGCTACACCATTTGCTTTAGTTTATGGGTCTAAAGCAGTCCTGCCTATTGAGGTTGAAATCCCATCACTAAGAATCAGAATGCATGGTCTAGTAACTGATGATGACTAAAGAGTGTCTAGGTTGCAAGAACTTGAACTACTAGATGAGTGCAAACAAGTAGCATATGATCATATCAGAGTATATCAGAAAAGAATGTCTAGAGGTTACAACAAGAAAGTCAGACACAAAGAATTTTAGGTTGGTGATCTAGTCTTGAGAGAGAATCCTACAAATCAATCACATCAATAATGCAAGGGGAAGTTTGAGCCCAACTGGTTGGGTCCCTTTGTTATCACTACTAATTTTGGCTCTGGTGCCTATCAACTCTTAATGACTGAAGGAGAACAGCTCTGAGAACCAATCAACATTCTCCATCTGGAGAAATTCTATGCCTAAGGCATTCAGTCTATGGTAAAATGTCCTAAAAATTTATAAAAATTGGAAAAAGTCTTGAAAAAATGAACATCTTGGTGAAATCCTAGCAATAGGTGCCTTGATGATTCACAAAAAATAAAAAATATCAAAAGTACAAAAAAAAATTGAAAAAATGAAAAATACAAAAAAAATGAGAAAAAGAAAAAGTGCCTTGGTGAAAACCTGGAAACAGGCGCCTTGGTAGAAAAAATAGAATTTCTGCCAAGATGGTGAAAACCCGACAAATAGGCACCACTTGTTTCAAAATGCTCCATCTATCAGCACAATCTTGGTCTTTCCCAGCTTTCAATCTTGCTTTAGTTTGTACATATCTCCCAGTTTGTTTCTGCATTCCTATTTTCAATAAGTCGGTCTGTACACCAATTAGCTCAAGCGTCTGTATCCAATCAATGTTCAAACTTGGGGGCAATCAAAGTCATATCCTATGGCCTCCAATGTATCTTAGACATATCATATCTAGTCAGAGTCCTTTGAAGCTTCATTTGAGTCAGCTAGTCAGTCTTGTCTCCAGAAAGGATTTTGCATCTACAACAATGCAATCAACATCAAAGTCAAAATGAAAACAATCTGTGCTTTTTCATGCTTTTATCTCCTTGTATGCTTATTGATTCACATTGAGATTTTTTCATATTATGTCCTTTCGAGCTCTTCGATGATGTCCTTTACAAGATTTAGAGAGTGATGACTTGGGGCATAATCTTTTCTTTGTCTTCTACTTGTATGTGAAAATCTAACAACTTTGGAAATTTTGGATTGGAATGGTGTCAGACTGTAAGAGCCTCTATCTCAAATTGGATGGACATGCATACCTCGACCATTGATACCCAAAAAATTCAAGGAAGTTTGATCTAACTATTATCTTTTTGAGTGAGTTCTTTCTCCTATTGTGAACACGATCTTACCTAAGGATGTGAATGATAAAGGGTCACTACGTGTAATTCACATTGGATTTAGAATAATCTCTTGACTGTTTGATGTGTTTGTAATGCAAGGCATATTCAGGTCATCATGATGTCTATGTTTTGATGCTTATACAAATTGCTATATCAAAATAGACATGATATTCAGGTCATCCTAGCGTTTATGCCTTGGTGCTTATATTTAATCCAACATTCCAAAAACAAAATCAATATTCATATATCCATGGTTTCCTAATTAGTGGGTGTTGTATTGATTCCTGCGCATACAAATTGATATTCATATGTCTATGGTTTCATAACTAGTGGGCATTGTATTGATTTATTCAGTTACCTAAAAATTCAATGATGAAATCGACCGACACATGATTAGTGACTAGGTCCTAGGTCTTAGGTTGCATTTCATTTTGCGTGTTTGCATGATCTCACATTGGTTGGCTAAACTTCAATGCTTAAACGATTCTTCAAATCGCATCTTCAAATCTAACAAGAGTTAAATCTCACACAAAGGTTCCTCCAACGAAATAAGTAGAATCCTTTTTCGGGATCAAAATTGAAATATAAGATCATTCATATTATTAACTACTTGCATAATCGACCTTCAATCATCACAGAAATCTAGTATTCAACTTAATTGATTATCTTCCATCAAACTATCATAATTTCAACTTGGTCAACCATGGTCAACTCATGGTCAAACCTAGTCCAACTTGGTCTTTTGGACCTCCAAACAATGTAGAATGCATTCTCGAATGTGTATAACCACTTCTCAAATCAATTAACATGCTTCTAAACTATAACACTGACTTTTCTTGTTAGATTTCAATTTTTATCCTGAAGGGGGCATGGTATTGCACATCATTCAAAGTCTGTAATCTAAATTTGAAATCATATCTTTCCTCAGTAATCAAGACAACAACCACGTCTAGTTGCTGATTCATCAAAAAGACCTCATTGCTTGGGGCAAATCAATCATCTCTTGGGGCATATCAGATTCATCGAGATCCATATCAATCTGGTATTCTCTTAATCTTGTAAACTATATTAGTCTTTTGTAACCATCGGTTCATTAGTGTTATTTCCTTGGTTCTTCGTAACTTAAGGGTTCAGATGTGATACCAATGTGATTCTTATCGACAATCAGGTCTGGAATCGGTCATTCACTTCTTCGCAATCATAAGGTTCAGAATCAGGTGTTTTGACACTTTTTCACAATCATCGATTCATTGTTGTTATAGTTAACATTATCTTTGGTCATTCAGGACCTATTATCTTCATATCAATTTCAATCAGTTTCTGCTTCATATCAATTTCAATTTCAAACATCAGTTTCAAACATCATACACAGACTGTCTTTGAACCATTGCGCTTCACACATCAATTCAAAGAGGGGCAAAATGTAATACCCCAAAAATGGGCTATAAGTTCATTAACCTCCTATATTAACACATCAAACGAAATCGACATCGAAGTCCTAACCTAAGGCACATTTGAACATTATCGAATCCTAATTGACTATCCTAAATTATGCATCGGGGAATATTCCTTATTCCTAATTATCTTAATTATCTTTAATTTAATGGTTATTTGGTGATAAATCTTATTTATCCTAAAGTTTTATTAATTGAATATTTTCTAATATTTAATTATATAGATTTAATACTGCCACTTAATTATTTAAATTGGATTTAATTATATTTATTCCTAAATTATATTATTCCATTTTGACAATAAATCAAATATCTTATGACTAATTGATTAGATTATTATTTAATTAATTAATGTCAATTGTCAAATTTAATAATATAGTTTATGAATAAAAGTTTGATTAAAATAATTGATTAACCCATAAATCAATTGTTTTATTTTTAAAATCAGTTAAGTTGAGGATAAATCACTTTATTTATTTATTTAATTCATGATTAATTATGCACATCCAAAAAGCAGTTAAACTATAAATCAAAAAATCAATTCAAGTTGTTTTAAAAATAAACTCAACTCTCTTTTGTGTTAAAAGTTGATCTCAACTTCTGATTTAAATCAAAAAGTTATTTTTACATGATTTTTTGTGAGTTAACTATCTTTAATTCCTTGTTGACTCAAAAATCAACAAGAGTGATTTATGGCTTTTTCCATGCATCCCCAAAGCCCTAGATTTCTATAAAATCAAGGCTTCAGTTCTTCACAAATCATCTCAGAATTTGCAAACTTATGTTGGCGAATTGGTATCTGAAGAATTGAAGCTTCTTTGCAAATCGACAATTTTTGCGAGATCAATCTTGTTTTAGTTCATATCATTTAATATATCATTGTTAGATTAATTGTATTACACATCATTTTTTGCAAGAATTTGCAAATAGCAAATATTGAACCAAGGATCTAGAGGTTGAAGAAAAGCACAAGAGAGAAAATATGAATGCAAGGATGGATTGAATAGATCCAATGAATTGCTCAATTGAATTGATGAATGCTCAATGTTCCATGAAATGATTACATAATAGGCCTCCTTATATAGGAAAGGTGATATGAGAGAATGATAAGGAGTTGATAAGCTATCACCTATGCTAGGTGTAAATACATGTCCACCAAATGTGGATCATCCTCCAATATGCAATAAAGTATGTGCATTAGATTAGGATGATAATGTGATAAGAGCACGAAAGGTGGGTCTCACACACAATGAGGTATGTGAAGACAACTATCACACCAAAAGTGGAATTTCTCCTACACCATGTGCTTAATAGATGTGCACACTCCTAGGTGTCTCAATCAAAAATTACTATGCAATGCATTAACCTAAGTAAGATTAAGTAAAATGTAATTAGGAATAATTAATTACACCAACACCCCCCCTTAAGTGAAACTTAGGTGAATGCACTTAAACTCACAATGCAAAATGGGTCCCAACAACTAGGCCATGTTAGGTACCCATGTACAAATGCAATACATGAAATACATAACTCTCGTAAAGTGGAGAAAGAGGGAAAACCTCATGGGAAAAACCCTCCCCCCAAAAGAGAGAAGAAAACAAGATGCATGGATGGGTGGAGTGCTCAAGACCCCCCAAGAACTACATACATCATGTATATACAAAGAAGTATCCCTCTATAAGAAGGATAGTTGGAGACATGATATCCCCCCCATAATGTAGAAGCTCCCATGTTGATGAAGAGTACCTGCAAACAATAGATAAGCCAATGCTTACAAGAAACATGTCTCCCCTTAGGAAGAAATAGATACATCAAATGATGAAGAAGCCAATCCTTGTGCAAATGGAAGGAGGAAGAAGATGTAGGTCTCCATGAATGAATCTCTGAAGACTGAGTAGGAATCTCCAAGCTCAAAGAATCTATCACCTCATGTGACAAATCAAGTGAAGAAGGAGAAGAATCAAGTACACCAATCTCCAAACAAGGTGAAGAAGTATCCCCATCTATGATGAAACTGTCATCAAGGGAAAGAGAAACCCCCTTATGTATGTCTTCCAAATCTACATCATGAGAATCAACAAATGCTAAAGATGCATCCAAGTAGTCATCACATTCTGCAAGATCTGAAACACTATGAACATCATGCTAAATAGTAGAGCCCATGTCTGAAGAAGTAGGAGATGGAGGATTAGGAAGATCAACACTTATCTCAACAACAAAATGATTCAAGTGCCCAAATTTCTCCTCATAATTATCCCTTGGCAAAGGGATGGGTACATCATGTATATCATCATCATTATCAACAAAACTAGAAAATGAATACAAGCAAGATGTATGATCAACAACTCCCATAGCTATGACATCTCTAGTCTCCATGTCCCTAATGTAGACATAATTAGGAGTGAACTCAATAATTTTGCCTTGTGCCCCATGTGTAATTTGGTAAATAGAAAGGAGATTAGTGGTCAGGGATGGTACACAAAGAACATCATTAAATGTCCCCTCTCCCATACGAATAGAACCTTTCCCACAAACTCTCATGAATGTGTTGTTACCCATCAAAATATTAGGAGAATTACAAGGCTTAATAGAAGAAAACATATCCATAGAAGATGCCATATGATGTGATACACCTAAATCAAGAAGCCATTTACCTTGCTCAGGATGTGTGGAAGCCATGAGTGCTTGTCCTTTACCTTTATCTTTGGATGATGATGGAGATGTAGAAGCCACCAAATGTGTAGAAGAAGGAGCAGACACTGATGAGGGCAACTTAATGTTGTGTTTTTGAATAATGTGAGTTAGCTCATCAATCTTCTTTTGAAAACACTTATGCTCATCATGTCCTAACTTTTGACAATATGCACATTTATCTCTCTTTCTTCTAGATGATTCCTCTCGTGAAGAGGACTTGGATTCAGTAATTTTTGGTGAAGAAGATTCATTACCTTTGTCATGAGGCTTAGGATCCTTATTGTGTTTCTTTCCTTTTTCATTAGAAGCCTTTGAAGTAGACTCACTTGCAATCAAAGCTTGATGTGTGGAAGGCTTCAACTAACCCATGTGTGCCAACTTTGCTTGTTCCCTTGTGAGTTGCGCTGCAAATTCATCAAGAGAGAGCAATTTGTATGCACTACCAAGAGCATCCATAGTAGCATAGAATGTAGAAACAAAGATAGAATAAACAGGACCAAGCTTGGAAAGAATAGAAAAGATCAATTGTTCATCCCCTTTAACAATGCCACATGAAGAAAGCTCCAGTCTAATAGTTTTGAACTTAGAGAAAAAATCTTGAATATTATCAAAATCACTAGGATTAAGACCTATGAGATCATTCTCTAATCTAAATTTCCTCATTCTATCAGGTTTACCAAATAGTCCTTCCAATGTGATCCAAGCATCATGAGGATGCGTGCAAGATGCAATATGAAATAGCATGTCGCGAGAGATGGATGATCTAAGAGAGCCAAGTGCTTTATCCCTTTGATCAAACCATTTTCTCCTTTCTACAACACCTATTTGAGGTTCTTGATCCTGCCCAAGAGTCATTCTAAGCAATCCAAGACTCAACAAATGATCACTTAAAGATACTTTCCATTCATGGTAGTTATATGGAGTGAGGATTTTTACCTTTAAAAAATCCATATTTCAACCAAATGATGACTGATAACTACTCATAACTTCTTCAAATTACTGATGCAAATCAGAAAACTAAAATCCAAGGATTAACCAAGTGCAAATATAGCCCCAAAATGACCTATTTCTGAAAGTGATATATTTACCCAAAATCACTCAAATCTGATTGTAGATCTGGAAAGTAGATGAAAAATCATGCACTTTCAAAAAAAATTCACCTCATAATGTTACCATATGTGCCCAAACGAAGCCCTAGAAGTTGCAAAAATCAGGAACAGATAGGAATAGTCAACAAGATCTACAATTTCTGACAAATCAAGCCACCAAAATGCAAAATCAACACCACCACTAGAAAATTCAGGAAATTCTACCCAATTTCAAAAAAAATTTCACCTGATTTGGAGCTCGGATGACCAAGTTATGGCCTCTCAAAGTTGGACTGTCAAACCAAAAATGCAAATGGTGAAGGCAGAGAAAGCTCCAAACCCCGATGATGTTAAAAAATAGTGCATTAAATTTGATGATCATACGACCGTCATAGAAAGCCAATTTTGCCTAATTTTGACCGCTAGACGGCCGTCAAATTTAATCTCATGTGTAAGGTGATGTAAGCAAAAAAGGCCCCTCTACTGATGGCTGAGTTGGTAGACCGTACTATTTGTACAGTACATGGGGTGAGATGATGTCACCAGATTATGTGGCACTGTGACGTGGTTTGTCTTGGTGTCGAATGCGGCGCTGCTGAGGTGTCTCCGTTGGCGACCAGAAGGAAGCCATGTGGCAAGTTGACTATGGCCACATGGGCAGCTGACAGGTAGCCACATGGCCCGAGCGGAGGCTAGGCAATGAGCTGGGGTTCTGCCACTTTGGCAGAGGGAGGAGTTGTTGCCGAGCGGTGGGTTTAATCCCACATTGCCCAAGCAGTGGGTTATTCAACCCTTTATATATGTGAACCCCCCTGCTATGAAATAAACAAGAGCACAGGGGTTGCCTTGCTACTCGAGCTTGACTGTAGGCTTGAGTGATCAGTCCTCTAGTGCTGTATGGAGCTTGTTGAAGCTGAACAAATAGAATATTCATTGTCTTAGGGGCTGTACCAACCCTGTAAGACAAAATTTTTACAGAAAAAATTCTAAAATTTTGCAGGGAATAAAACATTCCAAAAATAGGAAAATTGAAGAAAAATAATTTTTTTATACAAAATCATACTGCAGAGGTGCAAATCGGGCCTAAGGTCCAATTTGCAAATTTTTTTTGCCTTACATTTGACTTTCGCTGGATATAGGCAAATTTATAGTTGATCTTAACCAAAACAGCCTCCCGGATGCAATGGTGAGGTCAGATCTGCTCCAAGATGCCTCTATCGAATGCTGGTTGCCAGATCTAAGATTTGGACCTTCAAAGCTTGCATCAAGATCTCTTCAAATCAGCTGATAAAAAATGCTCCAATGGCTCTGATAGCATGTAAGAATTTGCAAATAGCAAATATTGAACCAAGGATCTAGAGGTTGAAGAAAAGCACAAGAGAGAAAATATGAATGCAAGGATGGATTGAATAGATCCAATGAATTTCTCAATTGAATTGATGAATGCTCAATGTTCCATGAAATGATTACATAATAGGCCTCCTTATATAGGAAAGGCAATATGAGAGAATGATAAGGAGCTGATAAGCTATCACCTATGCTAGGTGTAATCACATGTCCACCAAATGTGGATCATCCTCCAATATGCAATAAAGTATGTGCATTGGATTAGGATGATAATGTGATAAGAGCACGAAAGGTGGGTCTCACACACAACGAGGTATGTGAAGAAAAATATCACACCAAAAGTGGAATTTTTCCTACACCATGTGCTTAATAGATGTGCACACTTCTAGGTGTCTCAATCACAAATTACTATGCAATGCATTAACCTAAGTAAGATTAAGTAAAGTGTAATTAGGAATAATTAATTACACCAATAGTTTTTCATCTAGAATAGATACATATCAGTTTATCTCATCTTATTGCATAGAAAAACCAAAAATATAGATTAATTTGCATCTAATTCATATCTAGATTTTGCATTCAAATCCTTCATTTAGGTGTCATCAAGGTCATTGATCTTGGTCCAATTTGAGAATACATACTCACATCTATTAGAAGGCAGTAAATCACCTAGTTAGATTAGTTTTCATTTCATTGCAAGATTTTAATTTAAACTAACCTCTAATGTTTTACTAAAGTGATGTGTCTATAGCTAGGTACAAAATTCACACACACACCTACAAGCCATCCCAATCTATCACATGAGACTCGTCATAAACATACTTTTGCAAAACTTAAAAATGAAAAACATCATGGATGTGTGAGAGGCTAGGTGGAAAAGCTAAATGGTAAGCAACTTGTCCTATCCTCTCAAGGATCTCAAAAGGTCCAACAAAATGAGGTGCTAGCTTAGAGAAATTTCTAAAATGGATTGGACTCTTATGCGGTCACACTCTCAAAAAGACCATGTCTCCTACTAAGTAAGTTCGATCGATCCTCTTCACATCAACATACTTCTTTCATCTATCCCGAGCCTCTCCAAGACACTGCCTAATCAAGGTCACCTATTGTTCCATATCTCTGACTAACTCAGGACCAATGGAAACTCTATCCTTTATCCTATCCCAACTAAGTGGTGTCCTGCAAGGTCTACCATAAAGAGCTTGGTACGGAGGCATACCCAAGAATGTATGATACCCATTGTTATAAGAAAACTCGACTAAGTATAGGTATTCCTCCCACCATGTCTAATGGTCCATAACATACATGCAAAGCATGTCCTCTAACACCTGATTAACCCTCTTGGTTTGTCCCTCTGTCTCAGGGTGATAGGTCATACTGAAGTTGAGCCTAGTGCCCAATGCTGCTTGCAGTTCTCTCCAAAAGGATGAAGTGAAGAGAGAATGTCTATCTAAGATGATCTTACGAGTTATGCCATGTAGTCTGAAAATATCTTGCAAGAACACATGTGCCACTGAAGGTGCAGTAAAGTTAGTACGCACTGGTGAGAAATGAGCCACCTTGGTCAAATTGTCAATTGTCACCATGATGGCATCATGATGACAAGATGACATAGGAAGACCAACAATGAAGTCCATAGATATGATATCCCATTTCCACACTGGTATCTCATGAGGTTGAAGTAGACTAGTGGGATGTTGGTGTTCCACTTTCACCCTCTAGCATTCTAGGCACCTAGCTACCAACTCAGCAATTTGCATTCTCATACCTAGCCAATGATATAACTATCTCAAATGGACATTCATCTTCTTCACTCCAAGATGCGCCACATAAGGGGCTCTATGGGCCTCTAGCATGACAAACTCTTGCAATCCTCTGAAAGAAGGTATGTAGATGCGTCCTCTATGACATAAGAGTCCATATGACTCCAATGTATAATCTACATACTTACCCTCAAGGGGTCTCTAAGACTATATCAACTCACTCACTTCTACATATAACTCATCATCATGCAAGTGATGAAGAATACAATCTCTCAAATTTGTGCCTATAGACATAGAAGAAAGCTCGTGTTGTCTCCTACTCAATGCATCTATGACAACATTCTCTTTCCCCTTGATGTACTGAACATCAAAATCATATTCACACAAGAAATCCCTCCATCTTTTTTGTCTAGCATTAAGGTTTGGCTGAGTGAAGATATATTGTAGAGTTTGGTGGATTGAACGATGTTCGAATTGATGTCCTAAAAGGAAGTGTCGCTATCTTACTAAAGCATGCACCACTGCTACAAGTTTGAGATCATGGGTAGGATAGTTGAGCTTGTGAGTATTTAGTTTCTAGGACTCATAGGCTATAGCTCACCCATCCTACATAAGAACAGCCCCTAAACCATCTAAGGAAGCATCTATGCAAACTAAAAACTTTGTTGAATGCTCTGGCACAGCAAGAATGGCTGCATTGCTCAATGCTCTCTTGAGCTCCTGAAAAGCTCGATAACACTTCTCAGTCCACTCAAACTTCTTTCCCTTTTGTTGAAGAGAAGTAATAGGGTGTGCCACTCAAGAGAACCCTTCAACAAACTGGTAAACCCATGAAACTTCTCACTTCAATCACTGAGGTAGGTTCTGGCCAATTCATAATGGCTTCAATCTTTGATGGATCTACTAAGATCCCATCACCAGATATCACATGGCCCAAATACTTAACCTCAGATCTGAAGAATGCACATTTCAACAAGCTACCATAAAGTTGATTATCTCTAAGGCACTGCAAAACTTGTCTCAGGTGCTCTTCATGCTCTCTCTCATTCTTCAAACAGATCAAGATATCGTCAAGGAATACCACCACAAACTTGTCAAGGAAAGTACAAAATACTCCATTCATAAGACTCATGAATATAGTTGGAGCATTGGTAAGACCGAATGGAACCACGATGAACTCATAGTGGCAATATCTGGTGTGGAATGTGGTCTTGTGGATATCACTATCCACTATCCTCAACTGGTGATACCCATACTTAAGGCCAATCTTGGAGAACACTCTAGCACCTTGAAGCTGATCAAATAGGTCATCAATCCTAGAAAGTGGATACCAATTCTTGATGGTAACCTTATTCAACTATTGGTAATCCATACACAACCTAAGAGACCCATCCTTCTTCTTCAGAAAGATCACCAGTGCACCCCAAGGAGAAATACTAGGATGAATGTGTTAGATTAGGTGAAATACTAATCTCCCAAGAACACCTGCATGCATAACCCTATCACATGGAAGAAGCAAAGAACAGAAACCAAGAAAATCATGGAGGCCAAAAAGCCAGAGACATCTTATGGACATGCAAAGAGCAATCTCTATTATGATCCAATAAGTGAATTAATAAAATACAAAGAGGGAATCCTTATAAAAGGATACCAAAACCCTAAAGGAGAAAACCCTAAAGAATAATGAGATGCCTAAGTCTAACTTAAGTGTAGAGAATAATAGACTAATAATTAAATAAATTAATTATTAGCTATAATATGACAACTCTAACACCCCCCCTTAAGTTTAACTTAGGGAGAAGCTAAACAACTAAGGACTAAAAGGTGCATGAAAACAAAAATGCATGAAAGAGCAATGGGTCTCAGCAACAAGGCCTGATCAGGTACCCAAGAACAAGAAAAAAACTAGATGAAGGAAACAAAGCCTCCAATCTAGGGAATGTCCCAAAGAAAGGAACAAGAAAGAGCATGAAGCATCTCCAAAGCATGAAGCTGCAAACACTGTCAGAAGAATACTGCTGGAACCCCCACTGAAATAGTGCATGACCAGGTAGAGAAGACAAAGTCTGAAGAGCTGATCAATCGAAGAGGTGACCTCCAAAAAAGGAATGAATGGGTGTCTATATAGTAGATGATCCATCTCACCGAAATGCATAGGTGCCTAGCCACTGCATCCGCCTAGTACATAGGAACAAAAACTGAATATGTAGATCACTCAACCGAACCAAGGAAGCAATAGAGCCAACAGGTGAACCCCCCCATAATGCTAAAAAGGGAGAGGGGTGACAGGAACACTGAAATGCAATGCCAAAAACATCTGCAAGAAGAAGAATCAGGAACACCAACAGTGCAATAGAAGTACACGCACAGGATAAAGGGCGGTGTCGAAGAAGAAGAATAGATCTTCTGGACACACAGCATGGGCTAATGTCATGGAAGGTACACTCACTTGACAAAGGTGGATGAGCACAAAAGGCAAAACATCATAACCCCCCATGGCACTTTATAACTGAGTGCGAGTACAAACAAACACAAGGTGTACAAGATCCCAGATATGCAAAAGTAGGCACTTTATCTCAGTGCGTTTACAAAAAAAAGAATGCAACAGAAGAGAAGCATATAATGCTTAGAAGTCAGAAAGAAGAGTGAGCCAGAAGAACAGAAGAAGAGATCCCAGGACCTGTAGAACCCAAGTAATCCGCTAGAGTGCGAAAGTGAAAAACTCAGAGGAGAGAAAACCTGGAGCAGAATCTGGATAAAAGACCCCTGCAATTGAATAACTCACAGAACCAGCTTTCCAACGATATATGGTGAGCCCAAAAATGAGTCCGGATGAGCGAGATATGGCTCTCAGAAGGCAAAAAATAAACATCACCTTTGACAGAAAAAAACTCTGTCAAAACATCAGATCCAAAAATTCTAACCTTCATAATTAGAAAGAGCTCGGAAAGAGCTTTCCGACGATATAAAGAAGTCCAAAAAAGACCTCCGTATGCTCCAGATAGAGCAAAAACAACGCGGGAGGGTTAGAAAGGCTCCACAAGAAGAATTTAGAGCCCCTGGGGCTGAAAAAATTGACCCCCTGGGCGCATGGTGTGCACAGGGGGCTGGAGTCGGAGCTCCCAGTCACCCATGTGACCGTCGCTAGGGCCCGCAGGGCTTAAAAACCCGCCGGGTGGCCGGCGGAGCGGGGCCGGCGGAGGAGGCCAGCGGGGCCGCAGAGGAGCCGGCGGCGGCTCTGCAGCAGAGCGGGGGCCGTGGATGGATACGGAGCAGCCAGTGGTGGTGGAGCGGAGGGAGCTCGGTGGTCGGTGATGGGGGGTGGCGGCAGGGGCCGCGACAGCGCTTGCAGCTGCTAGCGGCTCGGCGGAGGCCGCGGGGTGGCACCTGGGAGGCCGCCCCCTAGTTAAAAAAATTTTAATTTTTTTTTTTGAAAATCACCGTCTCGATCCGCGTGCCAGGTCATACAGCCTGGTACCTAAAAATTTTTGCCTCAAATTGCAAAAGTGTCCAAAATGGACAAATTTTATATGGATTCTGGCTATCTCGGACCTTCCGGACGCAATGGTGGCATCCGTTTTTGCTCAAAATGCTCCAAAAATTTATTTTTTTTCTTTTTTGCAGGCAAAAAAGAAACAAAAAATAACGTCCTGCAGAGAGTACTAGAACTAAAATTTTTCTGAAACCCTCCTGCATCTGAATCACTTCAACAAAACACGAACAGTGAGCAGCAAGATGGCTCTGATACCATGTTAGATTAGGTGAAATACTAATCTCCCAAGAACACCTGCATGCATAACCCTATCACATGGAAGAAGCAAAGAACAGAAACCAAGAAAATCATGGAGGCCAAAAAGCCAGAGACATCTTATGGACATGCAAAGAGCAATCTCTATTATGATCCAATAAGTGAATTAATAAAATACAAAGAGGGAATCCTTATAAAAGGATACCAAAACCCTAAAGGAGAAAACCCTAAAGAATAATGAGATGCCTAAGTCTAACTTAAGTGTAGAGAATAATAGACTAATAATTAAATAAATTAATTATTAGCTATAATATGACAACTCTAACAGAATGTGTCCTTTCTCTAAGAGTTCCTCAAGCTATAACTTGAGCTCATTAAGCTCATTACTAGTCATCCTGTAAGGTGCTCTGGAAACTGGTCCTAGTCCTCGTACAAGACCTATGTGAAATTATATTGCCCTTCGAGGTGGCATACCGGGAAGCTTCGAGGGAAACACATCTGCATATTCCTATAGAATGGGATGGTCATCTAGTGAGGCTTCCTATTCTACCTCATCTTCCCTATCGTTGATGGTGATAGAAAACATCTGACATCCCTTCTACATGCTTTGCTTAAGCTGCATAGCGGAGATCATACGTAGGGATACATGCCTCTAGATTCCAAAAATCATAGTAGTGTTTCCATCGTCATCCAAGAATTTGATCAAATTCTTACGACAATCTAGTTTGGCCCTATGAGCATATAGCCAATCCATGCCAAGAACTAGTCTGTAAGATCCAAGAGGTGTAACTCTGAGGTCTACTAAGGTGTTCAAACCACCAATCTGAATCGGGTACTCCCTAACCATTGAGGTAACCAATACTCTAGCTCCTGAAGCTAACTCAACTTCCCATTGAATGTCTTGCCTAGCTGCCACTAGCCTGCAACGCTCCATGACCAATGGAGAAATAAAGGAGTCAGTAGCTCCAGTATCAAAAAGGATAGAAACTACACTACCTTTAATCATACCTGATGCCTCGATGACTATGGCCTGATGCTCTGCCTGGCGGTTGTCAACCGCTGCAAACACTTTGTGGGACATGGCTGCCCGCTAACTACCCTTTTGAGGACATTCCCTAGAAATGTGCCCCATGGCACCATTGGTATCACATGGTCCTTGATTTTGAACCTGAATGCCTTGAGGTCTAGACTGCTAAGATCCTCTTGTCTGAATAGACCCACTATATCCCCTTTTATAGGGTTTCTATGACTGTGTTGGGGGTGTATAAGGGGACTGAGATTTATGTCCCTTCTTAGGACCCTGAGAGTTCCACTGCCTGGGCTTCGAGCCCTGTTGTCCCTGTGGTGGCTTCGATGCCTGACTCTGTTGAGACTACTGTTGTTGCTGAGGCTCTGGGGATTTGAAATTCCCTAAATTGTTCCTATGATTCCCTTTCCAAGGGGGCTTCTAATAGCTATAATTCTGAGGTGTGGAGTTATGGTTCTGAGACCTATCATGAGATCCCCTCTAAATATCATCAGTTATTACTGTGTAGTGTAAGTCTCCTAGTGGAGTCATGTGTACCATGTCGGATAAGGTGTGGTTCAATCCCTTGATAAATAAATTGACCTAAAGTTTCTCATCCTTCATGTACTCTACATAAGGGAGGAGATCGAGGAATTTTCTGTCATATTGAGCCACTGAAAGTTCTCGCTATTGAAGGTCATGAAATTTGTCTATTCGATGCTTCCTGAAGTACTCTGACAAATATCTGGCCCTAAACCTTTCTAAGAAGGTTCCCCAAGTGAGGGTGTCTATGTCAATGTGGCCTATGAAATCCTCCTGTCTCCACCATGTGGAGGTCATCCCTCTCAAAAGATGAACTACCATACGTGCTTTAAGATTACTCCCATAAGGGCGCAATCCAAAGCACCTTCCAAGCCTTATAAGCCAAGATTCAGCCTCTATACCCTCAATAGATCCTGCAAAAGGTGGTGGGTTGAGTCGAAGAAACTCTCTAATTTGATCACCTGCATCAAGAGGTGGTCTCTCAAATATGTGAACCTCATCTCTGGGTGGAGGCACTAGTCCCCTAATGGAACCAACTTTTGGCTTGGCCTGAACCTCTAGAAATCTAGAAGGACTCCTACTATGTTCTCTAGCTGAGGACCCATGTCCTTCTGTACATTGTTGTACATTCTAAGGTACAACTAGAGGCATATGATCAAGAATGAATCCTGCAAGGTTCTAAATGGCCTGAAGTAATTATGCATTTGCATTGAGAGGTGGCTCGGGAGGTGGAACCCGGTCCTCCTCTCGCACCTCTACCTCTAGTTGTACCTCTTCCTGAGATAAGGAGATACGCCTACATCCATGTCCATGTCCACGAGCCAATCAGGTGAGTGGAGGTATCCTACACACATAACAACACAAAAATTTAGCAACTACGAAGTGGGTTAGGTTCCCAAAGTTAACTAAATCGTGCTTTGATACCAAAATGTCATGCCCAAAAAGTGAGCAAAACACAACTAATTTAAAAAAAAAACAAAATCCTATTAACAGACTACCAACATACTGACATAAGCAACAATGAAGAAGAACACTAACTGGCATGAGACTCTATGTGCACGCAAAATGGTGCAGAGGAAAAATAAATGATTAGAAGAATTGAAGTGTCTAAAAACACCCAAGGAGTCAAACCATAGGAGGTTGACCATGTTTGACTGGTCAAACTTCATCAAATAGCTCCTAACAATACTATAGGGTTCCCTAGACTACTAGCTTCAATCGACGTGCAAATTGAGATAGTTGACTAAAAGTCAACTAGAGTTGACCAAAAGTCAACTAGAGTTGACCAAAAGTCAACTATGCACTGAAGTGCATGAATTCAAGCTAAAAGGAAACACAACTTATCTAGGAACACTTGGGCACACAAATTGGGGCATTTGACCAAGGTTTGACTAGGGTTGACCAAAAAGTCAACCATGTCCAAATGCGTCCCACAAGGTTCTACTAAGGTTAAAACATACCAGGGTAAGTTTTCATGCATGCAAACTGAGACAATGTCTAAGGTTTGATTAAATTGACCAAAAGTCAATTGTGCATGACAAACGACCTACAAGTCTAAAAGGGGTCATCAAGACCCTAGACGAGGCCATAGGGAGATGAAAAAAACTTTATGCTAGCAATTTTGATATTTAATTGACAGGTCATGTTTCATAGGAGAACTAATTAAAAAGAAAACTAATTTAAAATGAATAAAAAATTCAAGTTAAATAATTCAAGGATATTCCCCTTTCTAAATACTTAAGTAAAATATCCCCACTCTAACATTCAATGAAGTTCTTATAAATTATCCAGACATTTATTAAAATAAGTCTATAAATTAAATTGTTTATACAAATGAATTTAAATCTATTTGTTCAATCATTTAACTTACTAATTTAATAACTTTAATTTGGGTTTAATAGAACTATATTTTCCAATACCAAATTTTAAATAAACAAATTTATTAAAAATAATTCTATTAAATGAAATATTCAAACATTTTAATATCTAGAAATAAAATAAAATAACTACTCTAAATTATAGATTTAAACAACTAAAAAAAAAACTTTAAATAAATCATGTATATAAATGAAAACATTATTGTAAAATTATTTTAATATACTAAACTTTGCATATATAAAAATAAAATAAAAACTAAATATAATTAAAATAAAATTTATATTATTTTTTTCTAAAACCCTTCTTGTGTGAAGGCAATGATGGGGGGAACAAGATGGGGGTGCGTGTGCTATGGCACGACATTGCCCAGTGGCCCGCGTGCCCACTGTGTGGGCACAGTGGGTGGCGCGACCAGGTTGCGCCTCCCCCATTGTGCTCACACAGCGGAGCGGTGGCCGAGGGAGAAGAGGGGGATGGGCTGGGGTAAGGCTTCAGCCACCCCTCCCATACCCCTAAACATAAGCAACAATTTTTTTTAATTAATTTCTTTAAAAAAAAATGCGTCCTGCGCGTAATCCCAAACAAGATTTAAAAAAAATACTTTCTCCCTACTTTTTTTAAAAAACAATAATAATTATTTAATATGTTGTCCTTTAATAACTATCACTTTAAACAATAGTAATATATTTATTTTTAATAAATATATTAAACAATAAAATATAATTGCTGGTGTAATATTAAATCCCTAAATATCAAAACAAGGAATAGTAGGAGTAATTTTTTTAAAATTTTAAACATATCATTGCAATCCATAATACAAACTTAATAACTTGATCAATTTTAAAATTGAATTTAGACAATTTATTTTTTTGCTAAGTTTTAGAAAAAAAAATTGCTAAGTGTAAATTATTTTCCACAAAAAAATATTTTCTAAGTACAAATTTGAGTTTTTTTTTTTTTGAAATAAAATTCCACATTATATCCCTCTTTTAAATCTATTTAAATTTTTTGGTATAAAACAAAGACAAACTAAAATCAATTTAATAGCTTACTATTTTCCACCATAATAATGAAAATTTAAATAAACTGTAAAACCTTGAAAGGAAATTACTCGAAAGTCTTGTGCCAAAATATCTCATTATGATGATTTCTCATTAATTTTTTTTTAAAGTTCAAATAACTCGTTTATTTAAATTGAATGTGAACTACATATCTTTATCTTTCCATAAGTAAATTAAAATAAATTCTTTCATCACTTAAATAATATATATACACACATCTTTAAGGCCAAACTGAATACTTTAAATGCACAACTTAAGTTACCGTGTAATAAAATTTCTTCAATTTTCATAAAATTCGATCGTTATAAAAATTCATGGACAATCCAAAAATTAATGCACCATAGAGTCCTTTTTTACCAAATTTCCATATTTTTCCACATACAATTTTTCAATAAATCTATAAAATCAAATGGTTATTTTACAAGGAATCCCCAATTCCAAAGTTTTGACATATACTTGAAAATAAATTTTACAACTAAATTTCCAAACTGAAATTTTCTCAAGTCACAATTCCTACAAGCCCTGCATCTAGTTGGGTACCTGTATATGCAAAGGTTGACCATGGAGGCTCACCTCTCAACCTAAGCCTTTTCAAGGCCACCCCCGAGCTAGGGGATCAAATTTGGAATGAAATACAAATAAACACTCATACATGAAGAAAACAAGCAAGACACAAAGACATACAAACGATATTCCCAACAGGGTTTAAGAGGAAGACCTCCAAGAGGCCTTCCTAAAACAGGGTAGAGGTGGACTACCAGGTGGAAAAGCCATAGTACAAATACAAATTTCTCCAAGCCACAGATGGACTTGGGAAGACCATCTTCAATAAGATTTGGTCTAACTCTCCTTATGTCTCCCATGTGCCCGTTGTATGCACCCTAAAATGGTCGCCTAGACTTTGGGCCCCATTTATTTAATTTGTCAAATATCAATTTTCTGAATCAATGCTTTACAATATATTCAAATCAATTTCCTTGATCAAATCATAACTATTTCAATCATTTCAATAATCTCCTAAGGTTTAATCATGTCATCAATAATTTTATTTAATTAAAAGAAATAATCCCTTTTAAATAAATAAAATAACTTTATTTAATTGAAAGTAATATCTCTTAAGTAAAATAAATTTATTTTATTTAAAACCCTTTTTAATTAAATGATTTTATTTTATTTAATTAATATTCATCTTTTAATTAAATAACCTTATTTTATTTAATTAAAAGAGAATTATTCTTTTAAAATAAATAAAATCCTCTCAAAAGATCTTTTGTGATGAAAAAGGAAATACATGAAATAAAAAATAAATAAAATAAAGAGATTTCCTTTTCTCTCCACACTTTTTAAAAATGATTTTTCTTTCCTCTTTTTGCATTAATCCCACATTGTCCTTGGGGATGCATTCAATTCCTCATTTTCCTATATAAGGAGCCCTCTCCTTCTCAATTAAAGATCCAGAATTTTTAGAATATTGTTATGTTGCAAGTTTTTACTTTAGAGTTTTTGAGATCATTATTTAGTTTGCATATTTACATATAGTTTAATACTCATAGCATTTTAGTTTAATTTATTTCATTGTTTTAGCTTAATCTTCATTTCAATAAAGTAGTTTATTTTCTTGCATTGCAATCATATAGATTAATTTCATTTGCATGCAAGAACTTGATGATTCAATGGAGATTAGCATTCTTGCTTCTCATCCTTGAATCTCTCATTCTGTGGTTTACTTGCATGGGTTCAACTCAGTCAATCTGAGGGCCTCATAACAATTCATGCACTCCACAGATAGAGAGTTGTGAATTGATATTCGAGAGCTCATTATTGGGTATTCTCGAATGCAAGGATTCACAGAAGTGTGACCATTTTCTATCATACATTTTTGGCACCCACCATGGGGCAACCCACCTCTTGCATGCTGATTTTGATTATTTTTGGAGCTAACCTTTGTGCAGATTTGTTTGGAGATGGAAAACCTTAGATTTGAAAAATTTGATCATATCTCTCAAACCGCTTGGTGTTTTGGTCTGAAATATTTTTTTCAAGTTGGTGACATATCAAAGAAGCTTCAGTAAAAAATTTTGATTTTTCGAAGGTAATTTGTATTTTTTATGATTTTTTCTTTATTTTTCATAAAAAAATAATTTTTGACGTAAATCAGAATATTTTTCAAAAATTTTTACATTTCTAGAAAGGTCTTGAAATTATACAAGGGGTCTATTCATTGTGTTTTTAATTTAGAGGTCATATCATAGCTCATTTGGTCAATTTATAAAAACTGGTATGTTTTGAGAAAATGACTCTCTAGAGCACAAATGAAAAGATCTTGTTGAAATTTTGACATTTTTGGAAAGCTCTCTATTTTTTGATGGAGGTCTTTTTTTTGCATTTTGGGTTTAAGGTCTGAGTTCATGTGGTATAAGTCCAATCTTGTTGACAAGGTCAAAAATCAAAATTAAAAAAAAGGGTATTTGATGATTAGCATGCACTTATTTTTCACATGGTTCAATGCATGATGTGAGTTTTAATTTGGATTATTTGCTGGTTATTATTGCTCCTAACAATTGATTTTCAAATCTAACCACCTTAGGGTTTACATAAGTTGAGTATACATTACATATCTTGTTTGCTTGTCTTGTTCATTGGAAGGTTCGCGGCTTGCTTTCATGGAGATGCTTAACAAAAAAACAAAAATGAGGTAAAATCTACTAAGCGCGTTGCTTTGGACTTGAGGTATTTTGTTACATCTCTACAACATTTGGATTTTGGAAATAAGAATTAACCTCTCATGTGTTTGGCTTGAGTGTTTACATGCTTTCATAGAACACATTTCAATTGATGCTCTTAATGGGAAATGAATGAACATAGATTTGCTTTCATACAAGTTTGTGTAAGTGAATGCTTGTGTTTACACCTTAAGTAATTCTTGGTTCCAATATCAAAAATCTCATTGAGTAATTTAGGGCATGGATTCATTCCTTGTTTACATGAAGAGTTAAATGCACCACTTTGTGGACTCACTCTATGTTTACTTGGAAAGTTAAATATTCCATTGACTCAACCCTTTTTCATTTGTGAGTAGTATTGATAAGCAACTTTAGAATACTTTTGATTGATCTTATTAGCTAAATTGGGTTGTTGGACTCGCTTATTTCTAATCACCCCTCATTTCTGCCCTTTGGATGCAAGGTCAGCATTCATACATAGGGGAGGGGTCTACTTGAAAAGAGCGTTAAGTGTTCCACAAAGTTTTTCCCATTTTGTGCTTTCTTGATCTCATTAGTGTTCTGAGGTGTGGACTCACTTTGAGTTTGTTTGAGGAGTTAAATGCACCACTTTGTGGTCTCACCTCACATTTACTTGAAGGGTTAAATGTACCACCTTTAGTGCTTTCCAATACTTTTGATAGTGAATTACTTACATTTTTTATTTTTAGAAGGCCTGCTTGGGGATTTCATCACCTCAAGGGATGACCTTAACTCCCATGTTCCAACAGAGTATAAATATTGGGAGGTGAATCCAAAGACACCTCTCTTGGGAATGAGTTAGATTTCACTCTTGGCTAAGCCTCAAAGAACTTTATACTTTTGAGAAGTGAAGGAGGAGATTTGGGTTATCGTCTCCCCTCGGCTGTGTGATTTCAGATTCTTCTCATCTACGGATTTGTGTCTCACGTACCTTGCATATATTGAGGACTCCTTTTAGAAAAGCCATGTAATCCCTATAGACAGCTTGACAAGATGTTATTGTGTTCTAAGTGCCTGGTAAAATATTTTCAAGAACATACAAAAGTAGAATCTTTAAGGAGTAGCATACTAAGTCACTATTCTTGTTCATGTGCAAGGTTGCTTTGCCCCTTGCTCATTGTTTGAAGACAATTGCTTGCTTGAACTCCTTGATTGTTGTCTTATGTGCTTGATCAATGATAAAAATCTATTGGTGTACTTACTTGATCTTTGAAAATGAACAAGAAACTAAAATCCTGAGTTTTTCGATTAGGTGACTTGTCCCAGTCAGATTAGGTGATTTGTCCTAGTTTTAGAGACCTGTTATGTATTTAGGATTCTTGTGTTTTTGATCTTTTGAGTTAGTGATCCTTGATCCCATAAGAGATTTTTCTTGAGAGTGACAAATTAGGAATTGTTCCTGTCAAATAGATAATTTTTTTGACTCTTTGATAACACACTTGGAGAGTGCTAGTAATCTCTTTGTCCACCCATTTTCATAAAATTCAAATTCAGTATAATTTGTGTAAGTCATCCTCCTGATCCATATGTGCTAGGGTATTCACCCAAAAATTGAGCACCTCTATGGCAATGCTGGTTTGCACCTATTTGCAACAGTTGTATTTCACCATCTCTCTCGGACAAGAGAAAACTTTTACTATCCTAGTCTGGTATTGACGTTTCTTAGAATTGTCTTTTTTTCCCTGAACTCTCCCTTTCATGTTAGTAACAACAAGATATCAAGTGAGCCAAGGAAAGAGACCTCAGATAGTCTTCAACCAACTACCCCCAGTTCAGACTCATCAAAAGAGAAAGGAAAATGAACCAATATTTGACCAGTCGCCTAGGAGTAAGTCTGAAACCTGGTTTGACCTGAAGAGCCATTTTAGTGAGTTGAGTACCCCCTCAACACCTTCCCACTTAGGTATGGATATGAGTTACACCGTGACTCAGTGAGAGAGGGAAACCATGGATAAAACTCTTGATGACATCTATGAATGACACAGAAACAACATTATATTTGGGAATTCTTCTCATGATGATCAACCTGGTTCACCCCTCATTAATTCTAGATATTTGGATGCTCATCAAAGGGATGAAAGGCATAAGAGATGAGCTCACCAAGAACAATGGTCATAACATGAAGACCAAGACAATGAACCTAGTGGTGCTCATGTCAATGCAACGTATACCAATGACTTGTTCAAACAGTCTAGACCAAGTTCGCGACTTCAAAATACCTTAAGGTATACAAGTGAGAGGCTAAAAAGAATTGAGCGGGAAAAATAGGCTGCAAAAAATGAATGAGCTGCAAAAGAAGAAAAACTTAGGCTTCTAGAAGAGGAACAACAAGCCTTGTTGGACATAGAGAGAAAAGCATTCCAAGAGGAGCAAGATAGGCTGTTAGCCCAACAATTAAACACTCAATTAAACAACAGGGGTGCTAACAGTGGAAATAATTCTCCTCCCTCCACCCCTTCCAGAACACCAAGAAGTAGAAGGCAGTCAAGAACCCCTTCTAGATCTCCTAGTCCTAGAGGAAGAAGGGCCTCTCAGTATGCTCACTATAGGAGGCAAACCCCTCCTAGAAACTCATGACCACACTCCCAACATGTACATCATGGTTCCCAACATGGAGGTGGTAGCTCACATTATGACCTTGATACTCAAGACTTTATGCGAATGCAACAAGAGCCTATCCTCCAACAGTATGTGGATAGGTATTTGGAACAAAACAAAGATAAATTCTTGGAAAGTCTAATCAACAAGGGCACCAGAGTCCCTTATAATTTTGATGTGGACAACAAAATACAAAAGCAAAATCCTTCTCAAGAGGAAGAAATCCACCAAATGAAGCAAATGGTGGAGATAATGATGCAACCTAAGAGCTCATTCTCACTAGACTCGATTTGTCCTAATCCATTCGAAAAGAGTGTGAGTATGAAGGATTTTCCAAGGAGGGTGGAATTCTCTCAATATGATAAATATGATGGCAGTGGTGATCCACATGACCATGTGCGCCAGTTCTATACTATGAGCTTTGAATTTCATTAGGATGACTCCTATTTCATGAGGTTATTCCCGAGAAGTCTTAAAGGACAAGCAATGGAATGGTTTACCAATATCACTCCCCCCGTCAAGACTTTTAGAGAACTTGTTCATAGATTCATTCAACACTTTGCATATAATTTGTCAAGATCTGTTACTATGTTGGACCTATGCAACTTGAAACAAAATCAAGGGGAACCCTTTGTTACCTTCTTACAGAGGTGGAGGAGACAGTGCTCTCTGTATCCTAGGATGATCCATGAGGATGAAAAGATTGACATAGTTGTCAGTAACGTGGTGCCTGAAATGAGATATGAGATTAAAAAGATAGTCTTCAATTCCTTTGATACCATGGTTGAAACTACATGTTGAATTGAAGATGTCCTAAAAGAACAAGGCATTTTGACCAGACATAGCAACAATGGCAAAAATGGTCAACACAACAACAAGGATAAAGGGAAGAACAACAGTTGGAACAAGAACAAACAAGTTGTCAATGATGGAGTTGTGGACTCTTCCCAATCAAGAGATCAAGGTGTTCTTAATTTGACTAGTGTTGTGCAAGCCATGAAGCTTAATGCACCTCCACAGCAAGAAAGTAAACCAAGATATCAGGAGAGGCCCAAAAAGGAGAAGTGGAAATTTACCAACTTGGGTGACTCATATGAGGATGTTCTCAAAACTCTCATTGCTAACAACTTGGCACATCCTCAGGATCCTGCAAAATTTCACATTCCTGAACCCAAGCCACATTGGTGGGATGACAAGGCATTCTGTAAATTTCACAATGGCACTGGCCATACTATTGAAAACTGTTGGAGATTAAAACATATCATCCAAGATCTCATAGAAAGTGGAAAGCTTTGAGTTGATGGTCTGAATACCAATGCTAATCATAAGGCTTTTAAGGAACCTTTGCCTAATTACAAAAAGGGGGAAACCTCTAAATCAAAGAACGACAAAGCTGCAATCAACTACACTTACACAGTGGCAGAAAATGTGGTAAACATGCTTGAAGTTGTGGAGCCAAGTGTTAATATGATGAGGAGTAAGGACCCGCATGGTTATGACTCTCCCTCTATCTTTGACAAAAAACTTGTTGTGGTGCTGAGAGGTCCTCATTCTAGGCTATCTTCTCAATACCTTAATGCCATTACTAGGAGTCAAGGCCCTATTGTTCTTAGAGGTCCTAGTTTAGGTCCATCCAATAAACCCAAGCAAGTGGCATCCAAGAATGTCACCACAAAGTCCGCCACTGCTCCCAAACCAAACTACAATCTTGTAGATCAGTTACAGAAAACTCCAGCACAAATCTCAATCTTGGAGCTTCTAGAGTTGTCCCCTAGACATAAACAGATCCTTGAAGATGCTTTGTGCACAACAAATGTCCCCAACAACATAGATATAGACCAATTTCAAGGCATGGTGAATCACATTACTAGCCCACATTACCTCTCTTTCTCAGAAGATGCTGACAAATCCCTAAGCAATCCACACAATCTTGCCCTTCACATTGAAGTAATGATTCATAAAACCCGTGTCAGGTGCGTGTTGATAGATGGGGGTGCTGGGCTAAATATTTGTACTTTAAGTTTGTTAAAAACTTTGGGATATTCAGAGCAAGTGATCGACACTAGAAAGAAGATCACGATAAAGGCCTATGATGAGGTAGAACGAAGTTCTAAGGGGTTGACTGTCCTTCTTGTCAGGATTGGCCCAATTGAAAAAGATATCTTGTTCCAAATTGTTGATGCTGGACCCCTTGCATACAACATTTTATTGGGTAGACCATGGATTCATGACATGCAGGTAGTGCTGTCTACCTACCACCAGTGTGTTAAGTTCCCCTACAATGGAGTAGAAATTTTCATACCAGGGGATAATACCTTATCGGTCAATTCAATCTCAGCTAATGTTCATGTCCCTCTTAATCGAGAAGCAGAGGATTATCAAGCAACTTTAGAAAACTGTCAAGACAAGTTTAAATCATTAGACCTTGGCATGGGGGGGTATCAACTTGACTCTTTTGCAAAGATGCCCATTTCCCCTAGGACCTATGAAAATCCTTCACAGGAGATGAAACTGTCTTCTTCGACAATGACACTATTTGACACGTTTGTTGAATCCTCAGTACCAATACAAGATGAAAAAGAGGAAGTAGCTATTCGAGATTGGATATACAAAGAGAAGTACCAGCACAATGAAAATTTCTCCCCCTCTCCTAAGTCCTATGGGAGAGGATATAATTTTGTCAAGAAGATGGGTTATCCAGGATATGGCCCTCTTAGTCACAGGTTAGATGCTAGAGCCGAACCACTCTATCATGATATTTTTGGATGTAAGTCTAAGAAACAGGTTGGCCTAGGCTTTATGAACAATAACAAGTGCACTGTCCCCATTCATGATAGGCGGGATAGTAAAGATGACACATAATATGTACCAGATTTGACAAATCAACAAGACATGATAGATGATTGGGTACCTTCAACAAATTTCCTCTAGGGAGATTCAAGAGATTTAACAATTGATAGTTTTCCTATCCCAGCTACGACAGATAGTGACTATATGAATGCTAGATTGACTATGGATAGTGTCTCCATCCCAGCTACGACAGATGGTGATAATTCAACTAATTTTGTGATTGAGAAAATTGTTAGAGGAGGGAAAACTCTTCCAAACCTTGAGGCTTCTACATCATGAGGCCCCAACAATAATTCAGAAATAGACTCTCATGAGTTTGAATGGGATTCACTCTCTAACGCAACAATTGACTTGGATATGGATGTTGTCCAAGCTTATAGTTCTCAACCTGACGTAGTTGATGAGTCATGTGTTAGATTAGAAGATTGGAACCCATGTGTTGCATTAGTAGACGATTCTTCACTTGATAGGATAAATCCTGATTTAGGCACCTTAGAGGGATACTTGATAGACTCCAATTTTGTGATCACTAGAGATGACATCACCTATATCCTTAATATTGAACCAGTCATTAACCTACCCCTTATTGACCCCAACCTTATTGATTGGTCTCAATGTTATCAAGAGCCTCAACTCTTGACATTTCACAATGACTATGAGATCACCTACTATCTAAATGCCATTGAACCTGTAGTCTCTTCCACCAGTGAACCGACTACTAGTATGAAAGAACCTGACATCAAGTACCTTAGTCACAAGATTAAAAAAAAAGAGAAAAAGAATAAGAGTTCTGATGGTGAAAACCACTGTGTGGCGGTGTCAAAACCAAAAAAAGTAAAAATAAAAGATGTATCCAAGGGTGAAAACCTCTCTAAGGTGCCTACAGATGAGGTACTTGGTAGTCTCCCAAGCTATTTTCAGGATAGATCATCAGTATTGGTTGAACCTACAGAAGCTATTAATTTGGGCACAGAAGAGGCTCCAAAAATTGTGCACTTGGCTAAATCTTTATCACCTCAAGAAAAGAAAGCCTACACTGAGTTCCTCCAAAAGAAGAAAATTAATTTTGCAATGACATATTTAGACATGCCAGGGTTGGACACTAATCTCATTATGCATCATTTGTCCATAGCTCCAGGTGTGAAACCAGTCAAACAAAAGTTGAGAAAAATGCACCCTCATATAGCTCTTTTAGTGAAAGTTGAATTAGAAAAGCTCCTTGGTGTAGGATTCATTAGAGACATAGACTATGCTGACTGGATTTCCAACATTGTACCTATTTCTAAACATGATAAATCCATCTGAATTTGCACAAATTTTAGAGATCTTAATAGAGCATGCCCAAAGGATGATTTTCCACTTCCTAACATAGACATGATAGTGGACATGATGGCAGGCTATGAGATCTATTCCTTGATGGATGGTTTTTCTGGGTATAATCAGATCAAGATTGCTTCTGAGGATTAGGAAAAGACTGCATTCACATGCACATGGGGTACTTATTGTTGGAACGCCATGCCCTTTGGATTGAAAAATGCAAGAGCTACTTATCAAAGAGCTATGACAACCATCTTCCATGACATGATGCATAATAATATGGAAGATTATGTGGATGACACCCTCGCTAAGTCTAAGAAAAGAGGAACACATCTGTCTGATTTAGAAGTAATTCTAGATTGCATGGAACAATTTCAACTAAGATTAAACCCAAAAAAGTGTGCATTTGGTGTTACTTCTGGCAAATTATTGGGATTCATCATTTCAGCCAAAGGGATAGAAGTGGACCCTGAAAAGGTCCAAGCCATTATAGACATGCCACCTCCCAAAAATATCAGTCAAATGAGGAGTCTTCAAGGATGCCTTCAATCCATAAGGAGGTTTATTTCACAATTAGCAAATAGAGCGTAGCCCTTTAACAAAAACTTGCATAAAGGTGTTCAATGTGTCTGGAATGAGGATTGCTAGAAGAGCATGGATCAAATTAAGGAATACTTGGCAAGTCCTCCCATTTTAATGCTTCCCATTCCAAGAAAACCCCTCATTTTGTATGTCTCAGCTACTGAATCTTCACTGGGGGCATTGTTGGCTCAATTATATGAACAAGGGAAAGAAAGGGCCATATATTATATTAGCCACACTCTTGTTGCTTATGAGGTCAATTATACTAGTATTGAAAAAGCTTGCCTTGTAGTAGTGTTTGCCTCTCAAAAGTTGCAACACTATATGCTTGCGCACACCATACACCTCATAGCAAAAATTGATCCTCTCAAATACTTGCTTGGTAAAGCTTCTCTCACGAGTAGACTCGCTAAATGGATGATGATTCTTTCTGAATTTGAAATAGATTATATTGAGCGCAAGGCAATCAAAGGCCAACCTATTGTAGATCAACTGGCTAATTTCCCAATTCAAGATAATATGCCCATTCAAGTCAATTTCCCAGATGAACATCTTATGTACATGACTGAGAGATCCTGGAAATTGTTCTTTGATGGTTCCTACATGCAAAATGGTTCTGGAGATGGTGTGTTGTTTGTCTCTCCACATCGGTACACTATTCTCAAATCTTACAATTTACTCTTTTCATGCACAAACAACATAGCTGAATATGAGGCTTTAACAAATGGACTAAAAATGGCTATAGAGTGGAATATCATAGAACTACATATCTATGGGGATTCTTAGCTGATCATCAATCAAGTCAATGAGCAATACCAAAAAAAAGATGACAAGTTGATACCTTACAAAAAAATGGTTGATTCATCAAGATGGTACTTTACTTTTGTCACCTTTCAGCAAATCCCTAGGGCTAAGAATAAAGCAGCTAATGCTATGGCCACCCTTGCTTCACTTCTTCAGTTAGAGGAACATGAGTCTAGATATGAATTCCTGGTGGAAGAGCTACATTATCCCATTTATGACTCTCAAGAAAGCCACATCATTTGTACCCTTGTCAATCATGAATCCTCCTGCTATGGTGCTATTTACTCATATCTCTATGATGGCATCATCCCTGACACATTTAACCGATCTGAAAGAAGAAACCTTGTCCATAATGCCTCTCGTAATTCCCTTATCTCTAGTGATTTGCATAGGAGGGGTCTAGATGGGACACTTCTTAGGTGCTTAGAAAAGGAGGAATCCGATCAAGTGCTAGTTGACATCCATAAGGGCATATGTGGGGGACATTCTAATAGTCTTTCCATGGATCGAAGGTTGCTTAGGGTGGGGTACTATTGGCCTATGATGCAGATAGATGTGATAGCTTTTGCCAAGTCTTGTGAAAAATGTCAGAAACATGGACACCTGATACATGCTCCAGGTAGGGAGCTAATTCCTTCTATATCTCACTGGCCATTTCAATGATGGGCTTTTGACCTTGTTGGGAAGATTCATCCCAACTCATCAGGTGGACATAAGTTCATTATCATTGCTACTGACTACTTCACAAAATGGGTAGAGGCTGTTCCACTTTTTGTTGCCTCAGGCAAGATAGTGTCTTTATTCATTTTAAACCATATCATCTGTCGATATGGAGTGCCATCTGAGATCATCACTGACAATGGAGGTTAGCTTAAAAACAAGGACCTTACACAACTCTACCAAAGATTTAATATAAAGCAACATTGGTCCTCCATTTACTTCCTGCAAGGAAATGGTCAGGTAGAGGCTTCAAATAAAACCATTCTCAAGATTTTACACAGAACAGTTCATAAGAATGGTAGAGACTAGCACCTAAAAATAAACCCGACCTTGTGGGCCTATAGAACGAGTATTCATACTCCAACTGGGGCTACTCCTTTTGCCCTCACATACGGCACTGAAGCAATGTTACCTTTAGAAGTTGAGATTCCGTCACTTAGAGTCTCTCTCAAAGGTCTAGTTACAGATGAAGATTATCATGCCATGAGATTACAAGAATTGGAACTTCTAGATGAAAAGTGTAAAGCATCATTTGACCATATGAGGGTCTACCAAAAGTGGATGTCCAAAGCATTCAACAAAAAGGTTCACCCTAGAGAATTCCAAGTAGGAGATCTTGTCTTGCGAGAGAATCCTAAGAACCAACAAAATAGAGAACAAAGGGGCAAATTCAAACCTAATTGGCTTGGACCCTACATTATTACAGTAGCTTTTGGTACAGGTGCTTATTTACTATCTACTGAAGAGGGGGAGTAGCTCCCTGAGCCTATCAATGTTTTGCACCTGAAGAAGTTCTATCCTTGATGCCCATTCTGTCTAGGGGCATCCTTTGTATATACCTTATTGATCATGAAAAAATTCCAAAAAAATTCATATATGATGCTAAAAAAATACAAAAAAATAAAAAATTTAAAAAATTCAAAAAAAATAGAAAAAGTGCCTTGGTGAAAACCTGGAAACAGGCGCCTTGGTAGAAAAAAATACAAAAAAATTATAAAAAGTCTTGAAAAAATTCTTCCAAGTGGTGAAAACTTGGAAACGGGTGCTACTTGAGGCCTTCGAACCCCTATTTCTTAGCATGCATCCTCGACACTTAGCCTTTCTCCATCATGCCTTGTCCTTGTCACCTTGGTTTGGAATTGGTCTTTGTCTTTGTCTAGGGGACATCACTGTGTTAGCCTTGGTCTCTTGGATATGCTTGTCTTTAGGACACCTCGCAAACAATGTTTTTCAACACCAACCCAACTGTGTTTTTCAACACAACTCCTGACATCGAGTGTTTTTCAACACTTATTAGTTTGGTCTTATCTAGTTTGGTCATGTGATCTTACCTACTTGCAAGCATTTGATCCTTATCCTCGAAACTCAGTATCAGTTTACACACTTAAATTTTTAAATGCAACATTTAATGCTTGAGATATGTCATATTTTTTTTCTTTTTGTGCTGACTGTTATTGATTTTTGTTGAGTGTCCCTGTCTAATAAGTCTCTCCATGATGCATAGCTAGAAGACTTGGGGCATGGGGCATGTTTTTATTTTCTTTATGCTTGTGGGTGTCATCTTGAACCTCTTCAGTGTCTCTTGTTGTCTCCTTGACACACTTAGGAGATTTAAGGCATCATCCTTGACAGTTTTTGCACAACCGTTCTTATGGTCATCCTGGAATTTATGCCTTGATGCGAGTGTGGTTTTGCTACATTAAATTGGGTAAGCTAACATTACAGTCATCTTGACCTTTATGTCCTTGATGCTCATGTTAGAATCTTTCCACATTCCAATCTGATATAAATCACATACATATCTTCATAGTTGTGTTTGTGACTAGTGATGATTGTGTGATCGTTTGATGTTTGGTAATAATGGCCCTATGATGAAAATAAGTTCTCTTACATTCTCTAATGAATGATGAACAAAAAAATCCTATGTTACCCTATTGCAAGTACACCTTTGCATTTCCATGTAGCTTGCATTATTTAGACTTCATGTTAAATTTGCACTTTTAGGCTGCATTATGAGTTTGAGAGGGTTTCCTTCATCTTTCTTGTGGACTTTTCGTCAACTGTGGTCACATTTTGTTCTTCATTTCCTTACCTTCTTTCATGATCTCAATCAAAATTCCCTATCTTAAACAGTTGATTGATTTTGGGGCATCTTCTTTCAGGAAGGCAAATTCTCTTTCTTCTCTCCATTTCTTTCCATTTCTTCCAAACTTCTATCTTCCATTCGCTTTCACCCCACTTCTTTTCTTCTAATTAAACCTTGGGGCATAATCTTTCTTGGTAAGCTACCTTAGTTCTGTGATTCTTATATCTTTCATCTTACATCAAGAACCTTATATTTAGTTCGATTTGATCAAATTTATCAATTTATTGTTTCTCCTCTATCTCATTTTGATTTCGATCACGAGGGGGCAGTACCTACCAAACTTCAATGCTTGATTCAACTTTATCAAATTTATCAATTGCTTCTCTTGGGGAAACCTTGCTTGAGATTCTTATCTCTTATTTGAGACTTGACAATTACCTATTCACATGTGTTGGCCTTGTCTTTTTCAGTCTGCTTATCTATGTCCTGATGTGTTCCCATCCGTTGAACACACATCTGGGTTGTTTTGTGATCCCAAATCGATCTCACACTTCAATTCCATTCTTTGACTACATGTGATCCCGAGTTGACCTCACATTAGTCAAAGAGGGGAAAATGTATGCACCCTAAAATGGTCGCCTAGACTTTGGGCCCCATTTATTCAATTTGTCAAATATCAATTTTCTGAATCAATGCTTTACAATATATTCAAATCAATTTTCTTGATCAAATCATAACTATTTCAATCATTTCAATAATCTCCTAAGGTTTAATCATGTCATCAATAATTTTATTTAATTAAAAGAAATAATCCCTTTTAAATAAATAAAATAACTTTATTTAATTGAAAGTAATATCTCTTAAGTAAAATAAATTTATTTAATTAAAACCCTTTTTAATTAAATGATTTTATTTTATGTAATTAATATTCATCTTTTAATTAAATAACCTTATTTTATTTAACTAAAAGAGAATTATTCTTTTAAAATAAATAAAATCCTCTCAAAAGATCTTTTGTGATGAAAAAGGAAATAAGTGAAATAAAAAATAAATAAAATAAAGAGATTTCCTTTTCTCTCCACACTTTCTAAAAATGATTTTTCTTTCCTCTTTTTGCATTAATCCCACATTGTTCTTGGGGATGCATTAAATTCCTCATTTTCCTATATAAGGAGCCCTCTCGTTCTCAATTAAAGATCCAGAATTTTCAAAATATTGTTATGCTGCAAGTTTTTACATTAGAGTTTTTGAGATCATTATTTAGTTTGCATATTTACATATAGTTTAATACTCATAGCATTTTAGTTTAATTTATTTCATTGTTTTAGCTTAATCTTCATTTCAATAAAGTAGTTTATTTTCTTGCATTACAATCATATAGATTAATTTCATTTGCATGCAAGAACTTGATGATTCAGTGGAGATTAGCATTCTTGCTTCTCATCCTTGAATCTCTCATTCTGTGGTGTACTTGCATGGGTTCAACTCAGTCAATCTGAGGGCCTCATAACAATTCATGCACTCCACAGATAGAGAGCTGTGAATCAATATTCGAGAGCTCATTATTGGGTATTCTCGAATGCAAGGATTCACAGAAGTGTGACCATTTTATATCACACACCCGTAGGTCATATTTGGCATCATGAGTATCGTGAAACCCCATGTCTATCCTTCCACACATGGAAGACTCTGCACATCCTAGGTCTTCTTCCTTCTACCCCCTTCAAGGTTACTCCACCCTCCCTAGGGTGAGTAGGCCTTGAAGAATCTCATCCCAAAAGAATTCACAAAAGTAAAAATAATATTTACAAAACTTTAAATTTTCAAAAAACTTTAAAAGCCATGGACTCTATTAATGGAGCTCCAAGCTCAAACACATGCAAGAAAGAGAACAAAAATAACACTAGGGCCAACCTTACTCCAAGCAAAGGTTGAAAGTCTGAAAATTTGAAAGTCCTTCCAAGCCAATCATTTCCTAAGCTCCTTCAAATGAATGGTCTCCAAATCTAGAGAGTGGGTGAACACTCAAACCCTTCCCCAAGTAAATAGATCAAACTCCTAAAATCTCAGAACCTATTAGAAGAGAGGAAGAAACTTTCATTCCCTTCTTCCCACTTTCCTTCTTTCACCATAAATGGAGTTGAAGGCAAATTTGGGAAGAAGAGAGAGGTTAACCAAAACCTTACAACTCTTCAAATTTGACCAACTTAAAAATCTCAACTTTAGGAGTCATAAATGAGTTTTAAAGCTCTTAATGGGTTGAAAATGATCCCTAACCCCTAAGGTACCAACCTGGGTAGCTAAAACTGACCCTAGTTAACCTATGGAAGCCCATATGACCCTCCTAAACTCCACCTAAAGTTTACACACGGATTTCAAGTCTTGTTTGACTATCTAGAAACTTCCCAACCCAAGGTAAGTTGATTCTACCCTAAGGTTAGCCCCTAGTCAAACCCTTGACCCAATCAAATACAATTTACTAACCATGCCAACACTTAAGCCACAATTTGTCAAATTTGGCACATTAATTAAAACAAATGACATGGTTAAATCACATATACATTTACTAAATTAAATAATGACTTATGTGCATTACCTTCAAAGGATTTCTAGCATATTGAAAATTAAAAAATGCATGTCTCTTTAGGATTTAGCAACTTATGTGTGTTACCTTCCGAGGATTTAGCATATAATTAAAAAACTATAGTACAAGGGATACCCCATATATGCCCTCCTCCTTATCGTGGATGTCTACTAGACATGATAAGGAAGAGAAAGAGGATACCTACTTCACAACGTAAGGATATATCTTGTTTAACAACAATGTACACTATATTCTTAGTGAAGGGTATTGACCCATACATCCAAGAGCATAGATAATTGTGAAAAGGATATGTCACTCATGGAAAAAGTATGCTCAAAGAAAGAGATCCTATCAACAAGACCCCCACCATAGAGGGGTCCTTTTAGATAAAATATCATCTTTCAAAAGGAAACAAAGATTCAATCATCTAGCTCCCTGCAGTCAAGAGGAAGAGGAATCTTTGGAGTGAGGGAAACAACTCTAACACAAAAGCAAGGGTAAGAGTTTATAAAGAACATAATTTGCAAAATAAAGAAGAGGTGATGACCTAGGACAACAACCTCTCACATAAAAGGATATCCATAGCCAAAACCTCAGTCAGTATAATGAAATAATGTTGCAAGATAAACAAATGCCTCTAAGCTAAGGAAAGAAAATCCCTAGAAAAAGAGAAAGAAGGAAGAACCTTGCCCCCTGAGGATGAAAGCAAGGGATACCTTTTGCAAAAAAATTATCTTAGAAAATATATCATGAATACTAGAAGAGAACAATGGATGATTAGAAGCAAAAGCTGTCATAATACAAAACCATCAAGATAAATGAGAGAAAGAATGACCAATTAAGCTCAAAGAAAAAATGCTAAGAACATAATGGATTCTAGAATACTGGTAGAAATACACCTCTTGCCCCCCAGTCTAGAGACAAGAGGAGAAAAGATCTATATTATATCCAAATGAGGGGTAAAATTATGAAGAAATCTCAAAAGGGAAGTTTCTTTTCTCTTCCCTTTAATATTTCTATAGATCGGATAATAATGGAAAGGTAATTGAAAGAATCTTTGCACATCTGCACCATGAACCATAGTTTGAACCTCATCATAAGTGTGGGAAGAACTAGGAATAGCATATGAAGAATTGGGAATATGAATATTAGGAATCAAATTAGGAAGTATATGATTAGGATTAGGAAGATTAGGAACCAGATTAAGAAGGATGCGATTATGATTAGGAAGATTAGGAACAATAGAAAAAGTGTAGGAAGCAATGGGAATGGAAGACACAACCAGAGGAACACTTGGAACCACAGTTGGGAGAGGGTTGGAATAGGTATAAGGAATATTATAGTAAGAAGGCTGTGAGGTAGGTAAGGACACCAGTGGAACACTCACATGAAGAGATGAAAGAGATGTAACCACTAAAGGAGGAGTGTAAGTAGGAATACTGGGTAAAGGAATAGAAGAAAGTTCCACACTAGTGATATGAGGAGTGAATCCTAGTTCTTGAGCTTCTTGAGCTAAAGGTTTGACAAGAAGAGTAATACCAATATCACAAAGGACTTTCTCAAAGGCCTCTATAGCTTGAATATAATATCTAGGTACATTAATGTTGTAAATAGTGGGACATGAAGGTAACCATGCACACACCCTATGGTAAAGGTCAATTGAAGAGGTTGTAGAGGAAGATGAAATAGGAATAGGATCAATGGAGATCTCATTCGAACAATTTTCATCCTTACTTCCATGTACCTCATTAAGGGATCTATCCTCTTTTGTAATAAAAGCCTCATCAAAGTATTCAAAACAAAAATCATGCATGTTGAACACAAAGTAATACTAAAAGCCTTAAAAATGTAAATATTTTTTGTATTTTTAAAGAAATTTTGCAATTTTTTTATATTTTTGAAATATAAATGCAAGAGCATAAAAAAAATCTACTTTTATAAACATGCAAGATCTAACACAAGATGCAAATCTAACACCAAAACAAAAGAGTTGTCGTAAATGGGTTTACCAAAATGTAAGAGTGAACCACAAATACAATAGGGCAACTTATTCCACAAAAGATAGAGGGTAAGCTTGTCGGGTTCACTAAAATGTAAGATGAAGGTGAACACACAAGATAATACAAAGGAAAATCTAACACCATAAAAGAAAGAGTTGTCTATCGCAGGTTCACCAAAATGTAACATATACAATATGGATAAGAAGGGTTTTAGAATAATGCATATGAAAGAGACCCTAAACCCACATTTTATATATATATATATATATATATATATATATATATATATATATATATATATATATATATATATATATATATGAATTGTAAGAGGATGGAATGTAAATCTGGAAATGCTAATATTGAAATGAAGAAATAAAAGTACTTACCTCCAAAAAAGAAACTGTTGGAAACCCTATCAAACAGTCTCAAAAATTATTGATTTTCACGATCTTGGAACTGAAACTGCGAGATCTACAAAGCCTAGAAATATTTTTCTTTTTTGAGCAAGGTCGACCTTGACCTCAGGATCGGGGTAAGATCTTACCTTGGGGTACAATCTTGACCCCCACTGAAATTTGACCTTGACCTAAAACTGCTCTGATGAAAATTTTGTTCGTGGATCCTAGAAGTTTGTCGAAAAGGGTATCTAGATTTGCACTGATATTTATCGTCCCGCACCTAGACCTGCAAGAAAAAGGGTTTTTGTTGTTGGAATGAGGGGTTTGACCAAGGTCAAACCTTGGTTTGGAATCAACCTTAATAATGAAATTGAAATAGAGAATGTTAGCGAGTAGTAGAAGTAGATCTAACAACGAAGCTATGATATTCAATAGATATGCAATTGTATTTGAAATGTAAATAAGTATATTGATATGAAAGCTTGGACTCAACAATGTAAATCAAAGCTATAAATGTAAATCAAAATCTCCATGATTGTATGCTTGGAATCCACCTTGAAAGGAAAATGAATGGATCTTGAAGATGAACAAAGGATCTTGAAGGAAGATCACACCACCATGATGGATAGATCTAGGGTTTGAATGATGAATCTTGAATGCTTGAACCAAGTCCCTTCAAAGGATTGAATGCTTGAATCCTTGATCTTCAATGGAGAACTTGAATGCTTGAATGGATGATTGCTTGAATGCTTTCTCACTTGATTTGCTTGAGAGAAAACTTGATTGAGAGATCATGACAAGAGATCACGACAATAGATGGAGAAAATGAGAGAGGAAGGCTTCCTTTTATAGTGATCTAGGGCACAAACTTCTAGAGGGGCCACATATGAGAAATAAATTCCCATTGGGCTCGTACCCCTAGAAATGGACCTAAATTAAATGCAATTAAGAATTTACCATTTTGGAGACCAAAACAATCGACCCAGAAGAGGGAAAATAAACTTTTGAGTTTTCCCCCGCATTTGGGAAACTTTTTGATGAAAAAGGGGACTTGGGTCAAGGTTGAGGTTGACTTTGACCTAGGTCAAAGTGGAGGTCGACCTTGACCCAGGGGTTTAAGACCCCTGGAAAATGTGTTAGGTGAGGTAAATAGTGTCCGGGGAAGCCCAAATAGAGTCCTAAACAGGCATAGAAGATGGGAAGGGGGCAGAAAATAGAGGACAACATGGTGATGGCCCAAAAAACCCCCTAAGGAGGGCTAAACATTCTTAACGTAGAAGTTCTTCCATTTTAAGATGATACAATTTTTAAGTCCAAAATTACAGATAGACATTCCAAATGGATATCCATTTTTTTGACGATTTTTGCTTGAATGAGATTTCTCTTGGGATTTCTTTGGGACTTGGCTTGAGGGTGTCAAATTTGAAAAATAGACTACCCCAATTTGTCTATAATTTTTCCTTGGTTTTCTAAACTTAACCTTTTGTGTTGATGAATGATTTTATTCAAATTTGATGAAACAAAAAGGGTTTATTTAGGAAATTGTCAAATTTCCACCGATATAAGATATGCTTTATTTTGAATTTAATATATATATTCATAACTAATTATTTTCTTGCAAAAAATACAAAAACAATGTGCATTAAATTTGAGCATGTTCCCTCTAATTATATTGAAAATTTTGAAAAACAATTATTATCTTAGGTTGGTTAGAGATACACATAGACTTTTTAAAAATAAATTGGTACCATTGCATTCAAATTTTAAAATTTCACCAAGTTTATTTTATTTTCCAAAATTTTAATTAGTAGCCTACAAGCTACATTCAATTTTCTACAAATTTGGTTCTTTCAATTTTTTTATTACCTTATGTTAGTCACTATTAATTTTTTATGTGAAGTTGCCTAACTCTATTTTTTTGAATTTTTATGTCACTTAAGGGCCTAACTCTATTTTCTCACTATTAATTTTTTATGTGAAGTTGCCTAACTCTATTCTCTCTCTCTCTCTCTCTCTCTCACACACACACACACACACACACAAAAAAAAAAAAAAAAAAAAAAAAGTGCTTGTGTTGTGTCTTTGCATTTACCAAGCCATAAAACAATTGTGTTAGTTGATCTTGAACATAATATGAGCATGTTATGTAAAAGAATTGACTATTTGGACATTATTTTGTACACCATTTCCATGCATACAACCTCTAGAGAATATAATTAATGTCATATAAAAGTGGTAATAATTTAAGAAAAACTAGTTATTAACTAAATAACGAAACCCTCCTATATGCACGTGTAGTTCATTGGGTGCAATAATTTCATCATTTAGATTAGATATGTATTAATAGTAGAAGGAGAAAGCCCATATATATTTTTACAGTACAATGGCACTATGGCATACACCCACAACATCCACTAAACCCCACACATAACACACACCATTTTCTCTTTCCCTCTTGGCTAGCCATGGTAATAATTTAGAACATATATTAAAATCTGCTATAAATGCAATCATTCATTTCAAACAAATAGGCATAAATAATATAACCTTATACACAATATATGCACTCACACCACACTAGGTGGAACACTTACAACCTATACAATAGATATGCATTCACAAACTTAAATAGTATAACACCATATATGTACTTGCAACACACCATGTAGAACACTTACAACCTATACAATAAATATGCATGAACAATATAACCTCATATATGCACTTACAACATGTTAGCTACAACATTTATATCATATATAATAGATTGGCATTCATAGGCATAAAAAATATAACTTATAACCCTACATATGCACAAGTACAACACACTGACTAGAATATTTACATTGTATACAATAGATTGTCATTCATAGGCTACAATATATAGATATTGGAAAAATCTATGATCTGTATACAATATATATAACAAATGAGAATATATATATTGTATGGAAAGTACAACTGTTGACCCCATAGATGTACTTACAACACATTAGCTCAAGCAATAACAATGTAGAGAAGAAATAGACATATAGAATATTTGTTAGACTAGTATAATACCTAGAAGAATATGAAAGTTGTTTGCCAGTGTCTTTAGTTAAAATGTAGAACACGATATTAATTGATTGAATGGATGTCCATGCCTATTTGAACTAATAATATTAAGAGTTTCCTAAATCTTTGTTTGGTATAAAGTCTCAAATTTTTTCATCCTATTTTGATTATGTTGCAATTTGTGTGTTTGAAAATTTTGGATTTTTTTTCTAGAAATTGTAGAGCTGATTTGTTTGGTTGAATGCTTGTATGTTTTATTTATTTTTAATTTCCCTCCACTTTTTCTTGACATCTTCATTTGTGAACCTTACAAGTTTTTCATTGGATGTCAAAGGAACTGATCAGTAGGGGGGCGATTGAGTTTGATAGATGGGACACACAACATGTTTTATGTTTGAATAGTATTTTGTAACTAGAAAAATGTGATATAAGAGGTATCCAACATGATTGTGTGGTAGGACACATGAGCTTCTTTTATGTTGACTTGGTAGTTACTTATTGAAACCATTATATATGGAATAGGTTGTTGAAGCATGTGTTTTTGAGACTCTCAGTTTGTATATCTTATATGTGTGGGTAAAAAATTTAAGACAATGTTGCATATATTAACACCATGGAATGTTCAAAATTTGTGTGTGCAAGCTCAATTGATATTTTGTGATTTGTAAGCCTTTCAATCCTAAGCTATGTAGGAAGGTGAATGAATATTTTGTAACTTATAAAAATTTGATTCAATCTATTTTTTATAGAAAAGTATGAATTTTAATTTTTTAAAGAGATGTCGCTCTAAAACACATTCAAATTAACTCCTATTCTAGTTACATGACCTCACCTCACTATAATATGCCATCCCGTAACGTGAAGTTATTCCAAACATTAACTACTCCAACACTTTGAAGCCCACTCACACGGTGGTTGCAAGAAGTTGAGTCCCACTTTTGGGCAAAAAGTGGAAGTGTTTTCCCTTTTTTTCAAATTTCCTATCAATTGATGTCTAAATTTGAGACACTTAGAGATTGAATCTCAAAAACATTTAGAAATAGAAAATGTAGTTCTCAGAGTCTACTTTTTAAATATGTAATTTATTTAAATACCCACATGGTATAAATTCCTTTTTAGTAAGAATGTTTAAAAATCATATTTTCAAAATGCCTGTTTCAGGACCATACCATAGCCATGTACGGACACCATATTTTGACGTAAATAAATAAATTTTTGTAAATCCTTCTAGGGAAATATACCTAAGATACCAAATATTGATCAACATATTTTTCCTTATTTTTTTATTGAATATATTTTTTTATTAATTTTTAATTGACTATAAAATATATTTTCAAAACCTCTGGTGTACGGACACCATAATTTGATGAGAATTTCATATTTTTTCAAAATTATTTTTTTTATCTTCAAAATAATTGTATCTAGATTGATATCATATAATTTATTTTCCAAGAAACCTAAAAACAAAAAAGTTATTAATGTTTTAGTGAACTTCTCTATTTTACGTTTAGGTACCACTTTTAACTAATAAATAATGCAAAAATAGTAAAAATAGTCACATCACTATGAAATTTACATTTTTGAAATCAGGAGAGTGAGAACTCTAATGAGTTTTTTTTTCATAAAATGATACAATCAGGAAGACCCTCAAAAAATAATGGCAAGGCAGAAATTTGGCATTCCAGTGCCTTAACCAAATTTTTGGAGGTCAAGGCATAGGCTTGGTTCTACCAAGCCTAAACCAAATCGAATTTGAAATGAAATTTGAGGCGGATGTGTGCTTCCCGCTCATGTCTTAAGAAACGGGTGCCCATTTTTTAAAAAAAAAATTCAAAGTGTTAAATTGCATTTTTAAATCTAAAAAAAAAATTTAGAAATAGGCACCCATTTTTTGGATTAAAAAATGGGCACCCGTTTTGAATTAAAAAACGAGCACCCATTTTTTGAATTTAGGATCGGGTGCCCGAACCTAAAACGGGTGCCCATGTTTTGAAAACGAGCGCCCATTTCGAGTGACATCTCTCATTTCTAAAAGACTTCCATGGAATTGTCCCCCAACTCCAAACTCTTACCCCACACCACTATCACTATGGATGGAGGTTCTTATAAAAGTATGGCAACTAAAACATTGCATCATTAGCTAAAAGTAGGCTGAGATAGAGTATGCATTAAAATATATTTGGAGTCCTCAGATCAAGGAATACATCTAATACCCAACACTCCTCTTTAGTAAAAAATGAATGCAGTTGTTCTCCACACAAAATAGTACCTCTGTACACATACATACAAAAATCCATTTGTGCACACTGATTTTCATAAAATTTTTATTAGTTTGTTCATAAAATACCTCTACAATGCTGTAAAAATGCAAAAATTTAGATGAAAGTAAGTTGGGTTGTGTCAATTTTTGTTTATTAGAAATAGAGCTCTAGAAAACATTGCTCTATGATTAAAATGGCATAAATTACTAGGTGGGACTAGCAAGTTGGAACCATTAATCTGTCATGCAAAATAAAAGGTAGATTAAATTGGTTTGAATTGTCTGTATTTTAGTTAGTTACGCCATAGGTGTTTCATTTTGAAAAGCCCAACCTAATTTATTAGATCAATGGTTGAAACAACTGTTAAAAAAATGACTACCATCAAAATGACTCGGACCATTCATTGTTTTCAGACTTTCACTATACATTTTGGTTTTTTGTCTTAACACGCAACCCTTCATGTTTCTCCTATGCCACAGTATTCATTTTTCACTGTCACCCCACCAATGAGTTAGTTCATGTTGACATTTCTCCATTATGTCAAGGTGTTGAATTAGCTTTGATATGGCCGGTGAGTGAATCCCCACTTTCATCTTTGAAAGTCATCAATGCAGAGATCGAATCTTAATGTGTTGCTACTATGCCAGATTGTAAATTTATTCTCCTCTTCTAACTCCACCTCTTTAAGATTCTATCCCTCAGTGTGGACATAGCTCTCCCATTATGTTTCCAATGTTATCTTGATGTCCATATAATTTTGTCATTGTTTTTATTTTCTCTTGATGTGCCTCATGTGTGATTGCCTTGTTGTTAAAGTTTATCACCTTAGGTAAGATACTGACGAACTTGTGGTGTCCTAGCTATATTAACTTCCTAGATATCTTGGCTTGCCTTCATTGTAATATTCATAAATGTCAGTTGTTCTCGTGTTTATTACACCAACTATTGTGCAGGTGTGTGGTTCCATGTATCAACGTTTCTACCTCAAAAATGATTGTTTCTACCTGAGTTAGAATTTCCTGATCTTTGCAGTCCCCTTTCACATTTTTCTTCTCACTGTTATTCATCAAGACCTCTTATGTATTTTGTTCAACTTTAAACAAATCTACAGGAGATGCTTCATATAAAGATATAAATAAATAAAGAATCTAGAGGATGAGAGTGGGAGAGATATAAAGATAAAATAGAGGTAGAAAGTGATAGAGAGAGAGGTAGAAAGGGGGAGATATATAGGGATAAAGAGTGATAGAGAGATGACATGATAGAGATAGATATAGAGGGAGAGATAGGAGAAGAAATATGGAGATGTAGAGATTAAAAAGTATAAGAAGAGGATGATGGAGAGAGGAGTGGGAGGATTGGAGAAAAATAGAAAGAGATCTAGGGAGATACATACAGAGACATAAAGAGGGAGAGATAGAGAGGAAGAGATATAAAGATACATAGATGATGAGATATATCGATACAAAGATAAGGAGATCTAGAGAGGTTGAGAGGGAGTGAAAAACAAAAGGACAAATACTTAAATGACCTTTCCATAATTCTACAAGGTACCCATTACACACTAAAGTGTGATTGCTAGTTAATAAATACGACATTAGACCATGCCCACTTTATGTCTCCATAGGTAGATAATGATGAATTTGATCAAATGCTAAAAATGGTCAAATCATGGATTTGATAATCTGGTTTTTCATTTCTAGATTATGTTTGGACTGTTTGGTTCCACTTTTTGAAATTGGAATTGGAATTTGAGTATGATTTTTAAATTTTTTTTTTTTGAATTATTTTAATGTTTTAAAATTTAATAATTCATTTTTATTAATGGAATTGAATTGAAAATGTAATCGCAGACCGTTTTAGGTAGCCAAAGTTGGTGGTAGGGAACCAAGTTACAATCACTGCAACCAAAATTTGACAAAAAATTTAGAAAATAAATTCGAGAAAAAATTCAAAAAAATAAAAAATTAATTTTGTTTAAAAAAAATTGAAAAAAAATTCGAATAAACAACAAAGTTACAAACCACCCAGACAAATAAAAAATAAATTAAATCTCTCTCACACAAATAAAAAGTTAAAAAATTAAATGTAGACATAAAAAATTAAAAAATTTGTTTTCTCTCCATTCAAATTATAATTTCAAATTCCAATTTCACCTTTTTAGATGGAAGATGTAAATACTCATTTTTGGTCTAATGAGCATTTACATATTCCTATTATATTTTCATATTGCACTCCCAAACTAAAGATTTGATGAAATGGGAACTAACAAATGCCAATTCTAGTTTAATTCCCGCTACCAAACGGATTTTTGGTTTAGTTACTTGATTTCTTTTCTCCACCAGATTCAAAGGTTTTTCCCCATCCACTGTTGTACCTGGCACTAGGACCCCGCACCGAGCGCTGCTGAAAACGACGTTAATGGATGCAACAAGACAAAATCGTACTCACATTTGCTTACACGTGTAACCCGCACTACCTATCTCCGTATCGTCCCTAAACGGATCTCGATTCCGTTAACTTCCGTTATATTCATATAGAATAAAGTGACGGAATGTACGGCCCCTGGAAATTGGCAAGAAACATGGTTCTGCTTTTTTCTTAAGCAGAGGTCTGCATTTGCATTTTGGTGTGGCGAATGAATTAACGATGCAACCTACGGCCTTACGTGACTATCATCTGACAGTGTTTTCTTAGAAATTTCACAAAGTCCCCGATCTACGTCTAGAGCAGGATAAGATAAGAATTTCTTAGACGAATTAGTTAATTTTTAACATTACAAACAATGTTCTAGGGAAAGTAACGAGTTGATATTTTGCAAATTAGTCATCTGGTACGTACTACTAACAAGGGGTCGCTTATATATGAACAACCATTATCGCAGGACTCAAGGAGAAGCTCATTTGAGTTAATTAGCGCTAAGCAATTGCTATTTCTTTTTCAGCAACCGTCACATCCAATCCATATTAGTGAATACAGTTGCATTTGACTTTAACTCTGTGAAAAGTAGATTCTTTCCGCGGTCTGCATTTTCCTTCCGATTTCGCGGAAATTCTTACTTTCGACTGAGTAGTTTCCGAGTTATTTTACCCGCTATGTAGTAGTTCTGCAAATGGATAATTGCAGGTCTTACAAACCTCACTCGTCACGAATTCCCATTCGTGAGAGAAACGTATACGACGTCTTCTTGAGTTTTCGAGGTCCCGATGTGAGAGAAACCCTGGTCGATCAACTCTACAAAGCTCTCTCCAATGCAGGATTGAATGTGCTCTTGGACAGTGAGAAATTAGAAAAAGGCGAAAATATTGATATGAGTCTACAGCAGGCCATTCAAAACTCTACTATTTATATACCCATATTTTCTCCTGATTATGCGAGTTCAACATGGTGTCTAAGGGAGCTCTCCCTCATGTGGAAGATCAGATCGAGGGGTGCACACACTAGACTAATGATCCCAATCTTTTATCAGGTGAACCCATCAGATGTGAGATATCCTATGGTTAAAGGTTTATATGCGGAGGCTTTCAATAAACATCTGAGACAAGGTAGGTATAATCGAGGGGAGATAGAAGGCTGGAGGGATGCGCTGTACCAAGTTTCTTCTTTATCTGGCTGGTCTGCCACGGAAACGTCCGGGTAACTATTTGTTGTGGTGTTTGTAAATGATAGGCATGTAATAAAAATAAAATTGATGTCTCAATGCCTAAAATGTCGCAGGTACGAAGAGAAGCTTGTGAAGCAAGTGGTTAAGGACGTTCTCCAGACATTGGATGCCGGAGTGTTAGATGTGGCCAGACACCCTGTGGGACTCACACCTCGCTGCGAGGAGGTGATACAGTTATTGAAACTGGGCGATAAGGCAAGTGATAGGCTTGCCCTTGGTATTTGGGGCATTGGTGGTCTGGGTAAAACCACCCTGTCAAAAGCCCTTTATAATCAGATCCATCACATCTTTGATGCTTCTTGTTTTGTATCTAATGTGAAGTCAGAGGGATCCGTGCAGGGGCTTAGAAAATTGCAGCAGCAGATCCTCAGGGATCTGTTGAAAATACAGATAAAGGTGAATGATATAGATCATGGAAAAATTCTAATGAGGTATAATTTGGCATCCTTAAGAACACTGGTGGTTTTGGACGATGTCGACAATGTGCTACAGTTGGATGCTCTCATGGGTAACTGGTTTGGAGAAGGAAGCAGAATCATCATAACAACCCGAGATAAACATGTCTTGGAGTTGCGACAAGTTGATGAGTTCTACCCCATGAGAGGACTTGAGCATGCCGAAGCTGTGGAGTTATTCAGCTGGCATGCCTTTCTCAGAGACCTCCCGGAGAGGGGTTACGAAAATATGACGGAGAGAATTGTGAAGGCATGTTCGGGTTTTCCTCTGTCCTTGGAGATTATAGGCACAGACCTATACAATAGAGATAAGACCAGGTATTGGTCGGAAGCTCTACACAAACTTGAAAATGTCGGCAACGATCCTGTGTTTGAAACCCTCAAAATTAGTTACGATAGTCTAGCCCTTGAAGTAAAACACATCTTCTTAGACATAGCCTGCTTCTTCGACAACCTCAAGAGCAGCATCTGCATTAGAAATAGGGCCTTTACTATGGGTTTTTATGCTAAATTCTGGAGGGCTTTAGGGTGCGAGTCTGTTTATACAAGTCTTAAAATTCTTGAAGGGAAGGCACTCATTGTAGTACACGAGCACAGATATTGCGAGGCCACGGATGAGGACATGGATGAAGAGGACCCTGCAGATCAGTACTTGTGCGAATTTTATATGCATGAGCAGATAAGAAAAATGGGTAGACGAATTGTCCGAGAGGAATCGTGGAACGATCCAACCAACCGCAGTAGAATTTGGCAGGAGGAGGACATACGTACTTTAATGGCTGCTGCGACCATCCAGGTACTGTTCATCCTCTGTTTCAAATTTTCTAACACAGAGTTGTTCGAAAGTTAGTATTTAAGTTCCAAATCTAAAAGCCTAAAACTGTTCAGTTACAGGCATAATCATTCCCACATTATCGTTAGTCTGGAAAAACCCATTTTTTTTTGGCTGTGTCGTCGTTTTATCGTAACTGCTATAATGGTTTAATAGACACAGGTTTTTTTATTTGAAAAATGCGCGTATTAATTGATTGCTCTTTTTTCCGGGCCATGCGGAGCCCTCGGAGAAGCGGCTCTGTCGGGAGCTTTCTCGGATCTGAATAAAACATTTTGGGAGAAGAAAATATGCATTTTCATTAGTCTGTGCATGAAAAGCGTTGAAGAAAATTAAATAAATATACAAAATTGTTCAAAAACACATTAATCTTTCTATTCATTCAATAAAATTATAAAATCTTTTTGATCACGAGATCAATGATCAACTGTGATCAGAAATAAAAAATGATTACAAAAGCTTCAATAAATAGAATTTAAAAATAGTTAACAAGTAGTTATTTATCACGTAACTCCATGCAAAATCTATATTTACTAGTCTACTTTAAGCTCATGCAAAATCTGCGCTTCTCTTTATGCAAAATGGGTGAAATTAATTACTCCAACAATCTTGTCCTTAATTTCAACCACTAATGCTTGCAATACAAATCAAATCAATTGTTTCTTCTTCTGACTTTAGTGGGATGCCCTCCTTCCCGGATGCATATGCATAAATCTCCATTTGGATGGAAAATTCTTAGCTTCTAGCTCCTTCAAGCTTTTTGTAAGACTTGGATTTGATTTCATGCAAATCAATTTGTAATGATTTGTGATCTTTAAGTGACTACAAATTTGGCAAGGATAACCTTGTCTTTACAGATAACGAGCTTCCGATCTCATCGACCATAATTCTTATGGGTCGGATCTCCTGAAGGTTTGGACAATTTTTCGCATTAATCATGAAGTTATACAGATACCTCAATTTCTCTTGTTGGACTGCTAATTCCATTGACTTCGATCTCCTCTTATTAGATGGGCTTCACCTCTTTTTGGAGGTGGCTTCTACCTTAATAGTAGGGTTGTATTCATCCTTTCAACTTGGACAGCTCCATTTCATTTTGGAGTTAGCTTCTGCATTAATAGCATGGATGTCTTTATCTTTTCAACTTGGACGGCTTCACCTCTTTTGAGGTGGCATCTGCATTGACAATAGGCTTGACTTCGTTGTCATTGAAAATACTTTGCTCTTTCAATTTGGACAGCTTCCTAATTGGAAAAATATCACAAAAACAACTTGTTATCTTTGTCGATCTCCTCTGACAGCTTTTGAACTTTGTTGCGGATCTTTCCTAGCCAACAACACACTTTCTTCTCTTGCATAACGAGGAACTGAAAACCAAATCCTTGACTTGTTGGCATCTATTTCACTTTGATAATGATTGACAGCTTCAAATTTGAAATGGACTTCACCTTATTTCCTTGGCCAGCATTACATAGAACTGGATCTTTAATTTTCTGCAACTTCTTTACCTTCGGCAACTTCCTTAACATAACTTCGTTGTGCATCAGAAAATAAGATAAACACACAAAAATGCTTAAAAGAAGATTAATCTCTGTATTCATTCAAAGAAATTATAAAACCTTCTTGATCACAAGATCAAGGATCAACTAATCAAAAAGATCAAAGATGAAAAATGGATTACAAAAGCCTCAATAAATAGAGGTTAAAAAAATATTTAACAAATTCTTATTTATCATACAACTTCATGGAAAATCTATTTTTAGCAGTCCTATTTTATGCTAATACAAATGTTTTCATACAAAAACCTCTGCTTCTCTTCATATAAACTGGGCGAAATTAATTACTCCAACAAGCTTTGCTTGCAGATCTGCATCATAAACTCCACTGGATAGAAACTTTGGTAAACAATGCTCTGTCTTTCATCTTGAACAGGAAAACTCAAGAGTAGAGGGTCTCCTGTGGAGAAGGCGCATGGAGCTTCAGCATATAGACACTTTGGCACCAATGCAGAACTTAAATTTCTTGCTGTGGTGGAAACTGCAAGTAAAAACTGAGATACAAAGGCTTCCAACAAATCTAAAATATCTAGTCTTGTCCGAGTGTCAATTGAAGACCTGCAGCCCTCAGGTCAATTACTCCCTGCTCTAGTTTTGATGTAAAAAGGACCAAAAATGTAGTATGTTATTCATTTTTTTGCGTTGCAGGGATAACAATATTGCGCATGATCTCACAACACTTTATTTTCTGATAGATGCCTGGAATAGAGAGGGACAGCGACCATAATGGATCATCTGCCTTTTCCCCTGTTCTACCTAAATCCATTAGTCAACTTATAAATCTGAGATACCTTGATATGAGCGGTACTAAACAGAGCTGTCTTCCAAAAGAGGTCTGTGAACTTCCCTGCTTGGAAGAGTTATATTTAAGCAGATGCAGTTTAGAGGCCCTGCCTGAAGATTTTGGAAATCTTATCAAGCTAAAGACGCTTGACGTTAGCAACAATTTCTTGTCAGAATTTCCACCAAGCTTTCAACATCTGAAATCTCTATTGAATCTGGAGATGGCCTGGAATGAAGAACTTTTAGTATTTCCTGCTCTTCCAGAAGGGCTTAGTAGTCTCAATGCGAGAAGATGCTCAAAATTGCAAGTAATATCTCTCATGTATGCTATGAAGTCTTTAGAGACAATGGATCTATCTCACTGCAAAAGCATTACTCGACTTCCGGAATTGCAAAGTTGTACATCTTTGAGAAATCTTAATCTAGAAGGATGTAGGCGACTTGTCAAATTGGGGTCTCTTCCGCGAACCGTCGCTTGTTTACGCATTTCAGGCTGCTCACAATTGCACGAATTCTCCTTCACTCGGGGTTTAGGTGAAAGAACAGAATATCCGGCATGCTCGGCTTCTTCTTATTATAAGGAGAAAGCAGGAGGAAGTATATAGTCGCTGAGTACTTATCATAGCGATTTGCCTGAAAAGCAAAGGCTATGTATGATAGGCTGCGATGATATTCGTCTGAATATTTACCAGTTGTTGAAGGTCCGTCTTTTCTGAATGTTTGCGTTAGTGGCATATTTATAATCTCCAAATTTGTTTTCTTTCACTTTCACTTTTTTGAAACACAGGATCCTTAATCTTCGAATTTGTACTGGAGTACTCCTTTGTGATTTAAGTTCTTTGGGGATAGAGATACCCATTTGAAAAATCCAAATTTACGGTAAAGCTAATCCCATAATTTGTTTGAATGACAGGATCTTAACCATCTGGAGCAACTGGATTTGTCGGTATCCTCTGGAGAGGAGTTGCCTGGTGATACGCAACCTCTTGAAGGCCAAAAGAATTTTACGCTGCAAAGGGGCAACTCAACCGTAGCAATTCTATTTTGCTTTGTGTTGAGCTGTAACCAGAATGTCCGTCTTCCGCAGATGGAAGTGGTGATGAAATTTTTGGGTGAAAACCCTGATCGCCCATATTTTCAAACTTTCAAACTTCCTTCTTGTGTGATTGAAGATGACAGGGGAAAGGATATTCTGCGAGTGCGTGTTTGCAAAGCAGGGTGGTCATCCCCTGCTATACCCTTTTTTGGAGGTGGGACGATAAGCTGTTCGTACTCTGTACTTGATCAGTTGTCACAATGTGGGAGTCCGGTGTTACTAAAGCAGGTCGAAGTTCTTCTCCTCGAAAGAGATGCTCTTCCTCAAACCGCCACACAGCTTTTCCGTGACTGATTGCTGCCATTTTTGAGTGACGTTGCAGAAGAAGGGAGGGTAGTTGTCAGTATCGAAAGACAAGTTACTTTTCAAATCGTCACACTGTCATCTTCTAATGACATGGGAGAGGAGAGGGAAGTTGCTGGTATGGCATCAGAAGATGACTTGCTGGTATGTCATCAGAAGATGACATAGGAGAGGAGATGGAAGTTGCTGGTACATAATCAGAAGATAATGTAGGAGAGAAGAGGGAATTTGGTAGTGAGAGGGAAGTTCCTGGTGTGTCATCAAAAGATGACATAAGAGAGGAGAGGGAAGAGAAGGAAGTTTCTGATATTGAATGAAAGGAAAGGAGATGGAAGAGGGGAGTTTTTGGTACTGAAAGAGAGGAGAGGGCAGAGAGGGAGGTTGCTGGTGTGGAAAGAGGTGATACATTTCAAATCATTACAGAGCTTTTTTATAAGTGGGAATAACTGTCATCTAATGACAGTGTAGGAGAGAGGAGGGAAGTCGCTAGTATTGAAAGAGATGTTATTTATAAAATGGCCACACAGATTTGGTATGAATGTGTATTGTGTGTGTGAATTTTGTATTTAATTGTAGACACAACACTTCAGTAAAATATTAGAGGTTAGCAAAAATTAAAATTATGCAATAAAATGAAAATTTAACTAATCAGGAGATTTACTGCCTTTTAGTAGGTGCGAATATGATTTTATCAGATTGAACCGAGACCAGTGACATTGACGACACATAAATGAAAGATTTGAATACAAGATAGCAATGAAGTAATGAATGCAAATTAATCTATATTTTTGAGTTTTCTATGCAATAAAAATGAAAAATCTGATATGAATCTATTCTATATGAAATTGATCTATGAATATGTAAAGTAAGCTAACAATGATATGAAATATGAAACTAGAATAAATTAAAAACAAGATTGATCTCACAAAAAGTTGATTTGCAAGAAATTTCAATTCTTCAAATGTCAATTCACTGGAGTAAGTATGCAAATTCTGTGGATTCTATAGATGATTTGTGAAGAGCTGAGCTTTGATTTTATAAAAATTCAGAGCTTTGAGGATGCATTGAAAAAAAGTCATAAATCACTCTTGATAAACTCAGGGTGATTTTTGAGTTAACAAGAAATTAAGAATAAATAATTCATAAAATCATGCAAAAGCAGTTTTTATCTTAAAATAGAGCTTTAGTTTTTTTAAATTTTTTTTCAACTCATCATTAGATGTTGAGTTTCAGTTTTAAAATTGATTGTTAATTTCTAGTTGCCTGCTTTTCTGATTGTGCATGATTTAATATGAATTAATTTAATAAATAAAAAAATTTATTCTCCACTTAACTGATTTTGAATTAAAACAATTGATTTATGGGTTAATCAATTATTAAAATCAAACTCTATTCCAATTAAATAATATCATTAAATATGACAACTTGCTGTAATTAATTAAGTAAGAATTTAATTAATTAATGATAGAAATTTTGATTTATTGTCAAATTTAAATAATAATAATTAGGAATAAATATAATTAAATAATTAAGTGGCTGAATTAAATTAATTAATTAAATATTCATCATATTCAATTAATCAACTTTAGGATAAATATGATTTATCGCCAAATAATTATTAAATTAAAGATAATTAAAAATATTTCTAAGAATATTTCCCGATTCAAAATTTAGGATAATCAATTAGAATTCAATGATGTTTAAATGTGCCTTAGGTTAGGATTTTGATGTCGATTTCGTTCGATTTGATGATGTAGGAGGTTAATGAACCTATAGCCCATTTTTGGGGTATTACATTTTACCCCTCTTTGAATCATTGTGCGAAGTGCAGTGGTTCAAAGATAGTCTATTTATGATAAAGATGTTTGAGATTGAAACTGATTTGAAAGATGAACCGATTCCGAGATAGAAATCGATTGAAAAATTTGAAGATGTTAGGTCATGAATGACCAAAGATAATGTTAACTATAACAACAATAAACCGGTGAGTGCCAAAATGCTTGATTTTGAACCTTATGTTTGTGAAGAAGTGAGTGACCGATTCTAGACTTGATTGTCCTTGTATGAATCATATTGGTATCAAATTTGAACCCTTTAGTTACGAAAAATCAAGGAAATAACATTGATGAACCGATGAGCTGATACAGTTTACAAAATAGATTAGGATACCAGATTGATATGGATCTCGATGAATCTAATATGCCCCAAGTGATGATAGATTTGCCTCAAGCGACGAGGACTTTTGATGAGTTAACAACTAGACGTGGTTGTTGTCTTGATTACTGAGGAAAGATTGATAGACAAAATTAGATTTACAGACTTGAATGATGTGCAATACCATACCCCCTTTGGGATTAAAATTAAAATCTGACAAGAAAAGTCAGCATTGAATGGTTTAGAAGCATGTTAATTGATTTGAGAAGTGGTTATACATGTCCGAGAACGTGTTCTGCATCGTTTAGAGGTCCTGAAGACCAAGTTTGACTAGGTTAAACCATGAGTTGACCATGGGTGACCAAGTTGAAATTTTGATAGTTTGATGTAAGATAATTAGTTAAGTTGAATTATAAATTTTTGTGATGAAAGAAGGTTGATTATGCAAGTAGTTAATAATATGAATGATCACAGATTTTGATTTTGATCTCGAAAAAAGATTTTACTTGTTGTTTCGTTGGAGGAACCTTCGTGTAAGATTCAACTCTTGTTAGATTTGAAGATGCGATTTGAAGAATAGTTTAAGCATTGAAGTTTAGCCAACCATTGTGAGATCATGCAAACATGCAAAATTCAAAGAGACATGCAGAATGAAATGCAACCTAAGACCTAGGACCTAGTCACTGATCATGTGTCAGTCATTCTTATCATTGAATTTTTAGGTAACTGGATAAATCAATATAATGCCCACTAGTTATGAAACTATAGACATATGAATATTGATTTGTATGCACATGAATCAATACAACATCCACTAGTCAATCAACTATAGATATATGAATATTGATTTTATTTTCGGAATGTCGGATTAGATATAAGCACCAAGGCACAAATGTCAGGATGACCTAAATATCATGTCCATTTTGATATAGCAATTTGTATAAGCATCAGAATATAAACATCATGATGACCTAAATATGCCTTGCATTACAAACACATCAAACAGTCAAGAGATCATTCGAAATCCAGTGTGAATTACCCGTAGTGACCCTTTATCGTTCACCTCCTTAGGCAAGATCACGTTTCACAATAGGAGAAAGAACTCACTAAAAAAAAATAATAGTTAGATCAAACTTCATTGAATCTTCCAGGTATCAATGGTTGAGGTATGCATGGCCATCCAATTCGAGATAGAGGCTCTTACAGTCGGACACCATTTCAATCTAGAATTTCCAAAGTTGTTAGATTTTCACATACAAGAAGAAAACAAAGAAAAGATTATGCCCCTAGTCATCACTCTCTAAATCCTGTAAAGGACATCATTGAAGAGCTCGAAGGGACACAATATGCAAAAATCTCCATGTGAATCAGTAAGCATATAAGGAGATAAAAATATGTAAAAAGTATAGATTATTTTTAATTTGTGTTGATGTTTGATTGCATTGTTTGTAGATGCAAAATCCTTTCTAGAGAGGAGACTGACTGATTGACTCGGATGAAGCTTCAAAGGATTTTGGCTAGATATAACTCATCTAAGATGTACTAGAGACCATAGGATATGACATTAATTGCCCTCAAGTGTTAAACATTTGATAGGATACAAATGTTTGAGCAGATTAGTGCACAGACTGACTTATTGAAAACAAGAATGCAGAAACAAATCAAGAGATATGTACAAACTAAAGCAAGACTGAAAGTTGGGAAAGACCAAGATGACGCTGATAAATGGAGCGTTTTGAACAAGTGGCGCCTGTTTGCCAAGTTTTCACCATGTTGGCAGAGATTCTATTTTTGCTACCAGGGTGCCTGTTTCCAGGTTTTCACCAAGGCACTTTTTCTTTTTCTCATTTTTTTGTATTTTTTCCTTTTTTAAATTTTTTTGTATTTTTGATATTTTTTAATTTTTTTTTACTTTTGATATTTTTAAATTTTTTTGTGAATCATCAAGGCGTCGATTGCTAGGTTTTCACCAAGATGTTCATTTTTTTAGGACTTTTTTAAATTTTTAAGATTTTCTCTCAAGACTAGATCACCAACCTGAAATTCTATGTGTCTGACTTTCTTGTTGTAGCCTCTAGACATTATTTTCTGATATACTCTGAGATGATCATACACTGCTTGCCTATGCTCATCTAGTAGTTCAAGTTCTTGCAACCTAGACATTTTATAGTCTTCATTAGTTACTAGACCATGCATTCTGATTCTTAGTGATGTGATTTCAACCTCAATAGACAGTACCGTTTCAGACCCATAAACTAAAGTGAAAGGCGTAGTCTTAGTAGGCATTCTGATACTTGTTTTGTAGGCCCAGAGAGCTGGATTGATCATGAAATGCCAATTTCTTTTGATTTTATTAACCGTATGATGCAAGATTTTCAATAGATTCTTGTTAGAAGTCTTTGCTTGTCCATTCTCTTGAGGATAGTAAATAGATGACCAATGTTGTGTAATCTTGAATTTGGCACATAAATCATCTAAGTCTTTATTCTTGAATTGTGCACTATTATCTGTGACTATAGAATGAGGAATCCCATATCTGCATATGATATAGTTCAAGATGAACATAGATATTTATTTACCAGTTGCTTGTGTCAAAGGGGCTGCTTCTACCCATTTTATAAAATAATTTGTAGTTGTAATGATATGGGTATGTCCATTAGAAGAATGAGGATGTATGGCTCCGATAAGATCAAACACTCATTGATGAAAAGGTCATTGTGTAGTAAAGGGAATTAGATATCTTCTTAGAGCATGGATTAAGTTGCCATGCACTTGGCACTTTTGACAGTTCTTAGCAAACTTGATTGCCTCTTTTTCCATTTCAGGCCAATAATACCCAGCCCTAATAAATTTTCGAGCTAGTGTTAAACTGTTCGAGTGTGACCCACAAATACCATCATGGAGACTAGTTCCAGATTCAAGGATCTGAGTTTCTGATACTACCCAAAAAGGGAGTAGAGCATAATCCTCTAGCCTTTTCACTTTTAACCAAAACAAAGAAGACAGATTAATCCGACACGCTAAGACCAAGATTATCACACAAAGATCTATGGCGTCCACCGCTTATGATCTATCAACCCCTCCTGAGAGAGAATGTATCAATCAAAAGTTGAAGACACATAAATCTAGTAGAACGTGAGACGCTCTCAGTATCCTCCCTATCTACAAGGGTTCCCTCATTGAGAAGAGCTTCCCTGGAAACCCACTCTCTCAATAACCACAAATAGTGTTCATAAGGCCTAATTACTATGTGTAATAGATATGCAAAAAATAAATTTATGTTTATTTTAGAGCCCAAAACTGAAGTGTGAATTATGAAAGCTGTAAAGGCACTCAAGCTTGACACGAGAGTTTATTTTATGTCCCAAAATGAAGTGTTATCAGATGTAATAGAATACCTAAATTCCTCACAACACGCTTAATAGATTTTACCTATTTTAACAATTTTTGAGTATTTATCTTCTATCTTTTGTACCCACAAGACGTACCTGCACCTGCACTTGTGGTCGTGGGTTAGAGAAAAATGATAAAAATTTGATAGAATAGAATGGAAATCCATTTCAGGGCCCCATAGTGGGCGCCATAAATGTGTGTGTGAATTTTGTACTTAGCTATAGACACAACACTTCAGTAAAATATTAGAAGTTAGCAAAAATCAAAATCATGCAATAAAATGAAAACTTAACTAACCAGGGGATTTAATTTTTTCTAGTAGGTGCGAGTATGATCTTCTCAGGTTGAACCAAGACCAGTGACATTGACGACACCTAAATAAAAGATTTGAATGCAAGATAGCAATAAAGTAATGAATGCAAATTAATCTATATTTTGAATTTTTTTGGCAATAAGAATGAAAAATCTGATATGAATCTATTCTATATGAAATTGATCGATGAATATGCAAAGTAAGCTAACAATGATATGAAATATGAAACTAGAATAAATTGAAAACAAGATTGATCTTACAAAAAATTGTTGATTTGCAAGAAACTTCAATTCTTCAAATGTCAATTCACTAGAGTAAGTATGCAAATTCTATGGATTTTGTGAATGATTTGTGAAGAGATGAGCCTTGATTTTATAGAAATCCAAGGCTTTGAGGATACACTGAAAAAAAATCATAAATCACTCTTGATAAACTCAAGTTGATTTTTGAGTTAACAAGAAATTGAGAATAAATAATTCATAAAATCATGCAAAAATAGTTTTTATCTCAAAATAGAGCTTTAGTTTTTATTTTTATTTTTTTTCAACTCATCATTAGATGTTGAGTTTCAGTTTTAAAATTGATTGTTAATTTCTAGTTGCCTGCTTTTCTGATTGTGCATGATTTAATATGAATTAATTTAATAAATAAAGTGATTTATTCTCCACTTAACTGATTTTGAATTAAAACAATTGATTTATGGGTTAATCAATTATTAAAATCAAACTTTATTCCAATTAAATAATATCATTAAATATGATAAATTACTTTAATTAATTAAATAAGAATTTAATCAATTAATGATAGGAATTTTGATTTATTGTCAAATTTAAATAATAATAATTAGGAATAGATATAATTTAATTTAATTAAATAATTAAGTGACAGAATTAAATTAATTAATTAAATATTCATCATATTCAATTAATCAACTTTAGGATAAATATGATTTATCACCAAATAATTATTAAATTAAAGATAATTATGATAATTAGAAATATTTCTAGGAATATTCCTCGATGCAGAATTTAGGATAATCAATTAGAATTCGATGATGTTCAGATGTGCCTTAGGTTAAGATTTTAATGTCAATTTCATTTGATTTGATGATGTAGGAGGTTAATGAACCTATAGCCCATTTTTGAGGTATTACAGATATTGCTGTCATCTTCTAGTGACAATGTATAAGAGGGGGAGTTGCTGATATTGAAAGATATACTACTTTTTAAATTGCCCCACAGCTTTTGCATGAGGGTAAATAAGTGTCATCTTCTTATGAATATAAAAGGAGCAGGAAGTTGTTGGAATTGAAAGAGAGATTTTTCAAATCATTGCACAACTTTTGCATGAGTGGCAATTATCATCATCTTCTAGTGACAGTGTAGGAGATTAGAAGGAAGCCACCAGTATTGAAAGAGATAGAAATTGTCAAATGACCATACAATTTTTAGATGAGTGGGAATTGCAATTGTCTTCTACGATATTGTGGAAGAGAAGAGAGAAGTTTTTGATAAAGAGATGATGAAGAGAAGAAAGAACATGTTCTAGTGTATTTCTTATTTGTATTATATGTCTTAGTTATTTTTTATTATTATTTCAAATTCTAAACAAAAGGCTAATGTCTTGAGTTTGTGCCAATAGTATTGGGATTTGTATAAAGTTTTAGAAATCTTATCCCATGTCTCCATGCTAGTGCTTCAATGCATTTTCTTTTTAATTTTTAGTAATTGGAGTATTCCAATGTAAATTTTTAGTAAAAAAAAAAACATAAATCAGAATCTTTCTCTATTTTAATAGAACAACTAAAGTTAAGGAATTGAGATTAAGTTTTGAAAAAAAGGGGGCTAGAAATAAGCAACAACTATTTATTGAAAAATGTTAGGTGGCTCCACAAATTTTTTTTCCTTCTTTTTTGGCCTTTTTGACCTTTTTTTTTCCAAATATTATGTGCATTTTTTTAATTACTAATTTTATTTAAAAATATAATTGAAGATAAAATAAATAATAAAATTAAATATTCATGGGGTCCACAATAAGCTAAGTAGCCCATGCTCTTACACTCAATAATTGGAAAATAAATTTAATTTTAAAAAATAAAAAATAATAGAAAGTTCAACCTACTTAAATAAAATACTTAAAATAAAACTAAATTATATTACAAATGTAAATCCTAAAATTTTAACTTTGTATTTTTTATTTTATCACACTTATACAATATGATCCAATCATTTTTTTTGGTAATAGATGTGATTTTTGTTAGGAATAATAGTCCACAATACAACTGAGGGGGGGGGGGGGGGGGGGCGGGGTGGGGGGGTAAATTAGTTGTATGACAGAATATTAAACTTTAAACTTTAAGCTCCTTAATATCAGATCTAATGAACACAATGAATGCCAACACAATAACACAATATTTTGGTTACAGAGAAACCCTGTTAAAGGTAAAAACCCTAGTGGGAATTAGCACCCACTAATGATGTACTAAGGGTATAGTAATTCTTGTTAGAAGATATAGCTCTATTAGCAGCTTATTAAAACATTACAATACATAGTCTTTGTTAGAGGACAGACCTTGTTAGGAGTCAAGAACAATAGAGGGCTCACTGCCCAAAGAATGTTAAATCCACCTTCAGAACTCACTAGTTCACAATAGGTGTATATGAAGAAATACACAATCTTTGAACTATTTGCTAGCAACTTGTCTTTGCTTAATCAGTTCCAATGAAGTCCACCAGTAATTCTCTGCTCTACATACAATAGACACAAGTTCACAACCTTCACAAACTCCTTATATCACACATATTCAATCCATATCTTTTCCAAAGAAAAGACCTTTCATTTATACCTTTTTACAATTCACCAAGATTAGGTTGGTCCATAAGGCTTTCCTAATTACAAATAATTATATAAACCCTTGCTAAGATACACACGCTATCTAAAAAAATTTACAATGATTACATTACAATAATTAAGGACCGACATCCTTGATTTGTGCTTGCCAAATAACACACATGCTTCATTCCCTGAGTCGGCTTCAGAATAAGCCATTGCTAGAGCACATGCCATAGATGATGTCACCAATCACTCCGTACCTTACACTAACCAATGAATATCTATTAGTACCTCTTCCATCATCCTTCAAGTTCACATACCTTGAATCCAATCCCTTTGAAAGATATATCAAAAACTCAGAGACTAATCCTATCAATTCTCACTGTCATAGTCCAGTGACTAGTCTTTACCAAAACAACTGTAACTCTCTTAATATGCAACATTTAATGATGCGATCACATATATAAGATCACAACATCCACCTAAACTCTCATCTAACTTCATAGTATCTGAAACATCTGTACACTATGATTACCAGCCTAGTTCCTTCATAAAAGTATATGTTGACATTAGTGACAAAACACAAATGACAATAGTATGAGTGCCCATTTAGTAACATAGTGATTAAAAATATTACATGTCTCAATCACCACCCATGCATTAACAATATCTAACAATCTCCCCCTTTGGCATTGATGTCAACATATGGAAAAATCTTATCCCAAAGTTATATCAATCCAAAGTCCTTCAACTGAACAATCTCCCCAAACAGTAGAGATTTTCTCATAGAAACACTCCCCCTTTGACAACAATGACAAAAGGTGCCATGAGCCTTCAACTTCCTTCACATATAAAATTTCTTCCATGATCACTCCCCCTGAGGAGTAGATCCCTACATCCAGTCTAGAAAATGATGAGGCTCTGAACACTTCTGGACTGATGCATCTCTGCATTATTTAGTTCTAACTAGGAGGGGCTTGAACCCCTAACATACCTCTGAGATATTCAAAGGTATCTTTCGGTAGTGGCTTTACAAAAATTTCTGTAATCTATTTTTTTGTACTGATATATTCTAGCTTGATTTCTTTTTCTACCACCTTATCTCTCAAGAAGTGATACTTGATAGAAATGTGTTTGGTTTTAGAATGCATCACCAGATTCTTTAACATATTTACTATGTTGGTGTTATCACAATGGATAACCACGGGTTCATTAAAAGTTATTCCAATGTCTGTCAGCATTTGTTTCATCCAAACAATCTGAGTGCAATTTATAGTAGCAGCAACATATTATGATTTAGCAGTAGATTGTGTTATACAATCTTGTTTCTTACTTAGCCAAGAAACCAACTTTTTCCCAAGGAAAAATGCACCACCACTGGTACTTTTTCTATCATCAATATTTCTTGCCCAATCAACATTAGTATAAGCACGAAGTTCAAAGCTGTCATTCCTATAATACCATAAACCATAGTCTATGGTTCCTCTGAGATACCTCAATATTCTTTTCACAACAGCTAAATGAGTTTCTTTGGGTTCTGCCTAATATCTAGCCACAATTCCAACATCATTAGCAATATCTGGTCTGGTGTGAGTCAGATATTGTATCCCTCCAACCATTGATCTATACAAAGTCTAAAAAATACATTTTGATTCATCATCAATTGTTAGCTTGTTTCCAATCACCATAGGTTTTCCTACTAGTTTACAATCTTCCATACTGAATTTCTTAAGAAATTCATTGAGATACTTGGTCTGAGAAATGAAATACCATTCTCATTTTGAGTTATCTGTAGTCCAAGAAAGAATTTCATTTCACCTATCATGGACATCTCAAATTTAATTTGTACTTCTTTAGAAAACTTCTTACATAGATCATCATTATCTCCAAAGATAATATCATCCACAAATACTTCTACTATCAGGATTCCATCTTCAATAGTTCTTAAATATAAATTATTGTCTTCATTACCTTTTCTAAATCCAAGTCCAAGTAGATACTTGTCCAGTCTTGCATACCAAGTCCTAGGAGCTTGCTTTAACCCATACAGGACTTTCTTCAATTCGCACACCATGTCTTTATCTTTGCATAGAGGAAATCCATTTGGTTGTTCTATGTATACTTCTTCAAGATCTCCATTCAGAAATGCAGATTTAACATCCATCTGATACACTTTGAAATTTTTGTGTGTAGCATAAAATAGAAATAATCTTACTGCCTCTATTCTAGCAACAAGAGAAAATATTTCTTCAAATTCTATGCCTTCTTGCTATGAGTATCTCTTACACACTAGTCTTGCTTTGTTCCTTACAACTGTTCCTTCTTCATCCATTTTATTTCTAAAGACCCATTTTGTTCCTATAACATTTTTATTTTTAGGTCTTGGAACCAATTCCCAAGTATTATTTTTCTTTATCTAATCCAATTCTTCTTTCATGGCATTTATCCAAGATTCATCTTTAAAGGCTTCATCTTTAGTTTTTGGCTTAACTTGAGAAATCAAACAAATTTCTTATCTAACTTTAGATCTAGTTATCACTCCTTGACTGGTATTGCCAATAATCTGATTTTCAGGATGGTTATTTTTTACATACCTTGGAGTTTTAGGAGTTTCAGTAGTCTTGCTTGTATCAGCATCACAAGCCTCTTTTTCACTTTCTTCTTCAACAAGTTCTTCTTCTTTGGTAGTAGTAGTGGTTTGTTTCACTTCTGATATTTGACTGCTATCATACATTCTTTCTTGTATCTAAAATCTCTCATCTATTCTTACATTGTTACTTTCAACCATCTTCCTTAATCTCAGATTGAAACATTTTTATACCTTGCTTTTAACAGAGTAACCAAGGAAGATACTTTCATCACTTATAGCATCAAATTTCCCTATCTCATCATCCCTCTTAATATAATATTTTCTACAAAAAATTTTAAAATATTTTATAGTAGAAGTATGATCAAACCATAGTTCATAGGGAGTCTTACTTGTACCATCTCTGATTTGAATTCTGTTTAATCTATACATTGTTGTTCCAACAACCTCTCTCTCTAATGTACATGAGATACATTTCTTTCAATCAACATTGTCCTAGTAGCATCAAGTATAGTTCTATTCCTTCGGTCTGCTATCTCATTCTGTTGTGGAGTCCTAGGAGCATATGTTTATCTTTTTATCCCATGCTCTTCACAGTATGAGTTAAATAAATCAGATGTAAATTCTCCACCTCTATCTGATCTTAAACACTGTATTTTCAATCCTGATTCATTCTCTACTTTTTCTTTAAACAACTTGAATTTGTCAAATGCTTTTGATTTCTCTCTCAAATAAGTAACCCACATCATTCTAGAAAAGTCTTCAACAAAAGTGTAAAATGCCTTTCACCATAGTATGACTTGGTTCTTGTAGGCCCACATAGATCTGTATGTACCAGATCCAACTTTCCTTTTGATGTAAATGTTTTGCTTTTATGACTTCTTTTAATTTTCTTTCCCATAACACATTCTCTACATATAGTGTTAGAAGGTTTCACAATTTTTGGTAGATCTCTTACTGCATTAGCCATACTTTCCTTCACAATGTTATCAAAGTTAACATGACAAAATATTATATGCCATAACCAACTATCATCTACCTTCGCGAAAAAACAAGAGGCTCCAAATGTGTTTAGTTCAAATACATTGCCTCTAGATCTTGAACTGGTAGCAATCAGTTTTCCTTCTTTTCTTCTGATAAAGCATTTTCCATTAACAAAACTTAACTGAAAGTTTTTGTCCATTAACTGTCCAACACTCAACAAGTTATGCTTCAATCCTTCAACTAGTAGTACATTGTCTGATTAGTTTTTTCGTCTAGAGTGATGGATCCAACTCCTAAGATGGATTTTGGGAGATTGTCCCCAAATCTTACAACACCTTCATCATAATTTACTAATTTAACAAATTTGTTCTTATCACCCAGTCATGTGATGAGAACATCCATTGTCAATTATCCATTCAGTTTTCTTGTCAACATGAGATACCAAGGCTTTTTCTTCATGAACTGGTTCATTTTTAATAGCAACAAATCCAATGTCTTCATTGTCTAAATCCTCATCATCAGAGATTCCTTCACTAGCATAATAACATTCTTTGTCTCTTCTAATATTTGCATAATTAGGTTTGTATTTAGGAACTTTTGTAGGACATCTAGATGCAAAATAGCCTATCTTATTGCATGAAAAACATTTCAAAGGTAATTTGCCTTCAAATTTGCTCTTACATCTTTTCTCTCTTCTAGCAATTAGTGCAACAAGTTCTTCCATCTTCTTTTCTTCTTCCATTATCTTCTCCCATTCTTCAGAACACTCACCAAGCTCCTCTCTTAGGTCTTATTTGCTTGTGCTCAGAATTGCAGATACTTTCTTGTGTGCAGATGCCCTAAATGCAGATTCAACTTTAGGTACAACTTCTCCTAATTCTGCACCTTCAAAGGTGGTTAAATTTGCAATCAACATCTCTCTGCTAAAGTTTGGAGTTAGGGGTATAGTTTCTTGAATTGACATTGCCTTAAATTTATAAGCAGGAGTTAGAGATCTAAGAATCTTTGCAATGACTTCATCTTCATCATAAGTACCTCCACAATTTCTAATTCTAACTACAGCTTCTATAACCCTTTGAACATAGGCTATAATGCTTTCATCTTCATTCATTTGCAACTTCTCTATCTTTGTCTTCTAGTTTTGCAACTTCGGTTGTTTGGTATACTTGTTTCCTTCATAGAGTGCCTCTAGTCTATTCCAAATTTCATGTGCCGAATCTAGATCTTTAATTTTAGTAAACTCACCCTCAGATAGTGCATTGATCAATGCTTCTCTTGCAACCATGTTTCATGAAAATAACTTCTTTTCATCATCATCAGCTGATTCCAAGTCATTCTCAACCTTCAGAGATTCCTTCTTCTTCACAATCATCTAGTAGTCTATGCCCATACATTGTAGATGTGTTTGCATCTTGTTTTTCCAACTATCAAAGTTTTCAGGATCAAACTTAGGACTTTCCTTCCTATAGAATTCCATTTCCAAGATCACCTCAAGCTGTTAAGCTTTATCTCTGAGGACCACAAGCTATGATACCAATTGTTAGGAATAACAATCCACAATACAACTGAGAGGGGGGGGGGGGGGTGAATCAATTATATGACAAAATATTAAACTTTAAACTTTAAGCTCCTTAATATCAGATCCATTGAACACAATGAATGCCAAAATAATAACACAATATTTTGGTTACAGGGAAACCCCTGTTAAAGGTAAAAACCCCGGTGGGAATTAGCACCCACTAATGATGTACTGAGAGTATAGTAATCCTTGTTAGAAGATATAGCCCTGTTAGCAGCTTATTAAAACATTACAGTACATAGTCCTTGTTAAAGGACAGACCCTATTAGGAGTCAAGAACAATAGAGGGCTCACTACCCAAAGAAGGTTAAATCCACCTTCAGAACTTAGTAGTTTTCAATAGGTGTATATGAAGAAATACACAATCTTTGAACTATTTGCCAACAACTTGTCTTTGCTTGATCAGTTTCAATGAAGTCCACCAGTAATCCTCTACTCTACATATAGTAGACACAAGTTCGCAACCTTCACAACCTCCTTATATCACACATATTCAATCCATATCTTTTCCAAAGAAAAGACCTTTCATTTATACCTTTTTACAATTCACCAAGATCAGGTCAGCCCATAAGGCTTTCCTAATTACAAACAATTATATAAACCCTTGCTAAGATACACATGATATCTAAAAAAAATTTAGAATGATTACATTACAACAATTAAGGACGAACATCCTTGATTTGTGCTTGCCAAACAACACACATGCTTCATTCCCTGAGTCAACTTCATAATAAGACATTGCTAGAGCACATGCCATAGATGATGTCACCAATCACTACATACCTTGCACTGACCAATGAACATTTGTTAGTACCTCTTCCATCATCCTTCAAGTTTGCATACTTTGAATCCAATCCCTCTGAAAGATATATCAAAAAATCAAAGACTAACTTTGTCAATTCTCACTGTCACAGTCCAGTGACTAGTCTTTACCAAAACAACTGTAACTCTCTTAATATGCAATATTTAATGATGTGATCATAGATATAAGATCAAAAAATCCACTTGAACTCTCATCTAACTTCGTAGTATCTGAAACATTCGTACACTATCCGTACACTGTGATTAAACTAGCCTGGTTCCTTCATAAAAAGATATGTTGACATCAGTGACAAAACACAAATGACAATAGTATGAGTGCCCAATCTGTAACATAGTGATTAAACATATTGCATGTCTCAATCACCACCCATGCATTAACAATATCCAACAATTTTATTATGTGAGTTGAGATTGATCTTGGCTTGAACCAAGTGTTGATACAGAGAAAAAGAATCAACCTTCCCAATAAGGCATAAATGAAAAGTCCATTAACAGACCAAATTTAAATTTTACAACCATTTCCTTCCTTTGTATGGGAGCGAAGAGTCATCCCAAAGGATCTTTCCTTATCTTTCCTACCTTTCTTTCCTTTCACAATGTGCTATTAGTCTTCCAATCCAGTGGCTTCCTTTTACCAGTCCAAGGAGAAATCCATTTCCATCTAGGCTTGGTCATCATCAACCTCATCTCAAGTTAGGCTTGACCCCCATCTACCACCATATCATTTACCTTATCTGAAGCCCCCATTAACAATTTTTTATCCCTTCCCCCTGGAGTAGCAACACCCTAATTTTGTATAGCTACCTCATCACTACCTGTAACACCTAGGCTAACATTATTTTTGATGGATTGATCTGCCTTATCCATAGGGAATACCTAATCCTAGTCCCCAAACACAATGTGAGCGAAGCACTTCATTTGCTCAATCTTCTTTTCAACTGTGTACTGATGCATGAAAACATCCTTCCACCATGAAGCTAACTTGTACACTTTTTCCTTATCAAATTGAGCCGTCATATGTCCAACATGAAAACAAGGTCTACATTTGAAGGGAATCCCTTCATAATCCAAAGGTTGCTTCCAACTGCCTTTTGAAGTATTGATCAAAATCTCTAAAGGAAGCCCCCTTGTTGCATCCATTTCCACTAGAATTTGAGCAAAGGTAGAATGAAGTAGATTTGAAGAACCTTCATCTGTCATCAAAAAGGTTCCTAGAGCATCACCCACAGCTTCTAGACAAGAATCAAACCAAAGATGAAGTGGAAGATTGGGTAGCCTCACCCACAATAGTAATTTTTCAAAGACTTCCTTTGTGGGGTTGAAATTTAGATGTCAAGGTTTTAGAATTTGAACAAATTTATTCTCCCAACACCATTGAAAATCACATAGAATCTGTTACAAGTACTTGTTGTTGTTGCACCAAAAGATTGACCTATTAATGCCAGATACAACCACTAGACTTATAGAAGACACGGGAGGTAGTTAAGCCATGTCACAAATCTCAAGGGGAGCACTGGCTATTTTTCCAACAATATTCCCCTTAGCATTACCTGAGGGGATTCGAACCTATGACCAAGCTCTGATACCACTTGTTATAAGTAGTGGTTGTCGTTGCACCAAAAGATCAACCTGTTAATGCTCGATACAACCACTAGACTTATAGAAGACACAAGAGGCGGTTAAGCCATGTCATGAATCACGAGGGGAGCACTAACCATTTTGCCAACATAATCTTATAGAATCTTATTCCTATCTTACACATTTTCTAAAACCACAGTTAAAAAACCCCTTGGCTGTAGGGTAAATCTGCACACAACCATCAAATATTGGCTTCCAATATTTAGAAATCCAATTGTGGACATTGGCCAAACTGGGCCAAAACCCCGCTAAAATGACCTATGAGTCCAAGATCCAAAAAAAAACCTAGGTTGTAATTAACTTCCTTTTCCAAAATAGCCTCCAAATTAACAGAGCAAGCATTATAAGTTGGTAATATGGTAATATCCTTCTACATTTTGTCCCGCATTTGGAGGCCTTCAATCCTTAGGCACTTATGCGCATAGGGTTCAAGAGGTAAAGAACCTACAAACCCACCACATGAGCACTCCACACCATCTCACATCATAGTATTTTTAAATCCCTGTGCTCATCCATTATATGCGGCCTTCCCAAACCCTGAATGGGAGGATTGACCCAACTCAAATCCCCCAAAGTCTGCTTGTATCATCTGATGATTCAACCATTCATCATCACACCCCAGGGTGACATCATTCATAGCTCCCCTCTACACTGCATTACTGCACCTTTGACCCTTGTCGAAAAAGCCCTTTGCCTTGCAAACACTTCCCTTATTACCATTGTCGGCCACTGTAGCAGCAACGAGCTTCAAAGAAACCCTAGTGTTGAGAGTGTTTTCGTAGCTCGTGAGTGCCATTTTTTTGGAAACATCTAAATCATAAACTAAATCATAAAATTTTTCAAACTTCTCTTAAGACCATCCAATGTTATGTGTGAATATCATTCACGACCCATCGATATGGTGCTAGCTAAGCTCTTGATAAAAAGTGCATGTTAAGATGTATAAGATATACCATACATCATACATATATATGGCATCCATCATGTGACAATGACAGACAAAATGGAAGAAGATAGACGGTGATGACAAGATAGATGGTGATGACAACAAATGTTTTACATTTTAAAAAGTCCCGCTTATAAAACTCTGCCCAAAAATATTTTTAAAACATTTTATTTGAATTCTCCCACTCTGCTTCTGCATTTCCATTTTCATTTTCTTTTGACAATTGTTTGAAACTTTTTATGTGCATTTTGGCTAAACGTAGGAGCCGCCAGCACCCAAGATCAAATATGAGAAGATAAATCTTCCATAAGAGAACTCTCGTCGATGGTGAGAAATTTGTTCTAAAATTATTGATTGTATTTTTTGTATGTACATTATCAATCAATATTTGTTGTTTGAATCGACATATCTAATTGTATGTATATGTATATTTCCCCAATAGATTGAAGCCCTCACACACTCCATATTTGATCTCCAACATATTGTCTAGGGAGAAATTTGAGCCACATCAGTGGTCAAGATATGCTACAAATATATGGGAATCTGTTGGCACTATCAATCTGGTGCAAATTTTTCTTGTTTTCGATAGCTTCAACATCTTACAGTTTTTTTTGAGTGGATAAAGTTGTGCATTTTATGTCTATACTCGTGTATTATTTTTTGAGTGAATAAATGTAAAGGAGAATTTGCACTAGATGACCTTCACACTCCTCTTATTATTATTGTTCCTCACTTTGATAGTGGAGCAACTGTAGTGGAGCTCTGAGAGGACGAGGGAAATGATTTAAAATGACAGCCAAAACTCTGGCTCCGATCGGACTAGAAATGGACTATGCAAAGGTTTAGTGAAGGATATTGTTTTGGTGTAATTGATTGCATTATTTTTTGTTGTTTAAGGTAGATTAAAGTATTTTTTTTGTTGTTGCATTCTTAGTGGGGGGATCTGTAAATTTTGGTAGCTTGAATTTAATGGAAAAATATTTTAATTTTAGATTTCTCGAGACTTTTGTGAATTTTTATGTAAGGAAGATACAAATATGTCACAATAGAGGGCTTTTGGTGGATTTTTGTATCAAAACATTTCAGAATCTATTTTATGTCTATAACTCTAATTCCAATTCTAAATTTATACAATTTTACAGGTGAGGAATCTTCTTCTTGTATAATTATGTACTCTTCTAGGGAGAGGGAGGAAAAGTGGAGAAACCACTACCACTACTGAGACTGTGCCAAAGGAACCACAATTTCAGTTTGGCATGAAATTTTCTACTCTCGAGTTGTATCTCAGTCACCAGTAAAAAGTAACACAGGTGTAAAAACACAACATTTTCGATCCCGTGCACTTGCGCTCTTATCATTTTGTGTACCTTGGATTTAATCGTGCAAGTGCAATTTAATTTGAGTTGTGTTCTTGGAAAATGTGATCGACATTTAAAGGTGATAGAAGTTATCGACATAACATTGCCTATCGGGATGAACCAAAAGACTCCTTCCAAACACCCATCTTACACCGATGATGAAAACATGCAATGTTTTCAGCCAAAAGCACATGCCGCCAATATAAACTAATTTTTATGAAACATATTTTAATTTTTTCCTAATAATTTTGGGTTTTTTTAAATTAAATTTACATAAGGATATGAATATTTCTTATGAGTACTTGCAGAATATTAGGTTTTTAAATATTAGGGTTTAAAAGGTATTTTCTTTTAAATTCTTGTATTAAATTTTATATTTGTAATTTTCATTGTTCAAGTTATGACATTTTTTATATTAAAAATAAACTATGTTTCTAAAATTTAATAATTTAAATAAATTAAAAATATGTGAAAAGTAACTTTTAATATTTATATATACACAGTAACAAAATAATAAGAATTAAGATGTATATTGATAATAAATATTTCTAAAAGATTATGTCAAAATATTTTTTCATATTTATGAATATTAAGCCCTGGGCAAAAATGGTAAGTATTCAATCAAGGAGGGCTATAGAATATTGTACCAATAGGAGAGCTTAATAACTCATAATCAGGCATATTCTTTTTGTTGGAATCAGGTAACTTTTCCAAAGGCGGGATGCTTTGCTTGAATTACATTAAAGAAAAGGGTCTTAACAAGTGACATGCTTAATAAATTTCATATCTCCCAACCATTTAATTGTCGATTGTGTAATCAAGAGCTTGAAGATGTGGACCACTTATTTCTGAATTGTCCATTTTCACAACAATGTTGACTTTATATTTTAAGGAAATTACATTATTCAACCCCGCTACCTAACAATTTATGGGATCTTTTTCAGTCATGGCCGGAGCTATCTTCCACCTCCCTATTCTCGAGTTTATGGAAATGTGTCCCAGCTCTTGTAGTGTGGGAAATTTGGTGGGAACACAATAAGAGGATATTCCGGCAATAGTCATTGGAGATTGATATTGTCCTTAAAGAACTTGAAAGATCTATCTTTGAGGTAGTAAATGCTAGCCATTTGAAGGTAAAATTTAATCCAATATTATCTACTTGGGACAACACAATCATTTTTGAATGGAAAGGTATTTATATTCCAATAGGGTGGTCTCATGTCTCTTCAAGCCAAGGTTGTCAAGATGGAACATAAATCCATTGGTTTCCACCTATTCAGGGGTTTGTAAAATTAAATTTTGATGGATGTTCAAGAGGCAATCCCGGTAGATCTAGAGTTGGAGCATGTATCAGAGATCATCAAGGTGAATTACTAGTAATGAAACTTTCCCCTTTGCAACATGACACTAATAATATGGTAGACATGCAAGCTCTATTTGTTGGCCTAGTTCTAGCTAAGAATGGCAGATATCAAAACACACATGTGGAAGGTGATTCAATGGTTGTCATAAATGCATGTATTAAAAGGGAGTCTCATGATTGGAGGTTAGCCTACATATTGCAAAAATTTTTGTCTCTCTTAGATTCATTTCAAGAAGTATGCATATCACATACTCTTTGTGAAGGAAATGTTGTGGTTGATTATATGGCCAATCGGGGATGTGATGGATTAGATATTGAATCATTTAATCCTGAAAGCATTATATCTCAAGACAACAAGCTTCAACATTTGATCACAATTGATAAATATAATAAACAAAATAGGTAAAGATGTTGGTGGATGACCCCCATATCCAACTCAATAAGATAATGTGATAGCATGGGGAGATCCGAACACACATGGCTGGGAGGCAGATACTTCTATTGGTGATCATGCACACGACTGGGAGACTGAGTCTATAATTCATTCTCTTCGGTCTCAACCAGAGTTTGTGGCTTGGGATCTCATTGCAATGGAGGAGTAAGGAATATTGTCAAAAATTATGTGTTTCTATCATCCATATTGTTATGGATATAAAGGCACACTTGAAAGATACATGTTTTCATCTTCAGATTGTAATAAATAGATAGGCATACTTGAAAGATACATGTTTTCATCTTTGGGTTTAGATTTATAGGGTATGCTATCTATTTGTAATCCTCATATTGTATAAAATAGTGATATCAGGTTTTCTTTCTGGTTCTTTCCTGATTGAGTTTTGAACCAATTTATTATAAAATTATATAATATAGTGGCATGTCCACTTTTTCTTAAAATAATAATAATAATAATGTAACTATTATTTGGAGAATATCTATAGAAGATTTCTTTTATGAATAAATTAGAAAAGTTATATAAAAAATAATTAATGAAAATAAATATGTTTCTATATTTTCAATTTCATAATGTTTCAAAAATTTGATGAAAATAAATTAAAAATATGTGAAAAACATCCTTTCATATTTATAAATATCAATATACAAACAAAACAATGAAAATTAAGTTGTTTATATATTTTTTAATTTTATATAAATCAATTACTTAAAATAAATTATGTTAAGATTATTTTTTCATATTTATAAATAAGAATATAATTAAAAAAATCTATTAAATATTTATTTTTTCTATTATATATTTTTTATTGAGCTCTTAAACCAATATAATTAGGGTGTACTATAATTAGCACACAAAGTAGGAAAATATATATGTATCTTTGGGTGAACGATGAATTTAATTGACAAATAATTCTATATCAATATACAAATAATATAATTAGAATTGAGATGTTTATATTTTTTTAATTTTATATAAGTCAATCACTTAAAATTAATTAAGATTATATCAAGATAATAAATTTCATTGACAAATAATTCAATACTAAGACTAAGCATGTAATGAAAGATGGTGAATTTTCTTAATTATTATACGTATATACATAATATAAGTCTGTTATTAAAATAGAAAGATCATAAGATTTCTATAAATATTGATTCATAAACTATTATATAATTACTATAAAATTCTGTTTTGAGATAATATTTCAAATCACATCATAACTTATAAAGGGGCAATTGCATGAAGATGTTTGTCAATTAAGTGGCCACATACCCCCCAAAATGAAAATTTTCATAACTCGCTCGGGTTCTAAAAAATTCAGAATCACTCTTGGCTTGGTGTTATGAAAGCTTTATATGTTTTTGTAGGTCACGGGTTTGGACCATTTTTAATGCCCACAAACGTCCAACAACAACAAAAAAAAATCCAAATTACCTCAAAACTCGAGTGTGTTATGTTTTACATAACATTTTTTCAACGTTTATATCAATTTCCAACCATGCCACTTTTTCGAAGAGGTAACATTATATTTTTTCATTATTTTTGTTTTTCATTTTGATTAAAGTAAGGTTTTTTAATTTATTTAAGTTTTCTTTTATTAATTTGACATCAAATTCTACAAACAATCCTCAAAAATGAAAGGAACAACAAAGAACTCCTACACAACCAACACAAGAAAACCCCCCCATATATTGCATAATCACATTCACAAAACTCTCAAGGTGTTGCTCCACAACCACAAAACCTTGAAAATAGTTCTCATGAACAACCACCACCACCTTGAAACCCTCTGCCTCCTCTAGTAGATCATGTACATGCCACATAGGATGATCTTATCAATCACCTAACACAAAACATTGCCCAAATATCTATATTAGTGAATAGGTTGAGGTTCTATATTAGAGAGAGAGAGAGAGAGAGAGAGAGAGAGAGAGAGAGAGAGAGAGAGAGAGAGAGAGAGAGAGAGAGAGGTGAGAATATATGAATATGTTGATGGGGAAAAAAAGAGGAGAGATGATAGATAGATGCACACAAGAGAGGGGGATATAGAGAGGGGGGAAATGAGAGAGAGAGTAAGAGGACAGGGAGAGGGTGAGAGACATGATTTAAAGATAGTGGAGAGAGATGCAAGAGAGATAGAATGAGAAAAGGGTAGAGGGTAAAATACATGCACACACACACACACATGTATATGTATGTATGTATGCATATACATATACATATACATATACATATATATGTATATGTAAGAATTTTGATATCGCTCTGATACCATGTAAGAATTTGTTTAAGACAAATAATAAAATGCCAAGATCTAGAATCTCAATGGATAGCACAAGAAATATAGGCCAAATGATCAAATAATTGATTATAGACAATTGAATTGAATACAAAGTAGGAATTCTTGAATATATAGGCAATACAATAAGACTAGATGATAAGGATATGATAAGCTATCAACCGCAATAGGTGGAATCACAGGTCCACCAAAGGATCATCATCCATTGTACATCAAAGTATGTGCAACAATGAGAGGATGATAATGTGATAAGAGCACTAAAGCTGGATCTCACATACAAAGAGGTATGAGATGAAAACTATCAACACCTAAAGTGGAAATTCTCCTAGCCATATGCTAAAATGAAATGCAAACTCCTAGGTGTCTCAAAGACAACTAATATGCAAATGCATTATCCTAAGTAAATTTAAGTAAAGTGTAATTAGTTACTGTTGAAGTAACATAGTCCTAATCAACTGAAAAGGGGGTGAATCATTTGATGCAAATAATAAATACTTTAAAATTCAACTTCAAACTTATTGTTGAGAACAAAATACTAGACTAAAAAGTAAATGCAACAATAACACACCTACATATAAACACCAAGATTTTTTCTCGAGGAAAACCTTGCTAAGGGAAAACCTTGGTGGGGATGGTACCCACAAATATCTTCACTATAACTATAATATTCATGTTAAGAGTTCTAACCCTATTAGGAGCTAAGTATTACAATAGGTAGGTCATGGTTAAAGGACAAACCTTGTTAGGAACCTTTTACAATGTGATCCTAATTAAGGAATCGACCTTGTTAGGATTCTGGCCCTATTAGAGGAAATAACCTTGTTAGGGGTGTATAATATATCGACCCGGTCAAGAGATTTGAGAGTTAAAGCCACCCTCAGGTTCTCCAAACCTCACAAATTCAAATTTGAGATAATTCTATTCTGAAACTACTTCCAGTCTTTGACTACTACCAAGAAATCTCCACCTTGTGCCCAAGTGTGCAAATATTGTTCTCAAAATAGTGACCAATGTAGCATTAAGCTCACATTTACCTTTGCACTTCACATATACAATCCCACACTTATTTTCCAAGGATTTCAATCCTTATATACAAATTACAACAATTAAATATGGGTTGGCCCTCATAGGATAAATCCTATTTAAAAAATACAAATGGAACCTTGCAAAGATGCACATGAAAACTCTTACAATGTTACAACATAATAATTACATCAATTAATCATTCAGATCTGAAAATTAAGCTCACACATCATATTAATTGAAGCGTGTTCCAAGTCATCTCCAAATAGCTCTTCGCCAATACACACACCATAGATGACATCACCTATATGATCACAACTCCATATGATCATAATAAGCTCTCCAACAAGTGTTCAATACAAACCTATGTTTTCACAACAAAACTTAAACAACTGTGAGTGCTATCCACAAAGTTCTGTAATCATCCCTGTGAAAAATAGAGTTACTATCTCCTAGGAAACGATTATCAGTAAACTAGTCATAACTCTATTTGATCAACTCATAAGAATGTGAAATCACATATGGTGACCTAAGACATCACGAAGAGTCTTCCTCCAAGTGCACACATGCTACCTCTCCATATAGTGCCCGTACAATTCTCTGCATCCTATCTGCAAGCTTCTAATCAACTAGTCAATAACACATGTTTCCATCAATGAAAAAATCTATCATGAATGCAAGACACAACCACTGTAACATGCCTCAAAAATTACTATGACACTCCCCCATATAAGTATCATCAATATTCATGCTAACAATCTCCCCCTTTGGCATTGATGGAAACATAGATGAAAAATATCTAAGTTTCATAAATACTAAACATGAATATACTGTATCTACATCAACATCTTTTCAAATCATCTTCATCAATCATCAAATCCCCCAAAGGATGATCCTCTTATACCATTTTTTGATACTATATGATCCCCTATTGACATCAATGTCAAAGTGTCATTATGTCTCCAAGATTTCTCAATAACTCAGCTCAAATACATATACTCCCCCATAGGGAAAGCATCAAGCATTTAGTCCAGATAATGAAAATTTTCTCTTATATTTTAGGACAAATGCAATTTATGCATTAATTATTCAAGAGTAGGCTAGGGCATGACCCCTAGCATACCTCTTAAATAATCAAATATATATTTTGGTAGAGGTTTTGTAAAAATGTTTTCTATTTTCTTCTTTGTATTCACATATTCTAACTTTACTTCTTTCTCTGCTACCTTATCTCTCAAGAAATGATATTTTATTGCTATATGTTTTATCTTTGAATGTATAATAGGGTTCTTTGACATATTTACCATGCTAGTATTGTCACAATGGATACTAATTGAATCTTCAAGACATACTCCAATGTCTTTCAACATCTGTTTCATCCATATGATCTGTGTACAATTGTTGCTACTACAACATACTCTAATTCTTTTGGAGACTAAGAAATGTAGTCCTACTTCTTGTTAAGCCAAGAAATCAACCTTTTACCAAGGATGAATGCTCTTCCACTAGTTCTCTTTCTATCATCTACATTCCCTACCCAATCAACATTAGTGAAATCATGAAATGTAAAGTCCTATGATCTATCATACCATAGACCTAACTCAACTATGCCCTTTAGGTATCTAAATATCCTTTTTACTGCCATAAGATGAGATTCTTTAGGATCTTCTTGAAATATTGCAACAATTCCAACAACATTAGCAATATCAGGTCTATTATGTGTTAGATACTGAAGACCTCCAATTATTGATCTATACCTTGTTTGAGGTACATTCTTTGCTTCATCTTCCAAAAATAACTTAGTCCCAGTTACCATAGGGGTTCCAACAAGTTTATTGTCATCCATGCCAAAAATTTTCAATAGTTCTTTAAGATATTTTGTTTGAGATATGAATATCTCTTCTTTACTTTGACTAATCTAGAGTCCAAGGAAGAATTTCATCTCCCCAATCATAGACATTTCAAATTTACTTTTCATCTCATCTGCAAACTTGTTGCTCATTTCATCATTTCCTTCAAAGATAATATCATCAACAAAAGATTCAACAATCAAGACACCTTCTTCATTGATTCTTAAGTATAAATTACTATCAACATTACCTTTCTTGAATCCCAAATGAGTCAGATACTTATCCAATCTTGCATACCAATCTCTTGGTGCTTTTTTTAACCCATACAAAGCCTTCTTCAATCTACAAATTAGATCTTCATTCCCTGACAAAGGAAATCCATCAGGTTGTTCAATGTAAACTTCCTCTTCCAAGTCTCCATTAAGAAAAGATGATTTCACATCCATCTGATATACTTTGAAATCCTTATAAGAAACATAAGCTAAGAATAATTTAACTACCTCAATTCTAGAAACAGGTGAAAAAGTTTCTTCAAAATCAATTCCTTCTTACTGTGAATACCCTTTACATACCAATTTGGCTTTGTTTCTAACAACAATGCCTTCTTCATTCATCTTGTTTTTTGTATACCCACTTGGTGCCAATCACATTTTTGTCTTTAGGTCTTGGAAGGTCAATTCTCAAGTTCTTTTTAATCTTATCAAGTTATTTCTTCATGGCTTTGATCCATGATTGATCTTTGCATGCCTCATCTGTGGACTTTAGTTTTGCTTGTGAGATCAAGAAAATGGAATTTATAGCTTGTGACCGCTCTTCTCTATTTTGTAATCTTGTTCTAGTTCCCTTGTGGCTGTCACCAATGATTTGATCCTTAGGATGATTTCTCAAAACATATTTGGGTGTGGTTTTTTCCCTCAACTCCACACTTATGCCATTGTCAATTTCCAAAACATCTTGAGATGCTTTCATTCTCGCTTTCTATTGTTTGCATATTGTCCTGATTTGTATTCATATTTTCAAAAGAAAGCTCATAGAGGTTAAAGCCACAATATTTTTCTCTAACTTGAACTTTTCATCTACTCTCACATTATCACTTTCAATTAGCTTCCTAGTTCTCAGATTGTAGCATCTATAGGCTTTACTTCTAGTAGAGTAGCCAAGGAATAAGCGTTCATCACTTCTATCATCAAATTTTCCTATACATTCATCTTTCTTAATGTAGCATTTACTTCCAAAAATGATGAAATAACTAATAGTAGGTGTCTTACCATACCATAGCTCAAATGATGTCTTGCATGTATCTTCTCTTATTTGTGCTATATTTATTGTATATACTATTTTATTGACTATTTCTCTCTAATGCATGTGTGGAACCTTTCCTTCTATTTGCATGGATCTTGCAACATTAAGAACTATTATGTTTCTTCTTTCTACAACTCTATTTTGTTGTGGTGTTCAAGGTGCAAAAGTCTGCCTCGTAATACCATGCTCCTCAAAATAGGTATTGAATTCATGTGAAGTGAATTCTCCACCTTTGTCTCATCTGAAACATTTTATCTTCAAGCCTGTATTTTTTTCAACTTTTTCCTTATAAAACTTAAAAGTTTCAAACACTTCTAATTTCTAAGAAATCCTACCCACATCATTCTAGAGTAATCATCAGTAAATATGATAAAGTACCTATCTTCGAAGTATGACCTAGTCTGTGTAGGTCCACAAAGATATCTATGAATCAATTCCAACTTTCCATTTGTTGAGTATCCTTTGATTGTAAAATTGCTTCTTGTCTTCTTTCCCAAAACACACTCTCTACATGTAGTGTTAGCTAGTTTCACAATTTTAGGTAGATCTCTGATAGCATTATTGTTATATGCTTTTACCATGTTGTCAAAGTTGATATGAAAAAACCTTCTATGCCATAACCAAAAGTTATTAGTCTTTGCAACAAAACAACTGAACTTACTAGAGTTTAACTGAAATATATTACCTATGGTCTTAGTAATAGATGCAATCAATTCTCCATTAGCTCCTCTAATAGAGAAATGAGCATCCTTGAATTGTAAATAGTAACCCTTATCCACAAGTTGTCCAACACTCAACAAGTTATGTTTAATCCATCCAAAAATAGTACACCATCAGTATTAGTTTTTCCATCCAAAGTAATTGATCCTTTACCAACAACCATTATAGGAGTATTGTCACTAAATCTTACAACACCACCATCAACCATCTTTAGATGAATGAATCTATCTGTTTCACTAGTCATATGATGTGAACATCCAATATCAATTATCTAGTCATTTTTCCTATTAACATGAGAAACTAGGGATTTTTCTTCATGAACAAGATCCTCTTCTTTGATAGCAACAAAACCCAACACATCATTGAATTCATCATATAAATCTTTAGATCCATCACTAGGATAATAACATTCCTTATCATTCTTATATTTTACATATTTAGGCCTATGCTTAGGTATTCTAGTTGGACATCTAGATGCAAAATGACCAACCTTATTGTAATTAAAACATTTCAAAGGTAATTTTCCTTCAAACTTACCTTTACCTTTCATTTCTCTCCTGGCAATTAGGGCCACAATCTTCTCATCCACTTGATTGTCTAGCCTCTGATTCTCTTCCCATTCTTCAGTATATTCCCCAAGATCTTTGTTGTGCTTTTTTACTCTACTAGATCCAGCTTCAATAGATCCAATTCTATGAACAATTTCCTTATATGCTATCTCCACTTTAGGTAGTGCATCCTTTAGCTCTGTGGTCTCAAAGGTAGTTAGCTTAGCCACTAACATTTCTCTAGTGAAATCCTTGTATTGTGGTATGGTATCCTCCAAAGCTAGAACTTTGGGTTTGTAGGCAGGAGTCACAGACCTCAAAATATTTTCCATGACTTCATCTTCCATATAAGTACCTCCATTGTTTCTAATTCCAATCACACATTCTGATACTCTCTAAACTTAAATCCTTATTGTTTCATCATCCTTCATTTGTATTGTTTCTATCTTTGTTCTCCATTTTTGTAATCTTTCTCGCTTAGTGTATTCATCTCCTTAATAGAGTGCAATTTGTCTTTTCTAGATCTCACTTTCCTTTGTTAGATCTTTGAACTTTGTGAATCCACCATCAGATAGTGCATTAACCAAGGGTTCATTTGTAACAATATTGTATACAAACATTTTCCTCTCTTCCTCAATAGTAGTAAGTGTTTCAAGGTCTTCTTCCTTCATGATAGGAATATCTTTCCAGGTAATGAGACAATATTCTAATCCCATACACATTGGATGATTCTTCATATTCTCCTTCCATGTGTCAAAATTTTCTGCATCAAACTTAGGACTCTCTTTTCTGAAGAAGCCCATCTAGGTCTTTACCTCAACCTATTAGGCTTCCTGACTGAGGACCAGAGGCTTTGATACCAATTGTTAAAGTAATAGAGTCCTAATCAACTAAGAGGTTGGGGGGTGAATCCTTTGATGGAAATAATGAATACTTTAAACTTCAACTTCAAACTTATTATTGAGAAAAAATATTGGACTGACAAGTAAATGAAACAATAACACACATACATATATACACCAAGATTTGTTCTCAAGGAAAAACCTGTTAAGGGAAAAACCTTGGTGGGGATGGTACCCACAAATATCTACACTATAAGTATAATAACCTTGTTAGGATCTGAGTATTACAATAGATAAGTCCTAGTTAAAGGACACGCCCTATTAGGAGCCTTTTGCAATGTGATCCCAATTAAGGAATCAACCCTGTTAGGAGTCTGGCCCTATTAGAGGCAATAAACCTATTAGGGGTGTATAATATATCAACATGATCAAGAGATTTGAGAGTTAAAGACACCTTTAGGTTCTCCAAACCTCACAACTTCAAATCTAAGATAATTCTATTCTGAAGCTGCTTCCAGTCTTTGACTACGTCCAAGCAAGCTCCACATGGTACCCAAGTGCACAACTACTATTCTCAAAATAGTGACCAATATATAATTAAGCTCGCATTCATCTATATACTTTGCATATACAGTCCCACACTTATTTTCCAAGGATTTCAATCCTTATATAAAAATTACAATAATTAAATCTGGGTTGACCCTCATAGGATAAATCCTATTTAAAAAATACAAATGGACCCATGAAAAGATGCACATGACATGTCTTACATTGTTTCAATATAATAATTACATCAATTAATCATTCAAATTCATAAATTAAGCTCACACATCATATTACTTGAAGCATGTTCCAAGTCAGCCTCCAAATGGTTCTTTGCCAATACACACACCATAGATGATGTCACCTATATGATCACAGCTCCATATGATCACAATAATCCCTCAAGCAAGTGTTTAATATGAACCTATGTTTGCACAACATAAATTAATCAACCATTAGTGCTATCCACAAAGTTCTGCAATCATCTCTGTGAAAAACACAATTTCTGTCTCCTAGGAAATAGTTATCAGTAAACCAGTCATAACTCTGTCTGATCAAATCATAACTATGTGTGATCACATATGGTGACCTAAGACATCATGAAGTGTCTTCCTCTAAGTGTGCAGATTCTACCTCTCTGTATGATGTCCATACAGTTCTCTGCATCCTATCTGCAAGCTTCTAATCAACTAGTCAATAACACATGTTTCCATAAATGACAAAATCTATCATGAATACAACATGAAACCATTGTAACATGCCTCCAAAATTACTAGGATACTCCCCCATATAAATACCATCAACATTCATGCTAACAAATACTTAATTACACCAACACCCCCCCTTAAGAGAAAGTTAGGGGAATGCACTTAACCTCACAAGGATAAATGACAATGCATGATGGGTCCCAACTACTAGGCCATGTTAGTTACCCATGTATAAATTGAAAGAGAAATTTAATGCAATCTCTTATAAAGCGGAGAAAGAGGAAAACCTCATGGGAAAAAACCTCCCCCAAAAAGAGAGATGAAAAATACAAGATGCATGAATGGATAGGGTAATCAAGTCCCCCCCATTATGGCATACATCATGTATATAAAATAAAAAATCCCCCCAATGGAATGAAATAAGGAGACATGATATCCCCCCATAATGAATAATCTCCTCCAAGGATGGTGAGTGCTTGAAGGAAAAACATAGTCCAATGCCTACAAACAACATTTCTCCCCTTAGGAAGAAGATACACTAAGTATGGATGCAAGAAGGCTTCCCATTGTGGATAGGAAGAAGGAAGGGGAATCCAAATGAAGTATGATGTCTTTGAAGTATGCTCATGTGTCACCATGTCCTTGGTTGAAGAAGATTACACGAACCAATCAAGATCAAGCCCAATAGAATGTGACAAACTAAGGATCAATGGTAATTGATCCATGTAAGAATTTAGATAAAACTCCAAAGAAAAAGATGTATCCTCAAATGAAGAAGTAGGAAGAGAAGAAAGGAAACCCCCTCTCAATCTAGAATGTAGACCCATGATAGATGCATTTGGATCGATGTATAAACTGCACCAAGAAAACCAAATGATGTTCCTCCCTTTAGAAGAAACAAGTCCATAGGTGTATCAATGAATCCTCCCCTGTCTCTAGGAAGAATCCTCAAAATGTATGATGTCTCAAGAAATTGAATAGGAATGTGCAACACATTAGTATGACCAACCTAAACCATGCAATGTGACATCTCAAGTGAATTTTGAGACTCATGAAAACCAATCTCCAAAGACTCAAATGTCTTCTTGAAAGTTAAAGAGACCTTCTCCAAATGTTGTATCAAAGGATCCACAATCATGTCAATCTCCGAAGAAGGATCAAGTAGAGAATGAAGATGAGGGTTAGCATATTCCCTCACAACAACTGAAGAAGGATCATTTTCACCAAAGAGAAGATGAATATCATCAAAAGTGTCTCCCAAATCTGAAATGTAGGACTCCACAAACAAACTTGGAATGTCTGTCAAGTAGTCATCCCATGGAACTAAGTTTGGAAGATAATTAATATCCTATTGCATTGAATCACCTAAACCCATGGCTGTATGAATGCAAGAATCATCAGGAGAAAGAGTAGATATGATCTCAATAGGAGAAGTAGGAGCTACAACTGGAGGCTCTAGACCTTTTGGGAGTGGAGGAACATGAGGATCTCCATACATTTTCCAAAGATCAGTCCAAATATCAGGAATAGTCTTTGTCTGATCTTCATAGTCATCAAGGGAATCCATAACATCCATATCCATATTCCAATATATAACATTAATAACTTTTGAGTAAGAGTCCCAATCAAAATAAAGACTTTTAGGTCTATACTCATACAAATATGGCAATTGGTTATGCTCACTAAGATGAGAAAGAACCAATTCACTCCATTGCTTATAGTTTCCTCTTGTCAACCTAATTAATCTATCCATGATGCACTTCTCACATGAAACAATGAGATAAAAAAATCAATGCAACCCCCAAAATGAAATGAACCAAAGTGGACTTCTAATTTTGATGATTACAACAGACAATAAGAAGCTATAATAGACTCAAAAAAATAAGACACAAGATCACTCAAGGATCTAATCAATTACAAGTGCAAAAATAGGACAAAATAGACCAAATATTGAACGTACTATGTCCACTCAAAATTTATCCAAACTGATACCAGATCTAGAAAATAGAAAAAAAAATATGAACTTAGAAAAAAAAATAACACTTGAAAATGTGTCTATATGAGCCCGAATGAAGCCTCTAAAGTTGTAAAAATTGGGATTTGTGATTTCAAACAACATCAAGTACAAATATCAAAAACCACCTACACCATTGTGTAGTTCGTGAAATTCTACCCCAAAACAAAAAAAAAGCTTAGAAAAAGGAGTCCAGATGACTGAGATATCATTGTTTGAAAATCACCTCTAAAATTATTTTTTCTGATTTGTTGTCGCATCTTGAAAATTAAAATGGATCTAGATTTGGCTTCAGATGTTTGATTTGGATGAAACAAAATTTTATTTAGGGGTTTTTGGACCTTCTCAATGTGATGCCAACCTCTGATTTTCACTAGCAAGCTCCAATATTGACTTGCAATCTAAATATCTTCAAATAGGCTATATAATGAAACTCCTATGGCTTTGATAGCATGTAAGAATTTTCCTAAGGAAAAGAATAAAATTCCAAGATCTAGAAGCTTAATAGATAGCACAAGAGAGATAGGAAAAATGATCAAATAATTGATTATAGCCAATTGAATTGAATACAAATTAGGAGTGTTTGAATATATAGGCAATGCAATAAGACTACAAGATAAGGAGATGATAAGTTATCAACCACACTAGGTGGAATCACATTTCCACCAAACGTGGATCATCCTCCATTGTACATCAAAGTATGTGCAACAATGAGATGATGATAATGTGATAAGAGCACTAAAGGTGGATCTCACACACAAAGAGGTATGAGATGACAACTATCAATACCTAAATTAGAAATTCTCCTAACCATGTGCTAAAATGAAATGCAAACTCTTAGGTGTCTCAAAGACAACTAATATAAAAATTCATTATCCTAAGTAAACTTAAGTAAAGTGTAATTAGTGAATATTTAATTACACTAACAATGTGTGTGTGTGTGTGTGTGTATGTATGTATACATACATACATACATACATACATACATACATACATACATACATACATACATACATACATACATACATACATACATATATATATATATATATATATATATATATATATATATATATATATACATACATACATACATACATACATACATACATACATACATACATACATACATACATATACATATGTGTGTGTGTGTGTGTGTGTGTGTGTGTGTGTGTGTGTGCATGCGCACACACACACACACATAAATATTGTACATATTAAGTTTACATACATATGTCTACAAGTATTCTTTTAATTCTACATATAGGTTTATATCTTCAAGAACATGCTTGAATGTACATAACTATTTATAGTTATGTACTCCTTATGATTTATGTAAAAAAGTTTAATCACAAGTGATAAAAAGAATGTTGTATTCATTGCTGAAATGAGAGGAAGTGGAAGAATCAAAATTAAAGAAAAAGTAAATGGGTCATTTGTCCTAGGTGAACTAGGAAATAAAAAATAGTAATGTATTGTAAGGGGTCTTAAGGGGTCCTAAGACACCCCTTAGGACCCCTTACTATAGATTAGTGTATGGTAAGGGGTCGAAAGTAGTCATTAGGGGTCCTAGGAGACATTAATGTGTCTTAGGACCCTTGATGACCCCTTACAAACCCTATCCATACACTAATGTATGGTAAGGGGTTGCAAGGGGTCCTAGGACCCCTTAAGACCCCGTAGGACCCCTTATGATCTCTTATGTTATATTAGTGTATGGTAAGGGGTCATAATGGGTTAATGGTCCTAGGACCCCTTATAACCCCTTATAACCCTTTAGGACCCCTTACCATACATCTTATGTGTCATAATGGTTGTTAAGGGGTCCTAGCACACAATAATGTGTACAAGGATCCCTTAGAACACCTTACGACCCCTTACCATACACTATTGTATGGTAAGGGGTCTTAAGGGGTCCTAACATATTATAGTTTAGATTAGGGTTAGGGGTTTAGGAAGGGATTAATGTTAGGGTTAGGATTTACATCATGGCTAGTATTAAATATTTAGAGTTATGGTTAGAGAACTAGAATTAGGGTTTAGGGTTAGGACAAGATTATTTTTAGGATTATGGTTAGGATAAGGGATTAGGTTTAGGATTAGGTTTATGGTTTAGGGATTAGGATTAAAATTATATTTTTGATTCTCCCAATGCATACTTAACTATGAGCACTATGAGCGTAACCCCATCACTAATCCTAACTCTAATCCTATCCCTATGATCAGATCATATGCCTTATCATAATTATGAGAATACACTATGAAAGATTAAAGATGTGATTCACCTATATGCATTATATTAGTATATTTTGGGATTACATATCCACCTCTCTAACCATATATCATTATTCACCTCTTGTTACTCCCCTCTATATATCTCACCTCTCTCTTTCCTCATCTAGGTCTCTCATGACTCTCTCTCCCTCTAGATTCTTAAATTTTTTTCTTACCCCTCTCTGTTTCTCTCCCTCTCTCTAGACCTCGCTAGAGCCATCCACCTTTCCTCTCTCATCCTCTTTTCTCTTGCATCACATATCTACCTCTCCATATCCCTCTATACAAAGGGTTTAGGGTGCAAGATTTAGGGTGTTTCCTATATTTATAATTCTTTCTATCTCTCCCTTTCTCTATCCCTATATCCTTCTCACCCTATCCCAGTCTCTCCTCCCCCTCTCTTTCTCTCTTAAGTATTTAAGAGTATCCTAGTATCCCTCATGTTTAATTGAATTGGTGAAGATTCTACACAAATACAATTTATGTAGTTCTATAGTAAATTTATCAAGCCTATAGTAAATTCATGTATTGTCAAGTTGGTTATTTCTATATACAATATTTTTACTTGAAGGGAATCACATAAATTCAATAATTTATTTATCATATGCCAATAAAAATTTCCATTTCCTTTCTAGGCCCAAGGAGAATCCCCAACCTTATCATCTTTATATCTAGAACATTAAATTTGTGCTAATAATTTAAGGAGGTTTGGGAAGATTATATGCAATTAATTAACAACCTTCAATTCTCTCCCTATATTCATTATAGAAAAAATGGAGAATATCCCAAATTTAACTTTATATTTTTCAAAAGTCAATCATAAGCATCTATTACAAAGGGAGTTTCATAAGACAACAATATATTTGGCCTAGTTTTGACTAACAATTTTTTTTAATTCTTTCTTTAAAATCATTTTATCTAATTTTAATTATTTTATTTAAAATAAAAAAGTGATCCTTACAATACATCATTCCAAAGTAAGCCTTTTTATTGGCAACAAAAATTTATATTAGCTAGCCAACTTGGATTTCCCTTTGGGGTGTCTCAAAGAAAAGAGTGTAACCATTATCCGATTTTCATTTTTTAGAAATTTTTTTGTTGTTCAAAGTAGTCTCTATTAGAATGGATTAGAATGTCTCAGTAGTGACCCACAACATGGTGACTTGATCCTTGAAAATAAAGGAATTATGGGTTTTTCTAAATACTTCAAAGAAGATTCCATGCGATAAGAAATATGGAAGTAGTGGGCCAGTAGGACTCCTTTCTTATTTGCATTGCTACTTTGTCACATAAGTTATGCATTTAGTAATCTTCACATTTCATATTTGAATTTTTGTCTTTTTTGTGTGCTCTCTTGGGGGTGTAGGGTTTTTTGATTTTTTTTCATAATGGACTCTATCTTGTATCTTTTTTTGTCAATTCATATTGTGAATGCATTACAATAAAGTGAACTGCAATATCTAGGTAATGTATAGTGTCTATATGTTGGAGATTTGCCACCAAGTTAGTACTGACTGTATGTTTTTCATTAGTGACAAAATATGGTAAATAGAATGCATGGAAGAATTATGAAATAATCTTTGAGTATATGTATGATGGACATAGAGGTTAATTGTTAGTATAGACAGTTATGTAGCAGCTTGTGTCAGCAGTGTTCTTGACAGAGTTACAGGTAGTGTTCTGTGAGTGATTGTATGTAAAGTTATTATGGAGACTTTCACATTTGGATATGTGATAGAGACATGTTAGTGATGTTACATTCATGGACGTAGAGCCTTGTGTGTAGTAGAAGTGAAGTTATGCAGTCGCTATTCAGTAGTTGCAGTTTCCTGTGTTTATCTAGAAAAGCTGACAGAGATTATATTGGTACAGGAGTTGTGACTATCATTTTAGTATGCATGCTTGGATTAATGATTAGAGAAGAGTCAAGAATATTTTGTTAAGAGTGCATGATGTAATTAAGCTTGAGGAGAAAGTATCAGTTAAATTGGTAGAGCCAATAGTGTGTAGCGTGCGTCTACACTCATTGATTTGGATAGGTCCCAGTTTGTGTTGCATGCTTAGAAGAGTCGACTGAGATGTTATTGAAGAGTTTTATTGTTTCTCTAATATGATTTCAACGTGGTTCTAACAAGCTGACTTGATTATATCATTTATAGGAAAGATACTTATAACCAGTCATTTGTGATCGCTAGAGGTATGGCATGCGATAAAAGATTAGAATAGAGCAAAAAGTGTGAAGTATTGTGTCATCAAGAAGAGGTCTATGTGATAGAGAAGATAGAGTGTGCTATTCATTGGAACTGATCAAGACAACAAGTCTACATCGTAGTTCACCAAGATCTAGATATAGTGTGTATCTATTATTCAGAAGGTTGTAGCCTTCACCCCTTTGAGTAGTGAGCTCTTGGATAGTGTTGGAAACTACAATTGAAACAATTGTTGTATTGTCATTGATGTCAAACCTTAACTGGTAAGACTATTGCTACTTAGGAAAGTACTATATCTATGGTGAGAAGGGAAAGAAAGGTTGGTAACAATAGCACCTAAGGAAAGGTTGAGTTATCTTGATACTACAAAGTGTACTTGATTATGTTGCACAATGATGAGACAATGTATTGTTTATCTTAGTAAGATTGAAGACTAAATTGATAGGCTTAACTGAGCAAAAATGAAGAAATCATGTTTAAGCTGAGTTATGATAGAGTCAACTGAGTTAGTGGATGCCGAGCAAAAATCTAGTGTCGACTGAGTATTAGTAAATTGCCGAGGAAGACAGTATTTGCTGAGGAAATAGTTTTAGTAGTGACCGAGTGTTTTACATGGAGACCAAGTGGATGATCACTGTATTGACTGAGCATCAACAATTTTATATTTGAAGAGAATTCAGATTTGGAGCTGACATTGTTGAATTCTTGGATTATGTAAAATGTGTTGACTTTATTTATTGATTGTATGGAAGCATTTAATGCTTTGTAAAGTGTTTTATTGTAAATCTTTATGAGATTTGAGACAATTCTAGAAGAGGAGACGAAGAACATGAAGCGGGTAGATTCAATGAATCTGACCTAACCCTAAGATCTACGAAGGAGATTATGCAGAAAAAGAAAATTTAACTTAACAGAGGAAAGTATTAAGGGAACCGAAGCACTAGGTATGTGCATGCATGGGTGAAGAAGATGTTGGAAGAACAGTAAAGTTTTATTGACTGTATAAGCAAAAAGGCTAAAGTAAAAGTGTGGTGATTGCTTGAAGGAAAGTTTCAAGTAGATCAAAGATGGAGATGGCAAAGTTTCAAAGTCAGTAAACCAGCATTTGTGTACTTTATTGGATCTGATATTTGCAAAGTGAGTTGTATGTTTTCAAATCAATACTACTGCTACTTTCTAACCATTGTAATAGCCAAAATCCTTTTAACAGAGGTTAACCTAATATTCATATGTTAAATCCTTTGAACAAGGTTGCATTCTAATGGAGTGTATGTAAGTCCTTTGATCAGGCTCACTTTTAACATGGTGATTGAAATCCTTTAACCGGGTCACACTTGACAGTGTGTATTGTAACCTTTGATAGGGTTGGCTTTTAACTGAGCTCACTTTAGAAGAGTGAAAATAATAGTAGCATGTTACAAAGTGGTTTTTCCCATATTGGGTTTCCACTATAAATCCTAGTTTCAATGCTTGTGTGAATGTTTTGAGTTTGAACATTTCTGTATTTTACAAGTTAGATATAGCTGGGTAGTGGACTTCTGAGTTATATGTTTCTATTATTGAATCATTAATGATCGAGTTTGTTTTGGTTGCGTGATCTGATTTAAAGAAAAGTTTTTGAAGTTATTTTATACATTAGGACCTAAGAACAACTGATTCACCCCCCCTCTATGTTGTTCTAACAATTGGTATCAGAGCTGTGTTGCTTCTTGGTGTTTACAGAAAGAAATTTTAAAGGTACTTGAGGCAAATGATTAAGATGTATAAGAAGGAGGTACCGAAGTTGAATAAGGAAAACTTCCCTGCATGGCAAAGCTTGATGAAGCTACATCTGGCCGGTATTGGTAATTCTGCAAAATACTACATTGAGCATGACTATGTCACACCTGTTGCACCTTTGACTACCAAAGAAATGAGAGCCAAGCAAGAACACAATCAAGCAATGCTGTAAATTGCATCTGCCCTAAGCTATCCATAATTTGAGGACATTAAGGACTGCACAAATGCTAAAGATATGTAGGACACTCTTGCAAAGATCTATGGTGGTGATCTATATGTACTGAAAGCTAAAGCTGAGAGTCTCAGAGGTAAGTTTGATGAAATGAGAATGATTGAAGATGAATACATTGGACAATATTATGGTATAATAAAAGAGGTTTTGAATGATATTAGAGGAGAAAATAGAACTATTGATGATGAGACCATAATTGGAAAAGTGTTAAGAACTCCATGTCTTATATATGCTATTAAGATATCAGCTATTCAGGAATCTAGATGTAACTCTGCAAATGTGCTTACTTTAGAAGGTTTGATTGGCAAGCTGACTACTTTTGAACTGTCTAACTATGATAATTTCACTATTGGTAGTATTGGAAATGTTGAATCTACTTTTAAGTCACAGTTAGTCCTGAACAAGCCTAAGAAGGAAAAAGAAAGATGCATTGGTGAAAGCAAAAGTGAAAGTGAAGATGATAGTGGCACTTCTGATGAAGATCTTGAAGATCTAGAAGCTCTTATGGCTAGAAGACTGAGAAGAGGAAAAGGAAAATACAAAGGTAAACTCCCTATTATATGTTTTGCATATAACAAGGTCGGTCATATAGCTGCTAGATGTCCTGATAGGAAGGATAAAGATGAAGAATGAAATAGTAGACACAAAGATAGAAGAGATGACAAAGGCTACCGAAGACACAAAGACTATAAAGGAAAAGGTAAGAAATCTTGCTACATTGCTAAAGAAGAGACTGACACTAATAGTGATGATATTGAAATTGAGGTAGTCTGTGTTGTAATGAAAGATGAATCTGATGAGGATGAGAAAACTACATTGATTTCCTATGTGAACAAGAATGATAAATGGATTATTTATAGTGGTTGTTCACATCACATGACTGGTGACAAGAGTAAGTTTGAGACCCTACATCATTATAAAGGTAAAAGTGTAACATTTGGTAATGATGCACCATGTCCTGTTAGAGGAAAAGGATTGATTAAACTAACTGATAAGATCTTTTGTGAAAATGCTTATTGGGTTGAATGATTGAATTATAATTTGTTAAGTGTTTCTTAGCTTAATAGAACTAGTTACCGAGTGGAATTTCATCACAAGAAAACTAAGATATTTGATGCTATTGGTGAACTGATTGGAAGTGGTGAGCAGACTAGAGGTAATTTGTTCTAACTTGACCTATCTGAAGAAATATGTATGAATGGACAACTTGATGACATTTGGTTATGGCATAAGAGGCTATGTCATGTTAACTTTGACAATCTGGTAGAGATAAGTAAGAAGAAGAAAGTAAGAGGCCTACCTAGATTGAAGAAACCTGAGAATGTGATGTGCAAAGAATGCTAGTTAGGAAAAATAACTAAGTCAAGTTTCAAGAGCAAATCCTTTACTTCCGAACATGTTTTAGATTTGGTTCATACTGACCTTTGTGGACCTATGGGTGTACAAAGCTACTGTGGTGCTAGATATTTTATCCTGTTTGTTGATGATCATACCAGGATGATGCATGTAGTGTTTCTAAAAGAAAAATATGATGCTTTTCAAATTTTCAAGTGGTATTTGGCTAAGGTTGAGAAGGAGACAGGTAGGAACCTGAAATGTCTTAGATCTGATCAAGGTGGAGAATTTACATCATATGAATTTAATCTATTTTGCAATGATAGAGGAATCAAAAGACATATGTCTGCACCTAGGACACCTCCATAGAATGGTATAGCAGAAAGAAGAAACATATCTATTTTGGACTATGCTAGGACACTATTGATTGAAAATAATGTGGCACAAAAATACTGGAAAGAAGCTATAAGAACAACTGTTTACACTCTTAACCAAGTACAGATCAAGAAAGGTACAAATCTGACACCTTATGAGTTATGGTATGGGCATGCACCAAGTGTCAAATACTTTATAATCTTTGGAAGTAAGTGCTACATATTGAAAGACAATAGGAATGGAAAGTTTGATGCTAAAAGTGATGAAGGCATATTCCTAGGCTACTCCACAAAAATTAAAGCTTATAAGTGTTTGAACTCTAACACTAACAAAATTGTCGAAAGTGTGAATGTAAAAATTGATGAGTATGCAGAAAGAAATGAGGCTGATAGAAAAATAGAACTAGAAGATTACAGATCTTTTGTGTACATTGAAGAAATAGAAGAAGAAGGTAATAGACCTACACCTGATGCCAAGTCTTAGGTAAGCAATGCTAAGCAACAGACAAATGATGCCAAGTGTCAGGAAAATAGTGCTGAGATAGAGCAAGAACATGACAAGCTACAAGATATTGCTATCGGGGATCAGGAAGAGGTTGCCGAGCATTCAGAAGTTGAATCTAACAATCTTGTTGGGGAACCTAATGAAATAGAAGAGAAAAATACTAAACCTATTTTGGCAAAATATGTAAGAAGACATCACAAACCTGAATAGATAATTGGAGATAGAGACACTAGAATTTAGACCAGAAGAAAGACAAAAAATACAACATGCTTACTATGTGAGTTTGAACCTAAGACAACCAAAGAGGCATTGGAAAATGAAGATTGGATACAAGTAATGAATGAAGAGATTGACCAGATTGAGAAAAATAGAACCTAGACTCTAGTGCCGAGACCTGCAAATAAGAATGTTATAGGAACAAAGTGGGTATTTCAAAACAAGTTGAATGAAAAAGGTGAAATCACTAGGAACAAAGCTAGACTAGTATGCAAAGGCTACACACAAGAAGAAGGAATTTATTATGGGGAGACATTTGCCCCTATAGCTAGATTGGAAAAAGTCAGAACTCTGCCTGCATATGCTGCTTATAAAGATTTCAAGGTATATCAAATGGATGTCAAGTCTGCATTTTTAAATGGTATACTAGAAGAAGAAGTTTACATAGAACAACCAGAAGGTTTTATTGATCCAAATAGAAGACACATGGTATGCAAATTGAACAAAGCTTTATATAGATTGAAACAAGCTCCCAGAGCATGGCAAGAGTGGTTGCATAATTATCTGATACAGATTGGATTTTGGAGGACAAATGACACAAGAAATCTATATATGAAAGATGAAGAAGGTAAAGGTATTTTGTTGGCCAAAATTTTTGTTGATGACATTATTTTTGGTGGACAAGATGCATTGTGTAAAAGTTTTTCACATGAAATGCAAACTGAATTTGAGATGAGTATGTTTGGTGAGATCAAATTCTTTGTTGGTTTACAAGTATATCAGATGAAGAAAGGTATTTTCATTACACAGTCTAAGTATGTTAATGAAATACTGAAAACTTTTGGAATGGAAGATGCTAGACTAGTGGGAACTCCTATGGTTACTGGACAAAAGTGATGCAAGGTAGGGAGCAAGAGGGGCCAAAAAATGGCACACCCTAATGATTCAAGCTTGCACACACATGCAGAAGCAACAACAACAACAGTGAGGGAGAGAATGCAGAATCTTTCATATATTTTCATCAAATTGAATCATACATGCCGAGCTATAAGGCTTTCCTGGTTAGGGCTAGATATTACAATTGAATTCAGAAGTCCTCAAACATGTGAGGATCTACTACCAATCTCTAATCTAATGCCTTCTATCTCCTCTATTTTCCACCCTAAAACTACCACCAAACATCTACATTTATACAAGAAACTACCGAGCTGAGTCAGCCTTTAGATCCATAATTAACAGAAGTAACAGAAAATTTTAGGACCACACACTTCCCAATGATAGATACCAACATTAATTTCATGATACAATATAAATACACAAGTTGGCAACAACAGGAAACAAAACTAGACCCATCAGTAAGCAAGATAACTGAGCAACAGGCAGACAATGTTGAACATGAGGGAGCTAACCGACCACCTAGGAGAGAACTGACCATACTTAATAACCAAAGGGACAATGTCAAGTACGAGAGAGATAACCAACCACACTCGGTAACCAAAGGAACAATGCCGAGTGCTAGAGAGATAACCAACTGCACTCGGTAACCAAAGGAACAATGCCAAGCACCAAAGAGATAACCGACCACACTCGGTAACCAAAGGAAACCAACCAACTACTGACCAACACAAACAAACTCCAAATTCTTTTTGGTGACACAGGATTGCCAAGGACCTGAGATGCTCCTGCATCAGACACTTGGGGTTATTTTGAAATGATTCTTTGAATCATTTGGTAGGTCTAGTCTAAGTTGTATCCAACTCAGACTATGAAATCCATGAACTGTCTTCCATCGGTCTATTCTTCCACTTTACCAGATATTCCATATATTGTTGTCCTCTTGTGCTTTTGCCAACTCTTTCCTTCAAAATCTGTTGAACTTCCTCATTCTGCTTCTTAGGATATTCTATCAGTACTATCATTTCTTCACCAGTTTCATGATACTCATATAAATCAGTAATATTGAAAATCAATGATATGTCCATGTCATCAAGTAACTCTATCTCATATGCATTTCCACTATCAAATTTCCTCAAAATTTTGCAAGGTCCAAACTTCTTTATTTTCAATTTTCCATATGTGCCAATAGGAAATTGACCTTTCTTTAGATGAACCATCACTTCATCACCAATATCAAAAGTCTTTTGTCTTTTTGATCTATCAGCTCTTTTTTTGTATTTCTGATTACTATCTTCTAGCTTCAGCTTCACATCTTCATGCAATGTCTTCATGTATTCAAAAAAATTCACTCCTTCAACACTTCTCTTGTTTTCATCGGTAATGTCTCTCAAATTAGATATTCCTCTCGATTGTGTACCATTCACAATCTCAAATGGTGTCTTTCCAGTACTTCTATTCACTAAATTATTCTATGCAAAATCCTCTTGTGCCAATACAGAATCCCAATTACTCAGTGTGTCTCCAACTAAACATCTCAAAAGATTTCCCAAACTTCAGTCTGTCCATTGGTTTGTGGGTGAAATGTAGAACTATATTTCAATTCAGTACCAAATTTCTTCCACAATGTTTTACAAAAGTATCTGACAAATTTACTGTCTCAGTTAGAGATGATACTCCTTGGTAATCCATGCAATCTGACAATTTCCTTAAAGAAAGGTCTACAACATGTACTGCATCTGATGTCTTTCTACATAGTATAAAATGTGTCATTTTAAAAAATCTATTCACAACAACAAATATAGAATCATTACTTCTTACTATCTTCGGTAAGCCAAGAACAAAATCCATATTGATATCAATCCAAGGTTTCTCAGGAACAATAATTGGTGTATATAATCTAGTTTTCTGACTCACTCCTTTTGCAACTTGGAAAATACCACAACTTTTCACAAATTTCTAAACATCTCTATACAACTGCGACCAAAAGTACTTTTCCTACAACAAATTCCATGTTTTATCAATGCCAAAGTGTCCAGCCAAGCCACTACTATGTTTCTCCTTTATCAAATTAGATCTCATTACTCCTCTCAGTATACATAACTGAATACCCTTAAACAACATACCTTCCTAAATGAAATATTCATCCCATTTATCATCTTGTTGATCTTGAATAGGTGCTCTACACTTTCTCCATGGCTTAGAAAAATTAGGATCACTTTCATACAAACTTCTCATCTCATCAAAACCAAGAACTTCAATTTTCATCTCGGTCATCAAAGATCTTCTACTCAACGCATCAACAACTCGGTTAGTGACTCCACTGATATGCTTTATCACAAATGTATAACTCTACAAATACTCAACCCATTTCATATGTATCTGATTCAACTTACTCTGACTACCCAAATATTGTAAAGCCTTATGATCAGTATACAACACAAATTCACTCGGTATCAAATAATGTCTCCATTTCTTCAGTGCTTGAACAATAGCATAGAACTCTTGATCATACACAAAATATTTCCTTCTAGTATCATTCAAATTTTCACTAAAGAAAGCAATAGGTTTACCTTCTTGACTCAACACAGCTCCAATTGCACTTCCACTTGCATCACATTCTACTTGAAATACCTTACTAAAATTAGGTAATGCCAAAATAGGTAATTCAACAACCTTCTACTTCAGGGTCTCAAAACTTTTATCAGCTCCATGTGTCCACTTGAATTCTCTTTTGTCTCCTCTCATAGTCTCAGTCATAGCATTACAAATTGAACTGAAATTCCTTATGAACTTTTGATAAAAACTTGCCAAACCATGAAATCATCTTACCTCAATAGCATTCATAGGTGTAGGCCAATTCAAAATAGCTTCAACCTTTTTAGGATCCATCCTCAAACTATCAGCTGAAATAACAAATCCCAAATATACAATCTCTTCCTTCATGAACGAACACTTTTTTAGATTTATCAGCAACTTTTCTTCTTTCAGTCTCTGCAAAACTTATCTAACATGCAACAAATGTTCTTCTCTGGTCTTACTGAATATCAAAATATCATCAAGATATACAATCACAAATTTACCCAAGAATTTCTTCAAAACTTCATTCATCAACCTCATAAAAGTACTCGGTGCATTAGTTAAACCAAAAGCCATAACCAACCACTCATACAAGCCTTCCTTTGTCTTGAAAGCAGTCTTCCATTCATCACCTTCTCTGATTCTGATATGATGATACCCACTTTTCAAATCAATCTTTGTGAAATACTTTTCTCTAGTCAAACTGTCCATTATATCATCCATTCTTGATATATGAAACCTATGCTCCACTGTTATCTTGTTGATTTCTCTGGAATCAATACACATTCTCCATTCCCCATTCTTCTTTGGTGCTAATACAACAAGTACTACACAAGGACTCAAACTTTCTCTAATCAAACCTTTTTCCAGCAACTCTTGAATTTGTCAGTTCAATTCGTAATTCTCGATAGGTGTTAATCGATGAGGTGCCTTATTCAGTAAAATAGCTCTAGGGATTAGATCCATACAGTGATCAATACTTCTTTTTGGTGGCAAACCATTAGGTACATTATCAGAAATGATATCACTATACTCGGTGAGCAACTTATCAATCTCCTTAGGAACATTTTCTCCTATTTTCTCATGCGGTTTGTTAGGAAACACAGAAAAACATACATCGTCTTTCTCCAAAGAGTTAACAAACTTCCTTCCCTCCATTAAACAAACTTTTACAGATGTGCAAACATTACTGATAGGTTCTTCCATCAAAGGTAACAAGACTTGTTTCTTTCCATCAACCACAATCGTATACTTATGCAATCTCCCATCATATATAGCATGTTTATCATATTGCCAAGGTCTACCCAACAAAATATGACAACAATCCATATGCATGATATCACATAACACCTTATCATAGTACTTTCCAATCTTCAAATTCACATAACATTGTTCACTTACCAAGAGTGTATGTTCATCTTTGATCCATGAAATCTAGTATGGCTTTGGATGTACTAACATTTTCAACTACAAACTTGTGACCATCTCTTCAGATGCTAGGTTCTCTGAGCTACCACTATCAATGATTACCTTCCAAAATTTGTCAGAAACTCTACATCTAGTCTTGAACAAACTTTTCCTTATCGGGTCTTCCTTCTTTCCTTCATTCCACAATGCTCTCCTTACCATCAAGTTATTTTCCTTCTCAGGTTCATTCAATGACTCCTCTTGTACTAAATCATTTCTACTGCTACCAGCCTTCTTGCTAGTTTGTGGACATTCAAAGGATCTATGTCCTTCTCCACAATTGTAACAAGTTCCTCAGAAACTTCCTCTGCTATAACTACCTTGGTAGTTACTACCTTTGCCTCTAGAACTTTCACCTTTCTACTCGGTCTTGCCTTTGTCTAGATTTGTCTTTTCTAGTTCAGATCTACCATTTTCACCATTAGATCTACCTCTTCCCCTAGGGAATCTACCACCTTGACTTCTCTGTCTTTGCTCATGTCTTTTGTTCAATTTCTCCTCAGCTTTCAAAGCAAATTGATAAGCCTCCTCAATGTTCTCCAACTTGACCATGCTAATTTCCTCTTGGATGGAAACCCTCAAATGATTCAGGTATCTACCGATTCTTTCCACATCATCTTCATCATGTCCAGATCTAATATCTAATCTATAGAATTCCTCAATATACTCTTTTACCGAGCTCTCTTTCTGTCTTAGACTTTGCATTCACCGAACTAGGTTAATCTGATAATCACAGGGTAAGAATTTTCCTTTCAATTTATTTACCATCTTATTCCATACCTTGATTTTGTCTTTGCCTTCCCTTTTCCTATCCAATTACAAATGTTCCCACCATAGGGATGCATGACTTTTCAACTTAGTGCTTGCAATCTTCACCTTTTTATCCTCAAGAATATTCTCATATTCAAAATACTTTTCCATCTCAGTGATCCAATCCACCAATTCATCAGAATCCAATTTTCCACTATACTCAGGGGGATTGAAATGTGGTGTTGACTTTAGAATTGTCAAAGCCTTCAAGAATCTTTCTTCTCCTTGATCCATAACAGGTGTAGGTTCTGCATCTGCCTGTTCTTCTTCAATTTCATCATCACTAACATCTTCAAGATGTCTGCCTCTTCTTTGGGCTATTTCAATTGCTTCTAATCTAGCAGAAATTTGTCTTAGCATATCTGCCAATCTTGGATCTACATCTCACCTCCCACGAACCATCTTGAAAAACCCTCTGCAATTGTAGGTCAGATCGTAATCTTCTACCCCACAACAATCAACTAGGGATTTAAGAGGAACCAACAAACCTAGATTCACAGACCTAGATCAAGATCTCACCTCGCTCTGATACCACCTGACGCAAGGCAGGGAGTAAGAGGGGCCAAACAATGGCACACCCTAATGATCCAAGCCTGCACACACATGCAGAAGCAACAACAACAATAGTGAGGGAGAGAATGTAGAATCTTTCATATATTTTCATCAAATTGAATCATACATGCCGGGCTGTATGGCCTTCCCAGTTAGGGCCAGATATTACAATTGAATTCAGAAGTCCTCAAACATGTGAGGATCTACTACCAATCTCTAATCTAATGCCTTCTATCTCCTCTATTTTCCACCCTAAAACTACCACCAAACATCTACATTTATACAAGAAACTAACGAGTTGAGTCAGCCTTCAGATCCATAATTAACGGAAGTAATAGTTAAATTTGGGACCACACGCTTCCTAATGATGGATACCAACATTAATTCTGCAATCCAATATAAATGCACAAGTGAACCACAATAGGAAACAAAACTAGACCCATCGGTAAGCAAGATAATTGAGCAACAGACAGATAATGCCGAACACTAGGGAGAGAACCGATCACCTAGGAGAGAACCGACCATACTTGGTAACCAAAGGGACAATGCCAAGTGCCAAAGAGATAACCGACCACACTCGGTAACCAAAGGAACAATGCTAAGTGCCAGAGAGATAACCGACCACACTCGGTAACCAAAGGAACAATGCCAAGCACCAGAGAGATAATTGACCTCACTCGATAACCAAAGGAAACCGACCAACTACCGACCAACACAAACAAACTCCAAATTCTTTTTGGTGACACAAGATTGCCAAGGACCCGAGATGCTCTTGCAAACTAAATTTGAGATGAGTATGTTTGGTGAGATCAAATTCTTTGTTGGTTTACAAGTATATCAGATGAAGAAAGGTATTTTCATTACACAGTCTAAGTATGTTAATGAAATACTAAAATTTTTTGGAATGGAAGATTCTAGACCAGTGGGAACTCCTATGGTTATTGGACAAAAGTTATCTACGAATGATGATGCTGCATAAGTTAATCAGACTTTGTACAAATCCATGATTGGAAAATTGCAATATGTTGTACATAGTAGACCTGATATTGCATTAGTTGTTGGGATTGTGGCAAGATTCTTTGCTAATCCTAAGGAAACACACATGATGGCAGTGAAAAGAATCATGAGATACTTGAAAGGAACTACTGACTATGGGTTATATTACAAGAAGAATGAAAAATTTGAACTTAGAGTATATACCGATGCTGATTGGGAAGGAAATGTAGATGACAGAAAGAGCACTAGTGGTGGAGCTTTCTTCTTGGACAGAGATCAGTCTCTTGGACAAGCAAGAAACAAAATTGCATATCCCAATCTACTATTGAAGCCAAGTATGTTGTTGCTGCAGTAAACTATTCAAATTTAATATGGATAAAACAATTGTTGATAGGCATGAAAGAAGAAATCACCAAACCTGCTATTATTTTATGTGACAACACAAGTGCTATCAATATTTTTAAGAATCCAGTAATGCACACTAAGACCAAGCACATAGCAATCAAGTATCACTATTTGAGAGAATTGGTACAAGACAAGGAAGTCTGAATGGAATATATGAATACAAAAGAACAATTGGCAGACATATTCACTAAAGCTTTACCTAAAGAAGCTCATGAGTACCTGAGAACCCAATTAGGGGTCCTTTTCCTAACTAAGGCTGCCTAGCTAAGCTAGGAGCACTGCATCAAATATGCTACAATAGAACATTTGACACATTCATGTAGAAGATTGTCACACTTTGGGACTGTCCTAGAGCTATGAAGAAGAAGCAAAGATAACAAATCAGTCATAAGCAAGATGACAAAGGGTGAAAAATTGTTCTAAACAGATATATCTACATCTATTGGATGTATGTTTGAGTTGCTGCTTTGGCATTTTTGTCAAAGAGGGAGATTGTATTGAAATGATACTATAACACATGACACTGAAAGTAAGGGAGATGATGAACTAAAATGGAAGATCAGGATAGAGGGAGATCCAGATACTTTTGCCAGTCATAGAAGTGAGATTTACTAATTTTGAATCAGAATGAAGCTAAGGATATTATAAATTTTCTCTGATGGACAGATAAGTTTTTTTTTTTTTGGATTGGCTGGTATTCCATGTGTTATTCTGGTGATATCATATGGTGTTTCCATTAATGCCAAAGAGGGAGATTGTTGGAAACTACAATTGAAACAATTGTTGTATTGTCATTGATGTCAAACCTTAACTAGTAAGACTGTTGCTACTTAGGAAAGTACTATATCTATGGTGAGAAGGGAAAAAAAGGTTGGTTACAATAGCACCTAAGGAATGGTTGAGTTATCTTGATACTACAAAGTGTACTTGATTATGTTGCACAATGATGAGACAATGTATTATTTATCTTAGTAAGATTGAAGACTAAACTGATAGGCTTAACTGAGTAAAAATGAAGAAATCATGTTTAAGCCGAGTTATGATAGAGTCGACCGAGTTAGTGGATGTCGAGAAAAAATCTAGTGTCGATCGAGTATCAGTAAATTTCTGAGGAAATAGTTTTAGTAGTGACTGAGCATTTTACATGGAGACTGAGTGGATGATCACAGTATTGACTAAGCATTAGAAATTTTATATTTGAAGATAATTCAGATTTGGAGCTGACATTGTTGAATTCTTGGATTATGTAAAATGTGTTGACTTTATTTATTGATTGTATGGAAGCATTTAATGCTTTGTAAAATTTTTTATTGTAAATCTTTATGATATTTGAGACAATTCTAGAAGAGGAGACGAAGAACATGAAGCGGGTAGATTCAATGAATCTGACCTAACCCTAAGATCTACAAAGGAGATTATGTGGCAAAAGAAAAGTTAACCTAACAGAGGAAAGTATTAAGGGAATCAAAGCACTAGGTATGTGCATGCATGGGTGAAGAAGATGTTGGAAGAACAGTAAAGTTTTATTAACTGTATAAGCAAAAAGGCTGAAGGAAAAGTGTGGTGATTGCTTGAAGGAAAGTTCTGAGCAGATCAGAGATGGAGATGGAAAAGTTTCAAAGTCAGTAAACCAAAATTTGTGTATGGAATTAGATCTGATATTTGCAAAGTGAGTTGTATGTTTTCAGATCAATACTACTGCTACTTTCTAACCATTGTAATAATCAAAATCATTTTAACAGAGGTTGACATAACCGTCATATGTTAAATCCTTTGAACAAGGTTGCATTCTAATGGAGTGTATGTAAGTCCTTTGACCAGGCTCACTTTTAATAGGGTGATTGAAATTCTTTAACTGGGTCACACTTGAAAGTGTGTATTGTAACCTTTGACAGGGTTGACTTTTAACCGAGCTCACTTCAGAAGAGTGAAAATAATAGTAGCATGTTACAAAGTGGTTTTTCTCGTATTGGGTTTCCACTATAAATCCTAGTGTTAATACTTGTGTGAATATTTTGAGTTTGAACATTTTTGTGTTTTACAAGTTAGATATAGCTGGGTAGTGGACTGATGTGTTATATGTTTCTATTATTGAATCAGTGATGACCGAGTTTGTTTTGGTTGCTTGAACTGATTTAAAGAAAAGTTTTTGAAGTTATTTTATACATCAGGACCTGAGAACAACTGATTCACCCCCCCTCTCTGTTGTTCTAAATCATATTAACAGATAGTGCATCCTCACCACTAACAGGGTCAATTATAAAAGATTCCTAATAGGGTCTAACATTTGACCAAGTCACTTTACTTATTGCATTGTAAAGATCAACTCCTAATAGGGTTGTAAGATCTTCTAAAAAGGATCATTATACACTAGTGCAGTTTATTAGTGGGTTTTAATTCCCACTGTGGTTTTTACCTATTTGGGTTTCCTTGTAACCAAAATATTGGTGTTGTGTTCAAGTGTTCTTTTATTGTGTTTATGCTTAAATTTTAAGTATACTTAATTGGATAAAAAATTAAAACATGGAGATAACTGATTTAGGCACCCCCCCCCCTCTCAGTTATCTCTTGGGACTATTCCTAACAATTGGTATCAGAGCCAAGTGCCTCACAGAGAAATTTTAACATCTTGAGGTTGATCAAATGACATTCTTTAGAAAAGACAATCCTTTAATGGAGAGAACTATCTTGATTGGAAGAACAAAATGGTGACACATTTGTAGTGCATTGCTTTTTAAGTTTTGGAAGTGGCTATCAAAGAAGTTAAGATCCACTCTCTTGAAGATCTTGCAAAGGATGATGCTCCTTGAAAACAAAAGGATTTGTTCCATCAGAATGCAATAGCCAAGAAGCCCTTATCAACTCCTTATCTGATAGTGAGTTTTCAGAGATAAAGAAAGTAGACACAACTTACAAGATATGGAAGCACTTAGAAGACATGTTTGAAGGAGATACACAAGCAAAGAATGTGTGTATAAAGACATGGAAGAAAAGATACAATGCATTAGAGATGCTACCTGAAGAAGACATCCGAGCTTACAACCAAAGGATTAATGAAGTAGTTGCTGGAATTAAAAACAATGGTGGAGAGATCTTGGAGGAAGACATTATGGACAAGTTGATGACTACTCTTACAATAGAGTATGAAAACAAGATCAACATCCTTGATGAGACCATGCAGCTCGCAAAAAATTTCAAGAGAGAGACCTTGATCAGCAAAATTTTATCTTTTGAGATTTCAAGATTGAAGACAGAAACTAAAAGTGAGACAACCTTCAAAGCATCAGTCCATGGTAAGAAATTTGTAAACACTTTTGGTAATTTTGATGATGACGATGATGAAGAGAAAGCACTAGATGATTTCATTGCTATGATTTCTAAAAGAGAAAAGAAAGGAAAAGGAAAATATGAAGGTCAATTACCATTCAAATTCTTTTCATGTAATAAGATTGGTCACTTTTAATCTAAGTGTCCTACAAGAGTTAAGAAGTTCAAGAATAACTACAAGCCTACGTATACAAAGGAATGTTACTATGTTGGAGATGGAGTATCAGATGATGATTTAGCTAAAGATGAAATTTCATTTATTTCTATTATGGAGAAAATGTATGATGAGATGGATTGTGAAGATGAGAAAAAGGAACAAGAGATAGCATTGATTTTACAAGAAGACATAAGGACAGATTGGATTATAGATAGCAGTTGTTCACATCACATGACAGGTGATAAAGACATATTTGTTCACCTAGATGAATACAAAGGTGGCACAGTTAGATTTGGAGATAATACTCCTAAACCTATCATTGGTAGGGGAGCTATCACATTAGATGGAAAGAACAACCCTGATGATGTTCTCTATGTAGATGGTCTGCAACATAACCTTCTTAGTGTTGGGTAGTTGCTTGAAAAAGGTTATCAATTGGAGTTCAAAGACAACAAGTGCATCATTAACAATAAGGATGGTGTTATGATTGCATTAGGTTCAAAGACTAAAGGTAATGTTTTTCACTTTAATTCATAAGCGAGTTATTTTGTTGCTAAAGTTGATGACAGTTGGCTATGGCATAAAATACTATGTCATATCAATTTTGATAACATAGTAAAGATAAGCAATGTGAAGGCAGTAAGAGATCTACCTAGCATAGAAAAGCCAATTGATACTATTTGCAAGAAATGTGTAATGGGAAAGCATGTGAGGAATTCATTTAGAAGAAAACATAATTTAGTAGAGAACAAGTTGGATTTGATTCATATAGACCTATGTGGACCAACTCAAACAAGATCATACCATGGTGAAAGGTATTTCATTTTGTTTGTAGATGATTACTCTAGAATGATGTGGGTTGCATTCTTGAAAGATAAGTCAAAATCATTTGAGAAGTTCAAAATATTTAAAGCTAAGGTTGAGAATGAATCTGGACTAAAGATAAAATGTCTAAGATCAGATAGAGGAGGAGAAATCACCTTTAATAGATTCTATGAGTACTATGAAGAACATGGCATAAAGAGACATTTGAGTGCACCTAGAACCCCTCAGCAGAATGGGATTGTAGAGAGAAGGAATAGGATCATCCTTGATACAACGTGCACTATCATGATTGAAGGAAAAGTTGCACATAACTATTGGAGAGATGTAGTCAATACAGTAGTCTATACCATCAATAGAATACAATTGAGGCTTGGTGCAGACAAGACAACTTATGAGCTATGGTTTGGTAATGTTCCCATAGTTAAATACTTCAGAATCTTTGGAAGCAAGTGCTATATCAAAAGGGATGAATCAATAGAAAAGTTTGATGCAAGAAGTGATGAAGGTATTTTCCTTGGTTACTCTACTAAAAGAAAAGCTTATAGATGTTTTAATTTGAGATTGAAGAAGATCATTGAAAGTGCTCATGTTAAGATTGATGAAAAATTTATGGTTCAATAAAGATATCATGATTATGCACCTATGATTGAAGAAGAACCCAGTCCTTCCACTAGTGAGATAGTTGTTGAAGAGATGTTTGACAATATTGATGTATTATTCAATGACCTTGAAACAAGTGAAGAAGAAACTCAGAAGGCAGATGAGACAATATCACCTTAAGTTCCAAAGTTTAAATCTAGATATCACTCTAAGGATGACAGTATTGGAGATCAGAGCAGCAAGGTCACAACAAGATCAAAAGCAAAGAGTGTAGCAAGCAATGAGGTAGTATGTTTACTATCTCATATTGAACCTTTAAGTGTTGAAGATGCATGTAATGATTCATATTGGCATGATGCTATGAAAGAAGAACTAGATCAGATTATCAAGAATGATACTTGGGAACTGGTCCCAAGACCTAGTGATAAGAATGTGATTGGAACAAAGTGGATATTCAAAAATAAGATGAATGAAGATGGTACAGTAGTAAGGAATAATGAAAGGTTAGTATGTAAGGGATATGCGCAAAGAGAAGGTATTGATTATTCAGACACATTTGCTCCAGTGAGCAGATTAGAAGCCATTAAGTTGTTTCTAGCTTATGCAACATTAAAAAAAAATTAGAGTTTATCAAATGGATGTTAAGTCAACATTCTTGAATGGAGAGCTAAAGGAAGAAGTATACATTGAGCAGCCAGAAGGATTCACCTTGTTAGACAAACCTGATATGGTATGCAGATTGAAGAAATCCCTCTATGGACTTAAGCAAGCCCCTAGAGCATGGTATGAGAGACTTGATGGATATCTAATAAAAATTGGATTCAAGAAAGGAGTAGCAGATTGTAACCTATTCATAAGAGAGATATCTAAAGGTTTACTACTTGTAGCTATATTTGTTGATGACATTATCTTTGGGGGTAATGAAAAACTTAGTGCAACATTTTCTAAGGAGAACAAAGCAAGTTTGAGATGAACATGATTGGACCTATCAAATACTTTTAGGATTAAAATTTGCAGTAGACAAAGAAAGGTATTTTCATAAATCAGTCTATGTATGTGAAAGAAATATTAAAGAATTTCAAGATGGATGATTGCAAGCCAATGGGTACACCTATGATAATAGGTTACAAGCTTACAAAAGAAGATGATTCTCCAGTAGTAGATATAACATTGTACAAGTCCATGATTGGTAAACTATCTTACTCAAACAAGACCAAACATTTCCAATGTAGTTGGTATTGTTGGAAGATTTGCAGTAGAACCTAAACAAAGTCACCTCATGGTAGTAAAGAGAATATTTGGATATCTGAAGGGCACTATAGATTATGGTGTATGATATCCTAACTTAGAGAATGTTTAGCTTTATGTATATATAGATGCAGATTGGGCAGGATGCATTGATGATAGAGAGAGTACATCAGGAGGAGCAGTGTTTCTTGGTGACAGATTTGTGACTTGGACAAGAAAGAAGCATAATTGTATTTCTCAGTCAACAACAAAAGTAGAGTATGTTGTAGAAAATTTGAATTGTTCTACAATTGTTTAGATCAAGAAAATGATAAAGGATTTTGGAATTCAGATTGATTATCCTATTGTTATTCATTGTGATAATAGTAGCACTATCAACATGTCAAAAAATCTTGTGATGCATGCAAACACAAAATACATAGATATTAAATATCACTTCCTTAGAGAGATAGTGGTAGAAAAAGAAGTCAAATTGTATTATGTGAGTACAAAGGAACAATTAGAAAATATCTTCACAAAGCCTTTACCAAAGGATACTTTTGAGTATCTCAGGGAGAAGCTAGGAGTAATTCCCTTCCCTAATTCTAATTAGAAAAAGTTGAGAGAGCATCAGTCCTCAGTGTCTAGTGGATGGTTGACTACTCTACTTTAGGAGTAGTACCAGAGCTTAAATGTTTGGCACCCTTTGCCATTGATGCCAAAGGGGGAGTAGTATATAGTCATGAAAAATAGTATTAAAGGGGGAGTACATATAGAATTAAGGAGTAATCTATAGCAGAAAGGGGGAGTAGTATTCAGTCATGGAAGCAGTTCTGTTGAGAAAATGGAGAATATTGAAGAATCTTGGAGTAGATGAAGGATTCATCCTTGGGGGAATTTTGATGAGGAAATGGAGAATGTTATAAAATAATTGTTCATTTGGATTGGTGGTGTTTTTCATTCCATATGTTTCCATCAATGCCAAAGGGGGATATTGTTGGAGATTTTCTAGCAAGACAATATTGACTGTATGTTTGTCATTGATGACAACATATGGTAAGTAGCATGTGTAGAACACTTATGTAGTAATATTTGAGTATATGTATCATAGACATGTTATCAGCATGATATCATGGATGCAGAGGTTAATTTTTAGTATAGACAATTATGTAGCAGCTTGTGTCTGCAGTGTTCCTGATAGAGTTACAAGCAATGTTTTGTGAGTGATTGTCCATATAGTTATCATGGAGCCTTGCACATTTGGATATATGATAGAGACATGTTAGTGATTGTACATTCATGGACATAGAGCCTTGTGTGTAGTAGAAGTGAAGTAATGCAGTCGCTATTCACCAGTTGTAGTTTCCTTTGTTTATCCAAAAAAGCTGATAGAGATTATATTGGTATAGGAGTTGCACCTATCATTTCACTATGCGTTCTTGGATTAATGATTGGAGAAGAGTTAAGAATGTTTTTTTAAGAGCGTATGATGTAATTTAGCTTGAGGAGAAAGTATCAGTTAAAATGGTAGAGCTGACAGTGAGTAGCGTGCGTTTACACTCATTGATTTGGACAGGTCCCAGTTTTGTGTTACATGCTTAGTAGAGCTGACTAAGATTTTATTGAAGAGTATTACTATTTCTCTAATAAGATTTCAAAGTGGTTCTTATAGGTTGACTTGATTATATTATTTAGAGGAAAGATACTTATAGCCAGTCATTTATGATCATTAGAGGTATGACATGAGATAAAAGATTAGAGCATAACAGAGAGTGCGAACTATTGTGTCATCAAGAAGAGGTCTATGTGATAGAGAAGATAGAGTGCTATTCAAGAGAGACATCACCATAAAAAAGAGAGAAGAGGGTGTGATTACCTCACCTAGTAAGATGAGTGTATCTCACTGTGAACCACAAAAAGGATAGGATGGCCCACCAAGCAAGCACTTGATAGTCACCCTATAAAGTTGTGTACCTTTTGGAGGCTTGTGCATGTATGTAGTGCATCTTCTGATGACTTTTATGAAGTACCCATGGATCCATATCCTCATATCACCATACAATACATTTTTAAAATGTGTATCTCTTCAGGATTTAGCAACTTATGTGCATTACCTTTTGAGGATTTAGCATATTTGAAATTGAAAATGTGTGTCTCTTTAGGATTTAGTAGCTTATGTGTGTTACCTTCTGAGGATTTAGCATGCTATAAAACAAAAGGTTAGAACAAAAATGCATAATATAGAATGATGGAGGCCGTATATATGCCCCCCTCCTTAAGATGGAAAAATACATACTATTTTGACATGTCAAGGAAAGAAAAGAACAAGGATAAAGCCTTCTTCAACATCAAGAAAATATCCATAGATAACACCTAGTCCAAGCCAAGAAGGTCACAACTCTTGAGAGGCCATGGAAGGGACGAATGCAAAGAGATATCATGCAAGAAGGGAAAAAGTAACCCTTTTAAGGGATAGAACACTATTCAGCTTCCAAGGTGAGAGATTTATCAACCATAGAAACCCAATATCAAAAATAAAATAGGTTATGATCAAGGACATAGATCCTCAATGAAAACCAAAATTTTCATGTATGATTGGATATCACATAATAGATAGATACTTCTTAACCAAGGGAAAAGTGAATCTTGGAAAGACAAAAAAGAAAGAGATGGCATCCTTGCCCCCCAAGCATAGGAACAAGGATAGAAGGGGACCTATTATATTACTCACAACACTATACAAGACAACGAGCCCCCAAGGATTAGGCTAACATTGTTTACATAATGTGGAGATCCATAATAGGAACATAAAGGTTATTTAGAGAAAATAGAATTGAAATACAACTCATTGCCACATGATATATAAATAACCTTACTATCAATGAGCTGCCTAATCTTATAATGTAAAGCTTGAAATTCATTAGTAGAGTGATCATAAAATATATGATACAAACAAAAAGGAAGATTCTTCAAGTGTGTACTATGTTTCTTTTTTTTGTTTAGGTGTAGTAATCATATTAGCACAAAGGAGTTTAGGAAAAAGAATTTCTTGGTCAAATTCCTTCATAGGTTCATCATGGTTTGAAGTGTTATTTGAGATGTTGTTAACATTTATTTGTTGTTTAGGATTAAATCCCCATTCATAATAATGCTCATGCCCCCCATTCTATAAGGGCATTTGAGTTCCCTGTTTATGCTTGCCCCATCCTTGACTATTGAATCTTTGTTTAAGTAGGAAATGATAACCAGGACCATAATGAGAAGCCATATCAAAAGGAGTCAATGGAACTTCAGTAGTCACTATTTCATCATTAGTAGGTTTGATAGATTCATAGTGGGTAGAACTAGTGACAAAGTTATTACGAAGGGCATTAGAAGTAGAAGCAAAAGCTCATTGTTCACACTCTCTTTGTTGCTTCATAAAATCAAGATCAAAAACCTTATACTCTCCCATAAAGGTAGGATTAAAATCCAAGGTTCACCAATCATCACCAGGAAGAGCATTAGAGGAAGAAGAATTAATATTAGGAGTACTCTGGGTTTGAATATTCAAACAAGGATTTCAAGCATCATCCACATGAAGTGTATATATCATGTTTTTATGAATAAACTTGACTTTATAGTGAAGGGTGGAAGGAACAACATGCATCTCATGCAACCAACATCTACCCAAAAGGAGGTTATAATTAAGAGGTCTAGGCATAACATGAAAAGGATTATTTAGGATAACCGGATCTACTTTGATAGGTAAGGTAATGATGCCCAAAGTTGTCTTATCAATGTGATCAAAGCCACATATAGGAATATTGTCAGGTTGAATAGTTAAAAGATCAACTTTAATTACTTTGAGCATGTCCATGCTACAAACATTAAGCCCAGATCCATTATCAATCAAGGTCCTACGAATGATACTCTTATTGATAATAATAGCAACCATAAGAGCATCACATTGATTCTGAACTTCTTTAGAAGGTAAATCCTTTTGAGTAAATACAATGTCAGGAGGACCTCGGGTAGCATTCATTCACTGTAAGAATGTATTGATGTTCTCTTGATTACGAGGTGAAGTGGGAAGAGTTGCTAGAGATTTTTTCAAGGCTTCATGGTAGGTGGGTGAAGTTTGAAGAAGCTCCCATAAAGAAATATTGGTAGGGGTATTGCTCAATTGGTTTATCAAATCATACTCCTTGCTAGGAAGATGGGGTGGAGGAGGAAGAATGGGTTGAGAAGGTGGTAAAGAATTAGAAACCACTAGATTAGGTTGAGAATTATTCCTTGTACGATAGGTGTGAGCTATCAAATCTTGATCATTGAAAGACTCTAAAGACTCCATAGGTTTACCTTTGATAGTAAGGTGAGGACAACCTTTGATAGTCAATAAGGGTTCTAGATAAACCATGTTGTCTCAACACTACAAATAGATTCATAAGAAGGAAGCAAAGAAGACATCCTAGGAGGATATGAAGTAGGATCTTGATTCTCCATAAGATCATTACTAAGAGGGAGAGCATTAAGGGAATTCATATCATTCTCCACTAATGCCTCATCAAAAGAAGGAATCCAAAATGGAGGTAAAGAATCTATAATGTCATCTTATTTCACTAAAATGTCTGCATAAGGAGAGTGTATTTTATGAAAAGAGTCACCATCATGTATTAATATGTCATCCATTAAAAAATCACCCTCTTGTATCAAAGATTCTTCATGAGGAAGGGATAAATCAATGTATTTATGCAAGGGTTCATCCCAAAAAGTAGAATCATCCACAATGGTTTCATGAGGAAGAGAGTAATCAACATCCAAATCCAAAGGTTCATCCCAAATAGGAGTATTATCATCCCTATCAATATAGAATGAAAACACTTGATACAACTTGTGCCACATAATAATGAATGAAGAAATGCATAGAAAATAAATCTAGATATATCCAAATGCATTCAAATGAAACACAATAGGGCATCTAATTCCACAAAAGATAGGAAATTTATATGCATTTAAGATCTAACATAAAATGCAAATCTAACACCAAAAAGAAAGAGTTGTCGTAAATGGGTTCACCAAAATGTATAGTGGAAAATATGGATGGGGTCTAGAAAAATGGGGGTTTGCACATAAAAGAGACCCTAAAACAATATTTAACACATAAATGAAATTATAATGATATGGAAAGTAAATCTAGAAGACTAATATTAAAATGAAGAAATAAAAAGTACTTACCTTCGAAAAAGAATTTGCTGGAAACCTTGTCAAACGGTCTTAGAAACTATTAATTTTCATAGCCCTAAATCAAAACTATGAGATCTACAAAACCCAGAAATATTTTTCTTTTCTAACAAAGGTCAATCTTGACCCATACGGAAAGGTCAACCTTGACCCCAAAATGTAGACCTTGACCTAGACTACTTCAACAAAAATTCTGTTCATGGATCCCGAAAGTTTTCCAAAAAGGGTATCTAGATCTGCTCTATAATTCACTATTCTGCACCTGTTCCTGCAAGAAAAATTGTTTTGTTTGTTGGGGGGGGAGGGGTTTTCCTTGGTCAAACCCCAATTTAGAAATTAACCTTGAAATTGAATTAAAATTGTAGTAACAAACAAAGTAAATGGAACAATTCACCTTGCTTATGTTGAAACCCTTGTGGAGGATTTGAATAATTGAATTCACAAGTATGGATGCTTCAAATGAATGTAGAATTGTAGGATGTGTATCATCTTAAAATGGAATCACTTCCATCTTGATAGGTTTAGCACCCTCTTTTAGTACATTTATCATGATAGACTTGCATTTAGGATGCATTTTGCACTTGATTTCTTCATTCTAGGTGAAATTAGGGTTAGGATCCCAAGGATTCTCCTTGATTTACCTCTTCCATGGCTCTATTTTCTAGGTAGGATTTAGAAATAGGTCCTCCTAGCCTTCATCATGATACTAATAAGATTTTTTTTCCTCTCCTCGGCATTGTATCCCATTCTAGCATCATTTCTAGGTCTCCAAGCATCCCCATAACCTCTTGTTTTGATTCTAGCAAGATCTGGGCCCATTGGGTCAAGGATGAGGTTGTCCCTAATGTAGGTCAGGGTTGAGGTCATCCATGACCTAGGTCAGAGATGAGGTTGAATTTGACCTCCTCTAGAATTTGTTCCCCTTTTTCAAATTTGGTCCTAGCAGGCCCCAAAATAAATGTTGGGCCCTCGGATCCAAATGCGAGAAGGTTTTAATTCAAAATTTATTTAATTATTTTCCCTCCTTAGTTGGTTATTGTGATTCGACCATAATTTGAGGTGAAATTTGAATTATGGGTCCTCACATTGCTCTAGGAGCCTCACCTTGAAACCTCTATATAAAGGCTCTCATTTGCCTTCATTTTCAAACAACAACATCAAGTGATTTCTCACAAGCAATCACATTGCAAGGAGATTTCAATGAAGCAAGGAATGGTGAAGTGAAGATGCAAGATTATAAGAGGATGATATAGAAGATCAAGCCATTGTTGACATCAAGCATCTTTGTGAAGCACACCATTGAGAACACCTACTTGGAGCAAGAGAGATCCTTTCTTCCTTGATCCACCATTACCAACATTCAAGCATTCAAAGATACAATCATGGGGTAGCAATTACAGATTGTGAGTTTGGTAGGAGTACCTTAGCCTTGGGGGCCTAGTATGCTTTCCTATCTCATTCAAATCTATCCGTTATTTTCTCATACATATTCATGCTAGGGTTTTAATCTAGAGGATTAGATCTTGGCATTACACTTTCAATACATACACACACACACACATTCTATTTCAATCAGCTATTCATGGAGGTGGAGATCACCAAAACGGGGGTTTGACTAGGACAAAACCCTATATAGCCACCCCTAAAACACCCTTTTTCAGATACCTATGGTCACTATTTTGAGAATTGGAGGAGAGATCTGAGTACCCTTTTTGGAGAACTTCTGAGATCTATGAACAAAGTCAAAGTCAGCTTTCAGAATAAAAATGTAGCCTTTGACCTTTTATCGGGGTCAAAGACTACCTGCTGTCGGAAAGACAAAAGTTTTTTGGGTTTTCTCTGTTACATTTTTTTGGTCTCGGATCTGGTTGCAAAATCTTCCAAAACTCCACACAAACTCAAAAAATAGGTATTTCTAAATCTATTTCATGATAAGGTATGTATCTTAACCTAATTAATTTTCAATCATTTCTGGATTTGCTTTACTTATGCTATTTCAATTCAAAATATATACAAATGAATAGTGGTGAATGATAGGTGTATTGTTAAGGCTCCATTTCTTTTCTTCTATTCAGGATGTATCAAACCAATTACATTTAGATCTTCAACACCAATCTTGAATGGATCTTTGAATACGAAGAGGCTTGAATGGAAATGGGTGGAAGAATCTTCAACAAGAGGGCTCCATAGAGCTTGAATCCTTCAATGGCTACCCATTGATCAACTTGATGAATTGAATGCTTGAATGTTTGAATTCTTGAAGGCTTGAAGGCTTGATCTTGTTGCTTGCTCATGCATACTTGATGGAAAACTTGATGGCTTATTTGATTCATGAAAACTTGATGGAGAAAATGAGAGGAGAAGGCTTCCTTTTATAGTGATCTAGGGCACAAACTTCTACAGAGGCCGACATAGGGGAAATAAATTCTCATTAATCCTATACCCATAGAAATGGACCTAAACTAAATATAATTTAAGAGTTTAACATTTTAAAGCCCAAAATAGCTGACTCGGAAGCAAGAAAATAAATCTTTCCGAAACCCGACATCTGGAATCCTTTGGATTTTAAAATTTGGACCCCGATTCAAGGTCAAGGTCAACCTTGACCTAGTCAACCTTGACCTAGTCAACCTTGATCCACAAAGGTTCGACCTTGACCCAAAAGGTCGACCTTGACCCAAAAGTCAAGAATCTCATAATTTCAAATCAAGATGTTAGAAACAGGTAGGAAAGAAGTGGAAAATAGGGTAGGATACGGGAAAAAGCCAGATCCAAGTCAAAGACCCATTCAAGGTATTTGACATGACCCCAAACAACTTACTCAGAGGGCTAAACTATTACTAAATGGAAGTGCTTCCATTTTTCAACAATATTATATATATATATATATATATATATATATATATATATATATATATATATATATATATATATATATATATATATATATATATATATATATATATATATATATATATATATATATATATAGTACATATTAAGTTTACATACATATGTCTATAAGTATTCTTTTAATTCTACATATAGGTTTATATCTTCAAGAACATGACTGAATGTACATAACTATTTATAGTTATGTACTCATTATTTATGTAAAAGAGTTTAATCAAGAGTGATAAACAAAATGTTGTATTCATTATTGAAATGAGAGGAAGTGGAAGAATCAATCATTTATTAAAAGTCAATGGGTCCTTTGTCCTAGGTGAACTAGGAAATAACAAACAGTAATGTATTGTAAGGGGTCTAAAGGGGTCCTACGACACCCCTTAGGACCCCTTACTATACATTAGTGTATGGTAAGGGGTCATAAGTAGTCATTAGGGGTCCTAGGTGTAATACCCCAAAAATGGGCTATAGGTTCATTAACCTCTTACATCTACAAATCGAACGAAATCGACATCAAAGTCCTAACCTAAGGCACATCTACACATTATCAAATTTAATTGATTATCCTAAATTCTACATCAAGGAATGTTCCTAGCAATATTCTTAATCTATCTTAATTATATTTAATTTAATGATTATTTGGCGATAAATCACATTTATCCTAAAGTTTGATTAATTGAATATTCTGAATATTTAATTAATTAGATTTAATTCGGCCACTTAATTATTTAATTGAATTTAATTACACCTATTCCTAAATTGTATTATTTAATTATGACAATAAATCAAAAATCTTATGACTAATTGATTACATTCTTATTTAATTAATTAATGTCAGTTGTCAATTTTTAATGATATTATTTTTGAATATAATTGATTAACCCATAAATCAATTTTTTTAATTCAAAAATCACTTAAGTTGAGAATAAATCACTTTATTTATTTAATTAATTCATAGTTAATTGTGCACATTCAAAGAGCAGTTAAGCTTTAAATCAGAAAATCAATTCAAGTTGTTAACTTTTAGAAACTCAACATCTATTTTGAGTTCAAAGCTGATCTAAACTTTTGATTTAAGTTAAAAAGTTGTTCTTGCATGATTTTGCATGATTTTGTGAGTTAATCATCTTTGATTTCTTGTTGACTCAAAAATCAACTTGAGTTCATCAAGAGTGATTTATGGCTTTTATCATGCACCTCCAAAGCCATAGATTTATATAAAATCAAGGCTTCAGCTCTTCTAAAATGATCCACAAAATTGTATCCTCATGCCACCGAATTGGAGATTTGCGAATCCATCTTTGCGAATCCAAGCTGTTGTGAGATTTTTATTGTTTTTAAGCATTCATATCATTTAGAATATCATTCTTAGATTAATTGCATATCATATCAATTTCATTTAGATTAGTTTCATATCTAGTTTTTCATCTAATTGCATAGAAATTACAAAAATATAGATCATTGCATTCATTTCATATCAATATTTTGCATTCAAATTCTTCGTTTAGGTGTTGTCAATGTCACTAGTCTCGGTCTAATATGAGAATACCATACTCGCACCTACTAGAAGGTAGTAAATTGCCTAGTTAGTTTAGTTTTCAATTACTTGCATGATTTTGATTTTTGCTAACCTCTAATGTTTTACTGAGGTGTTGTGTCTATAGCTAGGTACAAAATTCACACACACATTGATGGCACCCACTGTGGGGCCCTAAAATAGGTTTCCTTTTCAATTCTATCAATTTCTTGTCATTTTTTGCTTAAAACTATGATCTTTATTTTTTGTCTATACAATTTTCGTATGAGTTTTGTTAGAAACTCGTACCAGAAAGAACCCACTATCGTATGATAGTTGATTTGATTGAGGCTCGTATTAGAAGCTACATATTGTCATTTGGAAGCCCTATTGTCATATGAGGAGACACTCACTGTCGTATGAGTTTCTAGATTGTCATCTGGGAGGTAACCCACTATCGTACAAGTTTTGACACCAAGTTTCAATTGTCATTTCACATTTTTAGGTAGCTTTCTAGATTTGATTTTTAGATTTGGACTGACAGCTAACCCTAACAATTGAGATTTTATGTTTCTGATTGGTATCTGCTGATTCTGAGTGGAAAAAGCATGAGAATTGCTAAAAATAGGTAAAAATCTACTAAGCGCATTGCGAGGAATTTAGGTATTCTTCTCAAGCTGATAACACTTCAATTTGGATTTAAAAATAAAGTCTCATGTGTCAAGCTTGTGTGACTTTTATTGCTTTCATATCACAGACTTCATTTTGGGCTATAAAACAAACATAGATTTACTTTCTGCATCTCTATTACACATAGTAAATAGGCCCTATGAACACTATTTATGGATGATCTCGAGAGAGTGGGCTTCATTCACTTGTTCACGCATGTGAATCTCTTCTTGATGAAGGATCCCCTTGTAGGTAGGGAGGATATTGAAATAGTCTTGCGTTCCACTAGATTTGTAGTTTTCAACTTTTGATTGATACATTCTCTCTCTAGAGAGGTTGATAGATCATGAGTTGTTGACATCATAGATCTTGGTGAGATAGTTTCAGTCTTAGCATGTCAGATTAATCTATCTGCTTTGTCTTGGTGAGGTGAAGAGGCTAGGGGATTATGCTCTACTTCCTTTTTGGATAGTACTAGAAACCCTGATCCTTGAATTTGATCTAGTTCCCCTATGGTATATTTTGTGAGTCACTTTTAGAGAGGGTTAACCATAGTGGATATTCCCTTAATTGGGTTAACCACATGGATAGAACCTCAAGCAGTAATAGCCATTTTCTCCGTGGCAGTGACAACCGCTATATAAATGTCCTTGTGGAGGAAATTTTCATGGGTGTGATCTCTTGTTGGGCTGTCAGATCTCCCTAACAACTCCTGATGTATTAAATTCTCAGACTGTGTCAAAACCCTGATGCACCTAGATTGGAGTTTTCCCTCTTGAAATCACAAAAGTTACAAAGTCAGACCATTACTAAAAACCCTAGTGAGGCCAAAATTTTCATTTTCTAGGAATATGTGCGTTATTGCAAAACTTTTTGAAACATACACAATTAGCACTCCTAGGGATTAGCACATTTAGTCACTTGATTGTTCATGCACAGGGTTGCTTTATCCCCTATTCATTGTTTTTAGACGTGCTTGAAATGACTTGTTTGTTGTTTTATGTGCCTATTTATCTATCTAGGTACTAAGAACGAATTGATCCGGTACAATCTTCAAATCTGGACAGACAATTTTGTGAACAATCTAAAATTGAAAACCTAAAATTTGCAAAATCTAAAGTAAAATACGCTTATGGAGTCAAAAGTTGTCCCACAAAGTCAGAAAGTCATACGATTTTTTACTATTATCATTTTAGAACCCCTGTATTATCGTATGATAGATTGTATAGTGTCATATAAGTTTTGCTGCCAGTCAAATCCAAAAAGACAAATCCTTCTATCAACTGTCATATGAGTTTTACAATTGTTGTACAAGTTTGTCAACTGTCATTTTAGAGCATACCCAGTGTCGTACGAGTCTACAGAAATTCATTTGAGAAATTTTGAAAAACTGCCAGAAAGTTGTCAAAATTGTGAGATATTCAACTTTTATAGCCTATTTCTAGAATCTGTCAAACAACTCACTGAGTCAGGAACAGAGCAGAAACTAGAAAGAGTCTGATCATTTTCTCAAAGTGGCTTCTTGAGTTTGATTTAGCCTTCTATTTTATCGATTTGAGTCTTTTTCATCTTGTGTCAAAACCTTGTCATAATTATCAATCTTCAATTAATCTTCAAAATGGCTAAGTGTTGCAAGCTCATGTCTGCTATCTTTTGGGCATCTACCCATACATCTAGGGTATAATATCCTTCACCTATGTCCAATCTAATCTTCAATCAAACCAATCTTGACAAGGTTGCGTCATTTGATCTTCTTGAATCAATTCATTCTTCAGTCATCTTCATCTTATTCTTTTGCTTCACCCAAGGTTAATGGTGGAAACTAGAGCTTCCTCACACAAGAAGTTTGGAGAAGCACTCAGTACTATCCCTTTGACTACTCACAAGGGTCCAACTCTTGAGCAACTCTACAATTTTAGTCTTTACAAAGACAATGGTTTTGTTAATTTTTGATTGAAAACTGGTTACATACCCTCTCCATCAACTCACAGAGGTCATCAACAAACTCCACCTCAATCTATTCTAGGGAGTCCTAAAACTCCTAACATGTCTCACAGAGGAACACAACATAGGTCTCAAGGACCTCATTCTCAACATGGTGTGGATCAAGAACCTACACCTTCTAAAATTGCTCAATATCAAAACAATGATGACTTCAAGAAAATGATGAGACATTTCTTGAAAGAAGATAGAGAAGCATACTTTCTAGAGTTAGCTCATCAAGGAGCTAAACTTCCTCCCAACTTTAATGTTGAAGATATCATCATGCATGAGGAAGAAACTCCTATCATGGCTATGATGAAACAAATGCATGCCATGCAAGTCAAACTTAATAAACTTGAAAAAGAAAAGGAACCTAAAGAGTTCTCCATGGAGGCCCTATGTCCTTTTCCATTTGATAAAGACTTGTACATGGGGTAAAAGTTTGCAGTTGGGGGAGAATTCTGTGAAAGTTTTTTAGAAATGAGAGATGTCGCCCACTTTGAATTAAAAAATGGGCGCCCATTTTCAAAAAATGGGTGCCCATTTTTTAATTCAAAGTGGGTGCCCGTTTCTAATTTTTTTTTTTTTTAAAAGATTTAAAAATGCATTTTAACACTTTGAAATTTTTTTTTAAAAATAGGCGCCCATTTTTTGAAAAATGAGTGCCCGTTTCTTAAGACATGAGCAGGAAGCACACATCTACCTCGAATTTCATTTCAAATTCAGTTTGGTTTAGGCTTGGTAGAACCAAGCCTATGCCTTGACCTCCAAAAATTTGGTTAAGGCATTGGAATGCTAGATTTCTGCCTTGCCATAATTTTTTGAGGGCCTTCTTGATCGTATCATTTTACAAAAAAAAAAAACCATTAGAGTTCTCACTCTCCTAATTTCAAAAATGTAAATTTCATAGTGATGTGATTGGTTTTACTATTTTTACATTATTTATTAGTTAAAAGTGGTACCTAAACGTAAAATAGCGAGGTTCACTAAAACGCTAATAACTTTTTTGTTTTTAAGTTTCTTGGAAAATAAATTATATGAGATCAATCTAGATACAATTCTTTTAAAGATATTTTTTTTTTTTTTGAAAAAATATGAAATTCTCATCAAATTATGGTGTCCGTACACTAGAGGTTTTGAAAACTTATTTAATAGTCAATTAAAAATTAATTAAAAAAATATATTCAATAAAAAATAAGGAAAAATATGTTGATCAATATTTGCTGTCTTAGGTATATTTCCCTAGAAGGATTTAAAAAAATTCATTTAGTTACGTCAAAATATGGTGTTCGTACATGACTATGGTATGGTCCTGAAATAGACATTTTGAAAACATGGTTTTTAAACATTCCTACTACAAAGTAATTTATACCATGTGGGTATTTAAGTAAATTACATATTTGAAAAGTAGACTCTAAGAACTATATTTTCTATTACTAATTTTTTTTGAGATTCAATCTCTAAGTGTCTCAAATTTAGACATCAATTGACAGGAAATTTGAAAAAAAGGGAAAACACTTCCACTTTTTGCCCAAAAGTGGGACTCAACTTCTTGCAACCACCCCATGCCACCATTCCCTAAGAGAGTGTAAATGCTAAAATATGATAAGTATGATGAAAACTCTGACCCTCAAGATCATGTCATAGAATTCTGTACTCAATCTATGGATTTCATGTACGAACCAACCTATCTGATGCACCTCTTTCCTCGATCTCTGGGAGGAGCAACCATTCATGGGTTCTCTAGGATGCCTCCAACTATCAAAACCTTTAAGGAGTTGATCAAATTTTTCTATCAGCAATACTCCTATAACATTCAACATCTAGTCACCATGATCGACATCTGCAATCTCAAACAATATCCAGGAGAACCATTGCTAACATTTCTCAAAAGACAGAGAAAGAAATTCTCTATATATGCTAGGCCTATTCTAGAAATTGAGAAATTGGAGATCTTCATCAATAATATTGTTCCAAAAATCAACTACCCTTTACAAATTTAAAGTCATACATCTTTTGATAAGATGGTAGACAATACAATCAAAATTGAAAAAAGTACTTGTGAAAAAAGGAGACATCACACTTCAAAAGGACAAGTATGAATCTAGTTCTAAGGAAAAGAACAAAAATTGGAACAAGAATAAAGACATTGTCATAGATGGTGTTGTTGATAATATCTGTGCCCCATCTAAGGCACCTTCTTTCAATCTAACTATTGGTACCCAAGCCATCAAAGCTTCAGAACAAAAGGTGCTTGAATCATCTCAAAAGCTAAAAGAGTACAAACCTTGGTTTGCTAATAATAAATGAAAGTTCACTCCTCTTGGAGAATCTTTGGAATTTGCTATGAAAACTCTATTGGCTAATAAGATCATCTCTTTTCCTAAGATCAACAATTTGATCCTGAACCTAAACCAAAATGGTGGAAGGAGAATGAATTATGTGACTTCCATCGTAGTAAGGGTCATAAAACTAGTAACTGCTTGTGCTTGAAACATACCATTCAAGACAAAATTGATAGTGGAGAAATCATGATTGATAATCATAAGAGCAATAATGATCATACAACATTCATAGAGCCATTTCCAAAATATGGTCAAGGAGACTCATCTTCTCAGCCTAATGTGGGTGCTAAGGTCAATTATACTTATTCTGGAAACAATGCGATTATCAATATGGTTGAACCAAGCCTATCTGAGCATTGCAATGTCATAACAATTCTAAGAAGAGATAGAGAAAATAAATTAGCTAATGCAATTAATCAATCACAAGCTCAGGCACATCTGCAAGGACAAATACCAAATTCTTCCAATGTCCCTAAGGTGCCTTTTAATTTGTCTTCCACTTCTAAATAGAAGGGTACATCTAAATCTTCAAATCCTAAAGAAACGAGTCCTACATCATGTAGTATTGTTCAACAGCTCTAGCACACTAATGCAAAAATCTCCATGTTTGAGTTGCTTCAGATATCTCTAGCTCATAGAACATTCTAGACGAATCCTTGCTCAGATCCAATGTTCTTGATAACCTTGATTTAGACAGGTTCCAGACTATGGCTGGTCATCTTATGTCTCCACAGTATATTTCCTTTTTAGAGGAAGATGACAACTCATTGAGTCATCTGCATAACCAGCCCTTGCATATAGAAGTCTTAATCCAAAATCATCGCATCAAATGTGTGTTGATAGATGGGGGCACTGGTCTAAATATTTTTTCTTATAGCTTGATCACACAATTGGGATTTTTAGAAATGGCTATTGATCCTAGAAAGAAAATAACTATCAAGGCATATGATGAAGAAGAAATATCCTCCAAGGGAACAATTGTCTTGCCTATCAGAATAGGTCCTATCATCAGAGATACTACATGTCAAGTTCTTGATATACCTTTGGCTTACAACATCCTTCTAGGGAGACCCTGGATACATGAAATGAAAGCTATTCCTTCTACATACCATCAGTGCTTGAAATTTCCTTATGAAGGAGTAGAGGTAACCATCCCAGCTGATGTGTCTACAATTTGTAATGCATTGAAAGAAAGCGCTAATAAACTTGTTCCTAATAACAGAGTCTTCTACTAAATAGCTAGACATTGCTTCAACTTCCAAAATGGAATACATTGCTAAAGAGGTTGTTGCCCAAAATTTCCCTCTCATTCATTTTCGGCCACAACCCTATTTTCCAAGTGAAATGCTCAAGTGTCAAAAACCCAGTGTGTTTATGACCTCCTCCTGTAGGCTCGGGATGTCTCTACCTTTTGGTCTGAAAGTTCGGTGTGTTTTTGACCTCTCCGCTCTGAAAATTCAGTGTGTTTTCGACCTTCACTCAAAAACCCTCTGTGTTTTCAGCATCCTCTATGTTTTGACCCTAAGCACGCAACTCTGATCAGGTGGGTCCTAGTGCCTAGGGCCATTCTGGTGCAGTCAAGATCTGATGGCTGTCACATGATCACATGGGATCTTTCGATCCCATGAGATCATACGACAACCGTTGATGCAGTATTAGCGGTTAGGATTCAGCGGTCAGGAAAATTGTCAGCGGTCGGTGACTAACACCATGTGGTTGGTCGCATGATTGCATGGGCTCTTCCAAGCCCATGCAACCATGCAAAAAATTGTCAATGATTTCAGTGGCGGTGGTTCACGGTTCGGTAGTTAACATCATGCGACAAGTATTCTTGCGGGACCGAGGTCTCTACATTGGTGCAAGTGCGATGAAGATCAAGGGTAGTCGTATGATCTCATGGGATCTTTCAAGTCCATGTGATAATGCAACAACTGTCTGATGGGGATCTGTTGAGTTAGGTGGGTCCTATGCCAGGGGTGCCGAGGTGTTTGCTGATGTGGCGGTTGGAATGAATAGAGCAGCTGCACATGGTAGATCTTGTGGGCCCATGGTGTTAGTGTGGCAAACGGAGATAGATTCAAAGGGGAGTCACATGATCGCATGAAGTTTTTCAGCTCATGTGATCACACGACCGATTGTCTTTTTCAATGCGGTCGGTGGAAGTTGTTGCGGGCCCGGTAGCATGTGGTCAGTTCTAGTTGGGCCACGTGGCAAGGATTTGGCAGGTGGCTATTTTTTTTGGGCCCTAGGTGTCTTGCATGGCAGCAGAGGTAGATTTCAAAGGAGTTGTCACATGATTGGATGAAGGCCTTTTAGCTCATGCAATCATGCGACCACTGACATTTTCAAAAGGGGCACTTTTTTTGTGGGGCCGGACTTTGTTGGTGGAGGTTTAGCAGAGGCCATTTCTTTTCCTTCTAACTTGGTGGTGTCCGTAAAGGTTTCTTTGTTCACCGAGCTGGCGGATATGATTTAGAAAGGCCTCCAGACTTGGCAAAGAGTGCGGTTGCATAGTTATCTTATTTCACGTAGTTGCCAGATGGAGCCCGAGGTTAAGAAAAGATAATGGAACTTGGTGACCAAAAGGAAAAGTGAACCCAAGGTGAACTCGGGGTTATTCTTGCAGTCAACACCAACAATTTCGGTGGTGCCGCCAGTAGTTATCAGGTAGCCTCTTACGGTTGGTCACATGATCGCATGGGCTCTTCCGAGTCCATGTGACCATGTGACAAGCCATTAGCAGCTACAGGTGGTGGGTCTCGCTAGTCCAGGCATCTATATGTCAAGCGGTGGCAGTATTCAATGAAGATTGTCGCATGATCGCATGAGGCTTTTTTAGCTCATGCGATCATGCGACTAGTGGTATTTTTTAAAGTGGTGCATCATTTTTTCGCGGGTTCTCTTCCAAGATGAACATTGGCAACTACAAGTAGTTGAGGAATTGATGTTGCAACACATGCATAGTTATGAGGGGATGATGAAAGAGGTGTGGGTGGCCATCAAGGGTCATTTCTTGTCTCTACATGGGATCAGATTTTGCGCATTCATGGTAGTATGGGCTTGCAGGGGGGTTGTTGAATCCAGGCTTTTATGTCTGCAGGCATGATCAAGTACAAAAGTGGGCATGCAAGAAGAAGATATCTAATCGGCCATGATATTTAGAGAAAACATTTATGATCAGAATTTGACTGCTAGGGTTGATTATTTTATTGTAAAAGATGTAACCCTGGTTAACTTTTGACTCCTTCTTGTGTGCAGTTGAGAGGTGTAGATAACATTTTTTGGAGCCTGTAGTGCTCAGAATTGGCATTTTGTAAAAATAAAGACTCATGTCTTGGAAAACTACCTGTAGCATTTCTTCCTGCTCTCTGGTTTTCCACATCCTGTAAGTTCTCATTGATAATACAAATATTGCAAAGCATTCTGTGATATTTTTTTTATGTCCCTATGCCTTCCTTGTTTGGCTTGTCTCTTATTGGATTGAAGTTTATGCATGTTTTCAATGGAAATTAGGGTTCCTAGTCCCTCTCATTTTCTATAATTTTGTGTGTTTCCTATGTTTGATCTAATTTAGATGTTTTGTGGGTATGCTACAGCCCCTAGCAGTCTTGTCTCATTCCTACACCTAGTTGTAGAGGAGGATGTTTGTTTGCAGGTCATAGGTTGAGTCCTCTATTCAAGCCTTCCTATGAAATACTTATGCAAACCTATCTAGTGAGTGGTGACTTATTAGACCTGATTTCTCCATTGATCTCATCCCTCTATACTGCAATTCATCCCCTAGTTTCGGTGCATCACCTAGTAGATAGATTTTCTTTCAGTCATTTCCCTTTCATGCATTCCTTCTATCCCTTTCCCTCAAAGTTTTACATTTCCTGTTTAAGAGAAAATCAGGGTGATTATCCAAGAGGAACCAGCCTAGAATTTAGAGGTTTCATCTCGATTAGCAAAAGGTCCCACAACCTTGAGATGGTTCCCTTGTTATACTGGATTATCAAGACCAAGAGAGCTTGAGATCAGAGGCACAAATTCAGTGTATAACAGAGGTCACAATCAAAGAAAAAGGTATGGGAGAATACACTATAGAGCCAGTCTTATCTTTGACATCTCTCCCTATCTCACCTAAGTCTTATGGGAAAACTCTAAAACAGTCGAAACCGGAATCTAAAGAACCTCTTGAAGCATATAAAGGAAATTTTTTTGCTGAACAAGTATCTAAACAAAAATTTGGAGAGGATGAAGTTGTGCTTGCATGGCTCTAAAAAGAAAATCCAAAATCTCAAATTGATCAATCATGTGATTCTAAAACATCAAAAGTTCCTTCTAAGTCATATGGTCTACGGGACAAACTGATTACAAAGATTGGATATACAAGAAAAGGACCTCTAGGTCTACAAGGTAAAGGTTTTTTGGCACCTCTTGATCATCGTGGTCAAGTAAACAAGAATACAACATGTCTAGGGTACAAGAAGAAGCCTTTCTATCTTAGCAAGAACTCCCCACATGTCATAGAGAAAATCAACCCAGGAGAAGCTCTTCTTGAGAAAGGAGAAACATAACAATTTAATAGTGATGAATCTGACAATATTGAGTAGCTCATTCCTTATGAGCATTTTCCTAAAGAAATAAAAGATCTCCTTGATTCTGAAGATGATCCCATAAAGAGAATCAATGTAGTAGAAACACAAGACTGTACTATAGAACAAGAGATAGTTGCAACACAAGAACTAGCTAATCTCAAAGGTAATCAAATAGAAAAAAGGGAAGAAAAGCCTATCACTATAGCTGAGCACTTAGAGCATTCCAGTGATTCTAAGACAAATTCTCATGAGTATGAATTCAAATTAGAATCTGAGGGTAACCCTTCTTGGGGTATCCGTCTTGACTTTACCCACGTTCTTAAATTTCCTAGAGGCATAGATGAGGAATCAAATGACTATGAATGGGGAGCCATTCCAGAGGTAGAGGAACTTATTACAAAGAAACATATTGATGTTATTCACCAATATGCACCTACACCCAACGTAAGTATAGAGTGAAATAATGAACTTAAAGAGTTTGATCCATCGATGGCTGAATTGGACTCCCACAATGACATTGAGCCTATTCATGAATTGAACGTCTTAAGTTGTAATATCACCTTCGAAATCAAGTGTCAGGTTAGGACCAATGATGATAGATTCATATCTGTAAACACTATCTCCCAATCTTTCCCTGCGTTGACTATCCAATATCTAGACCTTATTGACCAAATGTCCACAAATCTGAGCTATGGTATTTATACCTTCCCAAATGACTATGCCCTTGCTTGCTACCTAAATGCAGTTGAGCCTATGAGGACTTCCATTAGTGAATCAAGTGTCAGCATGATGGATTCAGACATCAAGTGTCTTAGTCAAAAGAATAAAAATAAAAAGAAAAGGAGTTCTGAGGGTGAAAACCACTTTGTGATAGTCTCAGAACCTACAAAAGTAAAAATAAAAGATGTATTCAAAGGTGAAAAACTCTCTGAGGTGCCTAAGGATGAGATATTTGATGTCCTTCCAAGTCATTTATAGGACAAATCTCCAGTTATAATTGAGCCCACTCAATCTATCAACTTGGGAACAATAGAGGAGCCATAGTTGATCCCTGTAGCACAGTCCTTATCAGAAGAAGAAAAGAAAAAATTTACAACATTCCTAATAGAGAAAAAGATCAACTTTGCATGGAAATATTCAGATATGTGAGGGTTGGATCCTGATCTTATAATGCACCATCTATCTATTGCTCCTAGAGTAAAACCTACTAAGAAAAAATTAAGAAATATACATCCACATGTTGCACTCTTGGTCAAAGCTAAATTAGAGAAGCTCCTAAAAGCCGAGTTTATCTGAGTGATTGATTATGTAGAATGGATCTCTAATATTGTACCTATTTCATGACATGATGCATCAAACTATGGAGGATTATGTTGATGATACTTTAGCAAAATCTATGATGAGAGCTAAACATCTAAATGACTTGAGCAAGATACTAGATAGAATGGAAAAATTTAGTCTCAGACTAAATCCTAAGAAGTGTGCTTTTGGTGTCACTTCTGGAAAGCTCTTAGGATACATAGTTTCAAAGAAGGGCATTGAAGTTGATCCAGCTAGAGTAAAGGCTATAATAGAGATGCAACCCACGAAGAATATTAGTCAAATGAGAACATTACAGGGGAGAGTATAATCTATTAGATGCTTCATATCACAGCTAGTTGACATATCACAGCGTTTTACAAAAACATTACATAAAGGTGTGACATTTGTGTGGAGTGAAGAATGTGAGAACAACTTTAACCATATCAAGACATATCTATCAAATCCTCCTATCTTGATGCCTCCTATACAAGGGAAGCCACTGATCCTATATGTATCCACAATAGATACATCACTGGGGGCATTGCTAGTGCAACATGATGAGAATAAAAAGGAAAGAGTTATATACTATATCAGTAGAACCTTGGTTGCATATGAGAAGAACTATTCAATGATTGAAAAACTTTGTCTAGCTATGATATTTGCATCACAGAAACTGAGACATTATATGTTAGCCCATACCACTCATTTGGTAGCTAAGATTGGTCCACTCAAGTACCTACTAAGAAAAGCTTCCCTCACGGGTAGATTAGCCAAATGAGTTATGCTCTTAAGTGAATTTGACATTGAATATGTTGAAAGAAAAGATATTAAAGGCCAAGTTATTGTTGATCAATTGACGGATGCACCTATGTTTGATGATACTCCAATGCAAATGGAATTCCCAGATTCCTCTACCATGAATCTTTCTTCTAGAGAATGGCAGTTGTTCTTTGATGGCTCCTATACATAGAATGGATCTAGAGAAGGCATATTGTTTATTACTCCTCAAGGATACTCAATCCCCAAAGAATTTAGACTCAAGTTTCCTTGTACAAATAATATTGCTAAATATGAAGCCCTTCTTAATGGTATGAAACTAGCAATTGAGTGGAGAGTGACATAGATACACATTCATGGAGACTCACAACTTGTTATTCATCAAGTGAATGGTGTGTACCAAATGAAAGATAAAGAGATCATTCCATGTAAAAGAATGGTAGATGATCTAAAGAAATATTTCATATCTATCACATTTGAGAAAATTCCTAGAACAGAGAACAAGGCTGCCGATGCAATGGCAACACTATCTACTCTATTATAGTAGCCTGAAGATGAGCTACCCTACGAGTTCCTAGTGGAAGCACTATCTTATCCTGCATATGATTCCCCTAAAATCTGCATGATCTACACTATTGTTGGTCATGATTCATCCTGATACAAAAACCTTTTCTCCCATCTCGAAGACCAAATCATTCTCGAAGCCTTCAATCACCATGAGAAAAGATACCTAATTCATAATGCCTCCTGATATGTCATCATTGGTAATGATCTATACAAATAAGGTCTAGATGGTACACTACTTAAAAGTTTAGAATGGGAAGATTCTCAATGTGCACTTGAGGAAGTCCATGAGGGTATATGTGGGTCACACTCGAATGGTTCAACACTAGCTCAAAAGCTTATTAGGGCTGGGTACTATTGGCCTGAAATGGAGAAAGATGCAATCAAGTTTGTTAAGAGTTGTCAAAAGTGCCAAGTACATGGTAACTTAATTCATGCTCTAGGAAAAGATCTACTTCCCTTCACTACACAATGGCCTTTTCACCAATGGGCATTTGATCTTAATGGATCCATACATCCACATTCTTCTAATGAGCATACCCATATCATAATAGCTATAGACTATTTTACACAATGGGTAGAGGTGGTTCCCTTAACACAAGCAACTAGGAAACAAATATCTATGTTCATCTTGAACTATATCATATGCAGATATGGGATCCCTCATTCCATAATAATAGATAATGGTGGACAATTCAAGAATAAAGACTTAGATTATCTATGTGCCAAATTGAAAATTACACAACATTGGTCATCTATTTACTATCCTCAAGGGAATGGACAAGCAGAGGCTTCTAACAAGAATCTATTGAAAATCTTGCACTGAATAGTCAAAAAAATAGGAAGAGACTAGCATCTTATGATCAATCCAACTCTCTCGGCCTACAGAACAAGTATCAGAATGCCCACTGGGGCTACACCTTTTGCTTTAGTTTATGGGTCTGAAGCAGTACTGCCTATTGAGGTTGAAATCCCATCACTAAGAATCAGAATGCATGGTCTCGTAACTAATGATGACTATAGAGTGTCTAGGTTGGAAGAACTTGAACTACTAGATGAACGTAGACAAGCAAGGTATGATCATTTCAGAGTGTATCAGAAAAGAATGTCTAGAGGCTACAACAAGAAAGTCAAACACAAAGAATTTCAGGTTGGTGATCTAGTCTTGACAGAGAATCCTAAAAATCAATCACATCAAGAAAGCAAGGGGAAGATTGAACCCAACTAGCTGGGTTGCCTTGTTATCACTGCTACTTTTGGCTCTAGTGCCTATCAACTCTCAATGACTGAAGGAGAATAGCTCTAAAAACCAATCAACTTTTTGCATCTAAAAAAATTCTATGCCTAAGGCATTCAGTGTTTGGTAAAATGTCCTGAAAAAATCTTAAAAATCTGAAAAAGTCCTAAAAAAATGAACATCTTGGTGAAAACCTAGCAATACACACTGTTGGTGTTCAAAATGGATGCTTATGCTCTTAGGCTGCCAATATACCCTCAGATTGATTTTATGATTGGTTAGTTCCAAAATGTATAAGGATCTTAGGGTAACTGGACCAACTATAGGGACAAGACTGCCCTCTTCACTTCTGGCTCTGCAAAACCAAGGCGGGTGCACCTAGCCCAGTGAAAACTATACTTCACACACCAAAGACTGGGTCTAAACAATAGATTGAATAGTAAGAAAGTGCTAAATGCTAACCTCACATTCATTGACTCTCCATTACTATAGGGTATTACTACTATCAACCAAATACAATTAAAACGTGAAAAGTGTTGATATCTAGAGATGTAAAGAAGTAAGTAAGGGCCAATTTTAAGGCATTGAACTCAACTGGATATACTAATCTTTGATCAGTGCCATTATCCAATGGGAAAATCTCAAATACAGACATTGAAACATGAACCAATTATTGTCAAAGACTCATAGCCATAAAAATAAGTATTTCAGGCCATCTACTACTTATAATATCCTTCTGTAGACAAATCAAAGTGAATCTATGTCCTATCCAAAGTATATTTCACTTGATCCTAAATCAAGAACTGAAGACTAGAACATATACAAAGGTAACCCTATGCAATAGACCAGAAAAATTAGAATTCACAAGATTGACACCAAGGAGAGACTTGGAAGCTTGAAATAATTGTATTAAGTATAATGAATCATGTACATGTTCAAAGCAAAGAAGAGAGAAAACCACTTCAATAACTTGCAAAAGACTACAAGGAAATTCTATTCAATCTAATACAATATGATACCACTTGCTACAACTCCCTGGAACTAATCAAGATTAGAACCCTTTCAAAATAAAACACTTTACTTCTTATACCCCTAGTCACCTTGGAATCCTCAAAAAGGATGCATCAAGCTTCAGATGACTAGGGTTAGGGTTTCAACAACACAACCAACCAAAAATACATCAAAAATTCATTGCAGGGGAAGAAACATAAGCAACCCAGAGAAAATGAATCTCAGACGGATCTGCAATCATCAAAATCCATGAGGACAGTACAAAACAAGGAATTACCATGAAAACCAGTCAAATCGGCCATCTGCAAACATATCTCAAGCACAAAACCATACTTCTCTTGGTACAAAAACATCATGCCACCTACCACAAGGACCCTCGGACCAGTCTGCAACAACTAGCGCCACCAAATCAATCAAAACCGATGATTAAAACCATAAATTTTGGTACCTTCTGTCACTTGAAACCCTCTACAAATTTGAATTTGAACTTCAACAGTCACTTTATGGCTTTAGTAGCAAATCGGTGGTCAACATTTAAAATCAGATCAACTTTAAGTCACAACCATCATATCCCTCCCTTTCACGGTCTTTTATGATCTTAACTCAACTGCCACCCTAGGTTTACCTCCAGCGAACATGCGACAATGCATTTCTAATTCATGAAAAGAAAACTTAACCCACCAATTAACTCCATGACTTGGTGACCCAAAGAAAACATAAGCTTGATGCCACATTTAGCGAACTAGCGACCAAAGGTCATTGCCAGTTCGTGAAACACTTTATCTATCTACCAGAAAGTTTAGCGATTACGCGAATGCTTGTTCACTGAACTGCTAAAACATTTAGGGAACCGCCACTATTTCACATGAACAAGCGAAGCATTCATAAATTTTTTGGCTGCTAAACACTTATCCCAACTGCTAAAAGACTTAGAAACTTTGACCGGGCCTACATTAGGAAGATTGATAGCTATCTGAAGTTTGCATAGGCCTCCAAGATTCTATCAGATTACACGCCCACCATCAGATGAAGAATCTTCTCCCTATCCTGACAACCCTCTGACACAAAACAAAATCAACGGCCATCACAAGATCTTAAGCCACTGACAAAACCCACAAGATTATACACCATTCATTGATTCTCTAACAGGATCAGGACCCTTTGACACATCTAAAAGCTTAGGTCCCACTGACAACAAGCCACTGTGAAAATACATGGATGAATCAAATAGTGCCAATTGTGCATACATGTCAACGGACCCACCTGCCATCCTTATGAGAATCAATGCCTGTTGCTATAACACTGCACTAAAGGTCGAGCATGTTTCATTAATGGTATAACAACAGCCACAAGATTAAATCAGACTTTAACCCGCCTGAATGCCAAGAAGACCGGTCCCATTGATAGGATTCCACCTTGTACTACATGGACCAATAAAAAACTTCCAAATTAGAATACCTGGCAAGTGGACCCGCATGAGAAAAAGATTACGTCATACAAAGAATCGATGACCATCTCAAGATCTTATGCATCTAACACATCGCTTGAGAAGATACACTCATCGTTAGATGGAGATGGTGTTAGAGCTAGGCCTAGGGAAAATATTAAAGCCAAAACATAGGAAAAATTGAAATGTAGGACTTAGGCTTTAAGGAAAAATATCAAGCGTAGGGGACTATAGGAAAATTAAACACCACCGAGGGGAAGAAACTCAGGAAAAATTAAAAGGGACCCTGCCGAACATGAAAACCTAACCACCGAACAGCTTAAAGGACTTTAATTAGCACATGCAGATTAGGATTTTAAGTGGCCTAGAAAAGGTAACATCAAATTAGAACAAGGCTAGGGTTTAGACAAAGGGTTATGCATGCAACGGCTATATTTTCAAAAATTTGAACCAGGGCTTTATGCAAAGATAGAAAAAAGACTATGGGGACCAGAAGAAAAGGGCTAAAGCCATGAAATTTTTTTCATGTGCTAATAGTGGCTCATACTCAGGGGTGTGTATCTCCTGTAGATACAACGAGCAAGCTAGAATCTCCTAGAAGAGAAAACCAAGTCAAAACTTTGACACACAAAAAGCAAAAACAAACGACTATACAAGGGAAAACCTAAACTACTGCTCATGGAAAAGATACGTCAGGAGAAGTAAAACTTGAGGAATTGTCCATGAATAGGCAATTCCAAAGTACCACCAGTTAAATCTTTCAGAACATAAGAATCTGTCCCCCATTTGCTTCCAATAAGATAAGGGCCCAACCAAATTGGATCAAACTTTCCATGCTTCCCCTTATCTTCCAACCTTGCATTCCACATTAAGATGAGGTCATCAATTTCAAAACTTCTTTGGGTGGCCCTCCTATCAAACAAATTCTTACATTGTCTCTGCAATGCCTCATTTATTTCATGTGCATCCCTCCTTACCTCTTCCAATTGGATCAGTTCATCCATTCTTACTCTCATTTCATCATTCAAGTCTTCATCATATGCTTGGATAGACCTTTACATCTGCAATAGATTATTTTGAGGCAATCTAGCACCTATTCCATATGCCAAATCAAATGGAGCACAACCTATGGCCTTCTTTATAGTTACCCTTTCAGCCCACAGTGCCCACCATAACTTTGAGTCCTAGGCTTTCTTATTCTTGTCCAACACTCTCTTGAGAATCTTAATCAGACTTTTATTACTAGACTCAGCTTGGCCATTTCCTTGTGGATGATATGGAGAAGAAAATGAAATGTGTATCCCATACTGTTGACAAAAATTACTAAAATCCTATGATCTAAAACACATTGCATTATCAACCATAATTACCTCTAGGCAACCAAACCTGGTAAGGATGTTTTGCATCATAAAATATATCACCACTCTGCTAGTAATAATGTCCTCCACATACACCTTGGTGTATTTCCTTTAACAGAGCCTCAGACCTCTCATGGTCTATGCATTTTAGCAATACTCCTTCATTGCTTCTCCACCACAACTTACCATGTATAATGGCATACCTTGCAGATTGTAACTTGATAGTTCTCCTTCTATTTTCATCCATCTCGAGGGGAAGGACCAATTTTTGCAAGTAGCCAATAACATCTTTGTACCAATCACAATAATCCATATCACAAATGTATGGCCTTTCTTCTTCTAACACATTCACATGATTTGCAACTAAATTGCTTTGTGCCATTAACTTTGCAAGACATAAGCCTCTTACCAATTTTGTAATTTGGATATCAATATTGAATTCTTGGATCCTATTGATCCATCTACATCTTTTTCCTGAAACTTCTTGTTGCACCAATATATCCTTAATTGTAGCACTAGGAACATAAGCAACCACCTTAGCTCCTACAAGATAACATCTAACAGCCTTGACTACTTTGACTAAGGCATAAGCTTGTTTCTCAGTAATATCATATTTCAATTCTGCTTCTTGTAAGGATTTACTTAAAAATCATATGGGTTGTTCATATCCATCTGAATTCTTTTGTAATAAAACTGCTACAACTATATGATAAGAAGCAAAAGAAAATATCTGCATGGGTTTACCATAATCAGGTGTCCTTAAAACTAGATCATCCTTGATGGCCCTTTTGATACTTCTGAAAGATTCATTTTCTTCTTCATTCCACTCAATCTTTGCCTCCTTTTTCAACATCCTAGAGATAGGAATACTGATTTCTACAAAATTTGTAACAAATCTCCTTAGGAAATTTACCTGCCCAAAGAAAGACTGTATTCCTTTAACATTTCTAGGTGGTGAAAGTTTATCTATAGCCATAACCCTTTCAGGGTCAATTCTCACTCCATCCTTAGACACAATATGTCCTAAGAGCTTGGCTTCCACAACACCAAAAGAACACTTCTTTAGATTCAAAGAAATCCCTTACTCCAAGGCCCTAATAAAATTTTTCTCAAGATGTTCACAATGTTGACCTTCCTTTTCTAAATATGCTATGAGATCATCCTGATACACCACTAGAAATTTGTTTATAAAGTCTGCAAAGGTTACATCCATAGCTCTCTAAAAAGTAGCTCCTGCATTTGTCAGACCAAAAGGCATTCTAACATAAACATAAGTTCCCCAAGGGGTAGTGAATGCAGTCTTAAATTGTTCTGATTCCTTGACCATGACTTGATTATATCTAGAGAAACCATCCATCATGGACATTAACTTTGATCCAGTAAACTTCTGCAGCATATTCTCCATATTAGGCAGACCATAATTTTCCTTCAAAGAATTCACATTCAAATTCCTAAAATCAACACATAACCTAATGTCACCAGTCTTCTTCTTGACCGGAACCAAGTTTGACACCCAAGTAGAATGTCTGACAGGCTTGATAATGCCAGCATCCATCATCTTTTTGAGTTCATCTTGCATTTTTGGTGCCAAAGTAGGGTTCACAGGCCTTAACTTTTGCCTAAATGTTTGGTACCTTCCTTCAATGGTATTTCATGCTAAAATAGATCTTCTCTATAGGCTTTCAAATCATCATAAGACCATGCAAAGACATGTCTGAATCTTTTGAGATGATCAATCAGATTATTCCTAGTTCTTTGGGACAAACATTTACCTATGTAAACATTTTTGGGTATTTGACTTGTTCCTAAATTTATTTCCTCCAAATCATTTATCTTATCAACAAATTTAGGAAAACAAGTCCTTTCTTTATCATCAAATGCCCTCTCAAGAGCAACCAGTCCCCTTGGGATCCTATTTGATTTTAATTGCAAAACTTCCTTCCCAAGAACATTCTCTTTTCCATTTTTTATGTCAACAAAAGTGTTGAAATCCATCTCCTGACCATCAAAATGAGATTCACATTGTAAAAACCTTAGTATATCCTGATCATCAAAAAATACCTACCAGTTCTCAACATTGTCTAGGATAGAAGGCTGAGACTTGCACTCAATCCTGGATATCCCTACAAAGGTAATATCCTCTGGCCTTAATGCTATGTTTGCTAGTAAGTCAGCCATCTTGTTTTGGCTTCTATCCACCCAATCAATACCAAAGGCACTGAAACCTTCAATTTCATCCCAAACAACATTTCTATATTGTTTCAGCCTTTGATTCTTTGATGCATACTTTGATCCAATTTGAGAAACTATTAACTTGGAGTCACCCATCACCCTAAGATGTTTGATCCCATGTTTTGATTCTTGTCTCAAACCAATCAATAGGGCCTCATATTCAACAACATTATTTGTGCAAGGGAACAAGAGAGTGAAAGAAAACTTAAAAGTCTTACCACTTGGGGATATCAATAGCACTCCTACTCCAGCGCCTTCCTTTGAACTTGCACCATCAAAATACAGGGTCCATAATACATTACCTTCTACCATGTTACTCTTATCATCAGCCAGAAAGATAGGCTTGACCCTTTCTTGCATCTCTCTCTCTTGAACTTGGAAAGAACCAATGTCAGTGTCCACAAAACAATTCATATTGTCCTCTTCATCCTCCTCAATCATATGTGGAGTTCTAGCTTCCCTTGAGACTTTCACTTTTTCTCCTTCAATGCTAAAAGTGGCAAAGGACAAGTCACATTGAATACTTCCTCCCATGGAGGCACTCCACTTTCTAGATAACAACATTCCATATTGAGGGGGAATGTCGACTACAAGAACACTCATAGTTAATTGTTTGTCAAGAAATGCTGCTAATTTATAAGGCAAAGCCTTAATGGTACCAATAACTAGCACTTCTCTTGAGTCCATAGCTTGGCATCTCCCATGAGGTGTATCAACCTTTAGTCCCAGTGACTTCATGATCTCTACAAGCATGATAGTGTTTGATGCTCCAGAATCAATCATGCTATTCTTCAATAATTTTCCATTTATCATAAGGGACAAGAAAAAAGGATCAATTGTCCCTGATGCAGTATTTACAATGTTTGCATTTAAAAATATTTGAGGAATCTCAGAGACAATTTCTTCATTTTTACTATCAAGTGTGTCATCTAAAGTAGCCACATGCTTGTCACCTCTGTTCATTTCTTGGACTTTTATAGAAGAGGCACCATTTACCCAATCCAAGGCCTTGACCTTGTGCTCTTCTATTCTCATCATTTCTAACAATGGAACCTTGACAGTTATTTGTGAAAGCAATTTAGTCATATCAATGGGAACATAAGAATGGTTTCCCATATCTTCCTTAATCTCAGAGGTATCTTTATCCCCTTTTTGGACAATCAAGTCAGAGTTACTCTTTTGTACAAATTCATCTTCCTTTTGAGGTATGGGGATAGCTACTTCTGATGTCTTTACTTTACCCTTAGGTATTGTAGTAGGCGCACTCTTCTTTTTTATTTTAACCTAACTAACAACACCAGTACCCTTTTCCTTTTCCTCATGTTGTTGTGTGTTCCTTTCAGAATTCTTGATAAACATGCTACCTTGTTTACCACTTGTGCCTCCAACTATCCTGCTTCTCAAATTGTAATTACTCCTAGCTTGAGTGACCATGTCTGTAGTGATTTGTGCAATTTCCTCATCAGAGGGTCTCCTTAAGGAAACAAATTCCTCACACTTCACCACACCACATCCAACATCATAAAATTCTTCCTCCTCATCATTAGTAGATTCAACCTCATCCCATCCATGTGAAGAAGTCATTCCATAACCACTCCTATCATATTGCTCATCTTGTTCTTGGTTATCAGGTAAATTCAAAGCAATAACACAATGCTCTAGACTATGAGGAGATTGACAAATAGTACACCATGGGATATCATCATTCATGTTGACTAAATTTATTTGCAAAGGATCAAGAATCCTATCATCAGGCCTATCCCTTTTAACTGGAAAAATGGGCTTGCCATCCTTCCATTGAGTATTGTATGGGTAATTTTGCATTCTTGGTTGCCTGCTAAAATTAATTGAAGATGGCCTATCATTTGTTGCAACCTTATTGTTTCTTTTTTCATCAAGCTTTAGACTCTCTAAAGCACTTAGAATCTACTTTAGATTGTCCTCCTCCTTAGGCTTAAAATTAGCAGACCTTCCCATTTCTTTCTTGTTTTTCACTTGAGGCCTATAATCATCTCTTCTCCCTAATTTTCCTGATATTCTTCTATTACTTTCTATGTTGATAGCCAACTTATATGCCTCCCCAAGATTTATAGGGTTCTTATCCCTTAAGAGGTAACCCATCTTTGCATCAAAATCATTTAAGTATGTCACAAGACACACCCTTTCATCTAATCTGATAACTTGCAGTAGCCTATGCATAGCCTTTTGGAATCTTATATTAAATTCAAGGACCTCTTCGTTCTGATTTTTTTTTTATGTTATTGAATTCATTCAAAATAAAACCCTCATTTGTTTTATCTCCATAATTCTCTTTGAAACAATTCTTAAATTCATTCCAAGATCCTATACTAGCATGGGGCAATCTTCTAAACCAATCCCTAGCATTCTCGATCAGAGATTGTACAAATAACTTCATTACAACATCATCAGGCTCAACATTATAGTCATCTATTACATCCATAAAATTTTTTAGATGTTCTTCACATGTAATGACATTGTTTCCATTAAACTTAGGGAGTTTCTTTCTAATTTCATCAGGAATAACATTAGGATAACCAGGAATACCAAAAAAAATAAGTTGTTTGTACCTTTCATGAACAGGAACTCCATGTGGCAGATCCATTCCTTGAGATGTAGATGTCCTTGTGTTTGAACCATCAGGAATTTTAGTAGCACCCAGAATGCCATTTGTTTGAGCTGCAAGGTTACCATGATTTCCACCTTGCCCCAAGAAAAAAGCAACAACATTTGAAGGTCTTGAAGTATGCTTGAGAAAATAAATCTTCTTCCTCATTTTTGTAGCAGTAGCCTCCAACTCTGCCTTCTCTAGTTCTTTAGCCCACATTTATTTCTCTTTTCTAGCCCTCTAAAGGTCTGTATCTAATCTCAACCCTTGATCTAATGGGTTTTCCACATGAATCTATTCACTAATCTGTACTCCAATAGTTTTTTGTTTGCCCTTATCTCTAGGCCTAGTTATCTCATGTGTTTTATACACAATAGGTTGTTCCTCTACTCTTTCAGGCTTTGGGACAAAATTAATTGCCTCTTAATCTAACAACTACCTCTTTAGCTAATCAGCCCTTATCATTGCTTGTCTTACTCTGTCCTCTTTGTCCTTTTCTCTTTGTTGCCTGATAGAAAATTGTTCTTGGAGTCTTCTTTCCAATTCATAGACCTCCTCAAAGATCTCTTCTGATTTAGGGAGAGTAGTCTCAGACTCATCATCTCCCACTTGAAATTCATCCTCATACTGGTTCAATCCCAAATCAATAGCCTCTTCATATTCTAAAATATTTTCTTCTTAACTAGGCTTGGTTTGAGTTTCTTGTCTTGTATCCTTTTTATTTCTCCAAGTATGAGAAAGATTTCCTTTCTTCTTTCTTCCCCTTGTCTGACTAGGCCTGGAAGTGCTTGGATTACCTTCTTCCATTATCTTTTTAGGATGTTCATTCCTCTGGGACCTAGTACCTCTATAACTCATTTGATAAAAATCTACTGACTAGCACTGTTGTAGAGATGTTTGAGTTGCCACCCAAGTATATTGGGAATCTTACAATACCACTTAACAAATATCAAAATGAGACTATAAGATAAGGGACAAGAATAACCCTATTTTTCAATGATGACCTACTGGTTACTATAGACTTGTGTAACACTTCCCTAGCAGAGTCACCATCTTGTTGGTGTTCAAAATGGACGCTTATGCTCTTAGGCTGCCAATATACCCTCAGATTGATTTTAGGATTGGTTAGTTCCAAAATGTATAAGGATCTTAGGGCAACTAGACCAACTATAGGGACAAGATTGCCCTCTTCACTTCTGGCTCTGCAAAACCAAGGCAGGTGCACCTAACCCAGTGAAAAATATACTTCACACACCAAAGACTAGGTCTAAACAAAAGATTGAATAGTAAGAAAGTGCTAAATGCTAACCTCACATTCATTGACTCTCCATTAATATAGGGTATTATTACTATCAACCAAATACAATTAAAACTTGAAAAGTGTTGATATCTAGAGATAAAAAGAAGTAAGCAAGGGCCAATCAAGCATTGAACTCAACTAAATATAGTAATCTCTGATCAGTGCCATTATCCATTGGGAAAATCTCAAATACAGACATTGAAAAATGAACCAACTATTGTCAAAGACTCATAGCCATAAAAATAAGTATTTCAGGCCATCTACTACTTATAATATCCTTCTGTAGACAAATCAAAGTGAATCTATGTCCTATCCAAAGTATATTTCACTTGATCCTAGATCAAGAACTGAAGACTAGAACATATACAAAGGTAACCCTATGCAATAGACCAGAAAATCTAGAATTCACAAGATTGATACCAAGGAGAGACTTGGAAGCTTGAAATAATTGTATTATGAATAATGAATCATGTACATGTTCAAAGCAGAGAAGAGAGAAAACCACTTCAATAACTTGCAAAAGACTACAAGGAAATTCTATTCAATCTAATACAATATGATACCGCCTGCTACAACTCCTTGGAACTAATCAAGATCAGGACCCTTTCAAAATAAAACACTTTACTTCTTATACCCCTAGTCACCTTGGAATCTTCAAAAAGGATGCATCAAGCTTCGGATGACTAGGGTTAGGGTTTCAACAACTCAACCAACCAAAAATACATCAAAAATTTATTGCAGGGGAAGAAACATAAGCAACCCAGAGAAAATGAATCTCAGGTGGATCTGCAATCATCAAAATCCATGAGGATAGTACAAAACAACAAGGAATTGCCATGAAAACCAGTCAAATCAGTCACCTGCAAACATATCTCGAGCACAAAACCATACTTCTCCTGGTACAAAAACATCATGCCACCTACCACATGGACCCTCGGACTAGTCTGCAACAACCAGTGCCACCAAATCAATCAAAATCGGCCATTAAAACCATAAATTTTGGTACCTTCTGTCGCTTGACACCCTTTGCAAATTTGAATTTGAACTTCAACGGTCACTTTATGGCTTTAGCAGAAAATTGGCAGTCAACATTTAAAATCAGATCAACTTTAAGTCACAACCGTCAGATCTCTCCCTTCCGCTATCTTTTATGATCTTAACTCCACTGCCACCCTGGGTATACCTCCAGCGAACATGCGACAATGCATTTCTAATTCATGAAAAGAAAACTTAACCCACCAATTAACTCCATGACTTGGTGACCCAAAGAAAACATAACCTTGGTCCCACATTTAGTGAATTAGCAACCAAAGGTCACCGCCAGTTCGTGAAACACTTTATCTATCTGCCAGAAAGTTTAGTGATTCCGTGAATGCTTGTTTGCTAAACTGCTAAAACATTTAGGGAACTGCCACTATTTCACATGAATGAGCGAAGCATTCATAAATTTTTCAGTTGCTAAACACTTATCCCAACTGCCAAAAGACTGAGAAACTTTGATCAGGCCCGCATCAGGAAGATCGACGACCGTCTGAAGTTTGCATAGGCCTCCAAGATTCTATAGGATTACATGCCCACTGTTGGATGAAGAATCTTCTCCCTGCCCTGACAAACCTCTAACTCAAAAAAAAATCAATGGCTATCACAAGATCTTAAGCCACTGACAAAACCCACAAGATTATACGCCGTTCGTTGATTCTCTAATAGGATTAGGACCCTCTGACACATCTGAAAGCTTAGGTCCCATTGACAACAAGCCACTATGCAAATACATGGATGAATCAAATAGCGCTAACTATGCATATGTGTCAACAAACCCACCTGCCATCCTTATGAGAATCAACGATTGTCGCTATACCTCTGCACTAAAGGTCGAGTATGTTTCATTAATGGTATAACGACAGCCACAAGATTAAATCAGACTTTAACCCACCTAAATGCCAAGAAGACTAGTCCCACTGATAGGATTCTACCTCATACGACGTGGACCAATAAAAAACCTCCAAATCAGAATACTTGGCAAGTGGACCCGCATGAGAAAAAGGCTACGTCATACAAAGAATCGATGATCATCTCAAGATCTTATGCGTCTGACACATCGCTTGAGAAGATACACTCACCGTTAGATAGAGATGGTGTTAGAGATGGGCCCAAGGAAAATATTAAAGCTGAAACATAGGAAAAATTGAAACATAGGACTTAGGGCTTTAAGGAAAAATATCAAGCCCAGGGGACTATAGGAAAATTAAACGCCGCCAGGGGGAAGAAACTTAGGAAAAATTAAAAGGGACCCCACCAGACATGAAAACCTAACCGTCAAACAGCTTAAAGGACTTTAATTAGCACATGTAGATTAGGATTTTAAGTGGCTTGGAAAAGGTAACATCAAATTAGAACAAGGCCAGGGTTTAGACAAAGGGTTATGCATGCAACGACTATATTTTCAAAAATTTGAACTAGGGCTTTATGCAGAGACACAAAAAAGACTGTGGGGACCAGAAGAAAAGGGCTAAAGCCATGAAATTTTTTGCATGTGCTAAAAATCACCTTGATGATTCACAAAAAAAAAATAAAAATCAAAAGTACAAAAAAAATTTGGAAAAATGAGAAATATCGAAAATAAAATAGAAAAAGAAAAAGTGCCTTGGTGAAAACTTGGAAACAGGCACCTTGGTAGCAAAAATAGAATCTCTACCAAGATGGTGAAAACCTGGTGAATAGGCACCATTTGTTCAAAACACTCCATCTATCAGTGCAATCTTGGTCTTTCCCAGCTTTCAACCCTGCTTTAGTTTGTACATATCTCTTGGTTTATTTTTGCATTCCTATTTTCAATAAGTCAGTTTGTACACCAATCAGCTCAAGTGTTTGTGTCCTATCAATGCTTAACACTTGGGGGCAATCAATGTCATATCCTATGGCCTCCAGTACATCTTAGAAAAGTCATATCCAGTTAGAGTCCTTTGAAGCTTCATCTGAGTTAGTCAGTTAGTCCCCTCTCTAGAAAGGATTTTACATCTACAACAATGCGATCAAACATCAAAACAAACTAAAAACAATTTGTGTTTTTACATGGTTTTATCTCCTTGTATGCTTACTGATTTGCATTGATATTTTTGCATATTGTGTCCTTTGAGCTCTTCCATGATGTCCTTTACAGGATTAGGGAGTGATGACTGGGGCATAATATTTTCTTTGTCTTCTACTTGTATGTGAAAATCTATCAACTTTGAAAATTCTAGATTGAAATGGTGTCTAACTATAAGAGCCTCTATCTCTTATTGGATGGCCATGCATACCTCGACCATTGATACTTGGAAAATTCAAGGAAGTTTGATCTAACTATTATCTTTTTTGTGTGAGTTCTTTCTCCTACTGTGAAACACAATCTTGCCTAAGGAGGTGAATGATAAAGGATCACTACGGGTAATTCACACTGGATATAGAATGATCTCTTGACTGTTTGATGTGTTTGAATGCAAGGCATATTCAGTTCATCACGATGTTTATGTTTTGATGCTTATACAAATTGCTATATCAAAATGGACATGATATGCAGGTCATTTTGGCATTTGTGCCTTGGTGCTTATATCTAATATGAAATTCTAAAAATAAAATCAATATTCATATGTCCATGGTTGTCTAACCAGTGGGTGTTGTATTGATTCCTGCACATACAAATCGATATTCATATGTCTATGGTTTCATAACTAGTGGGCATTGTATTGATTTATCTAGTTACCTAAAAATTCAATGATGAAATGACCGACACATGATTAGTGATGAGGTCCTAGGTCTTAGGTCACATATCATTCTACATGTTTCTTTCCATTTTGCATGTTTGCATGATCTCACAATGTTTGGACTTCACAGCTTAAACAATTCTTCAATTGCCTCTTTGAATCTAACAAGAGCTGAAATCTAACACGAAGGTCTCTTCACAGAACCACAAGTAGTTACTATCCTGGGTTAAACATCCTTTTTGACATAGGACTAAATACTTGTCTTCATCAAAACCTATAAAACATATCATGTGTATCATTGCATTTACATTTCATTCCATTTGTTGCACTTCATTACATTCATGTGCATAAGCATAAATCATACATACATCTTTCCATAGTCAATTACATGTGCATAACATCCATACATGTGAAACAAATCATTGCATAAGCATAAATAATACATACATTCTACACTAATAGCATAAACATCACATGATATCATCATAAATCAAAACATGACAAGAACAAATGAAGTCATAACCAAAATATCAATCTCATATATATCATAAAACTCAAACTAGTCAAGGGTGCACTACTGGCACAATATACAAAAGAATGAGCTCATGTGAGCTATCAAAGTCAGAATAGTATATCTATGGACAAAAAGATCAAAAATATCAGAATGAGAAGACAAATTAGCTGTCTATCTGATCCTCTACGTTTGGTGAAGGTGGAGGTGGTGCATCTGGTACTACCTCAACTCTAGGCACTCTAGCTCCCTATGATGCTATCATATACTGAGAGTAGGTAGCAACTCTCTGCATAAGAGGAACAACAACATAGTAAGAAAAAACATAATATGTAGCACAAGATATCTGATGAGTAACCTCTGTCTGCAATCTCTAAACCTCCTCACAAAGCTTGGCATGCTGTCTATCTGCCTCTAGGAATCTCTCCTCCCATTGAGCACTCTATAACTTTAGGTCCCTAACCTGCAATCTAAGTCATCTAAAAACCTCCTGTAGAGACATAGGTACAGTGGGGTTTACATCGGCTGAGGGAATATCAATTTTTGTGGCTGGCTTCTCTACAGTCTCCACTCTTTGTGCCTTACGACATCTCACCTCAGCACCTAAATCAAAAGAAGTATCACCTGGTGATGGATCTAGATCACCACCACCTATGCATTGCTTTGTTGCAAGTACCTCCTTAGCAGTACCAACACTACCTAAGGTACCACCCTCTCCCCTAGTCTATCTCTGTGAACCTGTAGGCCTATCTTCTGTGGAACTAGTGGGACGAGGGGGCCTCATATGTCCAGCTGGTCTCTAGGGAGGATTCATTGCTCTAGGTCTCGAAGGTGTAGGGTGCATAATAAGAACCTGTGGTCTCAGACCCTATCTCATCGGAGCCCTAATAACATCCATAGCCTCATCCATGGAAGGTATCAGCTCTATAGGATCAGAGAACCTATGGATCGGGTGGTCAGCAAGCCATGACATAAAACCATCTATCACTCCAATATCAACTACCTGTGGTCAGTACTCCCAGTCCCTATCAGTAATAGCACTATACTCATGTGAACACAAGGCATAAGAATGCCTCATGGTCCATCCAAGTCTGAGCTCATGAGATATCCAAGCATAAGTGGCATAATCCTCAGGGGCATCCTACACTTGTCCATACTGCCACCACACCGTGGTAATAATAAATCTCTCTAGTATGGAGGATGACCATCTAATTAGTACATGACTCTAAAAGAAGAAACCAAACTACTCTTGTGCAGTAGGACAAGGCTCAATATCTACATATGACCTCCATCAAACAAATGTCATATCATCAAGGCATCACCTCCAATACTCTATGTGGCCCATATGAACTTGCATGACATATCGAGCATAAATATATATAACGGGCTCCTATGGCTATCACTATACCTAGCACACTAGTCTCAAAATTGGGATATGCCCCACACCCAAATCTGTAGAACTAAAGCACCAGTAGCAAGACTTTCTCTCTTGATACACTACCTCATGCATATCAGAGAACATATGAGCTAATAAACATTGACCCCAGGCTAACTCAAAAGGAGTCACCATCAAATGTGCTACCATCAGTGGCCAACCCATCAATAAACCATTCTGCTGACGGTCAGACATGATAATACCTCCTATCATCCTGGTAATAATGCACTCCAGCCTATGCATTTGTCCATAATGTTGTACCAAGGTCTCCCAAGAAATAGAGGTAGTCATCTATGTATCATCTCCAAAAATAAGTCTGAATGCTACTTAACTAGAGTTCCTCGAACTCACATACTCTAGACACCGACCTGAATGAAAGGGAATGCGCAGTATACGATAAACATCCTTTGGGGTCATAGTAATCTCCCCAGTCGGCAAGTGGAACATCTGAGTCTCTGAATGAAATCTCTCAATCAAGCTAGTCAATAGTCCATGATTTACCCTAATCTCAGGTAAATGAATCAGATACTCAAAGCCACACGAAACAAGGTGAACCCTCATAGGGTCAGGCAATGATACATACAGTCTCTGCATAGCTGGATGTGAGATACACACATGAACATCAGAATATATGACCTACACAGCACAAAAATAGGGAACCCTATCAGTAATTTGGTTATAGAACAAGCTACAAGTGCAGGAATTGAATAGTTTACTATTTCAGAAGGTAGGTTAAAAGCTTATAAATCAAGCTAAAAGATTAGAAAATTTAGAAATTTTCCCTAGAAATGAGTTTTGGGCTCACTATTTTTCAAACGACAAAGCAATCTAGCATCAAAACTCATACGAGTTTTCGCCAGTTACCATACGACAAACAATGATGATATGACACTGTATATCTCCTTGTACAAGTTATGAGGGACCCAACAAAGTGTTGTACGATTCTTGGGTCCCTCTCATATGAGTCTTGGGGAGTATTGATACGACAACCTAGCTAGAGTTGAAAAGTCATACAAGTCCCGAAGGGGAGTCATACGAGTTTCCATGCATATGAGAAATGAAAAGTTGAAAGCATATGAAAAAAACCTAAAAATGCTACAAACAAGGAAAAATTGAATTTTCAGAGAGGCATAGAGGTCCACCTACTAGATATCCATACTGTCAAGGTCTCTGATGTCTCCGGCTGCGCTAAAATTGATGTGAACTAATAGGTACCTTCATTTCTACCATTTTCTTGCTCAAAGGGCTCCATAAGGTTTTAAAAGTCAAAGGTGAATAATGAAATGAAAATGACCCTTTTGGCCTTTATATAACCTTTGACCTAATTTTAAAAAATGCTCCATTTTTCACAAAAATTGCACCCCTGGCTAATTTTGATGTTTTGAACCCTTTTTTGGGATCAAAATCAAAATATGAGATCGTTTACCATGTGAAAATCATGATTTAAAATTTTCAGACCCAGGATGGTCTACTGCTTGTATATTTGACCTTCAATCACCACAGAAATCTAGAATTCAACTTAACTGATTATCTTACATCAAACTATCAAAATTTCAACTTGGTCACCCATGGTAAACTCATGGTCAAACCTAGTCAAACTTGGTCTTCTGGACCTTCAAATGATGTAGAGCACATTCTCGGACGTGTATAACCACTTCTCAAATCAATTAACATGCTTCTGAACTATAACGTTGACTTTTCTTGTCAGATTTCAATTTTATTCCCAAAGGGGGCATGGTATTGCACATCATTCAAATGTGTAAATCTAAATCTGTAATCAATCTTTCCTCAGTAATCAAGACAAAAACCACATCTAGTTACTAATTCATCTAAAGACCTTATCACTTGGAGCAAATCTATCATTGCTTGGGGCATATTAGATTCATCGAGATCCATATCAATTTGGTATCCTAATCTATCTTATAAACTATATCAATTTTTTGTAAACATCAGTTCATTGGTGTTATTTCCTTGGTTCTTCGTAACTGATGGGTTCAGGATGTGATACCAATGTGATTCTTATTGACAATCAGGTCTGGAATCGGTCACTCACTTCTTCGTAATCATAAGGTTCAGAATCAGGCATTTTGGCACTTTCTTTTCATAATCATCGATTCATCACTGTTATAGTTAACATTATCTTTGGTTATTCAGGTCCTAGCATCTTGAAATGTTTCAATCGGTTTCTATCTCAAAATCAGTTCACTAGTTTCATATCATACACAGACTGTCTTTGAACCACTGCGCTTCACACAGTAATTCAAAGAGGGGAAAAATGTAATACCCCAAAAATGGGCTATAGGTTCATTAACCTCCTACAGCTACAAATCAAACAAAATCGACATCGAAGTCCTAACCTAAGGCACATCTGCACATTATCAAATTTAATTGATTATCCTAAATTCTACATCAGGGAATGTTCCTAGCAATATTCCTAATCTATCTTAATTATCTTTAATTTAATGATTCTTTGGCGATAAATCACATTTATCCTAAAGTTTGATTAATTGAATATTCTGAATATTTAATTAATTAGATTTAATTCGGCCACTTAATTATTTAATTGAATTTAATTGCATCTATTCCTAAATTGTATTATTTAAATTTGACAATAAATCAAAAATCTTATGACTAATTGATTAAATTCTTATTTAATTAATTAATGTTAGTTGTCAATTTTTAATTATATAGTTTTTGAATATAATTGATTAACCCATAAATCAATTATTTTAATTCAAAAATTAGTTAAGTTGAGAATAAATCACTTTATTTATTTAATTAATTCATAATTAATTGTGCACATTCAAGGAGCAGTTAAGCTTTAAATCAGAAAATCAATTCAAGTTGTTAACTTTTAGAAACTCAACATCTATTTTGAGTTCAAAGCTGATCTAAACTTCTGATTTAAGTTAAAAAGTTGTTCTTGCATGATTTTGCATGATTTTGTGAGTTAATCATCTCTGATTTCTTGTTGACTCAAAAATCAACTTGAGTTCATCAAGAGTGATTTATGGCTTTTCTCATGCACCTCCAAAGCCCTGGATTTCTATAAAATCAAGGCTTGAGCTCTTCTAAAATGATCCACGAAATTGCATCCTCACGCTACCAAATTGGAGATCGAAGAATCCATCTTTGTGAATCCAAGCTATTGTGAGATTTTCATTATTTTTAAGCATTCATATCATTTAGCATATCATTCTTAGATTAATTGCATATCATATCAGTTTCATTTAGATTAGTTTCATATCTAGTTTTTCATCTAATTGCATAGAAAATATAAAAATATAGATCATTGCATTCATTTCATATCAATATTCTACATTTAAATCCTTCGTTTAGGTGTCATCAATGTCACTGGTCTCGGTCTAATCTGAGAATATCATACTCGCACCTACTAGAAGATAGTAAATCACCTAGTTAGTTTAGTTTTCAATTACTTGCATGATTTTGATTTTTGCTAACCTCTAATGTTTTACTGAGGTGTTGTGTCTACAGCTAGGTACAAAATTCACACACATACTAGGAGACATTAATGTGTCCTAGGATCCCTATGACCCCTTACAACCCCTACCCATACACTAATGTATGGTAATGGGTTGTAAGGGGTCATTAATGTGTCTTAGGATCCCTTAGGACCCCTTAGGACCCCTTATGATCCCTTATGATATATTAGTGTATGGTAAGGGGTCATAATGGGTTAATGGTCCTAGGATCCTTTAGGACACCTTACCATACATATTATGAGTCATAATGGTTATTAAGTGGTCCTAGGACACATTAACATGTACTAGGATCCCTTACAATCCCTTAGCATAAAATAATGTATGGTAAGGGGTCCTAAGGGGTCTTAATGGGTCTTAAGGGGTCCTAACGTATTATAATTTGGATTAGGGTTAGGGGTTTAAGAAGGGATTAATGTTAGGGTTAGGATTTACATCATGGATAGTATTAAATATGTAGAGTTATAGCTCATGGTTAGAGTTAGAATTAGGGTTTAGGGTTAGGACATGATTATAGTTAGGATTAGGGTTAGGATAAGGGATCAGGTTTAGGATTACGTTAATGGTTTAGGGATTAAATAGTTAGGTTTATGATTTAGATTCTCTTAATAATTAATTAACTATAATCTATATGAGCTTAACCCTATCCCTAATCCTAAACCTAAACCTATCTCTATGATCAGATCATATGTTTTACCATAATTACAAGAATACACTATGAAAGATTAAAAGATGTGACTCACCTATATGCATTATATTAGTATATTTTGGGATTACATATCCACCTCTCTAGCCATATATCATTATTCACCTCTTGTTGTTCCCCTTTATATATCTCACCTCTTTACTCATCTAGGTCTCTCACGACTCTCTCTCCCTCTAGGATTCTCACATTTTTATATTCTCCCTCTCTAGTTCTCTCCCTCCCTCTAGACCTCCCTAGATCCATCCCCCTTTCATCTCTCATCATCTTTTCTCTTCTAGAACACATATATCTATCCATATCCCTCTCTACATAGGTTTTAGGGTGCAATATTTAGGGTATATAAGATTAAGGGTATTTCCTATGTTTATACTTCTTTCTATCTCTCCCTCTCTCTATCCCTATATCTTCTCACCCTATCCCACTCTATCCCCTCCCTATCCCTTGTATTTCTCTCTTCATCTTCCTCTTCCTTTCTCTCCCTCTCCCTCTCTCTTGATCTCCCTCCTCTCTCTCTCTGTGTCAAGTGTTTAAGAGTATCCTATTATCCCTCATGTTTAACTGAATTATTGAAGAGCATATCATGAGATGGTGGGAATAAGGGAAGATGAAGGGTGACATCACCCAATGTTCACTCATGATATTGACTATTTTGATAAGAAATGATAAATTTTTTTGGGATGTATAACATTTTAACAAAAATTATATCCCACATTCCTTTTTTGGTTTCAACAAAAATTTTACTATCTGGTTTCAATGAAATTACCTCCTAGTTTTGTTTACACCTACTAGAAATGGGAAAATGCCATTTCTTGAGGTTATATATACCTTTGTGCACTTGTTTCTTTTATAACATGATATCTTTTCTTGCATGAATTTATTCTTTTATGTAAGGAGTTTCTCTTTTTAGAAATTTTTCATTGGACAAACTCAAAAGAATATCTCAACGATGCACTCATGTCTTGCTGATGTAGATAGCACATTGTGTTTTTAATAGCAACAAAAAACACATATTAGAAAAAATTAAGAAAATACTAATCTTAAATCGTCATCCTAAACAAAAACCCTAATCCTAACACTAATTCTAATTATAATCCTAACCTTAAACCGTAATTTTAATCCTAAACCATAAATCTTAACTCTAAAGGTAATACTAACCATGATTTGAACCCTAACACTAATTTTGTCCTAAACCCTGAATCTTATTCCTAATCCTATAACCAATCCTAATCTTAACCCTAAACCTTACACTAAATCCTAACCATAAACTAGTCTAACCCCAAACCCTAACCTAACCTAACAATAACATTATGTATGATGTAAATCCTTACCCCAAACATAGTATTAAACCATAAAATCTAACCGTAACCGTAACCCTAAACCCTAATCCTAACCCTAACCCTAATCCTTAATCCTAACCCTAACCCTAACCCCTAATCTCTAATCGCTAATCCCTAATCCTGACCCTAAGAAAAAATATATATGTAGAATAAATTAGCTTTTTGGACACCTACTTGAAATGTGCAATCTATCAAAAAGACATCACATTTTATCACAATGGTAAAAATACATTGAATTGGCTTAATGTTTACTTAAATCTATGTTTAATTCAATAATTCCTTATTTTCTATTATATACTTGACTAACTATTTGAGGAGGGGATGATAAGCATGGTATCTACCAAACATGTCTAACTATTTATGCAACATGAATGTGGATCTCAAGATAGTGAATTTCATGTAGTTTATACTATTGAAATTGACATGTTAATATAAAAAATATAAAGGTACTTTTATGTGAATTACAATAGAGTATTGTTTTGATAGGTAAAAGTGTGGGGGTTGACAATTTTTACTAAAGTGAAGTGTTTTCACTAAAAGACATAACTGGATGTTTTACTCTGAGATAAATATTTCCACAAAAAAATGTAGATTAGTAAATATGCATAAGGTGGATTATTGTTTCTACTAAAGGTGAACATGAAGAGTGAAAATTTTCACTAAGTATTCTTCTACAAAAATGAAAATAGTTTTGGACATTGTGAAAATAAAAGTTGATAATTTCATTGGAAGGAACAATAAATGGGGAATTGTGATATTCATAATATATAAAATACTACACTAATGCATGTACACAAAATGTGGAAAGTATTTCAAGGAATCAGGAGTGAAAATGGGGAAACAAAATAAAGGTAATAAAACATTTGCAATTCTAACTACAAACAGGGAAAAACTTATAAGTTCAAAGGGGGTGTGTCAAATATTTCTTTTTTGTAATTGAAATATGTTTTACAAAAGAAGAAAAGGTGCAGATGAAATCAAGTATAATTAAATTGTGAAGTGGTGAAATTTAATAGAATTTTTTATAATTATGTAACTTAGTTGATTTTTAATATTTACACAAAAATGTATCCTTCTATATAAATTTATTCATTTGTTAAAATAAATATTATTTAATGGTTCCTAGTTGGTTAACACGTGTTTATAATAACTCACTTACGTAAATAATAACTCACTTGGGTCTAACTATTGACTCTTACATGGACAAATTATGTATGTTTTCAATACAAGAAGTGCACTGTCTTTTCCTGCATACTCAGGTGAGCGAAAACATTGTATGTTTTCAGTGCCATACATTCCCGTGAAAGAGTTTCATAAGAAAATAGTTTATTGGAAGCATGTGCTTTTGGCTGAAAATATTGGGTATCTTCGCCATCAGAGTAAGATGGGTGTTCATAAAGAGTTCCTTGGCCCATTCTGATAGGCAATGTCATTTCGATAACTCTTAACAGTATAACATTACCCTTGCATCTCTGATACAAACACACTCTATGTTTTCATCATCCGTAAAAGATGGGTATTCAGAAGGAGTTCAATAGCCCATTCTGATAGGAAATACTATGCCAACAACTCTTATTGGCATAACATGACCCTATCTTGTCTGATAAAAAAAACTATATTTTTCATCATCGATGAAGGATGGGTGATCATTGAGTGACTTTGACTCGATCTGATAGCCAATATTTTGCTGATACTCTTATTGACATAAAATTATTTTTGTTTCATTGATGTGCGTAATATGTGGGGCCCATTTTCCTTATTCTCATAAGATTTAAAGGTTGATCAATCTTTCTAAAATCAGTTGATCAGTTTAATTTTCTCTTGTGCGATTAAAACCAAGGTGCACAAAATGATAAGTGTGCAGGTGCACGAGGTCAAAAATGTTATGTTTTTTTGACCCTGTGTCATTCTTTGCTGATGAATGAGAGCTACAATGTAGGAAATAAATGATATTTTCAATTGTGCACTTTCACACTTAAATTTTTGGACATCTTAGATTTAATCACGTAAGAATGATGAAATTTGGACCATTGTGTTGGAGATTTTTCAGCAAGCCAATGTTGATTGCATGTTTGTCATTGATGGCAACATATGGAATGAAAAAATCCACCAATCCAAATTAAAATTTCTTTTATAACATTCTCCATTTCCTCTTCAAAACTCCCCCAAAGATGAATCCTCCATCTGCTGCAACATTCTTCAACATTATCCATTTCCTCACTGAACTGCTGCCATGACTGAATACTACTCCCCCTTAGTATATTAATCCTTTTTTTACTTCTATTTTTCATGACTATATATTACTCCCCCTTTGAAATCAATGGCAAAGGGTGCCATTAATTTCAAGCACTGGTACTACTCCTGAGGTAGAGTAGTCAACCTTCCATCAGTCCCTGAGGATTGATGCACTTTATTCTTTCTTTTAAGCAGAATCAGAGAAGGGAATTACTCTTAACCTCTCCCTAAGATACTCAAAAGTATCCTTTGGTAAGGGATTTGTGAATATGTCTGCTAATTGATCTTTAGTACTCACATAGTCCATCTTGACTTCTTTCTCTGACACTTTCTTTCTTAGGAAGTGATACTTGATCTCAATGTGTTTTGTCTTTGCATGCATCATAGGGTTCTTTGACATGTTGATAGTGCTAGTGTTATTACAATGAATAACAATAAGATAATTAATCTAAATTCCAAAATCCTTTATCATCTTCTTGATCCAAACAATTGTAGAACAATTCAAGGCTGCTGCAACATACTCCGCTTCTTCTATTGACTGAGAAATGCAATTTTGTTCCTTGCTTGTCCAAGTGACAAGTCTGTCACCAAGAAACACTGCTCCACCTGATGTACTCTTTCTGTCATCAACACATCCTACCCAATCTGCATCAGTATACACATGAAGCTCAACATTTTCTAAATTAGGATACCATAGACCATAGTCTATAGTTCCTTACAAGTATCTGAATATCCTTTTTACTACCATGAGGTGACTTTGTTTAGGCTCTGCTAAAAATCTTCCAACTATGCCAAGTACATTAGAAATATCAGGTCTAGTTTGAGTAAGATAAATGAGTTTTCCAATCGTAGACTTGTACAATGTTATATCTACTGCTGGTGAGTCATCTTCTTTTGTAATCTTGCATCCAATTATCATAGGTTTCCCTACTAGCTTGCGATCATTCATCTTGAATTTATTTAATATCTCTTTCACATACTTGGACTGATTAATGAAAATACCTTTCTCTGTATGTTGCACATTCAATCCCAAAAAGTATTTGATAGGTCCAATCATGCTCAGCTCAAATTTGTTCTACATCTCCTTAGCAAATTCAGCACTTAGTTTGTCATTACCTCCAAAGATAATGTCATCCATGAATATAGCTACAAGTAGTAGTCCTTCAAATGTCTCTTATGAATAGATTACAATTTGTTGCTCCTTTCTTGAATCCAATCTTTGTTAGATATCCATCAAGTCTCTCATACCAAGCTCTAGGGGCTTGCTTAAGTCCATAGAGGTATTTCTTTAATTTGCATACCATATCATGTCTGTCTGATAGGATGAATCCTTCTGGATGTTCAATGTATACTTCTTATTTTAACTCTCCATTTAGGAATGCTGACTTAGCATTCATCTGATAGACCTTGAAGTTTTTTACTATTGCATAGGCTAGAAACAACTTAATAGCCTCTAATCTTCTCACATGTGCAAATATGTCTGGGTGATCAATACCTTCTCTCTGTGCATATCCCTTGCACACTAACCTCACCTCATTTCTTACTATTGTACCATCTTCATTCATCTTGTTTCTAAATATCCATTTTGTTCGAATCACATTCTTATCAGTAGGTCTTGGGACCAGTTCCCAAGTGTCATTCTTGATAATCTGATCTAGTTCTTCTTTCATAGTATCATGCTAGTCTGAATCATTATAAGCATCTTCAACACTTGAAGGTTCAATCTGAGATAGTAAACATACTACTTCATTGCTTGCTGAACTCTTTTCTTTGGATCTTGTTATGACTTTTCTACTTTGATCTCCAATGATGTCATCCTTATAATGATATCCAGATGTAAACTTTGGAGCTTTAGGTGATACTATCTTAACTACCTAAGGAGTTTCTTCTTCACTTGTCTCAGGGTCATTAAATAAGACATCAATACTATCAAACATTTCTTCAATAACTGTCTCACTAGTGGAATGTTTGGGTTATTCTTCAATCATAGGTGAGTAATCATGATATCTTTCTTGAACCATAAAATTTTCATCAATCTTAACATGAGCACTTTCAATGATCTTCTTCAATCTTAAGTTAAAACATCTATAAGATTTACTTTTAGTAGAGTAACCAAGGAAAATACCTTCATTTCTTCTCGCATCAAACTTTCCTACTGCTTCATCCCTCTTGATGTAGCACTTGCTTCCAAAGATTCTAAAGTGTTTTACTATGGGAACATTACCAAACCATAGCTCATAAGGTGTCTTGTCTTTGCCACACCTTAATTGAATTCTATTGATGGTGTAGACTATTGTATTGACTGCATCTCTCCAATAGGTGTGTGCAACTTTTCCTTCAATCATGATGGTGTGCACTATATCAAGGATGATCCTATTCCTTTTCTCTGCAATCCCATTTTGCTGAGGGGTTCTAGGTACACTTAACTATCTTTTTATGCCATGTTCTTTATAGTACTCATAGAATCTATCAGAGGTGAATTCTCCTCCTCTATCCGATCTTAGACACTTTATCTTTACTCTAGATTCATTCTCAACCTTAGCTTTGAATATTTTGAACTTCTCAAAGGCTTCTAACTTACCTTTCAAGAATGCAACCCACATCATTCTAGAATAATCATCTACAAACAAAATGAAATACATTTCACCACAGTATGATCTTGTTTGAGTTGGTCCACAAAGGTCTGTATGAATCAAATCCAACTTTTTCTCTGCTGAGTTATGCTTTCTCTTGAATGAATTCCTCACATGCTTTCCCATTACACATTCCCTACATATAGTATCAACTAGCTTTGCTATGCTGGGTAGGTCTCTTACTGACTTGACATTGCTAATCTTTACTATGTTATCAAAATTGATATGACATAGTCTTTTGTGCCATAACCAACTGTCATCTCCTTTAGCAATAAAATAACTTTCTTCTAGATTAAGCTAAAATATTACATTTAGTTTTTGATCCTGATGCAATCATTTCTCCTTCTTTTATGTTAATGATGCAGTTGTTTCCATTGAATTCGAATCTGTAACCTTTGTCAAGTAACTTCCCAACACTTAGTAGGTTATGCTTCAAACCATCAACATAAAGAACATCATCAATGTTGTTCTTTACATCCAAGGTGATGGATCCTATACCATCGATGGATTTGGGAGTGTTATCTCCAAATCTAACCATGCCACCATTGTACTTGTCTAAATGAACAAACCTATCTTTATCACCTATCATGTGATGTGAACATCCACTATCTATGATCCAATCTATCCTTATGTCTTCTTGTTAGATCAATGCTAACTTTTCTTCCTCTTTCTCATCTCCATTATTCATTTTCTCTATGATAGCAATGAATCCAATTTCATCTTTGGCTGAATCATCATCTAATACCCGATCTCCAGCATAGTAACATTCCTTAGAGTATTTAGGTTTGTAGTCATTTTTGAATTTTCTAGCTCTTGTAGGACACTTATATGCAAAGTGACCAATCTTATTACATGAAAAACAATTAAATGGAAATTGACCTTCATATTTTCCTTTTCCTTTCTTTTCTCTTTTGGAAATCATAGCAATGAAACCATCTAGTGTTTTCTCTTCATCATCATCATCAAAATTACTAGAAGAATGCTCACTCTATGCTCTACTAGGGTTATTTTTCCTTGCATCGATTTTCTGTAGACTTGTCTTTCATTCATTCTACAGTTATTGCCAGAAGTAGTTTAGTATATATGGTTCCGGTCACTTCCCACCAAGTAGTTGATGCTAGTGCTAGTGTGGTTTTGGATAGAAATGGCACCGCCAAGCAAATGTCCTTGCAAATTTGTGCCCAAATTGTTTCACGAGGTATGGCTCAGCCTGATATTGTTTTACCCATTCATGAGTTCAATGATGCTTTCTCTTGGCTTGAAATGGATACCCTTAATGGCTATTTTTTGAGTCGTAACCCTTGTGAACATGTTCTCAAGGATTAGGTTGTGAAATCTTGGACTCCTCACAGAATCCACCTGGATGGCATCCAGTGCCTCACCAAAGGATTTTTTTTGTTTCATTTTTTAAACCCCTCCCATGTGGATGCCATTTTCGCTAAAGGTCCTTGGAACCTTAGGTCCTTGTTGTTAATCTTTCAACACTAGTCTCGTGACTTCTCTGTCTCTGATGACAAGAAGCTGAAAGTCCTAGTGTGGGTAGAGTTTCCTATTCTTGTCTTACCTTATTGGCCTTTCATGCATGCCATAGTGCAAAACCTAGGTAGGGTTATATGTATCAAGCATGACCATTTTCTTAATCCATGGCCTCACAAGAGGCTCTACATTGAGGTAGACCTTTCTAGGGATCTCAAAGAATCCCTCGAGATTCATGTTGGTGATACCACCTTCACCTAGAAGGTACTTTATCTCAACCTTCCCAACACTTGTTACCATTTTCAATTTGTGGAACATAAGATTAAGGACTACCCTTTGGTAGTGCCTCTTACCAAGACTCCTCCCAAGGATTCTGGTTCTCAGGTGGTTGAGGCTGGCAAAAAAGATGAATGGGTTACAGTAGATCACCGTAACAAGCCACATAAGTAGCCTGATTCAACTTCTACTTCCCTTCTGCCACCCTTAGATAATGCAGTTTCTTTGGAAACCCCCATTATCAAGGTTTCAAACCCTACTCCTTAGGGGAAAGAAGTTAGTAACTCCCAAGTTCCAACTCCTCTAGCCCACATGCCTCTAACAGCCATAGAGATTGTTTCTTCCAATTCTTTTCATCGCTCTTGTAGCCCTTCTGGGCATGCTGAGCCTAGGTTTGATGGCCTCCAGGAGGATGGAATGGATGACACTATTATTCCATGAAGTACATCTCATGGAATGTTCATGGGTTGACTGACCTACACAAAAAAATTTCTGTTAGGGATTTGCATCATCATTTTTTTCATCTGGATGTTTTATGCCTCCGGGAAGTTAAGATTTTTGGTTTCATGATTGATGCTTCTTGTAAAGTTATTTGGCCTACAAGCCTTTCTCTCTATTCTCAGCATGAGGCTGGTTGAGGTAGAGTTGTTACTCTCCCTTCTCCTCATTGGCATTCCTTTCTGGTTAGTCATGGTTCTGACCCCATGCAGAGAGTTGTTTGGGCCACTTTCATTATTGAAAATCATTCTTTTGGTATAGTTAATGTTTATGCTCCCAATGATGTTGTTGAGAGATCTCACCTATGGTGTTGGCTTGTGAATTCTTTGCCACCTGCTACCTAGATTGTTTGTGGGGACTTTAATATGGTGGAGATGGCATCTGATAAGGATGGCCTTTTTCCTTTTCAATGGACAGCTAGTGAAAGAGAAGCCTGGTATTACATGCATAATAAATTGGGACTTCTTGATCCCAATGTGGGCCATCACCATTCTGATGGGGTCTGGCACACTTGGTCTAATTATAGGGCCTCCTCTAATAGAATTCATAAAAGGCTTGATCGTGCTATGATCTCAACCCAATCTTTTTTCTCATTTTATAGGAAACAAGCTTTATCAGCCACTCCACTTGTTGATGTGACACTGTCAAACCACTTTCCCATCCAATTTAATATTGTTTAGAAGACAGCTAAGGCTAGGTCTCCCACCACACAATTTTACTTTAATAGTTTTTTCCTTCATCATCCTTAAACTATGGTCCACATTCATCAGGTTTGGAACCTTGAGCCTAGACCCACTCACTTGATAGGATGGATTCAATGGTGGAATGATACCATTAGGTGTACGACTAATTTTTTGCGTATTTATGGTAGATAGTTGGCCAAGTGTCATCGCAAAGTCTATGATGTCAACACCAAAGCCTTATGTTTTGCCACCGAGGCCTTAGCTTAGGACCCTTTCAACGAGAATGTGCAGCTCAATCTTGCTATGCTACATCATCAAAAGCATGTGGCTCACAACCATGCTACCAGAGGAGCTCAGATCAAAGCTCGTTTCCACTAGTTAAAGGTTGGAGATCAAGTTTTGAAAGAATTTTCTACTTCCCTCCTTCCTCGGCATACCAGTACGGGCATAACCAGAATCCAAGAAGGTCACACCCTTCTCATGGAGCTTCCTGATGTTTTGAAAGCCTTTGTTCACCACTATGAATAGGTTTTTTCTACTTAGGGTTTCTCTCCTACTAGTGAGAAAGCTCTTGCTAATTGTTTTATAGTGATGCTCTAGTGTGTCTCCCTTGTCCAACATGTTTTTTGTGACCAACTACTTTCCTTGCAAGATCTTCGCAAAGATATGTTCACCATGGATGATGATAAAGCCCCTAGTTGTGATGGCTTCCCTTGCAAGTTTTACAAAGCCCTCTGGGATGCCATTGGTCTTGTTCTCCACTAGGTCTACCTGGAAGCTTTTCATATCCAATCTCTTGGGGATATCATTAACCAGGGGAATATCAAGTTCATTCCCAAGTCTAAGGATCCGAAGGACATTTGTAACTGGCAGCCCATCACCTTTCTCAATGTCTCCTACAAGATCATTACCAAGGTACTGGCTCTCAAGATCTGTCACATGCTTCCAGAGATTGTTTGGCCTGAGCAAACATGATATATTAAGTCAAGATTTATTCTTGATAACATCATTGTTGTCTAGGAAGGTATGGAATGGGCTCGTAAGTCACACCAAAAAGCCCTTTTTCTTAAGATTGATTTTGCTAAAGCTTATAATCATATTAAATTGAATTTTATCCTTGTGATGCTTCACACTATGGGTTTTGGTCCTAGATTTCTTCAATCTGTGCAAACACTCTTCAATAATGCCTCTACTTGCATTAACATCAATGGTTTCTAGTCCTCCACCTTTAGGCTCTTTTTTTCCATTTAGAAAGGATGTCCTCTTCCTCTAGCCTTGTATGTTTTGGTTGCAAAGGGTTTCAGATACTTGCTTTCTCACTCTATTTCCATGGGAACTGTTCGGTGAATCTCCTTGTTGAATTTGTCTCAACAATTGGTCAATGGCCATTTTGTTGATGATTCCTTCCTCATGCTGGAAGAGGATGAAGAGAATATCAAGGTAGCCTTGCAGTGTTTAGACACCTTTTGTCTGGCCTCTGGCTGAGCCATTTAGTGGCACAAAACCCTCTACTACAGATAGTTGGCTCTTCCCGAGCCTCCCTAGATTTCTCAATTTGGTTGGACTAGGATTCAGCATGGAAATTTTTTTTTCTTTCTAGGCATTCCCTTTGCATTTCAAGGCAACCCTACTGATCTATGGAATGCAGTTCTTGCTAGAATTGAAAAAAATCTTACCTACTAGATCACAAAATTTATCTCTCTCACAAGAAAATTCTAGATTTGATCCAAGGTCTTGGCGGCCATGCATGTTTATTATTCCTCTTATTGGGCTCCCTCCAAAGCCTCCTACAAGAAGCTAGAGAAACTTCTATGAGATTTTCTCTAGGCTTCTGGTATTGATCACCAGGGCTTCCATAGAGTTGCCTAGGATTTTTGTTGCCTCTCTAAAATATCTGGTGGGCTTGGTTTAATTCACACTGGAAGCAACCACATGCCCTTTGTGCTAAATGGGTTGTGCGGTGTCTCACAGGCAATGAGGCCAGGAAAATTTTGCTTCGACACTGCATTTCCTCTAGCTTTCCTCTTCACAATCCTACCTAGAAGGGGATTGGTTTTTAGACCCTTTTGGTTATGAAGGAGCCTATTCAAATCTAGGGTACTTTTATTGCCAAAAGTATTTGGATAGCCTGGGAGTCTGTTAAGCCCTAGCTTCGGTGGGTTGGAAATGGCTTCAGGGATGTTCTTTCTTTCAACCACCAGAACATTTGGTGGTTCCCTCTTTTTGATCAACAAGGGATTCCACTTACCAAAGTTCCAGGGGTTTGTGCTCTTTGGTTTCATAAGCATGGCATTCAAACCCCAAAAGATATTTTTTCTAGAGCCACCATGAACCTCCGATCCTGGGATGATCTCTGGGTTCAATTTCAGCTCATCCACCTAGATTGTTAGACTTTTGACTTGCTGGTTTTGGCTATCTTGCCTCACCTCCTGCATAAATTAGGAATTCAATTTGGTAGACTATGGTGGAAAGACTAGAAATGGCACCCTACTATGCCCTTCACCAGTTACAAGCCTAAGCTTGGGTATTCTTGGCTTATGCCTCATTTACCCATGATTGATTCTCTCAACCAGTGTTGGCATCTCTATTCTTCTCAAAAGAATTGGGGCTGGAGATTTTGTACTATTTGGAACTCTGTCACTGAGCCTAAAATTGCTCATTTTTCCTAGTGTTTGTTATACTAGGGCTTACCTTTGGGAGCTAGAATCGGGCATTTTGGGGTCCTTGATCCTAAATGCCCTTTTTATGGTCACTCTGAGACTCATGAACATTTTTTAGTTTTTTGTCATGCCCAGAATTACTAGATCTAGATTCATGACTTCTTTACTTCTTTTAGGCCTGAACCTTTTTATTAGCACATGGCTCTTCTTGGTGACTCTCCCAGAATGCCTTCCTAGTACACCCAAATATGGCATACTTTCAAGATGGAATTTTTTTTACCTTATGGAAAGATTGAAACACTGTGCTTTTTTCTCATAGTTTTCTAGATGTTCATGTCTCTCTTTATGCTAAGGCATGTATTTGTAACAATGTCATGATGCAAATCCAGGTGTAAGCAGATAAAGTGGCCCTTGAGGTTGCTCACTTACAGGAGTTTCTCTAGCACTGGGGCAATGCCCCTTGTACTATGGCTAGGGTGCCTCCAAATTCTCTCTCAACTGACTGTACACCACCCAGGGGCCAATGTCGTAGCTAGAGTTCCTCTGCTAGACACTCCAAGACTCATCGTCAATGGCGTCACTATTTCACCTCCCCTCCTCCTTGGAGGGATGCAAGTTCTGGCTGGCCTCTTGTGCTTGCTTCTACTACTACTGTTATTGCTAGGCCTTCGGCCTCTATTCCTACTAATCAAGACAAATTCCCTCGACTAGCACTGGCTATTTTGCCTAGACAAGAGGAAGGAGAACTAGAAAAAGAAGATCTTGAAGATGGCTAGGTTGTTCCTGATTAGACTCCTGGGCCCAATGTTTGGGGCAATACTGATGACAAAGATCCTCCTCCCTCTTCTGCTACTACTCTTGCAGCTTGAGGGTTTCTCATTTTATATGTTTTTTTGATGAATAGTTGTATGCTTCTGGCCTAAGTGCCAAGTGACTTGTAGGGTGACTTTTTCTCCCAACCCCTTTTTTGTGAATATTGTAGTCTTATCTTATTAATAGAAAAGGCCTTTATTCATCAAAAAAAAAAAATTACTAGAAGTATTTGTAGATTTCTTACCATGGACTATTGCTTTGAAGGTTGTCTCACTTTTAGGTTCTGTCTTCAATCTTGAAATCTCAAAAGCTAAGATTTTGCTGATCAAGGTCTCTCTCTTGAAATTTGATGTAAGATGCATGGTCTCATCAGGGATGTTGATCTTGTTTTCATATTCTAGAGTGAGAGTGGTCATCAATTTGTCCATAATGTCTTCCTTTGAGATCTCTCCACCATTGTTCTTGATTCCAACAACTACTTCATTGATCCTTTGATTGTAAGCTCTGATGTTTTCTTCAGGTAGCATCTCTAATGCATTGTATCTTTTCTTCCAAGTTTTTCTATGCACATCCTTTGCTTGTTTGCCTCCTTCAAATATGTCTTCTAGGTACTTCCATATTTTGTGGGTTGTATCTACTTTCTTTATTTCTGAAAACTCACTATTAGATAGGGTGTTCATAAGGGCTTCTTTGGCTATTGCATTCTGATGAAACAATTCCTTTCACTTTTTAGTAGCATCATCCTTTGCAAGGTCTTCTAAAGTAGGGATCTTGACTGCTTTGATAGTTACTGTGGACTAGGCTTTTGAGGGTACCTTCTTTGAAAGACTTCAAGCCAAACAATGATTAGATGTTAGTCTAAGCATGAAATCAATGCAAAATAAAGAAAACTCTAAGCTAGCCACCTCAGATTGAGCCTAAACAGGTGCACCCAAGCACTGTTTGATTTTCTCTGATAAGAGGGATGTGGGTGTGCTCTCTAAGCACTTGGAGCATAATCTAATGCATTCTAAGATGGTTTGAGACTCATGAAAACCCCAAAAAATGGCACAATGATGGGTAGAACACCCAAGATTGCCCCTAAGGCCTCAAGAACTCAAACTATGATGCTTAAATGGAGATTCAATGCAAGTGTGATTATGCTAAGATTGATTTTAGACCAAATAGAGATGTGATATATATGATGCTATGCTATGCAAAACAATAATAAAAACTATGTTAATCCATTATTACTAAGCTATGATGAGCTAAAATGCTTGAAAGTAAACTAAATTAGAATGATTTGTGCTAAGTCTAGAAATAAAAGGGCATGATAACAATGCATGAGAATGAAAGTTAAGCTAATTGATTTGCTCTTGAAAGGAGGGGTATTTATAAGATTTGGGAAGGAAGAATGAGTGGCCAGGATTGAAATCCTTAAGAGAGGCCAAGATTCATTCAAAGGGGAGCACATGGATTGTGCTAGTCTACAGCCAATCAGGAGGTGACACATGTCACAAGGTGAGTGGATGAAGGGAAGCGTAAAGATGAGTCAACAAAGGGGGCTCAAAGCTCATAACTCCCTTTATAAGTGCTTGTAAGAGAATTGAATGAGCCTTTAAGGGACTTTGATGACTTTGTGGATGCATTGAATGTTTTGTGGTTGAGATATTTGGAAGGGGAGACTTTGCTTTGGCTTAGGAAAGTCTTAAGCTTGGTTAGGATTGTGCAAATGTTTAGGGGTAGGATTAGGATTAGGATTAGGGGGATTTAGGATTAGGATGGGTGAAGAGGTTGGGTTGAGAAGTTTCTAGAAGAGTCTAGAGTTTTCTTAGGTTTTAGGGAGAATGAATAAATGTTTATTCATTCCAAAGGTTTTAGTTTTGGGAATATTTATTAAAATATATTTAACAAATATGAGGATTAAATATTTAATCTTAATTAAATATTTTGAGTTGGGATTAGGGTTAGAAAATGAGGGGATTAGCCTTTAATCAAAATTAAAGAAGGATTAGAAGATTTTGGAAGAGGGTAGTGGTCTTAAGAAAATTGGCCAAGTTTTGGGCAAAAAATAAATAAATTATTTATTTTAGAATTTTTGGTCAATTTATTAATTAAATAATTAATAAATAAGGAGATAATGTTTAAATAAGATTTAAACATTTTTGGGAGGGATTTCTTAATTAAATATTTTTAATTAAGATAAAGGGATTTAATGACATAAAAATTAATTAATTAATTAAATAATTAATTAATTAATAAATGATGATGTCATCAGGGATTTTTCAAAAAATAAAAATACTTTATTTTCTAAAGGATTTTTAGGTGTCTACATTTTGCCCCTTTTTGATGCGATGCCACAAGTGGCATGGCTTCAAAGAAAAGAAAATAAGATGCCCAAGGCTAGAATTTAGAGGAATGAGGGGTTGTGCCCCCTCGAGAAAATAATGCAAGGAGTAAACATTGTGGAATTTTCTCGAAAGGAAACAAAGAAGGAAGGGCCTAGGAAGAAGGGGAGATAAATAACCAAGCTTCCAAGAGCAAAGATGGGTGAATGCAAGATGAGATGAAATGCAAAATGCAAGATGCAAGATTAATCTATATGATGCAAGATGGGGGAGCTCCATGCTTTAGATCTTTTAGAGAGCACAACCTAGTTTGATATAGCAACAATAGAGACCTGCCAAGGTTATGAAAGAACACAAGGCCTTGTCACCAGTGTTGCATAGGACTGACGCTAAAAAGACATGTAGGGTTGCCCCAGCATCACACATGAAACCCGAAGGAGGCATGGTGGAAATGATGCTGAAGAAACCACAAACACACGACTGACTCACAGGTAGAAGTAAAAGAACAACAGACCTTGCCCCAGATTGTCCTCATTCGCTGCACACCATGATATAAAGGATCGTGGCGACTTTGAGTAGAGAACAATGAGAAGCCGTAAAAGATTAACAAGATCCAAAGGACAAAATCCAAGACCCAAAATGATAACTCCAAAAGACAACCTTTGCCAAGGAGAGAGATTTGATTTGATTGATGGCGGGAAGATTGGTCTGAACGTGTGGAAGGATACATTGACACGGACCTAGTGTGCTTGGTGGAAGATTAAGTCAGATAGGAAGGATACAACTGAGGGGACCCATGATTAGGCTTAGGTCAGACAAAACAGAAGCATACATCTGTGCAGACCCGATGCTGATGGGGAGAATGCTGTGTTGCTAATTGGAAAATGATGCGGTTCAAAGATAGTCATGATGATCAAGGATAGTCGACAATTGATATTACTGAAGTGCGAGGCTGGGTAGGACAAGATTTCTGATCAAATACTGCTGTAGGACTGACGAGGATATGTACAACAAGACACGAGGATATTTACAATGGCTATGTATAGAAGCTCAGGATTAGGATGTACAAAGAATCTGGGGGTGAAGCTGAAACTCCAAAGATATGCAAGATGATGCCCCAGTTGGGTTGGAAGGCCAAGATGGACTGGTGATGGATGATGTGTCCTGAAATGACACAAATTTGGGAAGGACATATCCCAATGATGATGATTGGATTGAGATCAAGGCTTGCTACAAGACTAAGGATGTGATTTGATCGGTTGGCTTGATCTTGGATGTTGGATAGCTAGAGGATGTGGATAGGATTGGAAGATTGCTAGAAGACTGCTAGGAATAGTTGGATATGGATGAATGGCATTGGATTGCAATGAGGGTAGCCTATAGCTAGATACCAATAACAAGGGAAGATACCAGGTGATGGAAAGATGGAGGAAATGCTTAGGATGAGGATGATGGAACTGCTAGGAGATTTGGATGGAGGAAGATTTGGATTTGGATGGAAGAATGCTTGAGGATTGGCTAGAGGAATGCTTGGGGATCTGGATAGAGGAATATTTGGATTTGGATGGAGGAATTGCGGAGAGATTTTGGATGGATGAAGATTGGATGGGGCGATGGAAGAGCTTGGGGAGATTGGATGACAGATTTGCTTGAGGATTGGAAGATGGAAGCTGGAGGAACCACTGAGGGATCTGGATAGAGGAATGCTCAAGGATTGGATGGTGGATTTGCTTAAGGATTGGAAGATGAAAGATTTTGGATGAAAGATAGTCTCCAAGGAATATGTCATCAAGGAAAAAGATGCCCCCTACTTAGGATAGTTCATTCATTCAAAGGCAGTAGGATGGGGTATGATTCGACAAAAAGGTATGTCGATAAGAGGATGAGGAAGGTAGATGGAACATAGGATGAATGGATTGGATAGAGGATATGTAGCTAAAAAGTGTGATGGATTCCAAGAAGGTGCCCAAAAGCATGTATACCTGGTAGTCTTTTTTTGTCATCAAGATCCAAAGGAGGATGAAGGAGGTGAGAGACAAATGGGATGGAGGGGATGCTGGATAAGAGGTGATAGAAGGGAATGGCCCCCAACTGCAGAAAGGAATTGGGGGGAGCCTATGCATGATGCCTATTTGCCAGGTTTTCACCATGGTACTTGTCCAAGGTGCTTGAATTGCCAAGTTTTCACCATAGGATGAATGTTTTTCTCTTTTCTTTTTTGATACTTTTCTCTTGATTTTTCCAATTTTTATGGATTTTCTGATTTTTCGCTGATTAGATGCTGACCTTCTAATATTTTTTATGCATTGCTATCTTTCTTCACTGATCTTTTGATTTGTTGTTGACATTTTCTAATTTTGCTGACTTGCTGATTTCTCTAATTTTTCTGATGTGCTTGGATGTTGGTAGAGCTTCGCTAGGATGGATGGATTTATGCAAAAGCATAGATTGGATGGGGTAGATGGGAGATATGGTGGTATAAAGTGTTTGGATGGAAAGATGGAAAGTGATCATGATAGGGGGATGTTGTCAGGATCAACATTGGCACATGTTGCGGGGGAGATGGATGAAGTGGATAGGACATGTAAGATAGAGGTGGATGTGATGGAGGATTTACGCTAGGAGATTTCAAATCTTTGGGACCCAAAATAGATTTAGGAGATGGAGGAGAAGACTGAGTAGCTAGGGGATTAGCAACTTTGGATGCCATTGTGGATGTTTCTTTTAGATGCATTACATCTTTTTGATTTGGGATCCACATCATTTTTGCTTTAGCTTTGGTGGGCCTTTGTGGCCATTGGTATGCATCAGATTTTGTTTTTTCTTTGCTGGGCCTTTGCGGCCATTGGGATGCTTTGGATTGCTTGATTGGATTTTGCTTTGGTTGACCATGTCATTTAGACTGGACATGACAATCCTTAGATCTATGTGGATATTTCCTTTTATTCATATTGGATATGGCATCCAAATTGTGGGGAGCATCAGAGTGAATATGAGGAGATGTGTGGGATGGAGGAAATATGGATGGAGAGATGGAAGGAGATTGGTAGATAGGATATGTGGGCATGTGCCTTTGTTGATCCTAACTAGGGATGCTTGGATTTTGGATGAAGGACTGAGTAGGATAAGATGGGGGATGATATTTGGGGATGTAAGGCCCTAAAATGGATTTGGTATGTGAAAGATATGTGCTAGTAGATTTTGGGACATAGGGACCCAAAATGGATTTGGAGGATGAATGAGGAATGTGATAGGTTGTCCTAGGCTGTAACAATGGAGGAGGAGGAATGGTGGTGTATGCTTTGGAAGATGTGATGGTGGGTTTGGAAGAATACTTGAATTTAGTTGTAGTTGTACCAACATTTCTGGAGGAAGTGCCTTCTTCTGATGTGTGACCAATGCCACATAACTTTGGATGTTTCTTGTCTTGGATAGGCTCCAAATTTCCTTGTTCATGGATGCCTAGGCCTTTGCCTTGATAATTCCATTTCTTGAGCATTTTATCCAAACAAGGATATTTCTGACTTGGGGAATATGATAAACATCTAGTGTCTGGTTCCCTGATGGAAGATATGAAACTGATTTCTTCTACTTCAAGTGGACTGCCTTTGAGAAATGTAAGTGATCCAAGAGGATAGAGTGATGGTTGTGGGATAGTTTGGATTGGAAGATCCTCAAGAGGAGAGGATAGGATGGTGGGATTTTGACTGGGATTGGGGGATAGTAACGGATCTTGAGATGGAGGATCTGTAGGATCTTGGATTGGAAGAATTGGGATTGTAGGATTTTGGATTGGGGGTGATGGAAGTAATAGAACATGTGATGGGGGAAGTGAAGGGATTGGATCTTGATTTTCTTCTGCAAGTATTTCAAAATGCTTTTGGGAAAGATCTTGACATGATAGGACTTGTGTGGATAGAATGCTAGGGAATGTATGGCTGGACTCTTCAGATGGGGTGGATGGAAGGATAGAAGATTCCATAGCTATGATGTCTGGAAGAAGGAAGAACTTTTCAGATGGTATGGATGAAAGGATGGAAGGTTCTATAGTTGTGATGGCAGGAAGAAGGGTGAACTCATGAGGCTCATTAGATATGCTTTGGATAATACTAGGAGGAGGTGATGTTGGTGGGGATTGGATGAAAACTTCAGATGGAAAGGACTCAATGATGCTAGGAGATGGAAGAGGATCAATGTACGGAAGATATATGATAGATGGGAGTGATGGATGGGCCTCATCAGTGATGGCTTCAAATGAAGGTTTGAGATGGCATAGCCCTTCAACTTTAGGAGTGGGATTTGTTATTGGCTTCCTTGTGAAACTCCTTGGAGACTTTCGGATTGGAGGAGGTGAGGGATTAGAATGTGTAGAAGATGGGGAGCTTGGATGGTCCTCACATGAAGGTGGGGTGGAAGATTTTGAACTTTCTTGAGGGGATGATGGTGCTAAAGAGGTAGAGGTGATGGATTGAGGTATGGGATATGAAGTGGTTTGAAGGATGCACTTTGCTTGTGGGAGGGGATTGTTAGAAATGTGGTTTGGAATAGAAGATGGTGGATTGAGATAGGATGGAGGATTGGGGAAAAGGATTGGAAGACTTGGTGTTTGGTTTTGAAATGTTTTTGGAGGATAAGTGGATGGAGATTTTAGATAAGGGAAGTAGCATGAAGTGTTTCGAGGGAATGGTGGTGATTGGGATATGACCATAGTAGGAGATGGAGGTATGAAGGATGCATATGGAGGATGTGTAGGTTTAAGATAGGGATAAGTTGTGGATGGATAAGATAATGGATTTGCCTTGCCAAGGACATGAAAGGGAGTGCTAGTGGATAAGCGTGAAGGCATGATAGGATATTTTGGAGGAATGATTGGATGTTGGGGGATGTTTGGAGAAATCTTGCTAAGATTTTGAAAATATGCATCGTGATCTACAAGGCTTTCATCATCTTTGGGATAGGATGGATTGAGGGGAGAGATATAATAACCAAACTCATCATAATAGTTTTGAGACATGCTGACTTGTGGATGAGTTGGATAGGAATGAAGGATGAAGATGGATTGGAAGACTAAGACTTAGATTGGGATGACTGACAGGATCATACTAGGATTGGATTTGGCTCAAGATTGGAAGAAGATTGACTCTAGAGGAAGACAGACAAGGGGATGGGGGATGACCAAGATGACTCTGCTAACCTAAGATAGGATGAAAGGATGACGAGATTGGATTGGATATGACTGGAAGACCATGATTTGAGATTCTGCAAGTTTTGGACATTTTTAGGATTTTGGGAGGATTTGGACTGACATGGTTGTTCTGAGTATCGTGAACCAAGTTGTAAATTAGTTTGATGTTTTCCAATGGCAAAGGATAGATTTCAACAAAGATTTTCAAAAAAGCAATCTCCGCAAGGGATAAAGCAACCTTGCGTGATACAAGTAGGATGACTGACTCTGATAAAGCTTTTGAAAGTGTATGTTCCAACAAGTGTTTTCACAGAGTATTTGACTATCATGCACTTCAAGAAGATCTACCTAAGGAAGGTGAGTATCAAAATCACTTGCCCACAGCTTGGTACCCCCTAAAAGGGAATACAAATGGTGAGTAATCTTGAGGCGACCCGGTAAACCCCTTGGAATCAGTCCTTGCACAAGGATTTTGATACTTTCAGATGTAGATAGGGTAGTCTCTATTTTATCAAGTTTTTAATAGTTCCGTGGAGTCTCCATACCTGGTTATGCTGACCGCCTATGACTCACTTAAGAGCCTAGCCAACAATGCTAGGGGAGGAATATTTACCTATCCCCAGACATTTGCATTTGGCACAAAATGCCCATGGATTAGGAGATATAAGTGAGTACTTTTTGCCTTCACTTTATTTATATACCGGCCTGGGGGGATACTAGTTTGAGGTCGTTCTCCAAGGAGGAAGCGCTTTTCTCCCTGGACAGGCCTCGCTAAAAGTAGAACAAGTGAACTTGTCCAAGTCCAAAATGTTCTACGTTGCTTACTTTAACATGATTATACAAAAAATGTAAAGCTCCTAGATGCACATCAAGCAAATTGTTATTTTTCCCAAATTGATTAAGTTTGTCTAAACTTTGAATTTGAAGACACAAGTGCTTAGATTTTGATTTGTTCTTTCTCCAAAAGGTAAACATTTTGAGCGATTGCAAGTTCTTTCCTTTGAGCATTCAAGATTGAGATTTGCGTGTCGATTTAGAACTTTGAAGAGAGCTTTGTTTTATCCTTAGATCATTCAAGATTTTGTTTGAACTAAAATTCAAAGAAGAAGGAATAGGGATGCTTATTCTTTCCAATTTAGATCATTCAAGATTGTGTTTGATTTTCAAAATGAAAATGACTTTTAGGACCTAAGTTCTTTTCCCTTAATTTCATTCAAGATTTGTTTGACCTTTGCTGTTATGAATCTGAGAACAAATTAAGACAAAAAACACAGTCATAGCGACATTGTCCAGCTTATACGCGACACTGGAAAATGCAGAAGTGACACCAAAAAATTTGACAAGCGTGATTTCTTTTTGCAAAGACATGATTTCTTTTTGCAAAGACATGATTTCTTTTTGTAGAAGTGTGATTTCTTTTTTCAAATGCGTGATTTCTTTCTGCAAACGCGTAATTTCTTTCTGCAAACGTGTGATTTCTTTTTTCAAACGCGTGATTTCTTTCTGCAAATGCATGATTTCTTTCTGCAAACGCGTGATTTCTTTTTTCATACGCGTGATTTCTTTTTGCAAACGTGTGATTTCTTTCTGCAAACTCGTGATTTCTTTTTTCATATGCATGATTTCTTTTTGCAAACGTGTGATTTCTTTCTGCAAAAGCGTGATTTATTTTTGCAAATGCATGATTTCTTTATACAGAGGCGTGATTTCTTTATACAAAGGTGTGATTTCTTTATACAGAGGTGTAATTTCTTTATGGGGAGGTGACAGAATAAGAAATAAGATAGAAAAGAAATTGCTGATGGTGAAAAACTGTCAGTTTGTAGGCATCATTTCAAAGCTCATAGGCATGATTTGACTGCTTGTAGGCGTGACTATAACGGCTGGAGGCATGACCTGATTTCTTGTAGGTGACATTTCTTTCATTTTCTATGACACCAAGAGTGAAAAAGTGTGATTTGATCAAGATGATTGTGGTTTGGGTCCCACTGGGCATGCCAGAATGTGGACTAGGCTTTTGAGGGTACCTGCTTTGAAAGACTTCAAGCTAAACAATGATTAGATGTTAGTCTAAGCATGAAATCAATGCAAAACAAAGAAAACTCTAAGCTAGCCACCTCAGATTGAGCCTAAATAGGTGCACCCAAGCACTGTTTGATTTGCTCTGATAAGAGGGATGTGGGTGTGTTCTCTAAGCATTTGGAGCATACTCTAATGCTTTCTAAGATGGTTTGAGACTCATGAAAACCCCAAAAAATGGCACAATGATGGGTAGAACACCCAAGATTGCCCCTAAGGCCTCAAGAACTCAAACTATGATGCTTAAATGGAGATTCAATGCAAGTGTGATTATGCTAAGATTGATTTTAGACCAAATAGAGATGTGATATGATGCTATGCTATGCAAAACAACAATAAAAACTATGTTAATCCATTATTACTAAGCTATGATGAGCTAAAATGCTTGAAAGTAAACTAAATTAGAATGATTTATGCTAAGTCTAGAAATAAAAGGGCATGATAACAATGCATGAGAATGAAAGTTAAGCTAATTGATTTGCTCTTGAAAGGAGGGGTATTTATAGGATTTGGGAAGGAAGAATGAGTGGCCAGGATTGAAATCCTTAAGAGAGGCCAAGATTTATTCAAAGGGGAGCACATGGATTGTGCTAGTCTACAGCCAATTAGGAGGTGACACATGTCACAAGGTGAGTGGATGAAGGGAAGGGTAAAGATGAGTCAACAAAGGGGGCTCAAAGCTCATAACTCCCTTCATAAGTGCTTGTAAGAGCATTGAATGAGCCTTTAAGGGACTTTGATGACTTTGTGGATGCATTGAATGTTTTGTGGTTGAGATATTTGGAAGGGGAGACTTTGCTTTGGCTTAGGAAAGTCTTAAGCTTGGTTAGGATTGTGCAAATGTTTAGGGGTAGGATTAGGATTAGGATTAGGGGGATTTAGGATTAGGATGGGTGAAGAGGTTGGGTTGAGAAGTTTCTAGAAGAGTCTAGAGTTTTCTTAGGTTTTAGGGAGAATGAATAAATATTTATTCATTCCAAAGGTTTTAGTTTTGGGAATATTTATAAAAATATATTTAACAAATATGAGGATTAAATATTTTGAGTTGGGATTAGGGTTAGGAAATGAGGGGATTAGCCTTTAATCAAAATTAAAGAAGGATTAGAAGATTCTGGAAGAGGTTACTGGTCTTAAGGAAATTGGCCAAGTTTTGGGCAAAAAATAAATAAATAATTTATTTTTCTATTTTTGGTCAATTTATTAATTAAATAATTAATAAATAAGGAGATAATGTTTAAATAAGATTTAAACATTTTTGGGAGGGATTTCTTAATTAAATATTTTTAATTAAGATAAAGGGATTTATAGACATAAAAATTAATTAATTAATTAAATAATTAATTAATTAATAAATGATGATGTCATCAGGGATTTTTCTGAAAATAAAAATACTTTATTTTCTAAAGGATTTTTAGGTGTCTACAGTTACATCAAAAACTTCAAAAGAAATCCATTGCAAATGTGTCACCATCTTATTCTTCCAATCAAGATAATTCTCTCCATCAAACTTAAGACTTTCTTTTCTAAAGAATGTCATTTAATCAATGTCAAGTTGTTAAACTTTCTCTCTGAGGCACCTTGCTCTGATACCAATTGTTAGGAATAGTCCCAAGAGATAACTAAGAGGGGGGGGGGGGGGGGGCGGGGGCGCTGAATCAATTATCTACAAGTTTCAATTCTTTATCCAATTAAGTATAGTTAAACATCAAGCATAAACACAATGAGAGAACACTTGAACACAACAAAAATATTTTTGTTATGGGGAAACCCAAATAGATAAAAACCCTGGTGGGAATTGACACCGACTAATATTCTGTACTAGTGTATTATGATCCTTGTTAAAAGATCCTTAACTCTGTTAGGAGTTTCTTTCTCTAATAAAAATTGTTTGGAATGGGAACACAGAGAGGGGGGGGGGGGGGTGAATTAGTGTTCACTATATTTTATCTTTTTACTTAATCTCAAACTAAACTTAAATACTTAAGTACTAAAATGAACATCCACATAAACATAAGACATGAAATCAACACATAACACCAATATGGTTATGGGGAAACACAAATAGGTAAAAAACCTGGTGGGAATTGACACCCACTAATATTATGTACTAGTGTTTTATGATCCTTGTTAGACAATCCTTAACCTTGTTAGGAGTTGCTTTACAATGCATTAAGTACAGTAGACCTTGTCAAGGGTCAGACCCTGTTAGGAGTCTTTTACAATAAACCCTGTTAGGGGTGTGGACACACTATCCTAGAGCTCATTGCTCAAGTGGTGAAGGTTGTAACCTTTTGATCTCAGATACACACTATATCTGTTGGATGAACTATCACTGAGACACTGCTTGTCTGATCAGCTCCTTTGATGTGCTGATGCTTTGACCTCTTGCATATCTCTAATACATTTTATAGAATCTTTTAAAACTTCTTCTTTACTTATCTCAACTCTATCTCCACTTCCATACCAATTACAATGGGCACATCTCATATTTGTATGCGCATACAAAACAAATAACTAGGTCGGCCCTTTAACCGATTACATACAACACTTCCAATTGAATTGGCTCAAGTGTGTTTACCAAAAAAACATAATTATATTTTGGAAACCTAATTACAATAGGCACATAGCCTTTACAACATAAGAATATAACCACAAATCAAAATGCCAATATTCGGTTGCATACTCTGTTCTTCTCCGGCACACACTGGATGTGTAACTTCAACTGTCTGTAACTTTCTCATACCTACATATCTGATCATGTGCTCATAGAATAAGCATGTATATGATGTTACCAACTTAAATCCTAGGGCATATACCATAACTCACTCGTACGCACATGCGTTGATGCTCTGAGCTTCAGGTACTCTATACACTATCCAATCTTCAACACTTAGCCAATTTCTGATCTTCCCATCAAGTGCACTGACTCCAAACTACTATATGACTTTGTTTCCATAATGAAAACACTATACCAAGTCATATACACTAGTATAGCCAACTTTCCAACAATCTCCCCCTTTGTCATTGATGGCAACAAAGGAATATGGCTAAGTTGCTAACTGTCCTTAATACAAAAAACTTTTGTCTTACATCTCCCTTATACATAAAATTCTATCTTATATCTCCTTATACATATCTATAACCCATATTCTATACATACTCCCCCTTTGACATTAATGACAATGGCTCTTCAAAACTATATCTACAAAAACTTACTCTGAGAGAACATCCAGATATGCTATCTATAATTTTTGGATCTCCTTCCAAAATGTGATCAATGAATTTACAATTTGGAGATGGGCGCATAGTGCATACTATAGCTTCTCCATCTTCTCCAAATCTATGCTAGTACCTTGATCATATGTCACCATGGTGGCATCAATCTCCTTGATATTCTGATTAAGTATATCTAATGAGGGAACAAGAGCATTTCTAAGCTGAGTCTACCTAGCCCTTATCTTTGACATCTCTTTTTATGCCTTCTCAATCTTGTCAAATTGTTCTTGATATACATTATTGTACATATTTATATCAGTGGATGGATATTTCACTAATTTCTTTACTTTCTCTATCATAGCCTCTGCCTCATGTATCTTCTTGAAATGACCATCAGTTAACATGTCTTGGTCCATAAAATCAGCAATGATTTTCCTTCCCTTATGTGCAAACTCTTTTAAAATTGCTTGCCCAATCTTTAGTGAGCTCAGGTCAAGTGAGAAGTTACTGACCAATTCACTGAGCCTCTTCTTATTGTACTTCTCTTCTACAACTAATGATGCTGATTCTCCCAAATTAGAGAAATTACTCTTGAATTGTGAAAGAATTGCACTTACATCATCAACAGAGTGTACCTTGTACACTTTCTTATTTGTTGGTAATAGGTTGTTTAAGATATTTACTGATTCTACAAATAGGGGATTCCTCATTACCTATTTCTCTTTGGCCTTCTCCATAGCTAAGACTCTAATCTTGATCAGGTCTTCTTCTCCCCATGAGTCCAAACTAGTTGTGTCGGGTGTCAAACTTGACAACAATGCTGATGAGTGTATTGAGGTGATGGGAGTGCCATCCATAACCTTTACTTTCATTTCAGCAGATGACTTATCTATTTTCTCATTATCTTTTGCCTCTACTTCTTTTTGTTTTTTTACATCCTTTTCTTCTTCTTTCTTTTCTTCTTTTCCATTTTCTTTGTTTTCTTCTTCTTTTTCTGTTATTTTTTCTTTCTCTTCTTCTTTCTTATCCTCAATCATTACTTCTTGTTGATTGGGAGGTGAGTTACCACATAGAGTCTCAACCTCTTGAGTACTCACAAAAGCCTCTTCAAACTTTTCCAACTAAGTATCAGTTGCTTCCATGGCTATCTCTACATTATCAATGATAATGGTGCTATTCTTTAGTGATTATGTCATGGGCATAGACTTATCTTCCTTTGTTTGTGTTTCAACTATAGGCATTGAGTCTTGAGGACCTATCATAGGTACATTAGTAGTCTCTAACTCTTTTGCAACCATAGTGGGTACTTGATCTTTGGGCGTAGTAGCTGGATACATGTGCATATTCATCAAGACCTTCTCAAATCCTTTCTCAGTTTCCTTAGCTACTAATTCATAGTTTTTTTCCATTATATGTAGGGTCCTTGACTTGGTTCTGAGATGTGGCTTGACCAGATCTAACAATAACTTCTTCTCTTCTAGCTTGCATATTGGAAAGGTTTCATCTATAATCTTTTCTCTTATCCTTAGCTCCTCTTCAATAGCATGTCTCTTTTGGAACTCTAAGATGTTCTACACATTATCAGGAATCATAGTCTTTAGTTCTAGGACTATCTTCTTAAACTTCAACATATATTTGACAATCATTCCATGTATCTCTGATTTGTCAATCTCACTGTATTTCTCATAGAACTTTCCTACTTGATCAATTCTTCCTTCATCAATAATCCTTGTACTTAGCACACTAAGACTAGGTTTGAAACTTACTTTAGGAGGTGCTTGAGTATTCCTTCTATTCCTTGTTACTCATGAGGATGGATGGCTAATGCTTATCTCTTTCTTCCTCTTAGGCATTGCCTTATACTCAGGAGGAGTAGTAAGGTCAATGGTTTCCTTGGGCGTAGAAGGAGTAACATCAATTTTCTCAAATTTTACCTTCTTCAGCTTAGGATCTTCTGATTCTATCTTTGCTATTGTGCTCTCTAATTCCAAAGCAATCTTCTCTTCCCTAGCTTTGTCTAGGTCTTCTTGAGACACTCCATGAATTATCAAGATCTCTGAGGTAACTGTAATCACCTAAAAATGGACAAAGACAATTTAATGATAAATCAAAGAAAATTAATGCAAATTAAAGGAAATTAAGGACATAATTGAATTAATGAGATCATAATGCATAATTAGCCAATCAAAATGAAAATCAAATATTCAATCAAGATCAATCAAAATTGAGAACACTTTAATCAAGTGTAATCAAATCAATATATAATTAAATCAATTAATTGTATAGTCTTGGATTAAATTAAATTCAACCCATTCAAGGGGTACATGGATAAAATAAATCAATTAAATCAATTAATAAATCTCAATTACTCTCAACAAACTGAAATGAGAGGAAATCCGAGCAACCAATGAGATTTAAGGAAACATCTTCACATGGATCAAGCTAAATTAAATCTCATTCACTCAAAGTGAAAAGGAATCTCATCCATTGATTTTGTCTTCTTGTCCCAAACTTTGAGGACACAAAATTTGCTTTGTCCCCAAAAGGTGGAACCAAGGACTTAACCCCAACTTAATCATGATCAAAGGTAACTACACTCCCTACCATTAGGAAAATCTATAAAAGGGAGGCTAAAATCCTTCATAATTAATCAACCACATATCTTAGAATTGCATCAAACCTATTGCAATTTGAGTTTAGAAAGGCATTTAAGAGTAATTTTAGCATTTATCTTTGATAATTGTTAGTTTTAGCATTGTTATCTTTATCAAATTCTCATTCTAGGACTGTCATTAGTGAGAGCTTGCTGAGAGCTCACTCATTAACATCTTAGTTAGAGAGCCATATGATGCTCAATTAATCATTGATTTTGTTAAATAGTTTCTCAAGAGTGGTTGTATTTAGTTATTATTTCAATTATTGTTGATGATTAACCCTAATTATATGAAGGTATATTTACATATACACAAAATGGCACCCACCGTGGGGCTCTAAGTCTCACTTTATCAATTTCATCATTTGGATCAATTTTGTATGCTTGTATTTGTTATTTTGCATGTTTGATTTGCAAAAAATAGGTGAAGTGTCACCTATACACAATTCAGTTGTGCCTATAGACATTCAAATATCACCTGTGATCTCTATATTTGTGCATATATGCTAGACTTTTGCACCTGGTTGATAACAGCTTGTCGCTATCACACTTTCTCTTGTCGCTTGTGAATTGGAAAAATGCGCTTCTATAATAAAGATACATTGCATTTGCTCTAAGATGTTGTGCCTATGAGCTGAGAAGTGTCACTCATCGATAATTTGTTGTCATGTAACTTAACGCTTTGCTTTGCACTTGACACAGTGAATTACACCTCTGATATTTTGGTTTACGCATTGAATTTATCTCTTGTCGCCTTGCATAAATCAACTATCACGTCTTAGACGTTTATTTGTGCTTATTGATAAATTGTTTGCACCTGTAAAAATTTTTATATCACTTGAGCCGTTGAAAAGGGTCGCTCGCTATCATTAAAATTACACCTGTAAACAATTTATTATCGTGTACATGCTGGACAATGTCGCCTGCAGTTTTTTATCTAAATTTTCTAATAGATTGATAATTTCATTTATCTGATTGTCTATTTGTACATTTTGACAGTAAATGAGTAGGTACAAAAAGGTATAGAGACCAAAAAACTGATATAATCAAGAGGAGAAAGCCTTAGCTAGAAGGATAAAGAGAGAAAACATAGCACATATCAAGGCTGTTCTTGAGTCAACACAAGAGGAGGATAATCAGGTATATCAGAAATGTTGGCAATTTGGCTAATGTGGATGCATAGATGTTGTCATTATGGCAACATATGATCTCTATTGAGAGTGCAGAATCTGGAATGCAAGTATGCAAAGTTGAAGAAAGAAATTGTCTAAGTTTGGATACAGTGATCTTAACAGAGCATCCGATGAAGATTTAGTTCGTGATGTCCACTAGAGAAATATTTTTGTTTTCATAGTCAAATAAAGCTTCTATAGAGTATGAGGATACCACATCTCAGTGTGCATAAAGTTTGGAGTAGTACGGACAAAGTTATTCAAAGTTTACCGAAGACAGTTTTGCAGACAGAGCAGTTTTGGAGACAGTTTTAGCGAAAGAGTTAAGGGATTATTTTTGCTTGTCAAAATAATGAATTAACATTATGAAGGGATGACATCCTAGATGTTTACTCTTGGATAAAGATTTTGGATGCTGACCATGTAAAGTTATTAGCTTTAATAACTCATATATTAGACATACTTGAAATGTAATGAAAGATAGAAGTGAGATGTAAAAAGAAAGAAAAGATAACTTGCAATAGTTGTTTATTGTGATAAAAGCAAAGGCTATTGATGTGAAGTTGTAAGAAGTACCATATTACAGTCAGAAACATTTTTGTATTACCTGTTTGGGTAGTGAGCTCAGCTGGTGATCAGGTTTTGTAATCTAACTCCTAATAGGGTTAAGGCTTCTAACAAGGCCTAAAGTCCTTTAACCAAGACAGATCTACTATATATTGTAAATTGACTCCTAACAAGGTCCAATATCCCTAACAAGATACTTTTGATTAGTGATCTTTGTGGGTACCATCCCCACCGGGGTTTTCCCTTGGCCAGGGTTTCCTCGAGAACATATGATGTGTTATGAGTTCTTTCTATTTACTGCTATGTTTGTTAATCAACTTGATAATCTTTGTATGCACTAAAGTAATTTGTTATATCCATACATGGGCAAAAGAAAAAGTTTGTGAAATATTGATTCACCCCCCCCCTCTTAGTATTTCCTATTTCTAACAATTGGTATCAGAGCGCAGTTACTCGGAGAAGGAACATTCAAGGAAAGCTTAGCAGCTTGAGTAAGATCTCTATGGATATGGATCAACTTCAGAAGAATCTTGAAGAAGCTCTTGAACAAATTGATATGCTTACTGATGAAAGAAACTCCTTAAGAAGAAAATATGAAGATGCAAAGAATGCTATTGACAAATTAAAAGGTAAGATTGAAGATTTGAAATCTGAAAAGAAATCTGATATGCTTGTTGAAGATTGTGATGAATTAGAAAAAGAAAATGAGATCCTTAAGCATGAGTTGAAGATAGTAAATCTGAAGCTTAGTATGAAAGATGGAAATTTGAGATCTGATAATGAAAAATTGTAAATTGAGAATGAAGATCTGAGGTCAAGACTTGAAAAGGAAACATCTGAATCTGAAAAAGTAAAAATGCAGTATGTGGAACTTGAGAAGTATAATAAAATTGTGAAAGGTGAATTAACTCAATCTAAACAACAACTTGAAAGGCTATATTCAAAAGGTGATAAGACTGAAAAAAAAAATTCTTTTGAGGAACCATTCTTTGATAGGACTGGATTTGGATATAGTATGTTTAGAACAAACCATGAAAGTAAGAAGCCAGATTTAAAGACATTTGAAAGTGTGGAGGAAATAAAGCTAGATGAGAACACATTGGAAGATCCACCTAAAGAAGAACCACCCAGAGAGAAAGAAGAATAAAAAAAGGAAGAATCATCTAAAGGTATGCAAAGAGAATTCAAAGGTAGATGTTTTGCTTGTAATACTATTGGGCACATGAAGAGAGATTGCACAGGTAAGCAATTTAAATCTTTTAATGGACATTATTATAATTGTCATAGTTTTGGACATAGAGCTAACGAATGTAGAAGACCTAAAGTAATTTTGAATAATTATGATAGAATGATTGGGAATACTAACAATGCAGATAAGAAATCTATTGAAGAAATGAATCAAAGAAAAGTGGTAGTATGTTTTAGATGCAACAAAGTAGGACACATTGCTAGAAATTGCAGGTCATAGATTAATCAACAAGGAAAGAGATTTGGAAACAATGGAATCATCTGTCAGATATGCAACAAGTTTGGACACTCAGCAAGATTTTGCAAAATGAACAATGGAGGTTATCATCATAACCCTAACCCTAAGAACAATGCAAGAAGGAATGAAAATGCAGGAAACATAGAGAAAGGTTGATGTAGCAATAAAGATGAAGTAGAATTTGACAAAGGCACAAATCAAGGAGGTATAGTCAGCACTAAAAGTAGTCAGGAAGGTAATGTAACCAATGGTAAGGATGAATCTTTACCTGACCCTTCTTTAAGTACTTAAATTATGTAAGTTTCTGTAGTTTAGGACTTAGGATTAGTGTAGATTAAGAATTTGAATGAGTTAAGTTTTGCACAGCTAGATATAGGTTTATTATGTTGTACTAATGCTATGGTTAAGTGTGCAAAAGAAAATATTGTGTTTTGCGAGGTCACAGAAAGTTTTATGATTGCAGGTTTGTACAATCAGCTTTTTGAGGTTTTAGCGGCAAAATGAATGAATGCAATGTCAGATCAAGTTAATGTGAAGTGTTATAAGGTTGAAATCAAAGTTATTATGATTACAAAGTGATTGAAAAGAGATTTGAAAGAAGAAAAAGTGAGTTAAGGATGATTTGAAGAAGTTTGGAAGCAGTTTGCAGCGACGATCATACCGAAACCCTAGATTTGCAAAGTTGAGGTATTTCTTGATCTTTAATCAGTTGATACGATGGATATTTCTATGGTTCATAATGTTAAGGATAAGAATAGACCAAATATTAAGAAAGAACTAGTAGAACCAACTGAAATTGATGATAGTCTAGCATTATCATCCGTACCAGATGAAGTATTGCACATTGAGAATGTTAAAGGATATTTAGGTTGTAAGTTTGAAACTTTGGGAGATGCAGATTTTAGTGATGATTATAGGAAATTGTACAATCAAGACATGGTAGTTAAACCAGCTTATGGGCACCTAGAGAACAATGAAATTATCCAATATTCCATGAAGTATGAATTCAATGATGAGGAATGTACCAAGATCATTTTAAGTAGAATCCACAATGGGAAATTCTGGATGGAGGATAGAGTTATTGATATAACTGCCAACCTAATTCATGAAGTTACTGGATTATCAAAAGTTGGAGAGATTCCATTGAATGAAAAGAACATGAGAAAGATTGTTTTAGATAACACTGGATCTAGTTATAATGGTAGAGGAATTGTGATAAGTAAGATTAAGCAAGATGATGTTAGGTACCTTTGCAAGATCCTAACAACTAAATTTTGTGGTAGTTCAAGGGAAGATGACATGGCTGCAGGAATGTTCATGTAGCTTATCTTATGTGTATTGAGAAGAAACCAGTAGACCTATGTGAAATCTTGAAAATTCAGTTATTTGAGAACTTAGAAAAGATTAAGAAGGCTAAGTACACTCAGTTTAGGTTTTCATCTCTGATAACCTATATGTTTTTCCATATTTTGAGAAGATTTCCTTACACAGTTGATTGGAGTGACAATGTGAACATAATGGAAAGAATAAACTCAGTTTACATGAAGCACCTTTTTGATAAAGTTAATGATAGTGTGAAGCTTGTATTGAAGACTTTTCAGAATATTGTTAAGAACAAATCAAGGATTCCTCAATCCTTAGTTGAAAATCATAAAGATGACATTTGTTTTATGGTTGACACTGATTTCACCTACATTGAAGCACTTGAGCCTAGAATGGAATTCATAGACCCTCTTGGCTATGAAATATCTGAAGTAGAAATAGTAGGATATGTGAATAGATTGTTAAAGTGTGAGTTGGATGGTCATGCAAATAGGTTTGGAACCTATGAAGAGAATTTCAACTCTGCAATAAGTTTGAGAGAAAAGAAGCAATCTAGTAAGAGTGTTGAATCTACTATGAAGAAAATATTGAAAGAATCTGGTATGTCAAGTCATGAGTTTGACATAGCTAAGAAGACTGCAGAAGCCCTGAGGCAAAGTGAAAATCTTGTATTTTCACCTGAGACATCAAGTACAGATCTTGTTGATCCTATTGTAGTAAAGGTAAAAGTTGAAGTACCTAAAAAAGATGAAGGAGATAAATCTTTTTCTCCTATTTCTAGCAAAAGAGTAAAAGTGAGTGCAACAAGACCCAGCAAGAGATAGAAAGTGGTTGTACCACCTATACCTAGAAATGTAGCAGTAATTAAAGATGATGATGTAGTTTCAGTCAAGAAGAAAACTTGGAAACCAAGAATTGAAAGAGTTAATGAAGATATATTGAAGCATGGAGACTTCACTAAGTTGAATAAATTCTATGATCTATATGGATCATTTGACAGATTGAACTTTGAAAATGCAATGGTTACACACATGATTGTGGCAGATAAGAAAATTAGCACCATTCATGGTAAGATCCCAGAAGATTTGTTTAACAGACTTGTGAATAGAAAACAGAAAGCACAAGAAGAGGACATAAAGATGAGAGAACTTGTAATCAGACAGTTCTGTGAAGTTAAGGATGAAGATCATTTGAAGAGATTCTTGAAGTCTCTTGGAACTTTATTGAGAACAAAGAGAAGAACAATCCTTATAATGGGAGGCAAAAATGAGGAAGTATAGAAAGAGACAGAGCAAGCAATAATGCAAGTTCTTGCAGATATAGTTACAGAAAAGCATGTTGAATCAGACCCTCAGCAGAAGCAATCAGAGGAACCACATGCAGAGGAAGTTGGTATTGAAGAAGTTCCATCTTCTTCACATATCAATATTGGCAAAGAATCGATGCATATTGAAGGCACCAAAGTGACTTTAGAATCAGATGATGCAGTATTTCATGATCTAGGAAATATTGTTGACAATTTGGCTTTAGGAGAGCAAGAAAAGGTCATAGAATTAGAGAAGAATACAGAGGTAGAGGAAGCACCAACTGTATCAGAATTAGTTCCAGCAGAGTAGACAATTAAAGGCAAACAAATTTTGACAGAGGCCACTACCTCTAATGCACCTTCTAAACTAGTTGAAGACATTAGTGCACCTAATAGTAAGAAGAGGCATATTGGCTCAATGTTTGAAGACCTTGGAAAAGAAGTTGAAGATGATGATCAGCTTGAGTTCATCACATCTTTGAATAAAATTATTGGAAAGAATAAGAAGGTGAAAGACCTTGAAGGCAAAGTTAGAGTTTTGATAGAGAAACTTGAGAGTGTGATCAACACTAAGGCATCTGAATCAAAGCCACTTGAGAAAGCTCAATCAATAATAAATTCTTTTGACTCTGAATTTTCTAACTTGAAGGATATTGCTAAAATAAAAGTTCAGGAAGACTTTGAAGCAGAAATGCAACAAACTTTAAGTGTAAATATTCGGAATGATATTGGTAGTTTAGATGTATGCATAAAGAATTTGAGGAGACATTTTGAGATAGGAAAGAATTTGTACATACAATGCACTAAATTAGAAATCCTAACAGTTGAAGAGGATAAGAAGATCAAAGAGAAGTTAGATGCTATTACACCTGAGACAAACACCTTGACAAGCCCTAATGTCAAGATAAGTTCTGTAGAAAAGAGCATAAGGAAATTGAAAAATGAAATCAGAATGATAGCAAAGGAGAAGAACAGAAAGATGATCAGGGTTAACATCTTGAGAGAGCATGTCTCAATCAAGATATCAATTTTTGAAGATCAAATTGAGCAGTGTCTTTCAGTAAAGACATCATTTCAGAAGTTTAGCTTCAATTGCCTACAAGCTTGTCAAACAGCAGCATACGGATTGAGTACTCTACTCAATGTTGCTAAATCCATCAGGAAGATATGGGAGAAAGATTTTGAATCTTTGAAGTTAGAGTTTGGTGATTGTGTTGCAAGCCTACCATCTTTGCAATAACTGATAATAAGGTATAAAGTTTTTGAAATTTTTGTACACCCTATCTTTGTCATTGTTGTCAAAGGGGGAGAGATAGTAGCAGAAAATTGAATATATGTTGAGGAAGGATACTCATAGGGGGAGCTATTCTATGGAGTATGATATTGTATACATATTTTATAACTTTTTCTTTTGGCCAAAATTTTGTATAAGTGTTTTTGAAGTTTTGTTTGCACACTTAGCCAATTTTCCCATATGTTGCCACCAATGACAAAGGGGGAGATTGTTGGCAATTTGGCTAATGTGGATGTATAGATGTTTTCATTATGGCAACATATGATCTTTATTGAGATTGCAAAATCTGGAATGCAAGTATGAAAAGTTGAAGAAAGAAATTGTCTAAGTTTGGATACAGTGATCCTAACAGAGCACCTGATGAAGATTTAGTTGGCGACATCCACTGGAGCAATATTTTTGTTTGCACAGTTAGTTGAAGCTTCTATAGAGTATGAGGATACCCCATCTTAGTGTGCATAAAGTTTGGAGAAGTATGGACAAATTTATTCAAAGTTTACCGAAGATAGTTTTACAGACAGAGCAGTTTTGGAGACAGTTTTAGCGAAAGAGTTAAGGGATTATTTTTGCTTGTCAAAATAATGACTTAACATTATGAAGGGATGACATCCTAGCTTTTTACTCTTGGATAAATATTTTGGATGTCGACCATGTAAAGTTATTAGCTTTAATAACTCATATATTAGGCATACTTGAAATGTAATGAAAGATAGAAGTGAGATGTAAAAAGAAAGAAAAGATAACTTGTGATAGTTGTTTATTGTGATAACAGCAAAGGCTATTGATGTGAAGTTGTAAGCAGTACCATATTACAGTCAGAAACATTTTTGTATTACCTATTTGGGCAGTGAGCTCAGCTGGTGATCAGGTTTTGTAATCTAACTCCTAACAAGGTTAAGGCTTCTAACAAGGCCTAAAGTCCTTTAACTAGGATAGATCTACTATATATTGTAAATTGACTCCTAATAGGGTCCAATATCCCTAACAAGATACTTTTGATTAGTGATCTTTGTGGGTACCATCCCCACCGGGGTTTTCCCTTGGCCAAGGTTTCCTCGAGAACATATGATGTGTTATGAGTTCTTTCTATTTACTGCTATGTTTGTTAATTAGCTTGATAATCTTTGTATGCACTAAGGTAATCTGTTATATCCATAAGTGGGCAAAAGAAAAAGTTTGTGAAATACTGATTCACCCCCCCCCCCTCTCAGTATTTCCTATTTCTAACAAGAAATACATTGTTGTTGTTGAAGCTTATAAAAATAAATTTGTCTCTATTAATTGGATCTTTAGTTCTTAGTCCAAGTTTTTGTTGGAAAAGTTGCAAATAAGGTGCTTAAAATTCATTACATAAATCTTTGCTTTATCAATTATGATTTTGGTTTCCCCTCATAGTGTTTGTTAGTGTTGAATAGCTTGCTGGAGGACAAACACACTTGGAAGGAGCTATTGCCAAGGTAAGATGAAAACAATGAAATCACTCAAAAATGCCCCTAACTTCAGTTAGCTACAAAGAAAGAGGTAAGCCTAAACTAGTCAATATTTTCCCTTAGCTTGTGGCATTTGGTGCATTTAAAATCTAGTAATTAAGAGGGATCAAAGAATCAAACACATAAATCAAAGCCCCTTGTTTGTAGAAAAGAGTAGCAATACTCAATTCTCATTAGTTAGTGGGTGAGGAAATTGAACCTTGTTAACTCTATTTGTTAAAAAGTGTTAAACAAAAAAAAAAATTCTTTTTTGCATGGAAAAAAGAAACAAAAAATAACATCCTACAGAGAATACCATCCTAGAACTTTAGTTGGGCTCGCCTCCCAAGTTTTCCTTAACAAGGCTAGTGAGAGGGACAGCCCAAAGTGGGATACGCTTGCTTTTGTTGCAAGAATCCAACCCACTATAAAACTAAACACATGTATCCTTAATGGGGTGCATAACAAAAGGTTCTTAATTTTTCAAAATTCCTCTAGTAGTCCTCATGGATTGTGCAAAATCATACCTCGGTGTGTGTGGGAAGCCCCTTAACATACTTGGGGGATGAGAGATTAAAGTCCATTTTGAATGGAATCCATATTAAATCCTTGATCAATTAGAAAGCCTACCTCATTAGAACTATTTAAAAGCCAAATTTGACCTTAGGTAGGTTGCTTGGAAGAATTTCTTATGATAATTGATAAAATCATTGTGTTGTGCTTGAAGATCTTTGATTACAAAAATAAAATATCCATTAAGATCCAAAAATCAATTAACAATAAAGATTCAAAAGAATATTCTATTTACAACAATTCAAGAAATTGAAAAAGAAATGGAAACATTATCCAACAAATCTTCATTAAGAACATTGTTTCCTTACCTCTATGATCAAGAAGAACATTATGAACATCATATATTTGATAATTCAAAATTTGATCAAAAAGAATATCATGAAAATCCTATATTTGATCAAGAATATCATAATGATAAACCAATATTTGATGAAGAATCTATTTCAAAATATCAAGAGAGTCTCATCTTTGAGGAAGGAAATAAAGAGGAATTAGTCTCATCTCAACAATATGCATCATATGACAACTCTTTGAGAAACAAAAATATATCCAAATATCCTTGGGATAGATCATTTACTCCTTTTGGAATTTCATATGAATTAGTTTTGGAAAAACTTCTTGAAAATGATCTCATCACGTTGCCTCAAATCACTTCATGTGGTTTAATCTTTTTGAGCAACTATTGTGCATATCATAGACATAATGAGCATGAAACTTCAGATTGCATGGAGTTGAAACATAAAATCCAAAATCTTATTGATGATGACATAATTGAAATTGAAGATCCTAATGACTCATCTAACTATGAAGATACTACTCTCAAGCAAGATCAAACTTATGAACACATGTCTAGTAGTGGTCCTCTTATAGCTTTCACCTATTCCACCATTCCTCCATTTCATATAGAAGAAAAGCTATCCAATATTCCTCCATCAAACAAAGATCCAAATAGTTTTCATAATGACCATGTATACCCTCAAGGGCTACCTCTAAAAGAGATCCAAGCTAACCTACATCTTGCTACAAACTTCTTTCATGCTTCAAAGGTTATAGACCCCAAGTCTTCATGTGCTACAATGCCTATTATACCTATTTCAACTGGACATCCATCATCCCTTCAAGAATCTCATATGAAAATTCATACTCCTACATTGTCCTTAGAAGTGGCCCTATGTCAAGAGACTAATCAAAAGTGCAAGGAAAAAAATCTTATGAAGGATCAAGATCAAGCTATTATCACTCCTTATCCTATAGTTAACCAACGTCCCATACCCCAAGAATCCCATGATGAACCCTTCATACCCTTCCATTTCTTTCAAGAAGATACCCTTTCATCCCAAAAATCTCATATTCCTTCAGCTATTATATCATATCCATATCCTAATCAAGATCAAGATATACCTTCCATCTCTAATGAATGTATTGAAAATCAAAAGTAAAGTATTCTTCCTAGGCTATCAAAAGATCCTTGTCAAGATCGAAGTACCCCAACATCCACTTTTCATAAGCCTCCATATCTACCTCAAGCTTCAATTTCTCCTATCAAAGTCACTCCTATCAAAGCTACATATAAGCCTATTGGTACAAAGATAAATCCAAAAGATGAAAACCTTGGCCATGCAGCTCAAAATAAAGATGTTAATATCCCTCCCACATCCCATTTACCTCCATTTGTGCATAAGAACAATCCTTATACATCCTCCAAATCCATCCTTGGTCCCTATATCCCAAATTTGAAACCTTCATATCTTCCATCCATATTGGGCCCTTACATTTCTCCATCAACCTTTCCTACCATCTCTAGCCCACAATCTGCTTACCCTATATCCTATCAAGATCAATAAAGACATACATACTTGAGAAACCAAGAACCCATCCCTATAAATCCACCATGTGAACCCATCCATATGAACCATCCATATCAACCTTATTCATCCACCAATCCCAAGTCCTTTGGAGGAAATTTGAATGTGCAACATAAAAATCAGAAATCCAAGAATCCACTTATGTATAAAGAGCACCATGTCCAATCTAATCAACATGTGAAAGAAAGGAAAAAATAAATATTCAAGAGACCACAAAGGTCCATCAAGAAAAAAGAAAAATCAAATAAAATGTGAGTTCCTAAATCCCTCATTGAAGAAATGCATTCAAAAGCATCCAAAAGGAAAGAAAAATCAAAGAAAGTGTGGATTCCCAAGTCACTTTTGAAGGAGAAATCAAAGTTGACATTCAAGCTTCCAAAGGCTTCAACTCCACATTATCCCAAACACATTCCATCTCATCCATCCATTTTGAGTCCTTGTGTCCCAAGATCCATATCCCCTCTTACATCAAAGTCTCAAGCTATCTTACCCATTTTTCCTTCATTATTTCACTACCCTTCAAGGTGTGTATCAATGTTGATCTTGATAATACTTCTTATCCTCCTATTCATTATCCTTCCATTCCCTTTTTCATGCCCACACATAGAAAGACTTATTATCCTCTCATTCATTATCCTTCCATTTCCCTTATCCAATCCATTGAATAAATCTTTAGCCACCCTCTACCTTATCCACCATATCACCTTTCCATCACCCTATTAACATCTTTGAGCATAACTTTCAGCAGTCTTGGCCTATCATATCATACCTTTTCAAGGAGTATCCAAAGAGCATGAAGCTTAAGTTCATCCAAAAAAAAAAAAAAAAAAAAAAAGGAAAAAGAAATCCATCCTATGGTGAAAACCATTTCTTGTGGCATCTTAGACAAGTACCATGGTGAAAACCTAGCAAACAGGTGTCATGCGTAATTCCTCTCTCTTGCACTCTACACTTGGGGCAAGTTTCATCCATCATATCCTACATCTTTATACCATTGATCTCACTTGCATCTGTACTCCATCTTTTTCCTTTGATCTTGGCAAGGTTGAACATATCCATGAGCATTAAGTATCTTGACATGAGTTATCCTATCTATTAGCCTATTCACTTGTTACGTTCATGCTACCTTATCATGATCTTGTTTATCCTAAATCCATATTTCTTATTCCTAAGAAGCCTTCCCATAATCCCAAACCTTCAATCATAGCCTTCACCACCCCTTTATCATGATTATGTGATCCTATCCACATTGATCCCTTGATCTTGATCCAATTGAAAAATAAATATGTTATAGAAAGTCTCTTGATATGTCCACTCCTTTGGTCCATTGTCATGACATCAGATCATTATTCCATATGCTATCCAACACCACATCATTGGCCTATATTGAGACATTATTTTTTCTAGCTTGGATAATCTTGAAGAGATGGTCCTATGGGTAGCATACTTGCTTCATCCATCATCCATCAGTTTGCAAATCCTATAACTTGCTAGACATTGGAGAAATTCAATGTGATCTTGCTTGAGAACTAGTGATCTCTAAAAATCTAAAAAGGTGAAAATGTTCCTTTAAAAATCCCAAAAAATAAAAAAACTTTTAAAAATAAAAAAAAATTTAAAAAAAAAAATCTCTAAAAAATTAAAAAACATAAAAAATCTCTAAAAATCTAAAAAAATTGAAAATCTTTTAAAAATCTAAAAATTGAAAATCTTAAGTAAACACTCAAAAGTTGCATTGCCCAACAAAGCATGATCTCTACTAAATCAAACTGGAGGCACCAATCCAAATTCAATGAGCTTTTGTGAAGGAGACATCAGTTGTCTCAAAATCATGGCATCAAAATCAAAAAATTGCTACACTTGAACTTATTGATCAATATCACATTTCAAACATCCAAATACTTGATTTAAACGACAAAATTTGAAAAATCAGATCAAAATTTAAAAAGCTTAATCAAATCAGATCAAAATCTAAAAAGGCTTAAACATAACTAAGGATCAAAGTGGATGAAGTTTTTTTGAAATATGGATCTACAAACAAAAGAAAAAATATTCAAAATGTTACTAAATTTTTGGAATCATGTCTTTTTAGAAAATTGATGATGTTTGACTAGATGAGCAATGATGAAGACATGATATTTTCTTGATTGCTACTTAAGTGCTTGTCAGGTTGATTCATAGTAGTATGTGAATCCATCTAATGACATGATCATCAAAGAATCATCGAGGACATTTGTATATGAAAGGGATCAATTCTTTGATTGTTTACTTGCAATTGTTAAAATCCAAGGAAAAATGTATTCATATCATCATGGTTGAACCAGTGAGGATTGTACCAATTTCATGTTCCAAAAGCTCAATGATGATTATAAGCTCTCAATTTTGAATAATGACAATTAGCTGCATACATCTTAGATTAAATGCATTGTATATTGTTTTTCCTATCTTGGCTTAATTTGCAAGAGGAAAGCTAAAGGGGGTGTAGTTATCATCATCAAAAGACCAAATCAAGATACATCAAATGATCAATGATATCATCAATGATATATCAAATGTCTATCAATATAATCAAAGTTCTGATCAACATCATCAATGCTTGAAGTTTTCATCATCAAAAGTCATGCTCAATCTGATCATCAAAGATACATCAATATCATCAAGATACATCTTCAAATGTTTGATCCATCAAATGATCTATGCTTCATCAAGGGCATCATCAATAATCAATCATGCTAATCAAATAGGGGCAACCTAATCTTGTTCATCACCTTCTCTTCTATCAATCCATATTTTCCATCATGAGAACATCCAATCAACTCCATATCATCAACACATCTAATCATATCATGTATCAAATATCAATCAGTCAAATCATCCAATTGATCATCTAACATCAATCAAGTTATCCTATCATCCATTTGTTCATCTTGAGTGCATCAAATCTCCTAACTCTATATCATGAAGAAGGAAAATTATTGTTTTGTCTCTCTAGATCGTGAGAGCCAAATATCAACCCATCAACTTATCCTATCAGATTGACATCAACATCAACCAAGTGATTTTGACTGACATCAAATGATACAAAACCATCATCAACTTATCTCTTCTTATCAATCAAATCTGTTACCATCAAATTCTATTATGATCAGGGCATTTTGAAATTTCTATATTGGGAAACAAATCAAAATTTCCCAATCTTAACCAAATCAGCCACAATCATTTCAATTCATTTCCCAAGGGGGCATGCAATCATATCAAATATCATCAGTAACATCATCGAAAATCAAGAAACTGATCATCAAATCAGAGCGAAAGATTTTATCAGGAAATTTTTTCGTAATCAAATGAATCAAATATCATATCGAATCAAACATAATATCAAGAATCAAATGAATCAAATATCATATCAAATAAAACATCATATCAACAATACCATATCGAATCAAACATCATCAAATCAATCATCGTATTAGGAATGATCATCAGAGAACCATATCAATTATCAGGAAAGCTTCATATCAATCATATCCACATCAAATCCACATAAGGAATTAAAGGATCTACATCAAAACCATATCAAACATCAAAAGAATGAACATCAATGAACCAGGACCTATCAATCAAGCAAGATCAAAGTATTCTTTGAATCGACATGCTTCACACGCCAACTCAAAGAGGGGCATTTGTAATCACCTAAAAATGGAAAAAGACAATTTAATGATAAATCAAAGAAAATTAAAGGAAATTAAGGACATAATTGAATTAATGAGATCATAATGCATAATTAGTCAATCAAAATGAAAATCAAATATTCAATCAAGATCAATCAAAATTGAGAACACTTTAATCAAGTGTAATCAAATCAAAATACAATTGAATCAATTAATTTTATAGTCTTGGATTAAATTAAATTCAACCCATTCAAGGGGTACATGGCTAAAATAAATATATTAAATCAATTAATAAATCTCAATTACCCTCAACAGACCAAAATGAGAGGAAATGCAGGAAACCAATGAGATTTAAGGAAACATCTTCACATGGATCAAGCCAAATTGAATCTCATTCACTCAAAGTGAAAAGGAATCTCATCCATTGATTTTTTATTTTGTCCCAAGATTTGAGGACACAAATTTAGCTTTGTCCCCAAAAGGTGGAACCAAGGACTTAACCCCAACTTAATCATGATCAAAGGTAACTACACCCACTACCATTGGGAAAATCTATAAAAGGGAGGATAAAATCCTTCATAATTAATCAACCACATATCTTAGAATTGCATCAAACCTCTTGCAATTTGAGTTTAGAAAGGCATTTAAGAAATTTTTTAGCTATAATTGTTAGTTTTAGCATTGTTATCTTTATCAAATTCTCATTCTAGGACTGTCATTAGTGAGAGCTTGCTGAGAGCTCACTCATTAACATCTTAGTTAGAGAGCCATAAGATGCTCAATTAATCATTGATTTTGTTAAATAGTTGCTCAATAGTGGTTGTATTTAGTTATTATTTTCATTATTGTTGATGATTAACCCTAATTCTATGAAGGTATATTTACGTATACACAATAACCTTGGCAACTTTCCTTTTTGTTGCTACACTATTCAAGATTGCATCAACTTCTCTTGTTTTCTCTTCATAGGTTCCCCATCTTGGCTCATTAGGGTCTTTAGGGGCTGAAAGCAATACTTGTGCATATGCTTCTAGGATTTGTTCATAAACTTCATATCCAAGTGGATGGATCCACTTTGTCCTTGGTTCAACTGCCTCCATGCATGTTATATCTATCTCAAGCATGAAGCAAATGGTATGTTTGTATTTATCAACTATTTTCTCTGGTATTATGTACCTCATCTACATCTTAGCCTTGAAAGTCTTCAACTCCAATGTTATGTAGTCCTTCAATGTACTCTCAGTACTCCTAACAGTTGAATGGAGAATGTTATAAAAGAAATGTTCATTTGGATTGGTGGAGTTTTTCATTCCATATGTTGCCATCAATGCCAAAGGGGGAGATTGTTAGAGATTTGCCAGCAAGCCAATGCTGACTGTATGTTTTTCATTGATGACAATGTTAGGAATGAATGCTTGGCAGTCATTCTATAGTAGTTGTTGTTGCATTCATGACTATGATTGTCATTGATGTCAACACAGTGATCTTCTAGAGACTTGCAGAGAAGTAGACAATGTTTTGATTAGCGCACGTGGGTTATTATAGTTGAAGCTATGTGACGTTGAGGATATACTCTTTGATATGTTATATGTCTATGGTTAAGAGCATAGATAGTAATTCATTGATTCATGAAAGTTATGATCAGTTTGGTTGAAGCAGTATTTAGGCAATGTTCTTGAGTAGCAGTTTGTGGAAATCGGATGATATCTCCTAATCAGGATGGAATATGGTTTTTCATAGTTAAAGGGAAGTTGAAGACACATTGATAGTGACATGGATGACAACAAAAACTTTGAAGTCACATGAGTGAAGATTTATTGTATTTGGAAGCTGATAGTTTTATGTAATTTTGGTGTAGCGCGTGGAAACTTTTATTTTGTAATTGTGTGTCGACTCATTTGTAATTATTTGAGTGTGGTATAAAGGAAGGAATGTTTTTCCTTGTTGAAATATGGCATGAAAGTGGTTTATTATGGCTGAATGTGAATGTATGCATGAAGTGAAGAAAAGAGTTAATGAAGTTGTGAAAGCGAAATTGTGAAGGAAGACATGTGAAGTATAGAGATCTAAGATTGAGATCTAATGTAACAGTGAGTGTGGTTTGGAATAGTTAGAGAAGAGGTAACATATTATTCTATTGAATAATGCAAAGATTATTTGGATAGTGTGTTTAGTGATCTTACCCTGAAGCTATTTGGGCAGTGGGTCCTTCTGTCTTCCATAACTCCTAACTAGGTTAGAATCTTTTAACAGGGATTCAAAATCTCCTAATAGGGATTTATATGTACTGAATGTATTTCATAAGACTCCTAAAAGAGTCCATCCTTTCACAAGGAATATTCATATTAGTGCATCTTTTGTGGGCATCATTCCCACTGGGGTTTACTCTTTGATCAAGAGGTTCCCTAGTCAACATATCTTGTTTTATTGTGTCATTGTGTATAAATATCTTTCTATGGTTGGTAATTATATTTCTTATATGGTTTAATGTTGTTGAAGATGATAAAATTTATAATTATTTGATAACTGATTCAGCCCCCCTCTTAGTTACCTTGGTGGACTTTACTTTCTAACAATTGGTATCAGAGTAGCAGATCCTTGAAAGAGAAGTTTAACAACTTAATGAGATCCATGGCGAATTTTAGGAAAGAAAGCCCTAAGTTTGATGGAGTAAATTTTGATAGCTAGAAAGAAAATATGAAGACACATCTACTATGTTTAGGACCAGGTTATTGGTTGATTACAAAGAATGATAAGACTATCATTGAAGATGATAATCTTGAGACATGCTCTAATGATGAGAGAGATCTATTCATGTGTAACATACTTGCAAGAGAAGCACTTTTGACAACACTTCCGGAGAATGAATATAGTCAAGTAAAATGTTTGAAGAAGTCTCATGAAATTTAGAAAGTTTTGCACTCTACTTTTGAAGGTTATGAACATGCAAAAAGAGTTAGATTACATAATTGGATATGTGTATTTAAAGATATAAGAATGTTGGAAGATGAATCTATTAGAAGCTATATTGGTAGAATGTCAGAAATTATTGCAGCGATAAAATCTTGTGGAGGAACAAAGACAAAGAATGAAGTGATATGAAAAATTCTGAGGACATTGACTCTTGTATTTAAGAAGACAACACATATGATTGAACAAGTTATACCTTGTACTATGAACTTTACAAGAGAGACTCTTCTTGGAAGATTGGAAACAAAAGAGATGAACCTGAGGTTATCAGGAGACTTACCTAGAATGGAGACAACATTCAATGCTCTTAGTGTACACTGTACTTTGTCAAGAAGCATTAGTGTGAGCAGAGATTATGCTAGTAGCAACAGATCTAGAAATGAAGAAGATAAGAAGATTGAAGAAGGTATTGCCTTGCTTGTGAAAAGAGAACCAGACGGTAAGAAAATTTTTAAATGCTGGACTTGTTAAGAATATGGTCATTTTGCATCTAAATGTCCTAAGAGAGTTAAGAAGTATAGAAATAATTTCAAACCTAGAAGATCTAAGGAATGTTAATATGCTAATGATGAAGATCTTGAAGCTATAACTTTAAGTGATACTGAGAATAATGATGAAATAAGATTTGTAGCAATTAAAGAAGAGAATTCTGAAACTAATGTTAAGGAAGAAAAATCCTTAGTTTCCCAAGTTGAAAAAAAAGCTGATTAGATTATAGATAGTGGTTGTTCACATCATATGACTGGAGACATGAAAAATTTCATAAAGTTTAACAATTATGATGGAGGAGTTGTTAGAGTTGGTAACAATGCACCTTGTTTGATTAAAGGTATAGGATCTATTACTCTTTATGGAAAGACTAATACTGATGATGTTTACTTTGTGGATGGATTGAAACATAATCTTTTGAGTGTTGGATAGTTAGTTGATAAGGTATATCAAATTTAGTTTACTGAGAAAATTTGTGTGATAAAGGATAAAGATGGAAATCTGATTGGAACTGGATCTAGAACTAGGGGTAATGTATTTCAGTTGAATCCTATTGAGATGACATGTTTGATTACTAAGATTGATGACAGCTGGTTGTGACAAAGAAGGTTTTGTCATATAAAATTTGATAATGTTGTGAAAGTAAGTACTACACTTTCAATAAGGGATTTGCCTAAAATTATGAAGCCTACTAATATGATTTGAAAAGAATGTGTGATGGCTAAGTAGAAGAGAAGTTCATTTCCTAGTAAGAAGTTTACATCGGCAGAGAAGTTGGAGATTGTTCATACAGACTTGAGCGGTCCTACCAGGACTAGAGGATTCTATGGAGAAAGGTATTTTATGATTCTTGTTGATGATTTTACAAGAATGATGTGGATTTCATTTTTGAAAGAAAAATCCAAAGCATTTGATAAGTTTAAGATCATTAAGAACAAAGTTGAGAATGAATTTGGAATGAAGATTAAATGTTTGAGATCTGATAGAGGTGGTGAATTTACTTCTAGAGATTTTAACACTTTTTGTGAAGTGAATGGTATTAAGAGACAATTTTCAACCCCTAGAACACCTAAACAAAATGGTATTGTAGAAAGAAGGAACAAATCAGTGACTAAAGCAACAAGAGCTATGTTGTTTGAGAATGATTTGATGAAGACATTATGGAGAGAAGTAGTGAACACAATAGTGTATACAATGAATAGAGTACAAATCAGAGAAGACACAAACAAGATACCTTATGAATTATGGTTTGGACATGCACCCTCAGTTAAATATTTTAGAATTTTTGGAAGAAAATGTTATATAAAGAGGGATGATGATATTGGAAAGTTTGATCCTAGAAGTGATGAAGGTATTTTTCTTGGATATTCTTTGAAGAGAAAAGCACTTAGATGTTACAATAAGAGAACTAAAACTATTGTTGAGAGCGCAAATGTTAAAGTTGATGAAAAGCTCAAAATTTAGGAAAGAATGCTTGATTATGAATCTGATGAAGAAGCTTATCCTAAGCCTAACATTGAAACTATTGAATTATTCTATGAGACTGATAGTGAATTGTTGAATGAGAGTCATGCTGAAGAGACTAGAGAGGAATCTAGAGAAGAATCTATAGTTGAAGCAAGATCTGAGACTATGACACCGAATAGGTATTTATCAAGACATCATCCTGTTGAACAAGTTATTGGAAGTTTGGACAGAGGAGTTCTGACTCAAAATAAGGTACATTTATGTTTGATTTCTCAAATTAAACCTAAATCTACTAGTAAAGCTTGTGAAGATGAACATTGGATTAATGCTATGAGAGAAGAACTAGATCGGATTAAAAAGAACAAGACATGGGAATTGGTCCCTAGACCTAAAGACAAGAATGTAATTGGAACTAAATGGGTATTCAGAAATAAGATGAATGAACAAGGAGAATTTGTAAGAAATAAAGAAATATTGGTATGTAAGGGATACTCACAGTAAGAAGGAATTGACTATGAAGAAACTTTTGCACTAGTAGCAATAATTGAAGTAGTAAGAATTTTTTTGGCATATGCAGCTTACGAGAAATTCAAAGTGTATCAGATGGATGTGAAGTCAACATTTCTAAATGGTGAATTGGAAGAAGTCTACATTGAGTAGCCTGAAGGTTTTCCTTTAACTCAAGAAGGAGACATGGTATGTAAACTGAAGAAAGCATTATATGGACTAAAGAAAGCACCTAGAACTTGGTATGAAAGACTGGATAATTATTTGATAAAATTGGGATTTACTAAAGGAACAATTGATGGCAATATGTACACAAAAGAAATTGAAAATGGTTTGTTGATTATAGTTATTTTTGTTGATGACATTATTTTTGGAGGAGAAGATGAGACTAGTGAAAATTTGCTGATGAAATGAAGACTGAATTTGAAATGAGTATGATTGGTGAGATGAAATACTTTTTGGGATTACAGATAACATAGAACAATGATGGTATCTTTGTAAGTTAGACAAAGTACTTGAATGATTTTATGAAAAGATTTGGAATGGAGAACTGTAAACCAGTTGGAACACCTATGGTTACAGAACACAAACTATCTAGCAAAGATGAAACACCGGTAGTTGAACATAAGGAATATAGATCTATGATTGGAGGATTGCAATATTTGACACACACAAGACCAAATATAGCACATTCAGTTGGAATGGTAGCAAGATTTCAAGATGAACCTAGAGAATCACATTATGCAGTAGTAAAGAGGATACTGAGATATTTAAGAGGCACAATGGACTATGGATTGTGGTATGAAAAATTTGATGATTTTACCCTATGTGCATATAAAGATGCTGATTGGGGAGGCAGTGTTGATGATAAGAAAAGCACCAGTGGTGGAGCCTTTTTTCTTGGAGGAAGATTGGTTTCTTAGCTAAGCAAGAAGCAAAATTTTATTTCACAAAGCATAGAAGAAGCAGAGTATGTAGTAGCAGCAAACAATTGTAACTAGATAATTTAGATGAACCAAATGCTGAAGGATATTGGAATTAAGTTTTTTGAGCCTATTTTCATACACTGTGACAACACTAGTACAGTCAGTATGTCTAAGAATCCTGTATTACATTCTAAGACAAAGCATATAGAGATCAAGTATCATGTTGTCAGAGAGAAAGTTGCTAAGAAAGATGTCAAACTTGAGTACATAAGTACAAAGGAATAGATAGCAGACATATTTACAAAGCCTTTGCCTAAGGATACATTTGAGTATTTGAGAGGTATGCTTGGGTTTATGCCCCAGCCTACTTTTGAGTAGTGATGCAGTTGGTTGCATCCATCCAGTGGTATATGAGCCCTATCTTTCTTCTAGACTGCATGGTGGTACTTCCTCTATGGGGGAGTATGTGTATCTAAGCTGAGTCATGAGGACTCTAGTAAATGTATTTTTTTTGAATAGTGTCTTTTGACATTGAGTTGTTGTTGACATAGTAATGAAATTTCTGTCATTGATGTCAATGGGGGAGAAGTATGCATGAAAAACAATATGAGAGAACTAAATAGGAAAATGAAGCAAGATTTGATTGATGAAGAGGATTTGAAGAAGCAGTGTTACAGTATTGGATTTTTGGAACATTGGATGTTTTTAATCTATGTTACCATCAATTCCAATAGGGGAGATTCTTAGGAATAAATGCTTGGTAGTCATTCTGTAGCAGTTTTTGTTTCATTCATGACTATGATTGTCATTGATGTCAACATAGTGATCTTCTAGAGACTTGCAGAGAAGCAGATAGTATTTTGATTAGTGCACATGGGTTATTATAGTTGGAGCTATGTGATGTTGAGGATATACTCTTTGATATGTTATATGTCTATGGTTAAGAGCACAAACATTAATTTATTGATTCATGAAAGTTATGATCATTTTGGTAGAAGCAGTATTCAGGTAGTGTTCCTGAGTAGCGGTTTGTGGAAATCAGATGATATCTCCTAATTGGGATGGAATCTAGTTTTGTGCAGTTAAAGGGAAGTTGAAGACACATTGATAGTGATTTTGATGATAGTGCAAACTTCAAAGTCACACGAGTGAAGATTTATTGTATTTGGAAGCCAACAATTTTATGTAATTTTGGTGTAGCGTGTGGAAACTTTTATTTTTTAATTGTGTGCTGACTCATTTGTAATTATTTGAGTGTGGTATAAAGGAAGGAAAATTTTTCCTTATTGAAATATGCAATGAGAGTGGTTGATTATGGTTGAATGTGAATGTATGCATGAAGTGAAGAAAAGAGTTAATGAAGTTGTGAAAGCAAAATTGTGAAGGAAGACATGTGAAGTACAGAGATCTAAGATTGAGATCTGATGTAACAATGAGTTCAGTTTGGCATAGTTAGAGAAGAGGTAACATATTATTCTATTGAATAATGGAAATATTATTTGGACAGTGTGTTCAGTGATCTTACCCTGAAGCTGTTTGGGCAGTGGGTCTTTCTGTATTACATAACTCCTAACTGGGTTAGAATCTTTTAATAGGGATTCAAAATCTCCTAATAGGGATTTATATGTACTGAATGTATTTCATAAGACTCCTAACAAAGTCCATCCTTTCACAAGGAATATTCATATTAGTGCATCTTTTGTGGGCATCATTCCCACTGGGGTTTACTCTTTGATCAAGAGGTTCCCTAGTCAACATATCTTGTGTTATTGTGTCATTGTGTATGAATATCTTTCTATGGTTGGTAATTATATTTCTTATATAGTTTAATGCTATTGAAGATGATAAAATTTATAATTATCTGATAACTAATTCACCCCCCCCCCCCCTCTTAGTTATCTTGGACTTTGCTTTCTAACATACAACATATGGTAAGTAGCATGTGTGGTAGACTTGTGCAGTAAGATTTTAGTATATGTAGCATGGACATGTTATCAGCATGATATCATAGGCACAAAGGTTAACTATTAGTACAAATAGTTATATAGCAGCTTGTGTCAGCAGTGTTCCTGACAAAGTTACAGGCAGTGTTCTATAAATGATTGTCCGTATAGTTATCATGGAGTCTTGCACGCTTGGATATATTATGAAGACATGTTAGTGATGTTACATTCATGGATACAGAGTTTGATGATCACCAAAAGTAAAGTTATGCAATCACTATTCACCAGTAGTAGTTTCCTGTGTTTATTCAGAAGAGCCAACAAAGATTATATTGGTTCAAGAGTTGTGCCTATAATTTCGGTATGTTCCCTTGGATTAGTGCTTGGAGAAGAGTTAGTAATGTTTAGTTAAGAGTGCATGAAGTAATTTATCTTGAGGAGAAAGTTTTAGTTACTTTGGTAGAGCTGATAATGTGTAGCGTGCATCTACATTTATTATTATTGGACAGCTCCTAGAATGTGTTGTGTGCTTAGTAGAGCCAACAAAATAATTGTTGGATTATGTTATGTTTCTCTAATATGATTTCAAGGTGGTTCTAATAGTCTAACTTGATTATATCATTTGGAGGAAATATATTTATATACAGTCATTTGTGATTGCTAAGGTGTGGTTCAGAGTGATTGAGAAGAGCAGAGCAGAGTGTGCAAAGTGTTGAGCCATCAAAAGAAGGTCTATGTGACCAAGTAAAGAGTTTATGCTATACATTAGAACTGATCTAGATAGCAGGTCAAAGAATAGTTCACCAAGATCTAGATATAGTGTGTATCTATCATTCAAAAGATTGTAGCCTTCACCCTTTGAGCAGTGTGCTCTTGGATAGTGCGTCCTCACCCCTAATAGGGTTAATAATAAAAGACTCCTAATAGGGTCTGACCTTTGACCAGGTCTACTGTACTAAACATATTTTAAATATACTCCTAATAGGGTTAAGGATCTTCTAACAAGGATCGTAATACACTAGTACAGAATATTAGTGGGTGTCAATTCCCACTAGGATTTTTACCTATTTGGGTTTCCCCGTAACAAAAATATTGTTGTTGTGTTCAAGTTTTATTTCATTATGTTTATGCTTTATGTTTAAGTATACTTTATTGGATAAATAATTGAAACTTGTAGATAACTGATTCACCCCCCCCCCCCCCCCCCCCCCCCGCTCTTAGTTGTCTCTTGGGACTATTCCTAACACGTTGATCTTCAATGGTGAAAACACACAACATTTTCCATCACGCATACTTGCATACTAAACATTTTGTACATCAAAGTAAGATGGGTGTTCAAAAGGAGTTCCTTGGCCTATTCTGATAGGAAATGTCATATCGATAACTCTTATCAGTATAGCATTACTGTTGCTTCTCCAATAGAAACACGCTATGTTTTCATCATCGCTAAAAGATGGGTATTCAAAAGGAGTTCCTTAGCTCATTCTGATAGGAAATTCTATGCCGACAACTCTTATCATCATAACATTACCCTAGCTTGTTCGATGCAAAAATCTATGTGTTTTCATTATCGAAGAAGTATGGGTGATCGCTAGGTGACTTTGACCAGATCTGATAGGCAATATTATGTCGATACTCTTATCAACATAACATTATTTTTGTTTCACGGATGTGCATAATATGTGGGGCCCAGTTGCCTTATTCTCAAAATATTTAAAGGTTGATCAATCTTCTAAGATTAGTGGATCAATTTAATTTTCTCTTGCATGATTAAAAATAAGGTGCACAAAATGATAAGTGCACAAGTGCGTAGGGCCAAAAATGTTGTGTGTTTTTGACCCTTTGTCATTTTTTCCACTGCACACTTAACTTTTTTGAGGCTTAAATTTTTTTTTAAAAAATACAATAGTATAATTTTTATAAAAAAAAATTATGCACACTTAACTTTTTGGAGGCTTAAATTTTTTTTAAAAAAATACAATAGCATAATTTTTTTATAAAAAAATTATGATTAAAAAGCTGCAACCAAGATTTTAAAAATAAAAATTTTGGACGACAACATTTAAAAATTCAAATTTGTTTTTTTTCAAATTCAAATATTATGGGTGACAAATGAAGATTTTCAAATTATAAATCTTTTGTCAAATGGAGGGGACAAGACTATCTATCAGACACTGACAAACAATTTTCATTTTACTCTCTTTGTAATGGTTGAATGTATGAGATGTACATCGAGATGTATGCATTATGTTAATTTTAGGTATGGAGGTGCATTCTTTCAGGAGGATAGCCACGCCCGTTTTACCCAATTTGTGTCACCTGTGTTCACTTGTATCAAATCATCTAATTTAAATTTTACATGCCATATTACATGTGTGGAAGTAATACACCCTAAGTACTTCTTGATTCACATGCCTAAACTCTCATCATGGCACAAAAATTTGATAGGCATTTATTACTATTCTATACTATCGAGCCAATGGGCATATAGAAATTTAGAGAGACCACCTAATCTTACTTCAGCTGCTTTCATTAGAATATATACAACTTTTCCAACTAAGCCACCAACATGAAATCTAATTCATCTCTTTTTGAACAAAGAGTTATCCTTTGTTAACCTTCCCCTAAATGATTTTTCTTCTTGCTCAAATCTAACTCCCTTTGAATGTGCATGTTTTCCTCCATCCCTTTGTCATTTGATAGACTATAAATAACCTCTTCTACCATGAATCCCTTTGATCCTTGTTGTAACTTGACCCCATGGTTGGTGAACCAATCCACAATCCCATTTTCCTCTCTGAAATAGTGATTAATCTAAAAATCTTCAAATTTTGGTAATAATCTCTAAACCTCTAGCTTGACATTATCAAATTTATAGCTACAAATTTTGTTTACCATTAGGGTTGAAACCATAATTTGTGAATCACCTTTAATGTGGTTTTCTATACTTTTAACTTTAGAGCTAATCCGACACCTGCCAATAATGTGTTTACTTCAACAATATTATTTGTTCCACTTGTAAATTTCTTTGCTAGAGTCCTAATAATCTTCCCATGACTACTTCTAATAATTTAACCCACTCTTGATATGTGTGGGTTTCCCTTTGATGCACCATCAAAATTTAGTTTCACAAAATCCTCCTATAGATGAATCCAAGTGACCTTGTCTCTAATGGATGCCTTTGTTGGCTTACCAACTGAAACACCATTAAAATGAATATGAATGAGTGGCCGCACATGTAAAACCTATGATTCTATTTTTGTAAACATTGATGAGATAGATTTGGTTCTAGATGTATAGGATATGACATTCTTTGATATAGACTTCTCGATCAAGTTACACACCTTAACCCATGTAGATTTTTCCTTCCTAAACATTCTTTTATTCCTCTCCCACCATATATTTTTATGCCACTAATGTAAGTGCAATAACCTAGATACATCCAAAAAAGTGTCTTCATATAGAGTAGGCCACCCTTCTAAGAGCTCTCTAAAATTTCTTTGAAGTGTACCCACCTATTTTAACTTCTACACGATCTAATGAAAATAGATTTGTGTGAATGAGCATTCATTTAATAAGTTGTGATCCAAAGAGCCACTCTTATCTCCACATAGCACACACTTAAATTCCTCCACAATTCCTAGTTTAGCTAACCTATCACTTGTAAGAATCCTCTTTTCTACTGCCAACCAAGTAAAGGATCCTGCCTCAGGTAAAATAGCCTCATGCCAACAAAACAAGTACTCCCTTTTAACCTCTAATCCTCTAATATTCTTCAACACTTTGTAGCCCTATTTTATGTTATATTTTCCATCTTTTCTTTTAGTCCAAATTAAATAATCCTTTGAGTTATTTGAGAAGATACATCTCTAATCTAATATTTCTATAAGTTGTACCTTATGAACAATTAAAACATTAAAATTAGTAAGGTCTTTCCACTTACAATTAGGCTCTCCATCTATCATAATGAATTATAAATAATCACTTACTCTCACCCCCCATAATTGTTGTAAGACTATCCTTTCTTGATTTAGATGTGTCTTAAAAATGAGGGGAATATTTTCTATTCTATGCATCTTCCCAAAACCTAGTTGTGTTACCTAATTTTATCACCCACTATGAGTGTGGTAGAATGAATTTCCTACACCTGATTATAAAATTCCACACTAGGAATCTCTTTGGGGGATTTGATATAGGGAATATTCTTTCCTCAGTGTTGTTGTCTAAGTATTTTTCCTTAATTATTTGTGCCTAAAGAGAATTTGGCTTCTCTTAAATCTTCCAAACCATCTTGGCTCCTAGACTTATATTCCTTTCTTGGAAACTATGGGTACCAACACCTCCTTTCACATTTGATTTGCAAATGTTGTCCCAAGAAACTAGTGTAATCTTTTTTTGATCATCCATATTTCCCATCCATATAAAATTCCTCATGTGGTTCTTATGTGTATCCATTATTTTTGGAGCTTGCAACACTAATAAAACATAATTTTAAATGATACCAAGGATCGATTTAACTAATAGGATGCTGACTGCTAGGGAGAACCACCTAGCCTTTCAAGATGAGATCCCATCCTTAATTGAGGATATGATACCTGACCCATATTAAAAATTGTTAGTTTTTGGATATTTATGATGCATTTAATATGTTTAATCACTATGTTATCTTGGTATTGGATTTGGAATCCATACTATTGTCATTCGTGTTTTGTCACTGCTGTCAACATATGTTTCTGAGGAAAATAGACTGGTTATTACATTGAATAGATACTGTATGGATGATTCAGAGTGTGTGAATAGAGGTTTATTTATAAGAAGGTGTTGTGATCTTATATCTAAGATCGCATGATGTAATATTGTGTATTAGTTGAGTTATAGAAGATTTGGTGAAGACTGGTTACTGGACTATAACAATGAAAGTTGATAGACTAAGTCTCTATGTTTTGAGTATATCTTACAAGCGATGAAGATTCAATGTATGTGAGTTAAAGGGATGATAGATAGTGTATTGAAGAATGTTCTTTGATATTAACAAGGTATAGAGAGAAGGATGATGTCAGTTGTGGTGTTTGTTCTGGAGAAGACCTATTTGGAAGCTAACTTCAGAGTTGTAGCATGTATTATGTATGTCGAGCATGGATTACGGATGTTGGTCCTTAAATGTTGAGATATAATTATTGTATACTTTTTTAAGATACTATGTGTATCTTATCAAGGAGTTATGTAATTATTTTTATATTAGGAAATCCTAACTGGATGACCTAATCATGTAAAATGTAATAGGGTATATATGTAAGATATTTTCTTTTGAAAAGATATATATGTAGTATGGATGGAATGTAAAAGAGGATTGTGGAAGTTGCGAGCTTGTACCCGATGGATGTAGAGCAGAGGATTGTATATAATTCATTAGAACTAATCAAGAAAAGATAGTTTCTATCAAATAGTTCACAAGGATTGTGTATTTCCTTATATACACTTGTGTTGCAAATAGTGTGTTCTAGAGGTGGACTTAACCTTCCTTGGGAAGTGAGTCTACTCTTTTCTTTGACTCCTAACAAATTTTGTCCTCTAACAAGGACTATGTATTGTAATGTTTCAAACAGCTCCTAATAGGGATAGATCTTTTAATAGGGATACTATACTCTTAGTACATCATTTTTGGGTCCTAATTCCCACTAGGGTTTTACCTTTAACAGGGTTTCCTCAACAATAAACATTGTGTTGTTGTGTTGGCATTCATTGTGTTCATTTGATTTGGTATTTCTGCTCTTAAAGTTTAAAGTTTAATAATCTGTCATATAAGTCATTCACCACCCCCCTCTCAGTTATATTGGTAGATTGTTATTCCTAATAGTTAGCTCTATTAAAAAAGGGAATTGCTAAATATTTACATGGAAGAAATGCTTGTGAAAAGACCAAATGTCTTTGTAAAGTTGTAGAAACTAGCTTAGGAGTGTTGGATAGGAAAATCTTTAACTTAGCTAAATTCAACTTCTACCCTGAGGTAGCGCAATAAAATTTGATTATGTCTTTGATATCTCTTTCTTCCTCCAAAATAGCTTGTCCAAATAGTAATGTGTCATTTGCAAAAAGGTTGTGTGTCATATAAACATTTGAGTTTTCTATTTTGATACCTTTCCATATGCCCTGAGATTCCTTCAAATTGATAAGTCTACTCAAGCCTTTTGCCAATATAATAAATAAGAAAGGGGGTAATGAGTTTCCCTATCTCACCCACTGAGTAGATGAAAAGAAACCACAAGGAATACCAATGACTATAGTTAAGAATTTTTTATCCTTAATGCATGAAATAGTCCATTTACACCATTTACCTCCAAAGCCCATTTTAGTCAATATTTTGTGAAGAAAACTATAGGACACTCTATCATATGCCTTCATCATATTTAGTTTTAATACCATTGTTAGAATATATTATATCTTAATCAAGTGTAGAACTTCATATTATACCAATGCCCCTTAAACTGTACCTCTGCTAGGGATGAAGCCCCCTTGCTACAAAGAGATAATCAATGGAATAATTTTAGCAAGCCTCATTGATATGCATTTGGTGAATATCTTATAAATAACATTGCAAAGAGATATCAGTCTATATTATGCAAATATATTTGGTTGGGAACATTTTGGAATTAATGTGATAAAGGTGGTGTTGAACTAATTTAACATGGATGTATTTCTCCTAGACTCTTCAAGTCTTGTAAAACATATATCCCTATGAAATCCTAGCACTTCTAAAAAATAATGGTCTAAAACCATCAGGGCTTAGGGACTTGTCCACAACTATGCTGGATACTTCCTTTTACACCTCCTCTAAAGAAAATAGATTCATGATAAAATGGTTGTTTTCCTTTGAGATCAGATGAGGAATACTAGATAAAACCTTTACCCACTCCTCATATGTTGCCTCATTCCTATTTTTCAACAAAATGGAGGAAAAAGATACTACTTCTTGCTGAATATCTTTTTCTTCTTTAATTATATTTCCCTCATCATTTCTAATTTTAAGAATAACATTTTTGTGTCTCTTTATATTTGGTGATGTGTGGAAGAATCTTGTATTTTTATCTCCCTCTTTTATCCAAATCTCTCTTGATTTTTCTCTCCAATACACTTCCTCTTTAGCTAAATTTCCTCTAGCCTCACACTAAGCTCTTTTTTATTATCAAAGATATCTTGGGTGAGGCCATTTGATATTATTTTCTTTTTTATATCTTCTAACTTTTGCATTATATTTCTCTTCTCTTGAAATATGTTCTTGAATACTATAACATTCTGTACCTTAATATTTTTCTTCGTGAAAGACAATTTTTTTGTCAATTGGAATATCCTTGAACCCTTAACAATGGAACTTCCCTCAATCACTTCTCTAAAAGATGCATAAACTTTGGATCCCTAAACCACATTCTCCCCATTTTAAAATATTTTCTCCTTTTTCCACCTCTAATATCCATTGGCAAATTAAATTCTAGGGCATAGTGATTAGAACTAGTCCATAAGAGAATACTTTTACTAGCCATACCATATTCTAGTATCCAATTTGGATTTACAAAAAAATTGTCCAATCTGACCCCATTGTGAGTAAATTCTTTTCTTCTATTTGTCCAAGTCACTTAACCATTACTTGGGATACAGTCAACCAAACCATTTTCTTGTACAAATTCATTAACGTCTTGAATAACTTTACTTGGAGGGGAAATACCTCAAAAATTTTCCTCACTTCCCAAGGTTGTATAAAATTCCCCACCCATGATAATTTTTTGATTATAACATTGTTGGATTACCTGGGATAATGTTTTCCCTAATCTCTTCTTGTCCACTATTGATGTTGGTGCATAAACATTCATCAGTAAGGACATATTCAATCTCCTAACTTCTACCACTATCCAATTTGCATTACAACTTACTGTATTGACTCAATGATTTTATATTTCTTCCACAACAATACCAATCCTTGAAAAGAACCTATTGAGGGATATTTAATCACAGACCAAAGACCCCATTATCTGAATATATTTTTATCTTGTACAGTTAAAAGTTTCATCTCTTGTAGAAGGATTATTTTGGCCTAACACAAGTCGATCTGACTTTTTATGAGTCAATTTTTTGTTAGGGGTGTTTATTACCCTAACATTACAAGTGATGAGGTTAATTGATACCTTGGAAAGAAACTATATCTCCTTTGTATTGTCATTTGTTCACAAATCATTCTTGTCACCACTTTCTTTGATTTTCTTGGGCTAGTGTCAAAATTGAGGACTCTCTAAATCTATGTTGTTGTCTCTTCTTTAGTTTTTTACTCTTCAATGGTTTTTCTCTTCTTTTATTTCTTTTAGATCTAGTCAAGTTTTGTGTACCCTTGGCCTATTTTTTGAAAATTGGGATCCGAGAATCCTCCTTATAGATTTCCTCACACAACTCTTTTTTCTCCCTATTAGTCTCTTCTCCTACTTCATTATCACTCAAATCCACCTCTAACATCTCATTTAGCTTCTCCTCTACCACTTGAAGGATAATATCAATAACCACTTTATCCATTTCTTCTTCAATTGGATTATCTTCTTTAAGAAATTTTTAACCCTCCTTAGCTATTGTGTGTGTAGCTCTTCCCTCTTCCATCCATGGTTCTTCAACAATTTCATTAATTACTTCCTCTGCTACTAGAACCAGTATTTTTTCAACAAAATGTTCCATATATTTTTTAGATACTCCTTGTTCTTAACTAATTTATTTATTATTAAACCCTAAATAATTCTTATCTTCCTCCAACATAATAGATAGACTATTCACTTTTCCCTTTCGATCATTTGGAGTATCTACTTTCACCTTTTGTAGTGTTAGATGAATTGGTTCTTGGTTAGATATATGATCATCTTATTGTAGATCCCTATAGTTTTGTTGTCTATTAGTGTCTTACACTTAGTCATTATCTAGGTAATTTTGGTCAGTTAGCACTACAATCGAGTCATCATGTATAGCCCAAGTCATATAATGTATCTTTACTGAGTAGTAGTCACTACCGAGTAAACCTATGGTCACCAAGTACTTTTGTATTAGCCGAGTAAGTTTTTTCTGAGTTATGTAAAGAAGACAATGTTGAGCACCAGTGTATAAGGAACAGTGAATGTCGAGTGCAAGAGATATTGATTGCTGAGCAACCAGAATTGACATATGTGTTTGTTAAGGCACAATCATCAAGGTAAAATGTTTTGGCTGACATTCATATTTTTTTTACCATTTGTTGAGGAAATCATGGAGGTGATTATGTTTCTATTTTGTAATCATTAATCCCTATGCAACACTTGGAGCCAATCAGAATTAAGGAAAGGTTAAGCGGTAAAAGGAGTTAATCTAGATCATAGATCCCAAATCTTGGATGAACTCAGTTGTCTATATAAGAAAAGATTTGAACCCTAAAATGAAAAAAAAGTGTGTGTATGAGAAAGAGAAGAGGGAATATCTTCAAGCCAGTGAAGTATTTTGATAGAGTTCAGTGATCAAGTGGAACAGATAAAATAAGCGAGGGATAGAACAAAGATAAACATGATAGATAAGATCAAATCAATACTGAAAGGAGAAGATCTGTAATTAGCATTCAGTGTAGACCGAAGGATCGAGTACTGAGAAATTCTAACAAGTGTATCAGGGTAAATCTCTTAACAGAGTACTTAGTTGTAAGTTTGAAATCCTTTAGCAAGGTAGACCTCTCATAAGGTAGATCATATTTTGTGATCAAATTTGTAGCCCTGACAAGCAAACTTTATACTGCAGTAGTGAAGATTTGTGGGTGTCATCCCTACCCCAGTTTTACCTTTCAAGGGTTTCTAGGTAACCAAAATTACTGTGTTATAAGTATTTTCATAAATAATGTTTAGTTTATTAGTTTCACTTCATTGATTAAGTTGATGACAAAGCTTTGAAAGTTTTAGTAAATGGTAAAATGGATTAATAGGTGATATTTGATTCACCCCCCCTCTCAGTATCACATTTCCCAAATAGATTTCCAACAATTGGTATCAGAGCCTTCAGGTTTCTTATAGAAAGTCTAACCACTTGAAGAAAAAGATCTTGAGATGGAGGTTTATAAGTTGGGAAAAGTTATAGAGAATTAGAAGATTGATGTTCATCTTGCATTACAACAACTGGAAGCAGCCAGAGGAGAACTAAAGAGATCTCTAAGCAGAAGAAGAGAAATTGCTATTTAGCAACATGAATCACAATATCAAGAAGAATACACTACTAGACTATTTGATAATAGAAACTCTGCAAAAAGTGACAAAGCCATAAAAGAGCTACTAGAGAAAAATAAAATACTAAATGAGGACATCAGAAATTTGAAGAGAGAACAAGAAATTGAATCTGTCAGACTCTGTGAAGTAGTTGAACAAAAAAAGAAAGTTGAAGATGACAAGACAATGGTAGAAGAAGATAAAAGATAAATATCAATGAGACTTGATGAAAGTACAAGTGACATGAAAATTTTGACCAATAATCAACTAGGCATGGTAAACCAACTGCTATTGGTTAATCAAGAATTCAGCAGGAAAGATGTGGAAATCACCAATCTGATATCAAAAAATAATCAACTAAGGAAAAAACTGAGATCTAAAAAGGAAATAAATGAAAGGATGAACAAGCCAAATGAAGCTGCAAGGTAGTTTGAAGAACTTTTAAGGTCACCTAGAAGATCTAGTGATAGATCTAGACTTGGACTAAATGAGTAATCATCATCCACTAAAGAGGGAGAATCAGCAAAAGATGGAGAGAAAAGGAATGATAAACCAAAGAACAACAAGCCTACATGTCATCACTATGGAAAGCCAAGACATATAACTAATGTATGTAGAAGAAAACATGGTAAGTCTGATCCTAAACCTAAATTTAATGGACAATGTTTTAACTATAATAAATTTGTACATCAGGCTCAAGAATGCAGGTCTAAGGTCAGCAATCCACCAATATCACCAAAATTTCAAGGGCATTGTTTCAACTATCAAAAGTATGGACATAGAGAATTTGAATGCAAATCCAAACCTAAATAGTCATCAAATGGATAGACAAAGTCACCTATGAAGAGTAACTCATACAACTAGGATTACAACACTTGGTACAATTGTCATTACCCCTACTGAAAAATGATCAAAGCAAGAATGAAGATATCATTGAGAAATTGAGAAATTAGATGAAAAAAACATGGAAGAAGAAAGAAGGAAGCACTAGTCAAGCCAGTGCACCTGAGGTCACCCAATCTGATGGATCAGGTGATAACACTACTTTGAACTAAGTAAAGTAAGTATGTATGGAACTAAGTATTACAAAGTTTTATTTTATATCAGCTCCTAACATTTGTTGAGAAAAATTCCATATCTGCATAGATAAGAGATGCATTAGGACATATTTGAGAAAAGTAGAACAATTCATTCTTTGATGTCAGGCATTAGTGTTTAAGTCAGAAGTGACCAAGTTAACAATGTATGCCAAGCACCTATGGTAGCTGAGATGTGATGTACACTGAGCTATATCTAAATGGTTGTATTGACTGAGCTTGTGTTAGCCGAGCCTAACATAAGATTGCTGAGAGAGTTGTATCTCACCTATAATATGTATGGAACATTTATTAAGCCCTAATCTAACCGTTTGATGTCTATAAAGTAGGATGTTACCATTTATCTCATTTCACCTACAATTTGAGAATTTCTTTGAGCGATTCAAGAGTGTGTAACCTTTTTTTTTAGAGCTTAAGAGCGATTTCAAATTCTTCTCGGTGTGCCATAAATAAATCATCTATTGAACACCTAAGAAAAGGTACCCTACCAAGTAAAATATTTTTTGATAATTTTTAGTTGAGATTAATGGCATCATCTTCATCTGTTGCTATGAAGAAACAAGGAAAGGAGGTTTTCAATGTCCAATTGGTAAGGAATGAAGTGTGTAAGCCATAGAAGTTTCAGGTCATTCCAAAGAACACAATAAAAGGAGATCTTAATGGGGCTCTGTCGTCAGTTCCATAAAATTTTTTGATGATGAGTGACATTAGGTTGTGTTCCATGTACAAAATTGGAGAGAATTTTGAGGGTGTGATGGAAAACTACTTTGTTGAATTCAAAAATAAAATGAGGAAGAGAAGTAGGATTCCTATGTCTTTAGTTCAAAAGTACAATCAAGAGATTTGTTTCTTAGTAGACACTAATTTTACATATGCACAAGCTATTTTACCGAGGGTGTCATGGCTAATGCTATTTCCCTATGAGGTAAATATTGATAAGACCACAACAACAATCACAACCCTATTAGGTGAGGAAATTGATAAAAAAAGCTCCCTACTTTGGAACATATGAGGAAGCTAAGTCTAAAATAACCATGGGATTAAAGTATGCTACTATAGAGAGAAAGAGGAAAAAGATAGTGAAGAACCTAGTACAAATGATAGGAGAGAGAGAGAGAGAGGTAGATGCACCTCTTGAACTAACACAAGGACTAGGAGAAGACAAAGAAAGTGAATCTAGTGAAAGTGACGAAGAGGAGAAATTAGTGGAGAAGAAAGGCAAGAAGGTAGTAGTTGCCAAGCATATGAGAAAGAAAGTACAAAAACATAAGGCTATTTCATCACCTGCTCTTAGGCTAAGAACAAGGGCAGTCTCTACAATGATAGCTATCAAGCCACAAAAGAAAACCACTGTATCTGGGAAAAGCAAAGTTGTTCAGACTAGGGCACTGACTGAAACTTATTTTGGAGAAATATGATGAGGAAATAGAGAGTGATGAGGATGTAAAGAAGAAGTTACAAGTACAGATTAAAACACCAAATGTGGATGAAATATGCCACACCATCAAGAACTTTGCTGGACTTACAGGATTGAAACAAATAAGATTTGAGAGCATGAGTATAGGAGATAAGGAGAAGATTGAAGAAGCTATACTTGAGATGCTCTGCACCTTTAAAATTTTCCCAATATAAATGGCTAAGTTGAATCCTAACAAATTATATCAGAGAGTTTCTCATAAATGGGAATTTTCTCTAATAACCGAGAAGTAGATAAGGGAGAGAACATTAGCTCAAGTTGCACTAGATGTATCCCCTACTAGTATTCAGAAAGTTGTGGAGGAATACATGAACTATATTTGATCCTAAGAAAAGGGCCTATTTTATCCTTCAACACAAGGTTGAAAACATTGTTCAGGAAAGTCTAAGGACTTGGAAGATCATTTTTTAATTGACAAGAGTGCACCATAGGAAGCTAGCACATCTAAGGGTGCTGAGCCAGTTGATAAAGGAGATGTAACGGTTGTACCTATGTACAAGGGAATGTACCTTCATAGAATTAGTATTGAGCAATAAATGAAATAGTATCTAAATAAACCACAATTATAGCAACTATTTAGCAAATGAAAGATCAATTGAGAACCCTATGGCTCTCTATCTAAGAGTGTTAATAGAAGTTCTCAGCAAGCTACCATTAATGATAGTCCTAGAATGAGAAATGAAAAAGATTAAGATAAAGCTAACAATTAATTCCAATTGAATGCTAATTAAGCTCTTAAAATGCCTTTATAGCTATAAAATGCAAGAGGTTATATGCAATTCTTAGATGTGTGGTTATTAATTATGAGGATTTTGGTCTTCCTTTTATAGATTTATGCAATGGTAGGGGGTGTAGTGTAGTTGATAATGATTAAGCCTGAGTTGAGTCTTTGGTTCCACCTTTTGAAAACAATGCAAAGTTTGTGTCCTCAAAGCTTGGGACAAGATCAATGGACAAGATTCTCTTTCACTTTGAGTGATTGAGATTGAATTTGTTTTGATCCATGTGAATACCTTTCCTCAAATCCTATTGGTTGATTGAAATTCCTCCCTTGGTGGTTGTTGAGAGAAATTAGGATTTATTAATTGATTTAAATTGATTTATTTAGCCATGTACCCCTTGAATGGGTTGAATTTGATTTAATCCAAACTATACAATTAATATAATTAATTACACTTTGATTTGATTTCATTTGATTAAAATGCTCTCAATTTTGATTTATCTTGAATTAAGATGATTTTAATTTTGATTGGCTAAATGCTCATTGTGATTCAATTATTTTGATATTTTCCTTGATTTGCTTTGATTTGCCTTGATTTGACTTGATTTATCATTAAATTGTCTTTGTCCATTTTAAGGTGATTACAAATACCCCTCTTTGAGTTGACGTACGAAGCATGTCGACTCAAAGAATACTCTGATTTTGCTTGATGATAGGTCCTAATTCTGTCGATGGTTGATCTTTGATGTTCATTTGATGTTTTTTGATGGTTGATCTTTGATATATAATATGAGATTGATGCAGATTTCAATTGATTTAATACCCTTGATGCAGTTTTGATGATGGTCATTCTGATGATGTCTCCTTGATATGATGGTTGATTTGATGAAATATTTTGATATGATACTTGATTTGATGATTGATTTTGATGCGATGCCCCATTTGATTGATTTATCAAAAATCTCCTGATAAAAGCTTTCGCTTTGATTTGATGATCGGTCTCTTGATTTTTGATGATACTACTGACGTTGATTATATGATGGTATGCCCCCTTAGAAATGAAATAAAATTTGATCGATGTTTGAAAATTTTGAAGTTTTAGGCCATTTCATGTTGATTTAGTTCAATTTATAATGAATTTTAATTTCATTTTTGATATTGATTTTCATCTATTTGATTAAGAATGCCCCTATTTTAATTGATTTGATAAAAAAATCATGTTCCTAGGTTAATTGTGGTGAAAGATTCCTTTTTCTAGGTCAAATATACCCTTTTTAGGTCAAAAGGCTATATAAAGGGATCAAAATCCCTTTTTCACTATTCATTTTTACTTTCACTTTTCACTTTTTCCTCTCTGACTTCTTTGACCTTTGACAATGTCTATCCCCATCCACGAGCATCGGTTCAAGAAATGTCATCTATATCAGCGTCTACCTAGCTCTGGACCTCCGATGAGTAGCTATACTTATTCATTTTTCTGATTTATGCATTTAATTTCAAAAAAATTCAAATTTTTCCTGGTAAAGTACACTTTTTTTCTCTTTTTTAAATCATTGTGTGCTTTTACCCAATTAAATGGCACTTTTGCCCTCAAAGTTGCACTTTCACAATTTTAAAGTGCACTTCCACGATCCAGTTGTGCGCTTTTACTCGCCCAATTTTTGCCCTTTTTCACTTTTTCTTTTCTTAGGTGAGCTTTCTCTCTTGTTTGCACTTTTAACATGTTAAACAACACTTCCGCTATTTTTTAGAGTACTTTCACCTATTTTTTTTCTTTTAATCAATTAAGTAGCATGTTTACATATATAAACATCACTTTTGCATTTGTTTGCTTTTGTAATCTGAAATAGCACTTTTACTCAACAAATTGTTTTTAAATTTGATTAAGTCCACTTTGTGATTTTTTTTTACGTCGTCGATCACTTGATAGGTTAAGTTCTCAAACTTGATGTTCTTAACAAGTTGTAATATGTCAGTATGAGTCACTTATAGTTGGAATATCATTCGTCAATCTAGATTCAGATAATGGGTGATGATAAAATTCCTTTCTATCTGAGTAGAAACATGAAATTGGATTGTGGTTTGATAGTTTAATAAATTTTTGATTGACTTAGGATGATCTGAATAATTTATGATTTTCATTTTGATGTGTTTGAACTTTCTTTTTATAGCTTGAGCTTGGGTCATTGTGTATCCATGGTGCTTCTCCATTATATTGGGGTATGACCATAGATTTGAGTGTGGTGGATCGTCGACACATTAGTCTCTATGGCCTATCTTCCTTGATTTTGAGTGAATCAAGGTCTTATCACTACTATGGTTGAGTGTTGGCACTCAAAGCATAATACCTTTCATCTTCCCATGGGGGAAATGACTATTACACTAGAGGATGTATATCACATTCTGTAGCTACCTACTTGAGGAGAGCTTGTTTATTATGATTATGTTTATGATGGATCAGCATGTCGACCGGTCTTTGGTGATGCTCACATCTAGTGGGCTCAGTTTGTTTCCTCCCTTGAACTACTAGTTGTTCTTGGTACTTTGATTGGAGGTTTTCTTCTTCTTGATAGATGTGGGTATAGATTTGTTGTTGGTTGGGGTCCCATTCTTGAGGATTTGATGGTAGATCGTCATTGGTTTGATTGGGGTTCCTGTGTGTTAGCATAGTTGTACCATTAGTTACACATAGTTGTTTATAGACATTCTACCACATTGACTGTAGGAGCGATACTTTTATAGCTTTAGACTTGGGAGCATATCCTAGTGACACATCTTGTTACATCATGAGATTGTAGTCTAGGTTGGCCTTTTGCTTGGATGTATGATGGTATTATCATCCAGACCCATATGGGTAAGCTGGATTATTGGTGTTGTGTCCTTGACGACATGGATACTATTGTTTGGAGGCCTTATCTTGGTTGTGAGGGTTGGCTAGAGGATGATTTCGAGCTACCTTACATGTTTTTTCCTCGCTAGATGATCGGATGTTCTACATTTTTTATAGAGAGATTCTACTTTTGTAGAGTTTTGCATCAGTATAGGCGCAGACAGTGTATGCCACAGGGAGTAGAGATGTATACCCATGTACAGGTGGAGAGATCATTATGGGGCCCCTGTGTTGATTTTGGCACCGCTATGAGGGAGAGTCAAGACCTTTTATATCTTCCTTGGTTTATGAGAGGGAAAATTGTAGATGCAGGTATTACAGATGATTATGGTGCTTGGTTACATCGATACTCTTTTCCCAGATTCATAGATCCTACCAAGAGGATTCCCACTATTGATGAGTTATCAGATTGGGATGACGGTGCTGGTAGAGGTGATGATGATGATGATGGTGATGATGAAGATGATGATAGAGGTGGTGGTGGTAGGATTAGGGGATAGCATGGATGATGAGGTCATTGAGGAGCTAGAGTAGGTAGAGTTCATATTCTAGTTATTGTTGTTGCTCTGATTCCTCCTAGGGGTGGTTATCAGGTGAGGGGTCGATGAGTTGACAAAGTTTTACATTAGGTTGCTAGAGATCCAATAGATAGGCCTAGAGTTAAGCATCAAAGAGAGGTTGATGCAGTTATTGCATAGGTATTACTTGATCAGGCATATGGTCCTCCTACTCAGCAAGTCATTCCTCTGATTGTTCCTCAGGTTCCTTCATTTCAGGCACATGCTTCTACTTTGATGCCTTAATCTTCTTCACATCCATAATCTTATCACTTTGTTCCATCTTTGGGTGATCCATCTTCTTCACTGATGTCATCTTCTTCTATACCTCCTCCTCAGTCTTCTGCAACATAGATCCTACCCTAGCATCAACATAAAATGTTGTTTCTCTGCAGACTCAGATTTCAGCAGTATAGTAGTAGCTTTCTTAGTTGAGCTCGATGATGCAGAGTTTTATGGCTTCTATGAGTCAACATGGCTTATAGGCTAGTTCAAGTTGGCCTCCTGATAGTGCTCCTAGTCCTGATGGTACTGATGGTGCTGGTGACTCAACTGTTTGAGTTATCTTTGATTCATATGATTTGATATACATGATCTTTCTCTTCCTTTTTGTTATCAAGACATTGGACTCTTGTTGTATCATTTTTTATTGATTGATGTTTCTTATGTTGATACTTTGATGGTTGATGGATATTGATGTTTGAATATTTCTTTTATGGTCATTCATTTAGACTTTGACATCTTGTTGATTTCATGATGATGGTACCATGGAATCTGATACTCTCTTTGATAAATTTTACTATATATGATGTCATCAAGTGTTGGATCTCTTTTTTAGGTGTTTTGCATGATATGCAGTTCTATATGATTCTATTTCCTATATGCTTTTTTTTATGCTTTTTAGAATGCAATTTTCAAATATATGCATATGTCCTAATGATTCTTAAATGATCATCTTATGTATGACATAGAATAGATGAATGCAATGTTAATTGAATGAGCAATGATATTGATGAATGTATATGTAATGGATGTTAGATGGATAATGAGTAATGAATCTAATGAATGCATTTCTTTTGATATGTAAATGTGATGAATCTATGTAATAATACAATGATCATGAGCTTTTAATGATTAATGATGTATGCCATATAGTGGATGATACTATCATGGATGATGTGCATTTAAGGTTGAATGATCTTAATGGATGCTATGAATGATTTCTAACTAATGCAATGCTCTTAATGAATGCATCTAAAATGAGATCAATGTAATCTAATGATTTTAATGAACTTTAAATGGATGCGGATGGATACAATATAATGATAATGTAACTTAATGTAATGAGGATGGATGCAATATAATGATAATGTAACTTAATGAAATGAACTTAATGATTCAAATGTTGGACATATTTAAATGTATGCCAGGTTTAATGAAGATGACTTAATGCAACTTAATCAATGCAAGTGAACTAATGAAATGCACTTTCTTTTTAATTTTAATTTTATTTCCAACACACTCAATCCTATATAGTTATTTTTGATAATCCTTTGATTTTTTATTTGAATACACCCATTTTTTATTTTCCCCTTGCAAATTAAGCTAAGAAAGGAAAAACAAGATACAATGCACTTAATATAAGATGTATGAAACTAACTGTCATTATTCAAAATTTGGAGCTTATAATCATCATTGAGTGCTTTTGGAAGCCCATTTTAGTACAATCATCACTAGTTCAACTGTGATGATATGAATACTTTTTGCACCTCTTTAATTGCTTTCCCATCTCTCTTCAATCCGACCATCACTGATTGAAGCCAATCATGAGAGTGCGGATACTAATTTTGTCAGATTCTATGTTGCAAGTGGATTTTGGTATCATGTTATTGAAGATCAAAATAGCCAAGGTATCCTTTTGCATAAACAAGCATAAATCTCAGTTTTACCCTATGTACAAGTCCTCGATGATTCTTTGATGATCATGTCCTTAGAAAAATAATACATGATTTAAAACTTTGATTTTACAACAGTCATTTAGAAATCAAGAAAAATATCATCCTTTCATCATAGCTTGTCGTAGTCTAAAACTTTCATCGATTCGCTAGAAAGACATGATTTCATCAATTGAGTCAACACTTAGAAAAATTTCTTGCAATGTTTTTCAAATCCATAATTCAAGTGTAGTTCCATCCATTTCATACTTTTAATCCTGATAACGATAAGGTCATGTAAGATCTTGGATCAAATTTTGCGTTTTGCTCAAATTAGATTAGATTGTAGATCTGATTAAGTGTTCCTCTTTCGAATTTGATGAATTGATTCCATGATTGAATAAAGCTTTCTTTGATGAATCTGTTGGTGTTCAAAATGGATGCTTATGCTCTTAGGCTGCCAATATACCCTCAGGTTGATTTTAGGATTGGTTAGTTCCAAAATGTATAAGGATCTTAGGGTAACTGGACCAACTATAGGGACAAGACTGCCCTCTTCACTTTTGGCTCTACAAAACCAAGGCGGGTGCACCTTGTGTGCTATAAATGTGACCACACTTCTATGAATCATTACATGCAAGGAAACTCAAGAATGAGCCCTCACAAATCGATCCATAGCTCCCTAGGCATGGAGTGCAAGGGTTTTTAAGAATGCTCTCAGCTAGAGCTATTTAGCCAATAACCTTGCTAGTAAACCATGCAATGGGAGATTCAATGAAGACAAGGGCAAGAATGCCAATATCCTCAAGAATCAAGAATGAAAATGCAATGCAATGCTATGCTAGAATGAAAATGCAAGCTAAACTATGGAAATGAAAGATGCAAGTATTACAAAGCCTCCTAGTTAAACTAGATGAATTAATCTAAAGCATAAAGGAAATCTAAGCTAAGAATGCCATGAAAATGAAGCTACTATGCAAGAAATGAAATCTAACTATGAAGAAAGAAAGCCATGATGATGCAAGAATGAAGACAAGAAGATAGAGTGTTGATGAAGATCCAAGATGAATGCCAACAATGCTCCAAATCTTCAAACCCTAGATGCAAGAATGTCTCCAAAAGCTCCAAGATGACCTAGAAAACCTGTAGCATAACAATAGCATAAAAAGTTGAGGATGCAAATGAGGAAGAGAGCTCTTCTTTTATAGGAAATGAGAAGGAATGGACCATGGAGATTAAGAGGCAAAAGATTTAATCAACGGTGGAGCTTAAAAGAGGAGACATCCATGTGCACAAGTATCCTCCAATAGGAAAATAAGAGTTGACTTTTGTGTCCATATGAGACAAAAAGTACTTTTCTCTTTTTATAAAATAAGAATAATGCTTTATTTGTGCAACTTAGGATAAGAGGAAAAGTGAGGGCTTTTTATTTATTAAAAGGGGAGGAAATATTCCTTTTAATAAATAAAGACTTAGGATAAGATGGTTAGCCCATAGAAAATAATCGAATAAATGATAGAACTAGGATTTGATCAAGAATAAGCAATTTATGATTTAGCAAAAGGGGCTAATAGTCTAGGTGACCATTTTTAGGTGTATACATTTGCCCCTCTTTGACTAATGTGTGATCGATCTGGAAACACATGTAGTCAAAGAATGAAGTTGAAATGTGAGATTGATTTGGGATCACAAAGCAACTCAGATCAGCCAAGAAAGCAAGAGATAGCCAAGAAGGCAAGAAATAGTGTTCTGACTCCAAAGAATGAAGTGCAGAGGGATAGCAAATCCTGCATGGTCAGCCTGGTAGCGACAGTACTGAACACTTAGGAAAGAGATAACCAATAAGATATGATGTGTCTGCCCCCTCGGGATCGAAAGCGAAATCAAGTAGAGGGAATGCAGAAGCAAGAGCAACATGATCAAATCACTAGAAATCATAATCGAAGATGAAAGATAATAGAATAACCATCAACCAATGAAGGGATGCCCCACACATGGGACACGGGGCACGAACCTATCGGTCCCTCAACCCGTAAACGCCATAGAGGGGGGAATTGGAACTTGGGATTTGAATGAAAGACTAGAAGGTTGAAAGAGATGGGGATGAAGAGGTGAAGAATGCCCCAGTGAAGATGGAAGGATCAACCCTCAAAAGGTTAACCAACTGCACGAAAGAGGGGGAAAAGGTGATTAGGATGATCAAGGTGAACTCGGATTTCAGTTTCGATCCCGAAATGAAAGGAAAATGATGTGATATGAAAGACAAGAAGTGAAATACATGATGAGGAAGAAGTGAAAGGCGAGCGCAGTTGATTAACAAGTCCATGAAAGATGAAAGGAAAGCTCTCTCCATATGCAAGATGCAAAACTAACTAACATGAACTTAAGAATGCAAGCTACATGAAAAGTGGTTTACTTGCAAGGTTACAAAGCCAATAGACATCTAATATTCATCATCGAGCATTATTGGTAGCGTCACAAGATCATACAATACACACTAGCATAACTATGTGGATCTGAATATGATCTATATCAGATAGAAATGTGGAAATCCCACCTAGACATCAGAGACATGTAGGTCAAGATGACTAGCACAGTGAGATTACCTAAGTTTAATATAGCAAGATTATACTCGCATCGAGACACAAGGAAAGTCAAGATGGCTACAAGTATGCACTTGCACAAAAACAGTCAAGGATAATACCCTGTCAATCCACAGTGTCAAGTAAGACCAGCATAAATGCTCATGACAGTTAGGATCAACAAAATATACCCACAAGAAGAAAAAGCAATAAAACATGTTCTCATACCCTCAGTCTTCTAGCTATGCATCATCGAAAACTTCTCAGGGAGAGACCACTCAGCAAAGAAATCATCATAGACAGCATGCAAAGAAATAAATTCAGACAAATCTCAGCAAGTCAAGTGCGTGTGTGTAGGTCATAGAGTCAAACTTTGAGTATCACATCTGCCAGTGAGAAATATCGCATCATACTAGACTGCAGGTAGGACATCTGATAAGTGTTGAGAAACACTCGACGCAAGGGTAGTGTTGAAAAACATCATTGGGGTGGTGTTGAAAAACACCATTGGAACCAAGTTGCCCAAGAAACCCAGACGCACAAAGAGACCCAAGATAAGCTTAAAGCAACATATGCCCCCTAGACTAAGACAAGAATCAATTCCAGGCTAGGAGAGGCAAAGCGAGAAGTGGAGCGAAAGAGCACCATGCAAGACTGATAGACATAGGTGCAGAGGGTCTCAAGCAGCGCCTGTTTTCCAGGTTTTCACCACTTGATAGATTTATTTCAGGACTTTTTTATAATTTTTTTTGTATTTTTGCTACCAAGGCCCCTGTTTCCAGGTTTTCACCAAGGCACGCCAAAAATGTGTGCTATAAATGTGACCACACTTCTATGAATCATTACATGCAAGGAAACTCAAGAATGAGCCCTCACAAATCGATCCATAGCTCCCTAGGCATGGAGTGCAAGGGTTTTTAAGAATGCTCTCAGCTAGAGCTATTTAGCCAATAACCTTGCTAGTAAACCATGCAATGGGAGATTCAATGAAGACAAGGGCAAGAATGCCAATATCCTCAAGAATCAAGAATGAAAATGCAATGCAATGCTATGCTAGAATGAAAATGCAAGCTAAACTATGGAAATGAAAGATGCAAGTATTACAAAGCCTCCTAGTTAAACTAGATGAATTAATCTAAAGCATAAAGGAAATCTAAGCTAAGAATGCCATGAAAATGAAGCTACTATGCAAGAAATGAAATCTAACTATGAAGCAAGAAAGCCATGATGATGCAAGAATGAAGACAAGAAGATAGAGTGTTGATGAAGATCCAAGATGAATGCCAACAATGCTCCAAATCTTCAAACCCTAGATGCAAGAATGTCTCCAAAAGCTCCAAGATGACCTAGAAAACCTGTAGCATAACAATAGCATAAAAAGTTGAGGATGCAAATGAGGAAGAGAGCTCTTCTTTTATAGGAAATGAGAAGGAATGGACCATGGAGATTAAGAGGCAAAAGATTTAATCAACGGTGGAGCTTAAAAGAGGAGCAATCCATGTGCACAAGTATCCTCCAATAGGAAAATAAGAGTTGAATTTTGTGTCCATATGAGACAAAAAGTACTTTTCTCTTTTTATAAAATAAGAATAATGCTTTATTTGTGCAACTTAGGATAAGAGGAAAAGTGAGGGCTTTTTATTTATTAAAAGGGGAGGAAATATTCCTTTTAATAAATAAAGACTTAGGATAAGATGGTTAGCCCATAGAAAATAATCGAATAAATGATAGAACTAGGATTTGATCAAGAATAAGCAATTTATGATTTAGCAAAAGGGGCTAATAGTCTAGGTGACCATTTTTAGGTGTATACACACCTAACCCAGTGAAAACTATACTTTACATACCAAAGACTGGGTTTAAATAATAGATTGATAGTAAGAAAGTACTAAATGCTAACCTCACATTCATTGACTCTCTATTACTATTGGGTAAGAAAACCATGCAACCAAAGACCTAAAGCTTAAAATGGTTATCAATTTTAAGATTTGGAATGTAATAACTTCAATCAATGTATGTTAACAAGAGAAATACTCATTTAGGCCAGTGCCTCATCCATTGGGAAAGAGTTCTTAGACACAAAGACACACAAATTTGAGAATATCAAAGAATTCATAGCCATAAATACATTTATCCTAGTCTTTACTACTTACAAAACATCCTTACGTAGACAAGGGCAAACTCATATCCCATTTAGAGCATTGTTTAATCCAATCCTAGATCAGAACTCAAGAATGAAGATACATACATAAAAATACTATGTAATGAGCTAGAAAACTTAAAGCTTACTTGACTTGACACAAAGGAGAGATAAGAACCAGATATTTGTATTAAGTATGATGAATTCCTTCTGTGTACACAATGAATCACAAGACACCCTATTTGCAAACTATAGCTTAGACCTCCAACTTTCTTCTTTTATCCACAAAACACTGAATCAAAAAATATTACAAACCCTTGACTGAGAATAGGGCTCACTAAGAAAAATTTTTTTGAACTCCTAACTCCCAATGCCTTTGAATGATCATGAAAAATCCTTTTATCTCAAGGATTACAACAACCACTGATGATCATTCAAAGCAACAATTTCAAAACTACCTAACTTAACAAAAAGAATGAAAGCTAGACAAGATAGGCTCCAAGCACAAGGCTAGTAAGATCAAATATAATCATCAAATTCTGCAATAGATCCAACCCTGTACTAGCCCAAGGACACAAAAATTCATGCTAGAACAACCACCAAGACCTTCCTCATAAAATCTCACCCACAACCAAGCTGGAATGATAAAAAATGGTCCTACAATACGACTTCATTCGGTGCACTGTCTCCAAACCCTGCAGAAATAATTTGAAATTGAAAAACAATGGATACACACTCTAGTTTAAAATGCAATCGTAGATTCAATCATTTCCTGATAGATCGGGTGGCTCATGTTAATCTTCACAACAATCACGAAGCCCTGAAAAGTCCATGTCCATGCCAGCAGTCAACACCAATGAAAAACATGCATGTCAGCTCCCTCTGACATATAGGACCCACCCTTGTCAATGCCTCTAAAAAGGTAAAATCGACGGTTGTCACCATTTCACTGACCTTAAAGAGTATCCAGCTTATCTCAATGGCTAACGACAACTGTGAGATCTCAATGATCTTTAACCATTTGAAGACATAGGTCCCACTAAAAAGATCCAACACATCACCTTGTGGACCAATGAGAAGATGCCATTTGAGTACACCATGGAACATAAAAACCAAATGGCAATCAGACCCACCTTAATATAGCTGCCTAAGAATAAAGTAACATCGACAGTTGGCATAAGATCTCAAAGCTCTGACACATCTCATGAGAACTTATGCCAACCATTGATCAACTACGAATGTCAGAACCCTCTAAGTCTCAAAAAATTAGGTCCCACTAACATCATATCCAATCATTCACCCGTGGACCAATTAGATATCGCCAAATCAGCACACCTGGCAAGTGGACCCGCTTTGAAAAGAAAGGCAACGTCATAAAGGAAATTGATGGCAGTCGCAAGATCACATGCCTCTGACACATTCTATGCACTTTTATGACAATCGTAGGATCAAAATGGTGTCAGGAGACCGGGCCTAGGAAATACTAAAACCAAAACATTAGGAAAATCAAGGCGTAGGACTTAGGAAATATTAAAGGGGAGACCTAGGCATAAAAATTAAAGGGGCCCAAAAAATTAAAACCTTAGTTGCAAGATCACATAACACAAAAAAGGCTCACGCGATCATGCGACAAAGCGGTCAGTTTTTTAGCACATGCGCTATTTAGGACTTTAGTGGCCTGAAAAAGTAACACAAAATTAGAACAGGGCTAGGGCACACTAGGGTTTTTTCATGGCAACGGGTAGATTTTTGAATTTTTGCCTAGGGTTTAGCTAGGAAACAGGAGAAAAAAGACTGCAGAGGCACAAAAATAGGATGAAACCATGGAAAAATTTTACTTGTACTAATAGTGGCTCATACTCGGGGATGTGTATCTCTTGTAGATACAATGAGAAGCCTGAATCTCCTGGAAGAGCAGACCAAACCAAAATTTTGACCCAAAAAGAAAAAATAGACATCTGTACAAGGAAAAACCTAAACTACTGCTCATGGAAAAGATACTTCAGGAGAAGTAAAACTTTAGGAATTGTCCATGAACATGCAATTCCAAAGTACCACTAGTTAAATCCTTCAGGACATAAGAATTTGTCCCCCATTTTCTCTCAATAAGATAAGGTCCCAACCAAATAGGGTCAAATTTTCCATGCTTCCCCTTATCCTCCAATCTTGCATTCCACATCAGGACAAGGTCATCAATTTCAAAAATTCTCTAGGTAGCCCTCCTATCAAATAAATTCTTACATTATCTCTGCAATGTCTCATTTTTTTCATGTGCATCTCTCCTTACCTCTTCCAATTGGATTAGTTCATCCATTCTTACTCTCATCTCATCATTCAAATCTTCATCATATGCTTGGATGAACTTATACATTTGCAATAAATTATTTTGAGGCAATCTAGCACTTATTCCATATACCAAATCAAATGGAGCACAACCTATGGCCTTCTTTATAGTTACCCTATCAGCCCATAGTGCCCACCATAACTTTGAGTCCCAGGCTTTCTTATTCTTGCCCAACACTCTCTTGAGAATCTTAATTAGACTTTTGTTACTGGACTCAGCCTGGCCATTTCCTTGTGGATGATATGGGGAAGAAAATGAAATGTGTATCCCATATTGCTGACAAAAATCACTAAATTCCTATGATCTAAAACACATTGCATTATCAACCGCAATTACCTTTGGGCAACCAAACCTGGTAAGGATGTTCTGCATTACAAAGTCTGCTACCACTTTGCTAGTAGCCTTTCTAGTAGGGATAGCTTCAACCCACTTGGTAAAGTAGTCTGTTGCCACTAGTATGTAAGAATGTCCACCAATAGACTTGTTTGGAATCTCTCCAATAAAATCAATACCCCACTTCTGGAAAGGAGCCTGAACTATAACAGGTCGGAGTGGAAAATTTTCATTAAATTTCAACTTTCACGCAAATCTCTGACATGCATCACACCTTCTTACAAATTGATGTGTATCCTTAAAAACTATAGGCCACCAAAGTCTAGACCTAAGGATCTTGTGAGCTATGGTCTTTGCCATATAGTGTCCTCCATAAACACCTTGGTGCATTTACTTTAATAGAGCTTCATATCTATCATGGTCTATGCACTTTAGCAATATTCCTTCATTGCTTTGCCACCACAACTTACCATGTATAATGGCATACCTTGCAAATTGCAACTTGATAGTTCTCCTTTTAGTTTTATCCATCTCAGGGGAAAGGACCAATTTCTGCAAGCAACCAATAACATCTTTGTACCATTCACAATAATCCATATCACAAATATATGGCCTTTGTTCTTCTTCTAACACATTCACATGATTTTCATCCTTGATGGCCTTTTTAATACTCCTACAAGATAAGTCTTTCAGAAGTATTAAAAAGGCCATCAAGGATGCTCCAGTTTTGTTCTTCTAAAAGGCCATCAAGGATGCTCCTACAAGATAACATCTAAAAGCCTTGACTATTTTAACTAAGGCATAAGCCTATTTCTCAGTAATATCATATTTCAATTTTTCTACTTGTAGGGATTTGCTAAAGAATGATATAGGTTGTTCATATCCATCTGAATTCTTTTGCAATAAAATTGCTGCAACTGTATGACAAGAAGCAAAAGAAAATATCTACATGGGCTTACCATAATCAGGTGTCCTCAAAACTGGAGCATCCTTGATGGCCTTTTTAATACTTCTAAAAGACTCATCTTCTTCTTCATTCCATTCAATCTTTGCTTTTTTTTTCAACATTCTAGAGATAGGGATACTGATTTTTGCAAAATTTGTAACAAATCTCCTTAGAAAGTTTACCTGCCCAAAGAAGGATTGTATTACTTTAACATTTCTAGGTGGTGAAAGCTTGTCTATAGCCATAACCCTTTCAGGGTCAATTCTCACTCCATCCTTGGACACAATATGTCCTAAGAGTTTTCCTTCCACAACACCAAAGGAACACTTCTTTGGATTCAAAGAAATCCCATACTCCAAGGCCCTAATAAAATTTTTCTCAAGATGTTCACAATGCTGACTCTCCTTATCTAAATATACTATGAGGTCATCTTGATATACCACTAGAAATTTTTTTATGAAGTTTGCAAAGGCCACATCCATAGCTCTCTGAAAAGTAGCTCCTACATTTGTCAGACCAAAAGGCATTCTAACATAAACATATGTTCCCCAAGGGGTAGTGAATGCAGTCTTGAACTATTCTGACTCCTTGACCATGACCTAATTATATCCAGAGAAACCATCCATCATGGACATCAACTCTGATCTAGTAACCTTCTGCAACATATTCTCCACATTAGGAAAACCATAGTTGTCCTTCAAAGAATTGACATTCAAGTTCCTAAAATCAACACATAACCTAATATCACCATTCTTTTTTCTGACTGGAACCAAATTTGACACCCAAGTAGAATGTCTGACAGGTTTGATGATGCCAGCATCCATCATCTTTTTGAGTTCATCTTGCATTTTTGGTGCCAAGGTAGGATTCAAAGGCCTTAATTTTTGCCTAAAAGGTTTAGTACCTTCCTTCAATGGTATTTCATGCTAGAATAGATCCTCTTTATAGGCTTTCAAATCATCATAAGACCATGCAAAGACATGTCTAAATTTTTTGAGAAGATCAATCAGATTATTCCTAGTCCTTTGGGACAAACATTTACCTATGTAAACATTTTAGGTATTTGACTTGTTCCTAAATTTACTTCCTCCAAATCATTTATCTTATCAACAAATTTAGGAACACAAGTCCTTTCTTTATCATCAAATGCCCTCTCAAGAGAAACCAATCCCCTTGGGATCCTATTTGACCTTCATTTCAAAACTTCCTTCCCAAGAACATTTTCTTTTCCATTTCTAATGTCAAAATAAGTGCTAAAATCCATCTCCTGACCATCAAAATGAGAATCACACTGCAAAAACCTTAGTATATCCTGATCATCAGAAAAAACTTTCCAATTCTCAACATTGTCTGGGATGGAAGGCCTAGAATTAAACTCAATTTTGGATATCCCTACAAAATTAATATCCTCTGGCCTTAATGCTATGTTTTCCAATAATTCAGCCATCCTATTTTGGCTTCTATCCATCCAATCAATACCAAAGGCACTGAAACCTTCAATTTCATCCCAAACAACATTTCTATATTATTTCAGCCTTTGATTCTTTGATGCATACTTTGATCTAATCTAAGAAATTATTAACTTAGAATCACCAATCACCCTAAGATGTTTGATTCCATGTTTTGATGCTTGTCTCAAACCAATCAGTAGGGCCTCATATTCAGCAACATTATTTGTGCAAAGGAGCAAGAGAGTGAAAGAAAACTTGAAAGTCTTACCACTTGGGGATATCAATAGCACTCCTACTCTAGCACCTTCCTTTGAACTCACTCCATCAAAATACAGGGTCCATAAGACATTACCTTTTGCAATGTTATTTTCATCATTAGCTAGAAGGATAGGCTTGACCTTTTCTTGCATTTCTCTCTCCTGAACTTGGAAAGAACCAATGTTAGTGTCGACAAAACAATTCATATTGTCCTCTTCATCCTCCTCAATCATATGTGGAGTTCTAGCTTCCCTTGATACTTTCACACTTTCTCCTTCAATGATAAAAGTAGCAAAAGACAAGTCACATTGAATACTTCCTCCCATAGAAGCACTCCATTTTCTAGATAATAGCATTCCATACTGAGGAGGAATACCAACTACAAGAACACTCATAGTTAGTTGTTTGTCAGGAAATTTTGCTAATTTATAAGGCAAAGCCTTAATGGTACCAATAACTGGCACTTCTCTTGAGTCCATAGCTTGGCATCTCCCATGAGGTGTATCAACCTTTAGCCCTAATGACTTCATGATCTCTATAGGCATGACAGTGTTTGATGCTCAAGAGTCAATCATGCAATTCTTCAATAATTTGCCATTTATCATAAGAGACAAGAAAAAGGGATCAACTATCCCTAATGTAGTATTCACAAGATTTGCATCTAGATACTTCTGAGGGATCTTAGAGACAATTTCTTCACTTTTACTATCAGGTGTGTCATCTAAAGAAGCCACATGCTTATCACTCCTACTCATTTCTTGGATCTTTATTGAAGAAGCACCATTTACCCAATCCAAGGCCTTGACCTTGTGCTCTTCTATCCTCATCATTTCTAACAAGGGAACTTTGACAGTTATTTGTGAAAGTAATTTAGTCATATTAATGGGAACATATGTATGGTTTCCCATGTCTTCCTTAATCTCAGTGACATCTTTATCTTCTACTTTGATGGTCAAGTCAGATTTACCTTTGTGTAGAAACTCATCATCCTTCTGAGGTATAGGAACAACTATCTGTGGTGTCTTTGCTTTACCTTGAGGTATCGCAGTAGGTCCCATCTTCTTTTTTACTTTAACCTTATTGACAACACCAACATCTTTCTCCTTTTCCTCATGTTGTTGTGTACTCTTTTCTGATTTCTTGATAAACATGCTACCAAGTTTACCAACTATGCTTCCAATTGTCCTATTTCTCAAATTGTAATTGCTCCTGGCTTGAGTGACCATGTCTGCAGTGATTTGAGCAATTTCCTCATCAAAGGGTCTTCTTAAGGAAACATGTTCCTCACACTTCACTATACCACATCCAACATCATCAAATTCTTCTTTCTCATCATCAGTAGAGTCAACCTCATCCCATGCATGTGAAGAAGTCATTGCACAACCACTCTGATCATATTGCTTATCCTATTCTTGGTTCTCAGATAAATTCAGAGCAATAACACAATGTTTTGGACTATGAGGAGATTGACAAGCAGCACACCATGGGATATCTTCATTCATGTTAACTAAATTTCTTTGCAAAGGATCAAGAATCCTATCATTAGGCCTATCCCTTTTAACTGGAAAAATGGGCTTGCCATCCTTCCACTAAGTATTGTATGGGTAATTTTGCATTCTTGGTTGCCTGCTAAAATTACTTGAAATAGGCCGGTCATTTGTTGCAACCCTAATGTTTCTTTTTTCATCAGGCTTTAGATCCTCTAAAGCACTTAGGATCTGCTTTATATTATCCTCCTCTTTTGGCTTAAAATTAGCAGACCTTCCCATTTCTTTCTTGTTTTGCACTTGAGGCCTACAATCATCTCTTCTCCCTAATTTTCCTGATATTCTTCTATTACTTTCTATGTTGATAGCCAACTTGTAATCCTCCCCAAGATTCCTAGGGTTCTTATCCCTTAAAAGGTAACCCATCTTTGCATCAAAAGCATTTAAGTATATCACAAGACACACTATGTCATCTAACTTGATAACTTGCAGGAGCCTATGCATAGCCTTTTGGAATCTTATATTAAATTCAAGGACCTCTTCATTCTAATTTTTCTTTATGTTATTGAATTTATTCAAGATAAAACCCTCATTTTTTTTATCTCCATAATGCTCCTTGAAACAATTCTTAAATTCATTCCAAGATCCTATACTAGCATGGGGCAATCCTCTAAACCAGTCCCTAGCATCCTCGGTTAGAGATTGTACAAATAACTTCATTACAACATCATCAGGCTCAACATTATAATCATCTATTACATCCATAAATTTTTTTAGATGTTCCTCACATGTGATGACATTGTTCCCAGAAAACTTTGGGAGCTTCTTTCTAATTTCATCAAGAATTACATTAGGATAACCAGGAATACCAAAAAAGATAAGTTGTTTGTACCTTTCATGAATAGGAACTCCTTTAGGTGGGTCCATTCCTTGAGATGTAGATGTCCTTGTGTTTGAACCAGAAAGAATTTTAGTAGCACCTGGAATGCCATTTGTCTAAGTTGCAAGGTTACCATGATTTCCACCTTGTCCCAAAAAGGGAGCAGCAACATTTGAAGGTCCTGAGGTATGCTTGAGAAAATCAATCTTCTTCCTTATTTCTACAGTAGTGGCCTCCAATTCTGCCTTCTCTAACTCTTTATCTAATATTTCATTTTCCTTTCTAGCCTTCTCAAGGTCTGCATCTAATCTCAACCCTTCCTCTAATGGGTCTTCCACATGAGCTCGTTCATTGATTTGAACTCCAAAAACTTTCTGTTTGCCCTTATCTCTAGGCCTAGTTATCTCATATGTTCTCTGCAAAATAGGCTTTTCCTCTACTCTTTCAAGTTCTAGGACAAAATTAATTGCCTCCGAATCTAACAATTGCCTCTTTAGCTGATCAGCCCTTATCATGTCTTGTCTTACTCTGTCTTCTTTTGTCCTTTTCTTTTTGCTATCTAATAGCAACTTGTTCTTGAACTCTTCTTTCCAATTCATAGACCTCATCAAAAATTTCTTCTGATTCTGGGAGAGTAGTCTTAGACTCATCATCTCCCACTTGAAATTCATCCTCATACTAGTTCAATCCCAAATCAACAGCCTCTTCATATTCTGAAATATTTTCTTCTTGACCAGGCTTGGTTTGAGTTTTTTGTCTTGTATCCTGTTTACTTTTCCAAGTATGAGAAACATTTCTTTTCTTCTTTCCTCCCCTTGTCTGACTAGGCCTAGAAATGCTTGGAATACCTTCTTCCATTCTATCTTCAGGATGCTCCTTTCTCCGAGACCTAGTACCTCTGTAACTCATTCTATAAATAATCTACTGACTAGCATTGCTACAGAGATGTTTGAGTCACCACCCAAGAATATTGGGAATCTTATAATACTACTTCCTCACTAACAAATATCCAAATGATCTTAACAAGACAAGGGACAAGAATAACCCTATTCTTCCAATCATGACCTACTGGTTATTATAGACTTGTGTAACACTTCCCTAGAAGAGTCACCATCTTGTTGGTGTTCAAAATGGATGCTTATGCTCTTAGGCTGCCAATATACCGTTAGGTTGATTTTAGGATTGGTTAGTTCCAAAATGTATAAGGATCTTAGGGTAACTGGAGCAACTATAGGGACAAGACTACCCTCTTCACTTCTGGCTCTGCAAAACCAAGGTGGGTGCACCTAACCCAGTGAAAACTATACTTTACACACCAAAGACTGGGTTTAAATAATAGATTGATAGTAAGAAAGTACTAAATGCTAACCTCACATTCATTGACTCTCTATTACTATTGGGTAACACAACCACACAACCAAATACATAAAGCTTAAAATGGTTATCGATTTTAAGATTTGGAAAGTAATAACTTCAATCAATGTATGTTAACAAGACAAATAATCATTTAGGCCAGTGCCTCATCCATTGGGCAAGAGTTCTTAGACACAAAGACCCACAAATTTGAGAATATCAGAGAATTCATAGCCATAAATACATTTATCCTAGTCTTTACTACTTACAAAACATCCTTACATAGACAAGGGAAAACTCATATCCCATTTAGAGCATTGTTTAATCCAATCCTAGATCAGAACTCAAGAATGAAGATACATACATAAAAATACTATGTAATGAGCTAGAAAACTCAAAGCTTACTTGACTTGACACAAAAGAGAGATAAGAACCAGATATTTGTATTAAGTATGATGAATTCCTTCTATGTACACAATGAATCACAACACACCCTACTTGCAAACTACAGCTTAGACCTGCAACTTTCTTCTTTTATCAACAAAAAAATGAATCGAAAAATATTACAAACCCTTGACTGAGAATAGGGCTCACCAAGCAAAAAAATTTTGAACACCTAACTCCCAATGCCTTTGAATGATCATGAAAAATCCTTTTATCTCAAGGATTGCAATAACCACTAATGATCATTCAAAGCAACAATTTCAAAACTACCTAACTCAACAAAAAGAATGAAAGCTAGACAAGACAGGCTCCAAGCGCAAGGCTAGTCAGATCAAATATAATCATCAAATTTTGCAACAGATCCAACCTTGTACCAGCCCAAGGACACAAAAATTCACGTTGGAACAACCACCAGGACCTTCCTCATAAAATCTCACCCACAACCAAGCTGGAACGATAAAAAATGGTCTTACAATATGGCTTCATTCGGCGCACTGTCTCCAAACCCTGCAAAAACAATTTGAAATTGAAAAACAATGGATACACACTCCAATTTAAAATGCAATCATAGATTAAAAAATTTCCTGATAGATTAGGTGGCTCATGTTAATCTTCACAACAGTCACAAAGCCCTAAAAAGTCCATGTCCATGCCAACAGTCAACACCAATGAAAAATGCGCACGTCAGCTCCCTCTGGCATACAGGACCCACCCTCATCAGCGCCTCTAAAAAAGGTAAAATTGATGATTGTCGCAATTTCACTGACCTTAAAGAGTATGTAGCTTAGCTCAATGGTATAACAACAACCGTGAGATCTCAAAGATCTTTAACCATTCGAAGACACAGGCCCCACTGACAAGATCCAACACATCACCTTGTGGACCAATGAGAAGATGCCATTTAAGTACACCATGGCACATAAAAACCAATTGGAAATTGGACCCACCTTAATACTGCCACCTAAGAATAAAGTAACATCAATGGCTGGTGTAATATCTCAAAGCTTTGACACATCTCATGAGAACTTATGCCAACCGTTGATCAACTACAGATGTCAGAACCCTCTGAGTCTCAGAAAATCAGGTCCCACTGACATCATATCTAGTCATTCACCCATGGACCAATCAGATACTGCCAAATCAACACACCTGGCAAGTGGACCTACTTTAAAAAGAAAGGCAACGTCATAAAGGAAATTGACGGTAGTCGCAAGATCGCATGCCTCTAACACATTCTATGCACTTTTATGACAATAATAGGATGAAAATGGTGTCAGGAGACCAGGGGCCCAGGAAATACTGAAGCTGAAACATTAGGAAAATCAAGGCGCAGGACTTAGGAAATATTAAAGGGGAGACCTAGGCATAAAAATTAAAGGGGCCCGAAAAATTAAAACCTTAGTCGCAAGATCGCATAACATGAAAAAGGCTCATGTGATCATGTGACAAAGCGGTCAATTTTTTAGCACATGTGCTATTTAGGACTTTAGTGGCTTGAAAAATTAACATAAAATTAGAACAAGGCCAGGGCACACTAGGGTTTTTTCATGGTAATGGCTAGATTTTTGAGTTTTTGCCTAGGGTTTAGCCAGGAAATGGGAGAAAAAGACTGTAGAGGCACAAAAATAGGATGAAACCATGGAAAAATTTTACTTGTGCTAACAGAATCTTTTCTCCTTTTGAGTAGATTTCCCTAATTTGAGATAATTTCATTTGTGAGACTTAGAAGAATTTACAGACTAGGTGACCAAAATCTTGAGGTACTTGCGAATGCAACTGTGGGGTTTTATTATGCAATATGTACAAATGCTAGTGAATGCAATATTTACAAGGTGACCTTCTAGGCATGCGATTGACTTGGACTTTCAATGGTGCATGTTTACCAGGTTTTCACCAATTGAATGGATCTTTCTCTTTTTTTTTTTTTTAAAACCTTTTCTCTTTTTTTGCTACCAAGGTGCCTATTTGCTAGGTTTTCACCAAGGCACTTTTTTTTAAAAAAAAATTTTGTTTGTATTTTTCTCTTTTTTCAACTTTTTTTTTCATATCATCAAGGTGCCTATTTTCTAGGTTTTCACCAAGACAACATCTTTTTGAAGATCATATATGAATGTTTTTTCTTTCTTCATGCTCAATTTTTCACTTTTTTTTTTAATCTTTTTTGCTTTTCAAATATTTTTGATATTTTCAAGATCTCTTTTGACTATGTATGGTAAATATGATACTTCCCATCTGATACTCTTTATACTCTTTCATCTACCTCATGTATAGAACCTCTTTATATGTATGTTATTAATAGGTTCTTGTAGCTCTTCTCCATCACAATCTGCTAATTTGTAGGTGCCGGTCCCAAAATTTTCAATAATGATAAATGGTCCTAACCAGTTTGCCTCCCATTTTTCCTTTCTTTTCCCTTTATGCTTGATTCTTGGGATTTTCTCGCAAAACTAGGTCACCTATTTGAAATGTTCTTGAATTGATGTGCTTGTTATAAGTCCTTGACATTCTATTTTGGTATACCTTCAAATGATCAAATGCTTGTTTATGTTTCTCATCTAGGAGTTCTAGCTCTTGCAGCCTAGCAACCCTATAGTCTTCCTCACTTATCCAACCATGAAGAGATACCCTTAAGGATGGAAGTTCTACCTCCAAAGGAAAAACTACTTCTATTCGAAAGACTAAGGAAAAAGGTGGTAGCTCGTGATGGCGTTCTTATGCTTGTTCTATAAGCCCATAAGGTCGGGTTTATTTTAATGTGCCAATCTCTACCTAAATTATCCACCATTTTCTTCAATATCTTCAAGATGTTTTTATTTGTTGCCTCGACTTGTCCATTACCTTGGGGATAATAGATTGAAGATGAATGATGAATCATATGAAACTTGGTGCATAATTCCTTTAGGTCTTTATTTTGGAAATACTTTGCATTATCCATTATGATAGCATGAGGTGTGCCATATCTACAAATAATATAATTGAGGATAAACAAAGATATTTTCTTTCCCATTGTAGTTGATAAGGGTATAGATTCCACCTACTTGGTAAATTACTCCGTTGTCATGATAATGAATTTATGACCATTTGAGGATGGTAGATAAATAATGCCTATTAAGTCTAGACCCCATTGATAGAATGGACAAGGTGTTGTCATCAGATGAAGTTCTTATGTGGGCACATGTATCAAGTTTCCATGGAATTGAAACTTTCTACAAGTTTTGGCAAAGTTACAAGTGTCTTTCTCTATCGTAGGCCAAAAATATCCTATCCTAAGAAGTTTCTTAGCTAGGGTTAATTTGTTTGAGTGTGATCCAAAAATTCCTTCATGGATTTCTCACAAGGCTACATTTGATTCCTCTTCTTCTAGACATCCAAGGAGCATTCCATCTAAAATCTTGTGATACAATGTTTTAGAAATTATGGTGTATCGAGCGGCTTGGTGAATGAAGCTTTTCTTTTGATTCTTGGTTTGGTCTATGGGAAGGGGTTGATCTTTCAAGTAAGTGAAAATAGGTCCATACCAAGGTGATTCATTTGTAGTTAGTGAGAAAATGGTATAAGGATGGGTAGGGTCAAACGCAGGTTGATCCACTTCTTCTACAAGGAATTCATATCTAGCACTCTGATCAAGCATTTGTAAAAGTGAAGCCAAAGTTTCCATTGCATCTACTACTTTGTTCTTTTCTCTTGGCACTTTCTCAAATGTAATAAGTATGAAGTACTTCTTAAGATTTTCTACCATAATTTTATAGGGTACCAATTTGTCATCTTTTGTCTAATATTCTTCATTAACTTGATTAATGACTAGTTATGAATCTCCATAAACCTTTAGTTCTGTCACTTTCCATTGTAATGCCAACTTGATTCCAATAACCAAGGCTTCATATTATGTTATGTTATTAGTGCATGGAAATAACAACTTATAGGACTTAGGAATAGTAGAGCCTTGAGGAGTGATTAGAAGTATGCATGCTCCTGACCCATGTTGAGTGTATGAACCATCAAAATATAGTTGCCATGTTTTTTCCTCAACACTCACAATCTTTGAATTTGGGAATTCCACTTGGATGGGATGATCATCTTGAAGTGGTGCTTTTTCTAATTGGTCAGCAATGACTTGCCCTTTGATTGATTTTCTATCAACATATTCAAGTCAAATTCACTTAACACCATAACCCACTTTGCTAACCTTCCATTTAATGTTGTTTTACTAAGTAGATACTTCAAAGGATCAATTTTAGCAATGAGCCTTATCTTGTGGGCTAGCATATAATGGCATAATTTTTGGGAAGCAAAGACTACGTCCAAGCATGCTCCTTCCTTGAACGTATAGTTCAGCTCGTATTTGACCAAGGTTCTACTTATGTTGTAAATTGCCTTTTCTTTTCATGTTTCATCTTCTTGTGCTAAAAGTGCCCCTAATGAATTCTCCGTTGCTAAAATATATAGGATCAAGGGCTTGCCTCTAATAGGTGGCATCAAGATTGGTGGGTTCATGAGATATTTCTTCAATAGATTAAAGGCTTCTTCACACTTTTCATCCCATTTGAAATTATGACATTTTTCAGCTAATTGAGAGATAAGTCTCCTGATGGATTGTATCCTTCCTTGTAGAGACCTCATTTGACTAATGTTTTTAGGTTCTTCAATCTCCATAATAGCCTTCACTTTAGCAGGATCCACCTCTATTCCCTTTGCAGATACAATCTAGCCTAGTAGTTTGTCAGATTGGACTCCAAATGATTAAGCCTTACTTTGAATTGCTCTAATCTTTCAAAAAAACTCACCAAAATAGGTAACTGTTCTTTTCTTGAGTGAGATTTAGCTAATATGTCATCCACATAATCTTGCATGAACTTATGCATCATAGCATGAAATATTGTGGTCATCTCTCATTGATAGGTCACTCTAGCATTTTTCAAACCAAAAGGCATGACATTCCAACAAAAAGTACCCCATGCACATGTAAAAGTTGTCTTATCTTGGTCTTCTAGTGCTATCTTTATCTGATTATATCTGCTAAATTCATCCATGAGTGAGAACATAGGTTGTCCTTCTATTAGGTCCACAATGACATCTATACTTGGAAGTGGGAAGTCATCTTTAGGATGTGCCAAGTTTAAGTCTCTAAAATTCATGTAGATTCTGATGGATTTATCTGTTTATGATACTGGCACTATATTTGAGATCCATTGTGCATAGTCAATGGCCTTTATAAATCCTACTTTCAATAGTTTTTCCAATTCCACCTTGACAAGTAGTGCTATATGTGGATGCATCTTCCTTAACTTTTGCTTGACAGGTTTTGCTCCTTCATTGATGTCTAGATGATGCATTATCAAATTTGGATCTAATCTTGGCATATCATCATAAGACCATGTAAATTTAACTTGTTATTCCTTAAAGAACTTGATGAATTATGTTCTTTCTTCGCTAGATAGGGATTTCGCTAGGTGGATGATCACCGGCTCAATTTCTGATCCAATATTTATCTTTTTTGTTGGCTCAATTAAGATTGGAGATCTTTCCTCATAATGTTCTGGTAGGACATCCAAAATCCCTTCCTTAGGGGCCTTAGTTAGGTTTTCACCTTTGGAAACATCCTTTATTTCTTTATTTCTTTCTTTTTGATCTAATGTTGACACAACATGGTTTTCAACACTTGATTCTTTTCCCTTTTTATTTTTTTATTTTTTTCATTTTTTCTTAGATTGAAAGTTTGGATGCTCCCCTTGATCAATTCTTCCTGATATTCCATGATAGAAGAGGGTTGAACTATGTTAAGGTATTGGGACACCACATTTTCATTCAAGAAAATTGGAAGGGTAGTTGGTTCAATAGAATTCCATTCAATTAATTCTAGGTGTATGAGAGTCAATGGGTCAATACTTGGGTTTGTTTCAATGGGGTTTAAGGCTAATACCTTGTTAGTGTTAGGATTAACAAGATAGAAATAACAATTACATGAAAATATAACTAATATTAGAAATTAATATACCACATAGAAGAGAACACAAGACACAAAGATTTGACATGGTTCACCCAATCCTTGGGCTATGTCCACCAACAATGAGTCCAATATTATTATTATCTAGTGATTACAACCTAATTACAATTTGTAATCCATTACAGCTCAATTCCACCGCAATTACTAAAATCATACATTCTGAAATCCATAACCCTAAGCCATATTATACAATATTTTTCCGCTTTAGGGTTAGAATAAATTACATGTCGGCCCCAAAAAAAATTGCTTGAACCCCGGTGAGGTCGGGAGGAAAAGTGTATAGTACTTTCCTGGATAGTACTTTCCTGATAAGTCACCACAAGCTAACAATCTCCCACTTGGTGATTGATCAGTATCCACACTAAAAAACCTCCCACTGGGAGACTGATCCTATAGCAATACCACTACCATATGAGGCTCCCACTCGATCAAACCACCTAGACTCAACTGTGCCTTTATTCTATTCAGTCTAGAAGACCAACTAAAGATGAACATGAGTTCAACTTCTCCCTTGTTACTACCTTTGTAAACATATCTACTATATTATCATTTGTATGAATCTTTTCTAGCTTTAACGTCCCATCATCCAAAATTGACCAAATGAAATGGTACCACAACTGTATGTGTTTTGTCTTTCAGTGCAAAGCATAATTCTTCACAAGATGAATGGCACTTTGGCTATTTGTATGCAAAAACTTATCCATTTGTGGATGTCCCAATTATTCCATGAAGAATTGAAGCCATATCATCTCCTCGACTGCCTCTGTAGCAGCAACATACTCTATCTCTATAGTGGATTAAGCAACCACCTTTTGTAGTCGAGAAATCCAACTCACTGCTGTCCGACCAATAGTAATAAATAACCTGTAGTACTCCACTTGCTATCTATAGCTCCTACCAAATCTGAGTCAACATAGCCTTGTATAGTAGTAGTAGAACCCCCAAAGTGTAAAAACTTACGAGATGTACCTCTCAAATATCTTAGAATCCATTTGACTACATTCTAATGCTCAATACCCGGGTTACTCATATATTGGCTAACGAATCCCACTGCGTGTGCAATATCTGGCCTAGTACATACCATAGCATACATTAAGCTCCATATAGCTGAAGCATAATGTACCTTAGACATTTTAGTCTCTTCTTCTGGTGTCTTGGGACACATATAGTTAGTCAATTTCAAATGACCAGGCAAAGGTGTCTTGACAGCTTTGGCATTCTCCATAGAGAAACGTTGCAACACCTTCTCAATATAATCAGCCTGAGATAAAGTTAGCTTCTTATTTTTCCTATCTCTGCAAATTTTCATACCAAGGATTTGTTTTTCTGCCCCCAAATCCTTCATAGAAAATGAATGTGCTAACTGTTGTTTTAACCCCTTAATGTGATCCATGTTAGACCCAGCTACAAGTATATCATCAACATATAAATATAAAATAATGTAGCTGTCATCATCCAACCTCTTAAAATAAACAAAATGGTTAGAATGAAACTGACTATATCCATGCTCATTCATAAAAGTGTTAAATTTAATATACCATTGCCGAGGTGCTTGCTTCAAGCCATATAAACTTTTCTGCAATCTAGACACCAAATTCTCCATACCCTTGACCCCAAATCCTTGTGGCTGGACCATATATATTTCTTCATCCAAATCACCATGAAGAAAAGTTGTTTTAACATCAAGCTGCTCTAAATGCAAATCTTTAGTAGCCACAATACTTAAAACAGTATGGATAGAAGTCATTTTAACAACTGGAGAAAATATCTCATCAAAATCAATACCCTTTTTCTATGCAAATCCTTTTACAACTAAGCTGGCTTTAAATCTTTTCTTACCTCCATCCTCTTTTTTTATCCTATAAACCCATTTATTCTATAAAGCCCTTTTACCTGTAGGTAACTTGCATAAAGCCCAAGTGTGATTTTTCAGCAAGGAGTCCATTTCCTCTGTCATTGTAGACTCCCACTGAATCTTTGCATCCACCTGTACAGCTTCATTATAACATTCAGGTTCACCAGCATCTATTAACAAAATAGGATACAAAGATGGAGAAAATATTTCTAGAGGTCTACTTAGCCTTGTTGACCGTCTAACATTCACTGGGGTGTGTGGTATTTATTGTTGTTGTTGTTGCAGAGCATGAGGAACTACTAGAACATCATCTTTTGGAGTATCATCTAGTACTACATAGTCATTTTATTTCTTCTCATGTTGTTGCAACAAATCTTTGCAAGGTCGGGAGGAAAAGTGTATAGTACTTTCCTGATCAGTCATCACAAGCTAACAGTTATATGGTTCATACATTGTATCATGCAAGTATATGACATGGGCTTCTTCTAAATGTTCTAAAGAAGAAAAATCAAAGTCCTCCTCACTAGACTCCTCTAGGGTTTCCACTGGATAAAATTCATATGGATTAAACCTAACATTTGATTCCTCCATAGTAGGTCACCATGAAGGAATGTAGGCTTCACCTACCCATTGATTTATCTCTATTACTATGCATGGAACATCATTTAGAATCACTTGGTTAGAACTAGATGCTTGATTTGAAATTGATTCTATTGGAAATTTGGCTGAAGTGAGTACATAGATGTTATCATTATGGAAACATATGATCCACATGAAGATTGTACAGGTCAGATAGCAAGTATGGAAGAGCGCATTGCAAATTTGTCTAAGTGTGAGACAGTGTTTTCAAAGTGTACCAAGACACAATTTTTGTTTGTGATCTTGACTAGAGTAAGTTCAGTGCTTGCGCACTTGAACATATACTTTATGATGGCTATTGATCACCCATCTTAGAGTGCAAGTTAGTACAACATGTACAGAATTAGTTATGATAGTTTTACCGAAGACAGTGTGAAGCTGACAAGACAGAATATGAAGGAAGAATTGGTAAAGAGTTAAGGGATTATTTTGTTTATCAAAATAATGACTTAAGAATATAAAGGGATGAAATCCTAGAAGTTAACTCTTAGATAATGATATATGGAAGCCAACCATGTAAAGTTATTAGCCTTAATAACTTGTATATATATGAATTTGTGATTGTAAAGAAAGTGGAGTAATGAATGTATTTTTGTGAAGCGAATGTAATAGTGATGATGCGAAGATAACAGCAACAAAGGAATATTGATGCGAGTAGAATAAGGTTATGTATCTTGACCTATTTTTATATACATTGTGTTGGGGGTTCCCTTTGATCTTCAACTTGTAGATTTATACTTGATGGATAACTTTAATATAACTTTGACTCTATCACCACTCCAAATTCTACAAGGAAGAGGGCCAATTAACAACGATCAAAAGAGATCCTCCTACACTTTGAGCCTTAATGCTCAAGTGGGTGTACCCTTGATTCACTTCTTCAAAGGAATCACAAAATAATATACAACTATACCCCTTACTAATTGATTGAAGATTTTATCATTTGAATGTGTTTTTGTGATTGATGATGATGGACTGCCTCTAGAGAAGGGATCAGTGCCTTAACCAGGGCAAAGAGTCACTTGATAACATATATCAACCAAACCTTAACTCAAACACACATGAACTCAGAGTAAGTGCTTTGCCTATTACTCCCCTCACTCCCAAACATGATCATCAAATTCCAACCTAATAATGAACTCACTGAAATCACCCTAAAGGCTTTAATCCTAACTTTGTTAGGAACTCCAAGATGATCTCACAATAATCTTTGTTTACCATATGCTAATCCACTTTGTGACCTTAACATATATGAATCCACAATCAGAAAAAGAAGACAATCAGAGATTTAAGACATGAATTCAAGTGTATTCTCATTAATTTTTAGAATCAATACATTACCAAGACAACAAAATGCCAAAGAAACAGACCGAAGATCCAGGCTCTCCTTACTCAGTATAATACCATCAACAACAACCCTTACAAAATAAAAAATGCTGCAATATATACCACCACTAGTCACCTTGGAATCCTCAAAGAGAATGCATCAAGCTTTGGGTGACTAGGGTTAGGGTTTCGCCCACTAAACCCACTGAAAATGGTCACAAAATAAATGTAGGGGAAGAAAACTAGGAAACCAAGAGAAAGAAAATCCCAGAGTGATTCCAATCATGAAAAATCTCACTGAGAAGGTACTAAGAATCACAAAAAGGCCCAAAATGTCAACCCTTTCAGCCACCTGCAACACGCCTTGAGCACAAAACCACATGGTACAGATCTCTGCAGACTATCATGGCACACCCTGGACCACACTGCAACAGCAAGCACCACCAAACAAATCAAATATGGCCATGATATAATTCAATTTTAGTCCTTCTGGTCATAGGAAACCCTCTGCAAATTCAAATTTGAAAAACAACGGCTACTTTATGGCGCTTGCAGTAAATCGACGGTCATATTTTAAAATCAGATCAACTTTAAGTCATGGCCGTTCGATTCCTCCCTTTCGTGGTCTTTATGATTTTTCACTTAATAAGACCCTAGCCAAACTTAGTGAATTCATGACTAAAGGAAACCTCCAAGTTGTAGAATACTTTGCATCTCTGCCAAATAGTTTAGCGATTATGTGAACGCTTGTTCACTGAACCACTAAAACATTTAGAGAACTGTTGTCTTTCTTCATGAACAGGCAAAACCTTTTAGAATTTTTCGGGCTGCCAAAACTTTATCAGGACCGCTAGACTTTAGACCCCCACCTAGGCTCACTTTATGCCACTTGTCATCATGCCATTCACTGCTCATGCCCAGTCACCACTGAAAAAGGACCCACCACAAAGCTTCCCCCTTTAGTGAAGATTGATAGCCATCGCTACACCGCTGACTTATCCATTGTGCAAATTTTATCAATGGTATCAGGACAACCATTAGATCTTGCAGCGTATTAACTCCCTTGAGATCGGTGGACCCACTAAAAATTCCAACTCAGCACACCTAGACCAATGAGAACATGCCCAAGTTAGCACCACCTACTAGAGGACCCACCCTTGTCAGCCATTTGAGAAAAGAAAGATCGACGACCAGCGTAAGATCTCAAACCTCTGACATATTTCATGAGAACTTACGCCTGTTGTTGATCCTTTGTAGATGTCAGGACCCTCTGACAACTCAAAAACTAGGTCCCACTAACAAGTGCCAACACACAAAATTGTGGACTAGTCAAAAACTACCAACTGTACCTAAGTGTTATTTCAGACCCACCTTTATCCCCGACATGAACTCCTGGAGGATCAGATGAATGGCGCAAGATGTAAAGGCCCCAAAAGATTATATGTGCTTACATGTCATCCGTTGATCTGGAATCTTAGCCGATACCATAGAGCGTGACCCCACCGTGCTGCATAGGATACTCCAACGAATCAAGGACCACCATGTCACAGAATCTGATAGAAGGACATACAATTTCTTCATTCATTCTGACAACCCTGCCACTTCACTATTTCCTTTGGCCAATAGGGAGATTCCATGTGTGCTTACCTGGCAGTGGACCCATCTGCAGAGAAAGGAAATGTCATGAAAGAGAAACAATGGTCGTCGCAAAAGAGCAAGCCTCTAACAAAACCATGGCACTTTCACGACAACCATTGGATCAAGATGGTGTTAGAGTCAGGCCAAGGAAAACATTAAGCCATAACATAAGAAATAATTAAAACATAGTACTTAGGCTTTTAAGGAAAAATTTAGGCATAGAGGACTTAGGAAAATAAAGGCCACCATGGGTAGAAACTTAGGAAAAATTAAAAGGGACCCCGCCGAACACGAAGACCTAACCACTGAACAACTTAAAGGACTTTAATTAGCACATGCAGATTAGGATTTTAAGTGACCCAAAAAGTTAACTTGAAATTAGAACAAGGCTAGGGCTTTACAAAGGGTTATCATACCAACGGCTAGTTTTTCAAATTTTTGAACTAGGGCTAATGCCAGAGACCAAGAGAAAAGGGCTAGAGCCATGAAATTTTTTGCACGTGCTAATAGTGGCTCTATCTGGGGATGTATGCCTCCTACAGGCATAGCAAGGACTTAGAATCACTGGTTAAAATAACACCATCCCACTGGAGAACTTGGCAACAAAGAGCAACAGGACCAAAACCCTACAGACCAGGACAAAACAGGACAGGGGCAAACAACTTATTTACAAAATTTACAAAATGTACAGACCTAACTACTATTCATCGAAAAAAGAATACTTCAATTAAAGTGTCTCTTCAAGAATTGTCCATGAACTGGCAATTCCTGAACTTCACCATTTAATTCCTTGACAATGTATGAATCTTGGCCCCATTTCTCATGAATTAGATATGGCCCTAGCCAGATGGGATCAAATTTACCATGTTTTCCTTTATCCTCTAGCCTAGCATTCCAAATTAACACCAAATCACCAGACTCAAACTTTCTATCAACAGTCTTCTTATCATACAAATTCTTAACCTGCAACTGTAATTTGGCATTTCTTGCAACTGACTCTCTCCTGATTTCATCCAACCTAATGAGGTCCTCAATTCTCAACTACATTTCATCATCTATGTCATCATCATATAAATGAACAAATTTATACATTTCCAATAAGTTATTCTGAGGCATCCTTGCATGTATTCCATATACTAAGTCAAAAGGTGCACAACCAATTGCCTTCTTCACAGTTACCCTATCAGCCCATAGAGCTAATGGCAGCTTTGAATTCCATGCTCTCTTATTCTTTTCAGGAATCCTCTTTAGAATTTTAATCAAACTCTTATTAGTAGATTCTGCCTGTCCATTTCCTTGTGGATGATAAGGTGAGGAATTAGAAATTTGAATTCCCAAACCTTTGCAGAATTCCTTGTATTCAGCAGACCTGAAGCACATGGCATTATCACTTACTAATCTTTCAGGGCAACCAAACCTTGTAACAATGTTATTCAATAGAAAATCAATTACCACCTTACTAGTTGCATTTCTTGTAGGTATAGCCTCTATCCACTTTGTAAAGTAATCAGTGGCAACTAAAATCCATGAGTGTCCTCCACTTGACTTGTTTGTTATCTCCCCTATAAAATCAATTCCCCATTGTTGGAAAGGAGCTTGAACTTCTACTGGTTTTAATGGCACATTACCTAAAAATTTAAGCTTACCAAAGAACCTTTGACAAGCATCACACCTCCTTACCAACTGTTCTGCATCCTTGAAGATTGTGGGCCACTAGAATCCTACTCTCAAGATTTTATGAGCAGTTTTTTTACCCATATAATGCCCACCACAAACTCCCTCATGCATCTCCTTTAACAACTTGTTAGACTGATCTTCATCTACACATTTCAAAAGTATGCAATCCAAATTCTTTCTATACAATTTACATTTCACAATTACATACTTGATGGCCTATAATTTTAATGTCCTTTTCTAATTATCATTCATTCCTACTAGACATTTCATATTTCTCAAGTAATAGATGATATCTTTATACCAGATACAATCATCCATATCACATGCATAATCAATTTCAGAATGATTTACCTGATTAGCATCAAGATTAGATTGGGCCATTAGTTTTTCCAATCCCTATCCTCTAACCAACTTAGTAATCTGGACATCAACATTGAATTCTTAGATCCTATTGATCCATCTGCATCTTCTCCCAGACACCTCTTGCTGTGAGAAAATATCCTTCACAGCTGCACTTGGCACAAAAGCAATCACAACTGCCCCCATCAAGTAACACCTAAAAGCCTTGATTGCCTTCACAAGTGCATATGCTTGTTTCTCATTGATGTCATACTTCAATTCAGTAGCCTACAAAGATTTACTGAAAAATGCAATAGGCTACTCAAAACCATCCTTATTCTTTTGTAACAACACTGCAGCAATAGTGTGAAAAGATGCAAAGGAAAAGATGTGCATTGGGACATTATAATCAAGTGCTTTAAGCACTAGTGCATCTTTGATAGCCTACTTGATATTTTTGAAAGCCTCATCAGGCTCACCCTCCCAATTGATTGCAGATCCCTTCTTCAACATCTTAAAAATAGGTCTAGTAACCTCTGCAAAATTTATCACAAACCTCCTCAAGAAATTGACCAAACCAAAGAAGGACTGAATTCCTTTAACATTCTTTGATCTCTAAATTTTATCAATGGCTGCTACCCTCTCAGGGTCAATTTTAACTCCTTGCTTCCCAACTACGTGGCCAAGCAACTTACCTTAAGTGACACCAAAAGAACATTTCCTTTGGTTTAATGAAATGCCAAATTCCAAAGCCCTTAAAAATATTTTCTCTAAATGAATACAGTGGTCTTCTTCCTTCTTGGAATAGGCAGTTAAATCATCTTGATATACAACAAGGAAATCATTGATAAAATTTGAAAAGGAAACATCCATTGCCCTCTAAAAAGTAGCACCAACATTTGTGAGACCAAAAGGCATTCTCACATAAACATATGTCCCCCAAGGTGTAGTAAAAGCTATCTTGAATTACTTTGATTCTTTGACAATGACCTGATTGTAACCAGAGAAACCATCCATCATAGACATCAATTCTGATTTGGTTACTCTTTACAACATAGCTTCCATATTGGGCAGACAATAGTTATCCTTTAATGAGCTAATGTTCAAATTCTTGAAATCCACACAAAGCCTGATGTCACCATTCTTCTTTCTCACAGGAACAAGATTTGAAACCCAAGAAGAGTGCCTTATAGGCTTGATAATTCTAGCATCTCTTAGCTTCATTAACTCTTCTTGCATCTTGGGTGCCAAAGTAGGATTAATAGGCCTTTGTTTTGGCCAGAAAGGTTTAACATCTTCTCTCAATGGAATAATATGCTTAAACAAATCTTCTCTTTAAACCTTTAGGTCATCATATGACCATGCAAAAACATGCCTGAATTTTCTTAACAATTCAATCAAAGATTTCTTTACCTTTTGAGATATATCTCTACCAATGTATACTTTCTTAAGTGCTTCATGTGTTCCAAGATTTATCTCCTCTAGATCAGCATGATCTTCTCTTTTGATATTCTTTTAAACTCTATCCTGGTTGTCAAAGACTTTCTCCAAAACAACAAGCCCCTTGGGCACCTTGTTAGTTCTAAGCTGAATGACCTCATTGCCAAAGACAACCTCCCTTCCTTCCACTGACTCAACCAAGGCTGAACAATGAAATTCCTAACCATGATACTAATCTTCACAACTCATAAACTTCAAGATATCATTATCATCATCAAAAACTTGCCAATTTTCAATATTATTTGGTATACTAGGCCTAGTCCGAATCTTAACTTTAGAAATACCAGCAAAATTAATATCAGTGGGATTGATTGCAATATTAGCTAACAAGTCATCCATCTTATTGTTACTCCTATCCTTCCACTCAATATTGAAGGCATCAAAACATTCAATCAAATCCCAAACTACATTCCTATATTGTTTCAACCTCTTGTTCTTGGAAGCATATACTGACCTGACTTGGGACACCACCAACTTAGAATCACCAACAACACTTATGCATGTAATACCATGCTTTTGTGCCAACCTTAGTCCTAACAACAATGCCTCATATTCTTCTATGTTGTTGGTACAAAAGAAATTCAATGTGAAAGAAAATTTGTAGGTTCTTCCATCAGGAGAAATAAGTAAAATACTTTCTCTTGCTCCATCTTTGCAATTTGCACCATCAAACTACATTACCCACAAATCACCCTTCATAGAATTAATACTTACCTCAACAGAGATAGGTGACAAAATAGGTTTCTTCCCAAATACAGGGATCTCTGCCCTAAAAGCATTAATATCAGTATCCACAAAACATGTAGTTTCATTGTCAATATTCCTCTCAATCATGTGGCATAGTCTTGTCTCTCGATCAATCTTGACAAACTGGTCATCAATCTTGAAAGTGGCATAGGACAGATCACATTGTAAACTTCCACCCATGGCAGCACTCCACCTTCTAGATAGCAGCATCCCATAATGAGGAGGGATGTCCACCACCAAAAAACTCATTGTTAACTCTTTCTCTGGATATGTTGCCAACCTATATGGCATTGTATTGATAGTCCCAATAACTAGTACTTCCCTCTGATCCATTGCACAACATCTGCCTTGAACTGTATCAACTTTAAGGCCCAACTTCTCCATGATTTTAAAAGGAATGACAATATTAGAGGCACCACTATCAATCATACAATTTATTAGTTTCAGTCCATTCACAAGAACACTTAAAAAGAATGGATCAATTTTTTCAAGGCTAGCATTGATAGAACTGTCCAAATATATAAGAGGAATTTGAGATACAATCCCCTAAGCAGAAACACCTTTCAAAGCTTTATCCTAAGATCCATTTCATGCAACATCATTGTTATGAACATTATCTACCCATGCAATAGCTCTATCTTTGTGTTCAGGGATCCTCAAAAATTCTGACAATGGAACCTTAACTTTAATTTGAGATAATACAGATAACATATCAATAGGAGTAGAGGAAGTAATCTCAATCTGCACTGCCCTAATATCCTTTTGTTTGTCTGATACATTAGGTGTATTGGCCACCCTCATTTTTTCAATCTTAGCCATTGTGTTAACTGGCTTCTCAATCTGACTAGAAAATCTTTCAACTCCAACTCCCTTAGTCTCACAATTCTTACCTTTTACATTCTTGAATTTCACAATGTGATCACCTTTCAATTTGTTCTCATTAGGCTCTCCAGAGTTGGTACTCTTTATAAACATTCCTGCAGCTTTGTCATTTGTATTCCTTGCCACCATGCCTCTAGTTTGCACTTGGGAAATGATTTCTATAGTAATCCTATCCATCTCTTCTCTAGAAGGTCTTCTTAAATTTATTGGCTCAGAAGAAGAGTTCATGTTACATGTCTTTCTATCAATATCTTCACTATCAGAAAATACTTCTTGATGAAAAAGGGCCTGATTGTGTCTCTTCACATTTACATCTACTTCTTCATCCAAATCAAAATCATCTTCATACCCTAGATATGAAGTAGCCATGTTGCATCCACCATCATCTTGATCTTCTTCTTGATCTATCTCCTCATTGCCACAATCTTGATTTGCAGCCATAGAATGTGCAACTACACAATGCTCTATAGAATGAGGGGATTGGCATGCAACACACCAAGGTATGTCCTCCATGACATTTATTGAAGTTTTTTGTAGAGGGTCAGGGACACCTCTATCATTTTTACCTCTTGCAATAGGGACAATAGGCTTTCCATCCTTCCATTGGGTGTTGTAGGGGTAGTTCTGCAATCTATTTTGCTTATTGAAATTGTTGTTGAATTGAGGCCTCTCATTGGTAGGAGCACTAATGTTCCTATTTGTAGGTGCCTTCAAATATTTTAATGCATTGAGCACCTTATCCAATTTATCTTCTTCTTTCCTCCTAGTTCCAACATTCTTATCATTTTCTTTTTTGTATTTCTTGTCCCCAAACAACTTAGGGTCATCTCTCTTTCCACCCAACTTCCCTGATATCTTCATATTGTTCTCAATATTGATAGCAATCCTAAAAGAATCTCTAAGAGTTCTTAGTTCTTTGTCCCTCAACAAGTATCCCATCTTTCCATCAAATGCATTGAATTATGTAGTTAGAAAAACATTGTCATCTAACCACATAACTTGGAACAACTTATGCATACCCTTCTGAAATCTCATGTTGAATTCAGCTTTAGACTCATTCTGGTTTTTTGTTATGGTATTGAATTCATTCAACATGAAGCTAGCATTAGGCCTATCACCATACTACTCTTTAAAACATCTCTTAAAGGAATCCCAAGTATCAATACATTTATCAGGAAGTCTCTTAAACCAATCTCTAGCATCCTCCATTAGAGATCAAACAAACAATTTCATGACTACATCCTCATGCTCTACCTCATAATCATTAAGCATATCAACAAATAACTTAAGATGCTCCTCACAACTAATAGCATTATTACTAGCAAACTTAGGTACCTTATCTCTTATATCACTTGGAAAAGCATTCGGGTAACCAGGAATTCCAACAAAACTAATTTGCCTATAACCTTCTAATTGCATAGATCTTCTTTGAAAACTTGAACTAGTGTTAACCCTAGGATCAACATTTGCATTTACATTTCCATCTTCTTGTGCATTTGACTATTGTCTAGGATCAGCACCTATCCTAGCAGATGAAGAAGGAATTGAACTAGTAGCATTACTAAGTGAAATAGTAGTAGTCATAGATGGCATACCTAGTTTAGTAGTAGATGGGCCAAGAGCATTTGTAGATGAAGCTTTCAAGAACTAGATCTTTCTTCTCTTTTCTGCAATGGAAGCTTCAATTTCAGCCTTTTCTAATTCTCTTGCAAGGTCCTCATCTTCTTTTCTTCTTCTTTCTATCTCTGGCTCCTTATTTGAATTGGGTGGTGGGACCCTTGGTATTGTCAATGATCTACTTTTTTGATGTCCCACCATCTTCTGCTTTCCTTTCTCACCAATGGCAATAGTAGGCCTAGTGATCTCATGGCCATCTTTATCTTTAGGGAGGGAAGCATAACTTTGAACCTATCTAACCATAGGACCCTCCTTATCAAATTCATGATCTTGCAATAAGTGCTCTTGCTCACTCCTCAAAGCCTCAACATCACCAAAAACATCATGTTGCAAAGTCTTAGGAGCAGAAGCAAGCATCTTGTTTCTCTCCTTCATTTCATTAATCTTTCTAAGGAGAGACTTTCTTTCTATTAAAGCATTTACCTTTTCAGATTCTCTCTCCTCTTGCAACCTCTTATGTATGGCATCGTGCTCTACCAAATACAACCTTAGTGCATTTAAATCATCTGGGTCTACCATAATGTCATCAAAACCTGATGAGACATCCATATTAGTAATATTTTGATATGTGAAGTGGACTTGCCTTAGTCTCATGGGTTCCCTTTTGAAATTATCTTCATCAAGATCTAAATCAATCTCCAAACCCATCTCTCTAGCTTGTTCATCTTGACCTGCAGGTAATGGACCCTTGTCTTGAAATACAGCCTCTGGGGTATCATAAAATCTATCCTCAGAGGGACCACCATCTGATCTAGAAATTCTATCTTGTGAACCTTCCTCACTTGAGGAAACATGTGGTGCTCTTCCTCTAGTATTTCTTTGTTCTCTCATGGGAGCACTAGTAGACTCACCATTCCTTCTAATCCAACTCTTCTTCTCCTATCTAGGTAATTGTTCCAGAGTGACCTCCAGATTCTTTCTAACAAAGGACCTAGTATTCCTTCTCTTGTCCATGATTTACAATATGAAACTGGTTCTAACCTCTTGAGTCACCACCCACCTAGATGGGAAATCTTTAAACTGAATATAACAGGAAAACAAGAGTATTATTTGAAAACTTTTATCTCTAGTTTCTCCCTAGTAGAGTCACCATTTTTTTGGGGACTCAGATGGGTAAATCAATCTGGTCAACAAAAGATTTTGAATATAATAACATAACCTCAACTAGAGATCCTAACAGATATACTTCTTTGTTGTTCTCCCCAGTAGATTCGCCATTTTGTTGGGGGTTCCCTTTGATCTTCAACTTGTAGATTTATACTTGATGGATAACTTTAATATAACTTTGATTCTACCACCACTCCAAAGTCTACAAGGAAGAGGGCCAATTAACAAGGATAAAAAAAAATCCTCCTACACTTTGAGCCTTAATGCTTCGGTGAGTGTACCCTTGATTCACTTCTTCAAAGGAATCACAAAATAATATACAACTATACCCCTTACTAATTGATTGAAGATTTTATCATTTGAATGTGTTTGTGTGATTGATGATGACGGACTGCCTCTAGAGAAGGGATCAGTGCCTTAACCAGGGCAAAGAGTCACTTGATAACATATATCAACCAAACCTTAACTCAAACACACATGAACTGAGAGTAAGTGCTTTTCCTATTACTCCCCTCACTCCCAAACATGATCATCAAATTCCAACCTAATAATGAACTCACTGAAATCACCCTAAAGGCTTTAATCCTAAGTTTGTTAGGAACTCCAAGTTGATCTCATAATACTCTTTGTTTACCATATGATAATCCACTTTGTGACCTTAACATATATGAATCCACAATCAGAAAAAGAAGACAATCAGAGATTTAAGATAGGAATTCAAGTGTATTCTCATTAATTTTCAGAATAAATACATTACCAAGACAACAAAATGCCAAAGAAACAGACCGAAGATCCAGGCTCTCCTTACTCAGTATAATACCATCAACAACAACCCTTACAAAATAAAAAATGCTGAAATATATACCACCACTAGTCACCTTGGAATCCTCAAAGAGAATGCATCAAGCTTCGAGTGACTAGGTTTAGGGTTTCACCCACTAAACCCACTGAAAACGGTCACAAAATAAATGCAAGGGAAGAAAACTAGGAAACCAGGAGAAAGAAAATCCCAGTGATTCCAATCATGACAAATCTCACTGAGAAGGTACTGAGAATCACAAAAAGGCCCAAAATGTCAACCCTTTCAGCCACTTGCAACATGCCTCGAGCACAAAACCACATGGTACAGATCTCTGCAGACTATCATGGCACACCCTGGACCACACTGCAACAACAAGCACCACCAAACAAATCAAATCTGGCTGTGAAAGCATTCAATTTTAGTCCTTCTGGTCATAGGTAACCCTTTGCAAATTCAAATTTGAAAAACAATGACTACTTTATGGTGCTTGCAATAAATTGACAGTCATATTTTAAAATCAAATCAACTTTAAGTTGTGGCCGTCTGATTCCTCCCTTTCGTGGTCTTTATGATTTTTCACTTAATAAGACCCTAGCCAAACTTAGCGAATTGGTGACTGAAGGACACCTCTAGGTCATAGAATACTTTGCATCTCCACTAGATAGTTTAGCAATTACATGAATGCTTGTTCGATGAACCGCTAAAACATTTAGAGAACTCTCATCTTTCTTCGCAAATGGGTGAAACCTTTTAGAATTTGTCGAGCCACCAAAACTTTATCAGGACTACTAGAATTTAGACCCCCACCTAGGCCCACTTTATGCCACTTGTCATCATGCCATTCACAGCTCATGCCTGGTCACCACTGAAAAATGAGCCACCATAAAGCTTCCCCATTTAGTGAAGATTGACGGCCATTGCTACACCGCTAACTTATCCATCATGCAATTTCTATCAATGATATCATGACAACCGTTAGATCCTGTAGCATATTAACTCCCTTGAGAATGGTGGACCCACTGACAAGTCCAACTCAGCACACCTAGACCAATGAGAAAACACCCAAGTCAGCACCACCTGCTAGAGGACCCACCCTCATTAGCCATCTGAGAAAAGCAAGATCGACGGCCAGCGTAAGATCTCAAACCTCTGACATATTTCATGAGAACTTACGCCCATCGTTGATCCTCTGTAGATGTCAGGACCCTCTGACAAGCTGGAAACTAGGTCCCACTAACAAGTGCCAACACACAAAATCATGGACCAGTCAAAAACTGCCAACTGTGCCTAAGTGTTATTTTGGACCCACCTTTATCCTTGACATGAACACCTAGAGGATCAGACAAATGGTGCAAGATTTGAAGGCCCCAAAAGATTCTATGCACTTACACGCCAGCCATTGATTTGGAATCTTAGCCGATACCACAGAGCATGACCCCACTGTGCTACATAAGATACTCCAATGACTCAGGGACTGCCATGTCACAGAATCTGACAGACGGACATACAATTTCTTCATTCATTCTGACAACCCTGCCACTTCACTATTTCCTTCGACCAATAGGGAGATGCCATGTGTGCTTACCTGTCAGTGGACCCATCTGCAAAGAAAGGCAACGTCATGAAAGAGAAACAACAGTCATCACAAAAGCGCAAGCCTCTGACAAAACCATTGCGCTTTTGCTACAACAGTTGGATCAAGATGGTGTCAGAGCCGAGCCCAGGAAAACATTAAGCCAGAACATTAGAAATAATTAAAACATAGGACTTATGCTTTTAAGGAAAAATTTAGGCACAGAGGACTTAGGAAAATAAAGGCCACTGGGGGTAGAAACTTAGGAAAAATTAAAAGGGACCCTGTCAAACATGAAGACCTAACCACTGAACAGCTTAAAGGACTTTAATTAGCACATGTAGATTAGGATTTTAAGTGACCCAAAAAGTTAACTTGAAATTAGAACAAGGCCAGGGCTTTACAAAGGGTTATCATACCAATGGCTAGTTTTTCAAATTTTTGAACTAGGGCTAATGCCAGAGACCAGGAGAAAGGGGCTAGAGCCATGAAATTTTTTGCACATGCTAACACATTGTATATTACTTGTTTGGGCAATGGGCTCATCTGGTAATTAGATTTTGTTTTGACAACTCCTAATAGGGTTGAGGCTTCTAACAAGGCCTATAGTCCCTTAATCAGGACTGATACACTATAAGCTTGTAATAGACTCCTAACAGGGTCAATATCCTTAACAATATACTTTTGATTAGTGGATCTTTTTGGGTACCATCCCCACCGGGGTTTTCCCTTGGCTAGGGTTTCCTCGAGAACAAATAATGTGTTATGAGTTCTTTGATGTTATTGCTATGCATGTTATTTAGTTTCTTATGTTATGCATGTGTAAAGATAATATGTTATATCCATAACTGGGAAAAAGTAAAAGTTTGTGAAATACTGATTCACCCCCCCTCTCAGTATTTCCTATTTCTAACAATTGGTATCAAAGCTTAGTTACTTAGAGAAGAATCATTCAAGGAAAGCCTAGCAGCTTGAGTAAGATCTCTATGGATATGGATCAACTACAAAAGAATCTTGAAAAAGCTCTTGGATAGATTGATATGCTTACTGATGAAAGAGATACTCTGAAAAGGAAATATGATGATGCAAAGAACCTTATTGAGAAACTAAAAAACAAGGTAGAAGATCTGAAATCTGAAAAGGAATCTAAAATTCTTATTGAAGATTGTGATGACAATTTAGAAAAAGAAAATGTGATCCTTAAGCATGAACTGAAGATAGAAAATATGAAGCTTAGTTTGAAAGATGAAAATGACAAAAATGAAGCAAATCTAAGATCTGAGAATGAAAGGTTGAAGATTGAGAATGAAGAATTAAGATCTAAACTTGGAAAAGTAACATCTGAATTTGAGAAAGTCAATTTGCAGCATGCAGTACTTGAGAAATAAAATAAGATTGTGAAAGGTGAATTGACTCAATCCAAACAACTTGAAAGGCTATATTCAAATAGTGAGAAGATTGATGAACAATTATCTTTTGGGAAACCATCCTATGATAAGACTAGACTTGGATTTAATATATTTAGAACAAATGATGAAAGCAAGGAACCAGATTTGAAAGAATCTGAAAGCATAGATGAGAAGAAGTTAGATGAGATCAACAAATTTGAAGACACACCTGAAGGAGAAGACACACCTAAAGAAGAAGAATCACCAAAGCAAGAGGAATCACCCAAAGGTATGCAAAGAGAATTCAAAGGTAGATGTTTTGGTTTTAATACTATTGGTCACATGAAGAGAGATTGCACAGGTAAACAATTTAAACCTCTTAATGGTTATTGTTATAATTGTCATGGTTTTGGACATAGAGATATTCAATGTAGAAAAACTAAAGTTATTGAGAATAGTTATGGTAGTAGAATGTTTAGGAATACTAACAATGCAAATAAAAGACCTATTGAAGATATGAACAGAAGAAATGGAGTAGTATGTTATAAATGCAACAAGATTGGACACATTGCTAGAAACTACAGATCACAAATAAATCAGCACGGACCAAGATATGGGAACAATAGAATTGTTTGTCAGATATGTAACAAGGTTGTACATACAACAATGTTTTATAGAATGAACAATGGAGTTTTTCATCCTAACCCTAACCCTAGAAATCATGCAAGAAGGAATGAAGATATAAATAACAGAAAGAAAGGTTGCTGTAGTAATACAGATGAAGTAAAGATTGTTAAAGACATAGATCAAGGAGACATATTCAACATTGAAGGTAATCAGAAAGGTGAAGTATCAAGTGGTAAGAATGAATCCTTACCTGACCTATCTTTAAGCACTTAAATTATGTAAATTGTAGTAGATTAGGAACTTCGAATTAGTGTAGAAGTAGATTTTTGATGAATTAAGTCTTGCATAGTTAATGGAAGGTAGTTTATGATGTGCTAATGCTATGGTTAAGAGCACAAAAGAAAATATTATGTTTTGCGAGATCGCAAGAAGTTTTAAGTTTTGCAGGTTAACAGAAATAGCTTTTTGGAAAAGAAGCGACAAAAGAATTGAATGTGATGTCAGACTTAAGTAAGATTCAAGTGATAAAAGGTTATGATCAAATTTATTTGATTGTTAAAGAAAATTGAAGTGTTTGGGAGAGAAAAGAACAAATATTGGAAGTATTTTGCAGTGATTTGGTGAAAGATTGAAGCGTCGAATCTGCAAAAGCCCTAAATCATGAATTTGAGGTATTTATCTTGATAGATCTTTGAATCGGTATAAGAGATTAGAAGTAAATCATGGATGTATCCTTAATTCACAATGTCAGAGATAAGAATAGACCTAGATTGAAGAAAGAACCAGTAGAACCCTTGGAAGATGATCCTAGGTTAGCATTATCATTCGTACCAGATGGAGTTTTGCATTTGGAAAATGTGAGAAGTTATCTTGGATGCAAGTTAGAAACCCTGAGTGATAGTGAATTTACAAGTGAGTATCAAAAGATTTACAATCAAGATATGTCATTGAAACAAGGATATGAACATTTGAAAGATAATCAGATTGTTAAGTATGCTTTGAAGTATGATTTTGATGATGAAGAATGCACTAAAATTATTTTGAGCAGAATTCATAATGGGAAGTTTTGGCTAGAAGATAGAGTAATAGAAATTACTACTGATTTGATTCATGATGTAACTAGATTATCTAAATCTGGTGCTATTCCCTTAAATGAGAAGAATATGAGGAAAATAGTTATTGATAATGTGTGTGAGTGATTTACACCTTCATGAAATAACAAGATTTAAAGAGAATTCACACTATTCAAAGCAAACTAACCTAAATAATGCACAAATTAATCTAAATATCTCATGGTTCTCTAAATTGAAGTAGTAAGTGAGGCTCTCAGCTACAAATCCTCACTAGTGACACTCTAATTATGAGAATTGAACTAAGAATGATATGCAAACTAGATCTAATTATCAAATTCTAGCTCTATTTGATAAGAAATCTACAAAATGATCAACAATTAAGCTAATTATCAATGAAAATTGCTAAGTGAGTGGTGTAGATGCAAATTGCAAGAGCTTTGCTGCAATTCAAAGATATGGAGTGGATGAATTATGCCTCAAAATGCCTTCTATTTATAAGATTTTCCCAAGGGTAGGGGGTAGAGTGAGATAACCATGGTTATGCTTGGGTAAGGTCAATTGGCTTTTCTTTGTCCATAAATGGGGGGACAAACATTTAAATGGTTTCAAAAGGTTGGACCATTTCAACAAAAGTGAGTGATTTGTGTCCATTTTGTCTCTTTTTTCCTTCATTGAGAGAATTTATGATTTATTAATTAATTAAAGTAATTAAATTTAGCCATGAAGGGTAAGAGGTTCATTTTGATTTTTCATTTCAACAACTATGTCATTAATTGAATTTAATCAATTTCATAGTGTTTTTCCCCTTTTCAAGCTTTATTTAATCATTTAATCATTTAATTGAATTTTCCTTTGATTTGAATTGCCTTTGTTCCATTTATTGATTTTTCGTGCTATTTTGATGATTTGATTGCACCTTTTGATCGATTTAAGCCTTTGCCAATTTTCCATGTCTACAAATGCCCCTCTTTGAGTCGATGTGTGAAGAACATCGATTCAAAGATTCCCTTAGTATGATGATTTGATTCAGGTCCTAGTTCTGATATGCTTCTGATCGTTCTGATTGATGTACTTCCTGATGATGATGATGTACCTCTAATGATGGTGCTGATATGATTTTGATGCCTCTGATATGATATGGGTCCTAGTTTGATGATAGGTCTTGGATTCACTGATAAAGGTCCTGGGTTAATTGATTGTTGATATGTTGATAGGTTTGATATGATAGTAGATTTGATATTGATTTTGCCTCCTGATATGAAATTGATTTGCCTCCTGATATGAAACTGATATGAAATGATATCTTGATATGATACGATATGATATTGATAACTTGATATGATATGATATTGATATGCCCCACTGATAAATGTTTTTGATGTGATGCCAATTTGATACTCTGATGCCCCCTCAGAAATAAAACATATTAATTCTTTGATTTGAAAGATTTTGATTGATTGGAATATGTTTTGATTTCTGATACCGTTTGAAAGAAATAATCAAATTTTATTCATGCCTCGGCTAATGAAAATGTCATAGAATAGGTCCAAAGTGCATTTTGAAGTGTTAATTAGGACCAATTTCACCTTAAATAGGGTAAAACCCCTCATTTTACTATTCATTTGCACCGTTCCCTCTTGAGATTTTGAGCTCTGATTTTAGCCCTTTTGACACGATGGTGGTCCCACATCGCGAGCATCGGTTTGAGAGAGCACGCTGGTTCAGTCAGAGAGTGACCGATGGTCCTCTGGTATGTCATTCAGATTTTCCTCATGTTTTGAAAGTTGCATTTATGACCTCATTTAATGCATTTTTAAATTTTGATTCTGCTTTTGTGAAAAGAAATGTCACCTGCGTGCTTTTCAATTTCGCCTAAAAATTTTAAATGTCGCCTTTGGTAAATTTGATATCGCCTCCCTTAGGTTTGCTCACGCATTTAAAAAATCCTTTATCGCCTGTGGATAATTTAATATCGCTTAGGGTTTTAAGCATTTTAATTGTGTATCGCGTGACAATCTTGAATAATAAAATGTCACCTGCGGACAATCTTATACCACTTCCCTGAAATTAAGTCACGCGGATGATTAAAATCACATGAATGGAGAAATAGATGTCGCCTCTGGTAAAAAAATGACGCCGAAAAGAAAAGTCGCGTAAGTAAACAATTTTTTTGTTTTGTTTTATGTTATTTGAGACTTTTCTAGGACATCTGATTGCTCGATTGCGTCAACTTGATTGATATTGATCACGTCAATGAATTCAATCGAATGTTCAGTTAGGTTGTTCCCCTTGTTTGATTTCAACAATGAATTAGGACATAGGTAACTATAATATCGAAGAATAAGGTTAATCAATCTTCATCATGAATGATAGGTCATGAATCTAATCGTCCATTCATTTTATGCTCAAATGCTTAGAGACATAAAACTAGGATCATCCTTCCTCAATGCTTAGAGTTAGGATTGATAGGTCTGATAGGTATATTTAAATTGATGACTATGATTGATTGTTTGATTTCCTGATAGTAAGTTACTCATGTGATTCCATTATTTTGATTAAACAGGAGGATGTCCCTATTCTATACCTCCGGACTATACCACACTGGGTGATGGAGCTTAGGGAGCGGTTGACTAACACCGAGAGGTGAGTGATTAGGCACTGTAGTTTACTATGTGTATTAGAGCTTCCTTAGTTCCAGATGAACTGAGGTTTGATTACCGCTGTCGCAGAGCGTTGGCACTCTGAGACAAACACTTTTTGGCTACCACAGGGTGAGATGACGATTACCCCTAAGAATGTTTATAGATTGCTACGGATCCCGACTCATGGAGAGATAGCATATTATGATGCAGTCTATGATGGGACGTATTGTCGATGAGTATTCAGAGATCCATCTATAGGTGATGATTGCATCTTATGGCCTCAGTTTGCCTCATTTCCTATTTTACCAGCATTATTAGGTGCTATCATTGGTGGTGTATTATTACCTGATCGGCGAGGTCGCAGATTTTCAGTGGGATGGGGCAGGATTATCGAGGATTTGCTACATCAGCCTTGACACTTTGACTGGGGATCTTGTGTGCTGGCACAGCTTTATCACAATCTTCATGAGGTGGTTTATAGGAGATCAGCTTCATTATCTACTGGGATTCATATTTTGTAGCTGTGGATATGGGAGCACTTACCAGTCAGTCATCCTATATCAGATCGAGATCAACCTTTAGGATATCCTTTTGCATGGCAGTATACTGGTATGGTGACACAGCATCACTTGGGTCATTTGGAGTATTGGTGGTGTCAGATTGATGACATGGATGAGGTCTATTGGAGACCATATGTCGAGGTCGAGGATTGGAGAGAGGATAGCTTGGAGTTACCGTATATGTTTGCTCCTCGATGGATGATCAGCAGGATCGACTCTATTCTTGAGAGATTCTTGGCAGGTAGAGTACTACGACGGTTTGGGTGGATTCAGCCTATGCCTCAGGGATCTGCAGTATATGCTCATTCTAGTGCAGAGCGGGCTACTTGGGGTCACATGCCTTCATACGATGACGCTATTGAGCAAATATCATTGCTGGGTTATATGGACTGGGATATGAGGTTACACATTAGAGATGTCGGGGTTACTCAGGAGTATCTAGCTTGGCTGATGGAGCATCCTATGCCTCAATTTATAGACCCTACAGAGCCAGTGCCTGGGTGAGATGATGATGGTGATGATGTTAGTGGTGGGAGGAGACGCAGAGGTAGACCACGAGGTAGGGTGCTGATTAGACTCAGAGGATGAGTGAGAGATGTACAGATACAGGCACCACCTCCTCCTCCTTCTCATCCTACAGTAGCACAGAGACAGAGGATAGAACGTCAGGATCATGTGAGAGCTGCTAGGCAGGATCCAGTTGTAGGACAGGATACGGGAGCAGGATTATAGTAGGCTACCGTGGATGGTCAGGATACAGGTGCACAGCAGATGCCAGTAGCTTTTTCCCATGATCGAGGAAAAGCTCCTATAGATACAGGTGATCCTTAGAGTACCTATGAGGTTGGGGAGAGTTCTAGTACTACCCAGCTGCGAGCAGATGTGGGAGCATTACGGATAGAGGTATCACAGATGTCATCTATGATTCAGCAGTTAGTATTAGGTTTGGCTCCATTGGTTCCTCTCCTTGTTGCTATGGTTGGTCAGACGCCTCCTCAGCCACCTCAGTAGCCTCCATCACAGTCTCCTCCACAGCCTCCTCTAGGACCTCCTCCCAGTGGTGACGAGAGTTGAGCTATGAGTGCTCTTATTGATCATTTGTGTACTGATGCTGAGATACTTGATGTTGTACCATAGTCTTGTGACCTTGGTGTCACCTTTCCAGTTGTACTTTGATACTTATTTGACATTGATGCCCCTGTTGATGGGTGATTATAGAGTTGATTTATGATATCATTGTTATACTTGATGCATTGAGTTGTGAGTAAACATGTGATATGAGGACATTTATGATCTTTCCTGCTTTTACTTGATGATATATGAGATTTCCTTTAGATGCTGCTATATGTGTTTATCTAATGTATTTGTTTTTGATGGATGTGTTTATGGATGCAACGTATCTTATGTATGATATAGATAGATGGATGCATTTCTTTCTCATGTATGGATGCAGTTTTGATATGTTATTTCTCATGTATGCAATTTGTATGGATGCACATGTAAATGATTATTTCCTTCTTTTCCTTGATAATATATCTATGTAATGATTAATGATATGGAATGAATGCAAAAAGTATAATCTCATGTTTTTATTGTAGAAAAGATGATATTGAAGTGATGTTGTCCTTGCTGATTTAACCCTGTTGATGATGTTATGTACCTCCTTTTTTTTTTTGATGCGAAATGAAACCCTTGGGAAAAAATGCATGTTTAATTAATCTAACATGAAAATGCATTTAACCTTTTATGAATGCAGCTAAGTGTCACTAGTTTTTAGCAAAAAAATGCCTTGAGGATATATTTTCATCATTGAGCACTTGGGACCGGAAAGTCAATACAATCACCACTGCCCACTGACATGATGATATGAATATCACCTTTTATTGCTCATATGGTAACCTCCGTTTTGCTTTCCCATCGGTCTCATCGATACGACTATCACTGATTACCAACAATCATGAGAGTACAAATATCAATTTTGTCAGATTCTATGTTGCAAGTGGATTTTGTCATTTAGATATGAAGAATCTAAATATCCAAGGTATCCGATTGCGTAAACAAACAAAGGTTAACTCATTGTTTTATAAGATAATCCTCGATGGTTCTTTGATGACCATGTCTTTAGATGAATTCTCATAAGGCAATGAATCTTCCTCCAAACAGTCACTTCATAGTCAAGAAAAATATCATGTCTCCATCATTGCCAATCTAGTCAAAACATCATTGATTAGCTAAAAAGACTTGATACAAATTGAATTAATGTAAGTAAACAGATTTTTAACCAACTTTTCAAAAGAATCTATCTAGGTGTTTTGCATTGTTTTCTGATCTTCAAAAAAATATTTCCAAGTGTTTTGATCATGGAATGATGTTTGATTTTTAATCCTGAATAATAAGTCAATTTAGGCTCAAGGATTTTGTTGTGGTAGTCAACTTCTTGGTTAGTAAACAATGATATCAATCAAAGGTTTACAAAAATCTGATCTCTCTTCTGAAAATGTTGATCCCTTTCTGCTTGTGACTGAATGTTGCTCATTTGAATCCTTTTTGAGGTACCCACTTTCCAATCCATTTATGCTGCCCCCAAGTGTTTGATGTATCAGTTTTGACAACTTTGGGCAATGCAAAGGATGATGCTACAAAATGTTATTATGACTATGTACAAATGACAGATGTAATGAAGGTTTAGACAAATGAGATGATGAGATGCATTATGTACACATGTGGCTAGGAAAGAAATGACTTACGGGAACCAAAAGTGCTTGTTACCAAGTTTTCACCTTTGGGTGCTCTCTTTTTTTTTGCTACCGAGGCGCCTATTTGCTAGGTTTTCACCAAGGCACTTTTTCTCTTTTTCATTTTTTTGTATTTTTCTTTTTTTTCTTTTTTTTTCTTTTTTTTTTTTTTGCTTTTTTTGTATTTTTCTTTTTTTTTTTTCTTTTTTTTTCTATTTTTCTATTTTTTCTTTTTTTGTATTTTTCTTTATCACCTTGGCGCCTGTTTGCTAGGTTTTCACCAAGAGATAGTTTTTCAAATGTTTTTTTGCTTTCTTCATGCTCAATTTTTCACTGTTTTTGATCTTTCTTCTTTTCCAATGTTTTTGGATTTTCCATTTTCAAATGTTTTTTGGTATTTTCAAGATCCCTTTTCAATTATGATGCTCTCTCATCTGATACTCTTTATACTCTTTCATCTGCTTTAGGTGTAGAATCTCTTCAAATGGATGCTATTTATGGGTTCTTGTAATTCTTCACCATTACAATCTGATAACTTATATGTTCCAGTTCCAAAGGATGACACTATCACAAATGGGCCTATCCAATTAGCTTCCCACTTTCCTTTCTTTTCCCTTTCAACTTGATTTTTGGGATTTTCTCTTAGTACCAAGTCTCCTACTTGAAAAGTTCTTGGTTTGATGTGTTTGTTGTAATTGCATGCAATCCTATTTTGATAAAATCTTAAATGCTCATAAGCTTGAGTTTGGTATTCCTCTAACAATTCCAATTTTTGTAGTCTGGCAATCCTATAATCCTCATCAGTGATCAATCCTCTTAGTGAAACCCGTAGAGATGGAATTTCAACTTCTAATGGTAGAACTGCTTCGGTTCCATAGACTAAAGAGAATGGGGTGGCTCCTATAGGTGTTCTGATACTAGTTCTGTAAGCCCATAGTGCGGGATTTATTTGCACATGCCAATCTCTTCCTGATTTGTTAACTGATCTTATTAATATTTTGAGGATATTTTTGTTCGTTGCTTCAGCTTGTCCATTGCCTTGTGGATAATAAATGGATGACGAATGATGTGTAATGTGAAATGTCATGCAAAGTTCATCAATATCCTGATTTTTGAGTTGTTTCCCATTATCCATGATAATGGCATGTGGAATACCATAGCGACAAATTATGTGGTTCAAAATGAACATTGAAATTTGTTTGCCGGTTGCTGTTGTTAATGGAACTGCTTCCACCCATTTGGTGAAGTATTCTATTGCTATGATGATATATTTGTGTCCGTTTGAAGATGGAGGATGTATGATTCCAATCAAGTCAAAACCCCATTGATAAAAAGGCCATGGTGTAATGAATGGGTGTAATTCTTGAGCTGGTGCATGTATCATATTACCATGATATTGACATTTGCTGCATGTCTTCACAAATTGACAAGCATCCTTTTCTAATGTTGTCCAAAAGTACGCTAAACGAAGGATTTTCTTAGCTAGATTAAGACCGCTTGAGTGTGACCCGCAAATGCCTTCGTGGACCTCGCGTAAAGCTAACTTAGACTCTTCTTCCTCTAGACATCTAAGTAACGTCCCATCAAGACCCTTACGATACAATGTGTCTGAAAGGATTAGGTAACGGGCGGCTTGGCGTATGAAGTTACATTTTTGGGCACGAGTATGGTCTATGGGGAGTACTTGGTCTTTAAGGTAAGTATAGATGGGTCCATACCAAGGAGAGTCATGTCCATGTAAAAGAGCAACAATTTGGGTGTCAAGAAGGTTGAATGCTAGTTTTACCAACTCTTCCACCAAGAACTCATACTTCTCATTTTGATCTAGTTTTTGTAACAATGAAGCCAAGGTAGCCATGGCATCTGCTGCTCTATTCTTTTCTCTTGGAATTTGTTTAAATGTGATCAAAGCAAAGTATTTCTTCCATCCATCAATCAAGGTTTTATATTTCATCAATGTTATATCTTTGGTATTGTATTCATTATTAAGCTGATTGATTATGAGTTGGGAATCTCCATACACTTGTAATTTTGCAATATTCCATTCCAAAGCCATTTTGATGCCAATGACTAATGCCTCATATTCCGCTATGTTATTGGTGCACGGAAATAAGAGTTTATAGGACTTTGGAATGGTGTACCCTTGAGGGGTAACCAATAATATACCTGCTCCAAAACCTCCTTGTGTGTAAGATCCATCAAAATATAATTTCCATGTCTTTGCTTCTATGTTGACAATTTCTGCATCTGGAAATTCAATTTGCATGGTTTGTGTAGACTCCATTGGGTTATCTGCTAAGTGATTTGCTATCACTTGTCCTTTAATTTCTCTTCTATCAACATATTCAATGTCGAATTCACTTAGGATCATGACCCATTTTGCTATTCTACCCGTTAAGGCAGTTTTACTTAGCAAGTATTTGAGAGGATCAATCTTGGCAATTAATTTGATCTTATGCATCAACATATAATGTCTTAGTTTTTGAGATGCAAAAACCACTACTAGACATGCTCTTTCCATGAATGAATAATTGAGTTCATATTTTATTAAGGTTCTACTAAGATAGTAGATTTCCCTTTCTTTTCCTTGCTCATCTTCCTGTGCCAACAATATGCCTAGAGACCTTTCTGTGGCTGATATGTATAACAACAGTTCTTTACCCTTGATAGGTGACATAAGAATAGGTGGGTTTATCAAATAAGTCTTCAAAATAGCGAAGGCCTTATCACATTCTTCATCCCACATAAATGTAGTGTCCTTGTGTAACAATCTGGTGAAGGAGTGACACTTTTCTGCTAATTGAGAGATAAATCTCCTTATTGATTGAATCTTTCCTTGTAGTGACCTCATTTGGCTAATATTTCTTGGAATCTCCATTTCTAGAATGGATTGTACTTTTTCAGGATCAACTTCAATACCTTTTGCTGACACTATATAACCCAATAACTTGCCGGATTGGACACCAAAGGCACACTTCTTTGGGTTTAATCTAACTTTGAATTGTTCTAACCGAATGAATATTTTTCTTAGGATTTGTAAATGCTCTTCTCTATTGTGGGATTTTGCTAGAATGTCGTCCACATAATCTTCTAAGAAAGTGTGCATCATGTCGTGGAAAATAGTTGTCATGGCCCTTTGATATGTAGCTCCAACATTTTTTAAACCGAAGGGCATGACATTCCAACAAAAAGTACCCCAAGGGCAAGTAAATGCTATCTTTTCTTGGTCTTCGGGAGCAATCTTTATTTGGTTGTAGCCACTAAATCCATCCATTAATGAGTACATTGCGTGACCTGCTGTCAAATCCACTATGGTATCAATGCTTGGCAATGGGAAGTCATCTTTGGCACATGCAAGGTTTAAATCTCTGAAATCCGTACACACACAGATAGATTTATCATGTTTAGTAACCGGCACAATGTTAGAGATCCAATCAGCATATGCTATTGTTCTTATAAACCCCACCTTTAACAATTTTTCCAATTCTGCCTTGACTAGGAGAGCCACATGTGGGTGCATTTTCCTTAGTTTTTGCTTCATAGGTTTAACTCTGGGTCTAACATTCAGATGATGCATTATGAAATCAGGATCCAGTCTAGGCATATGACCATGCAAAATTTACTTTTTGTTCTTGGAAGAATTTGATAAAGTCCTCTCTTTCAAGAGATGTAAGTGATGCAGCCAAGTGTACAACCTTTGGCTCTAGTTCTGTACCAATGTTGACATTTTCTGTTGGTTCTATAAGAATAGATGACCGTTCTTCTTCATGTTCAGGCAAAGTGTCCAATCTCTCTTCTAATGATGCCACAGTTGGGTTTTCACCAAAAGAAACATCTTTTATTTTCATTGTTTTTGGTTCTAATGGTGCCACAGTTGGGTTTTCACCAATAGAACTTCTCATTTTTTTATTTTTTTTCATTTGTTTCTTTTTTTGACTAAGAGATTGGACCCTTGTTGTGGTCATTATGTCCGTATTGAGTTCGTTGGTGAAAGAGGGGTCAACTGCATTGAGGTATTGGTTTGTTGCTTGGTCATTTGGGAAGTAAAGTAAGTCATGTGGTTCGGTTTGATCCCAATAAATGAGGTCTGGATGCATCAAAATTAAGGAGTTATTGAGTAAGGTATCATCAATAGGATTTATGGACATGACTTCATTTGAGGGTTCATACATTGTATCATTTAGATCTATGATGTGCGCTTCCTCAAGATGATCCATGGAAGCAGGGTCAAAGTCCCCTTCGCTTGAATCCTCGTCAACCTCTACGGGAAACAATGTGGGAAAAGCCACAAGTGGGTTAAAACTAGCGTTTGAATTTCCCTCCTCTGAAGGTGTCCAAAATGTTTCTATCCATGCTCCACTACTAGATGCTTGTTCTATATTAGGCCTTTGAATAGGAGATTCTTCATTAATTGGAGCATCTTGTTTTGGGATTTTTGCATAAGTATGTATAGCAATGACTTCTTTATCTTGACATGACTCATCTGATAAAGTATCCCATTCATAATCCCTAGAGTCATCACTATCTCCTTTGGATTCTAATGCATTTATTTGAGGATGAAAATCATGCATTGGACTTGAACTTTCTCCCTTATATTGGAAACCTACTCCGGATTTTTCATGACTTGCCCTCCAAATAGGTTCAATAGGTTCTAATAATCCTCTATTTCTTTGGCCTAGGGGTCCTCTTCCTTTGTATCCCATCTTTTGCATAATATCAAATCCTTTCCCATATTGTTCTGTTTGTATATTGACATGCTGAATTCTTTCCATAGGAGTGTCTAAGGTACCATCCTCATCATGATAAAGCCATTGAAGGACATCATCTTCTTCCTTATCCCATGTTGCTTTTCTATCTTCCCTCACAAAATAAGAATTATACTTATGTGGAAGATGTTCTTTTGAGGGTTTACCATGTGACTTAGGAGACATGGGCATGTCAAATAGAGAAACTGAATATTCTCCTACCCCTTTTGAACTAATCTTGCATTGTTTGTCAAATTTGTTCATCATCTCACTCATGCATTGATAATGAGCTGCTTTAGCTTGTTCTTTTTCCTCTTTAGTAGGTTTGTAGATCACTGTCTCCAATTTAGGTGCCACATATGGACTTTCCATCACATTTGGACCCTCGTAGCTCACTTTTTCCTTGCCCTTAGTTGATGTAGTTGAGCTAGCTTGAAGAGGATTTTGTGCATCTTCATTGGTGATTCTTGGAACAACTCCTTCATGATTATGTGGAATGTATAATTCATGCAAGGGTTTGAGTGCATTGCAATATTGAAATGGATTTGAGTCTCCTCCAACTATGATTTCTTCACCCATGTATGGGAACTTGATGCATTGGTGGTATGTGGATGGGACAGCTTGCATCTCATGAATCCATGGTCTTCCCAATAAGATGTTATAGGTTAATTTCATGTGCAACACTTGACATTTGGTTTCCTTCTTGACTGGTCCCACTTGGATGGGCAACACAATCATGCCTTTAGAAGCTCTTTCAGCTTCGTCATAAGCTTTTATGGTGATTTTCTTTGTAGGTTCAATGCAAGACTCGGATAGACCTAAGGATTTTACAAGACTCAATGTGCATATGTTAAGGCCAGCCCCTCCATCAATAAGGGCTCTTTTGACTCTATGCCTTTCGATCAAAACCTCTATATGTAATGACAAATTTTGAGGATGAGTTATAGACACATCATCTTGATCGGAAAATGAAAGACAATGAGGAGCCACAAGATGTCCTACCATATTTTGAAATTTTTCTTCCCCTAAGGTAGTAGAAACATGTGTCTCTTCCAAAGCTTTTTCCAAAATCTCTTTATGATTTGGTGACAACTTCAATAACTCTAAGATTGAGATTTGTGCTAGAGTACGTTGCAATTGGTCCACCAAACTATAAGGCCTTGCTGCTGTAGGAGGTTGTTTGACCACAATGTTGGATGGTGGGATATTGGTGTTTTGAGGGACTATACCTTGTAAAGTCATTCTAGAATTCTGTCCTCTTGTAATGACATTTGTTGCTTCCTTTTGAGGCTATTCATTAATGATGATAGCATTAACAATATGATTATATGATGGCACAAAGTTGAGATTATTGGCACTTTGTTTCTTGCCATTTGATGACTCACTTTTATCATGTTTGTAAAAAGGTTGTTTGAAGGCCGTATGATCTTCATTATTTTGGGGTCCATCAACAGTGATTATGTTATTATCTATCAAGTCTTGCACCACATTCTTTAATTGTAGACATTCATTTGTAGTGTGCCCCCAAATCCTATGATATTCACAATGATGCTTAGCATCCCACCAGCCCGGCTTGTGTTTTGGTTCATAAGGCTTAATAGCGGGTAATGTAATAACATTGTTAGCCATGAGAGCCTTTAATGCCATTTCAAGTGATTCTCCCAAGGGTGTAAAGTGTCTTGCAGGAGTGGACTTCAAATAGTTATCATACTTGCTGTTTTGATCCTTGTTTCCTTGATTATTCTTGTTGGCATTGTTGTTGTTGTTGGAAGGTGCATTATATGCTTGATTAGTATTATTCACTTGATTTGGTGTCTTTGTAAGGGAAAATGGAATCACCTTCAAGTTGCTGGATTCCACTACACCATCATTAACAATACCTTTGTTGTTATTCTTTGCAGCATAACGGCTATTGTTGTTGTACCAACTTTTATTTGGATTGTTGTTATTGTTGGTATTGTTGTTGTTGGAGTTAGAGTTATTCTTATTTTCCTTGTACAATTTCAACTCTCCACTCTTAATCAACACTTCTTCCATTGTAATTCTGTTATCAATCAAATCTTGGAAGGTTTTAGGACATTGCATCCTTAGTCTATAATTCAGTTCGCTTCTTAAACCGTTAATAAAGATATCCATTTTTTCTTTCTCCGGTACACTTCTTGGATATCTAGCAAATGCAATCCTCCATCTTTGCAAGAATGTGAGAAAGGCTTCTCCATCTTGTTGCTTCATGTTACATAACGTTATCATTGTGACCTCATGTTTGATGTTATAAGAGTAATGAGTCACAAATTTAGAAGCTAACTCTTCAAAGGATTTTATGCCGGATGGTAGTTTTGAAAACCAATCCATGGCCGTTCCTCCCAAGCTTCTTGGGAATAGTCTCATTAAATAGGTTGATTCATGCATGAATTCAAGACTCAATGCACAAAACCCCCGAAGATGATCATGTGGGTCAGATGTTCCTTCATACCTCTCATATTTAGGAAATGTTACATTAATGGGAAAAGGCACCATGACCAAACTCTTATCGAATGGAAAAGGACATAATGTTTCAATAGAGAAAGGCTTGGGAGCCCCGTTTTGTTTCAAACTGTCAATTTCCATTTGTAATGCCTTGAATTGTTCCCTTATTGCTTCCATAGGGTCTTCTATTTCCTTGGGCTTTAATTGTTCTAAGTCAAAATCTTTAGGTAGCTTTACCCCCATTTGTATTAAGTCCATGAAGTGTTTTTCTTTATCCATAAGCATGGTCTTTTTCATTAGTTCTATGAAATAAGGGCATTGTCTTGCCTCTAACGCTCTTTCAACCGTGGCTTCTTCTGCAGTTGGGGGTAAGTTTGTATTATGAGGAGGAAATAAGTTGTTGCCTTGTGAATTTGCCTCTTGAGAATTAGGATCTCTTCCTCCATTATTATAATTTCCTTGATTGTTGTTAAGATCCATACCCCCATTCATGTTGTTCCCTTGATTGTTGTTAGGATCTATACCCCCATTCATGTTGTTCCCTTGGTTGTTGGGATCGGTATTTCCTAGGGTACCACTAAACATCTTGTTAATGTCCTTTGCCTTAGCGGGTTTTTCAGTCACTTGTGAAGTAATGAAAGTGTTCTTTGGAAATGGGAGCTCTTCTCCGTTGTAGGTCTCGTCTGTTTGTAATGCTTTCCTTATAGAGAGTGACCTTGTAATAACAAGCATGAACAAACTTTAAGGGTATGTTGACTTTCTTCTCTTGATAAGCTATTTTTTTTGGAATAAGGTAAAAGTTTTTGATCAATTTTAAATGGTTTAAAATTTTAATGGTGTTTTGATCAATAACTTTGGAATATCTTGTTTGAAAATAAAAACAATCTCAACACACACATCAATTGGGTACCATATCCCTAGAATGCTCTAATGTGTATATTTTTGAATGTTTTCACAGGTTTAAACACAAGAATAGCTTCCACACAATCTACCTAGCACATAATTGGTTCGTAAACATGGCTCTAATAGGTAGTTTTTCTATTTTACCGTTATGTAGTAAGTTTTCCATTCAAAATAGATCTTAGCTTTTCATCCCCCAAATATGTTAAGGGGCTTCCCACACGCACAAAAGCACGATTTTGCACAATCCATTAGGACTACTAGAGGAAGTTCGAAAGAGCTAAAATCCTTTTTGTCATGTACCCCATTAAGGATACCCGTGTTTCATTTTATAGTGGGTCGGATTCTCACGGCAAAAGCAAATGTATCCCACTTTGGACTGTCCCTCTCACCAGCCCTTTTAAGGCAATCTCGGGAGGTGAGCCCACTAAGTTTTTAACATGTTCATTTGAAAGCATGAAAAGTGGATTTGGTAGAGCAAGTTTGGGAATTTTATTCACTCAAAGAGTGAAGAGCATATCCCTATTGCTTTTCCCTTATCCCAAACACTCACAATCAATTTGGTTCTTTTTCAACCCCGTGACAAAGGGGTTCTTAGAATTGAAGTGTTTATTTTTTCCTTTTATGATTAAACTATGTTTTGAACTTTGAAATGCCACAAGCTAAAGGAATGTGCAAGCTTGATGAGAGAAATACCTCAAACGATGCTAGCAAAGGCTAGGCGCATTTTTAAGTAGTAGATTTTTCATTTTTCTCTCCAAATCCTTCTCTTACCTTAGCAAAACATTCCCTCCACCAACAAGTTAGTCAGCACAATACAAACAAAGTGAGGGGAAACTAAAATCAAAGCTTAAAATGATATAATTGATTATGCTTTTGATTATTTTTACCAAAAATATTTGCAAAATTCTTACAAACTTAAGGACTAAACTCCCAATTTAATGAGACATATTTTCATTTGTAAGCATCTACAACAGCAATGTATTTAGCATATAATTCTACTTCTTTCTCTAAATCATTGTTGAGAACAAAGGTAGAATGTACCCGGTTTTCTTTCCTTATCCTTTTAGAGATCAATTTCTCCTCTAAGTTATGCCTTCTCTCTGGTTTTTGCACTTTCTTATAACAGACCATGCTCCTGAGACAAAAAAAATGACTGTGAAGTTAGAATACAGTCATTATTTTAACATTTTTGACAAAATAGAGAAAATACAGCCAGGCGACATCATCCAGGCTACAAGCGAGATAAAATTTAACAAAGACGTGACTACTTTAACCGTGAGCATCACCAAAAGGGGCTCAAGTGAGATTAAAATAGGCAAGTGCGATATCAAATTTTAGCAAAGCGTGAAATCTTTAATACACGCGACAACAGTAATTACTCTGCTACAATATAAATGCTCAATCAGGCGACATTGTCTATGCTATAGGCGAGATCTAATTTAATAAAGACGTAATTACTTTAACCGTGAGCGTCACCATAAGGGGCTCAAGCGAGATTAAAATAATCAAGTGTGATATCAAATTATAATAACGCGTGAACTCTTTACTAGACGCGACAAATTAATTCATGAAAAGTGACATTTCATCAATCCAAAGTGACATTTAAAATAATCAAAGCGAGAAATTAAATGAACAAGGCAGGAAACTCCCTTTACACCAGGCGTAAAATGACTCCTCAGCCATGGCTTTTAATTCTGTCCACACGACATTTAAATGACCAAAGGCATCAGCTTCTTGTCCGTGACGCAAGAGTTGAATTTCTGCAAGCATGATTTCTTTTTCCAGAAGCGTGATTCTACAGGCTGAGAAGCGTAATTGTTTAGACTCCAGGCAATATTTTAATTTCTTCTCACGACATCTCTTTGCTTTAGGCATGACTTCTTTACCGGCAGGTGTGATTTCTTTTCTGTAACCTGCAAACAGTGAGCAAAATCATGCAATTCTAGCCTAAATTTTGCAAATAACATGGAAATTATGATGAATTTGAGGCCTAGGGCCCCACAGTGGGTGCCATTTGTGTGTGAGTGATTTACACCTTCATGAAATAACAAGATTTAAAGAGAATTCACACTATTCAAAGAAAACTAATCTAAATAATGCACAAATTAATCTAAATATCTCATGGTTCTCTAAATTGAAGTAGTAAGTGAGGCTCTCAGCTGCAAATCCTCACTAGTGACACTCTAATTATGAGAATTGAACTAAGAATGATATGCAAACTAGATCTAATTATCAAATTCTAGCTCTATTTGATAAGAAATCTACAAAATGATCAACAATTAAGCTAATTATCAATGAAAATTGCTAAGTGAGTGGTGTAGATGCAAATTGCAAGAGCTTTGCTGTAATTCAAAGATATGGAGTGGATGAATTATGCCTCAAAATGCCTTCTATTTATAAGATTTTCCCAAGGGTAGGGGGTAGAGTGAGATAACCATGGTTATGCTTGGGTAAGGTCAATTGGCTTTTCTTTGTCCATAAATGGGGGGAAAAATATTTAAATGGTTTCAAAAGGCTGGACCATTTCAACAAAAGTGAGTGATTTGTGTCCATTTTGTCTCCTTTTTCCTTTGTTGAGAGAATTTATGATTTATTAATTAATTAAAGTAATTAAATTTAGCCATGAAGGGTAAGAGGTTCATTTTGATTTTTCATTTCAACAACTATGTCATTAATTGAATTTAATCAATTTCGTAGTGTTTTTCCCCTTTTCAAGCTTTATTTAATCATTTAATCATTTAATTGAATTTTTCTTTGATTTGAATTGCCTTTGTTCCATTTATTGATTTTTCGTGTTATTTTGATGATTTGATTGCACCTTTTGATCGATTTAAGCCTTTGCCAATTTTCCATGTCTACAGATAACACAAGTTCATCCTATAATGGTAGAGGAATTGTAATCAGTAAAATTAAGCAAGATGATGTGAGATACCTATGCAAGATCCTAACCACTAAGTTCTGTGCAATTTCAAGAGAAGATGATATGGCAGTTGGAATAGTACATATAGCATATTTGATGTGTGTTGACAAGGTACCAGTTGATATGTGTGAAATCATGAGAATTCAATTGTTTGAAAACTTGGAGAAGATTAAGAAGACCAAGTATGCACAATTTAGATTTTCTTCTTTGATCACTTACATGTTTTTCCACCTATTAAGAAGATTTCCCTACATAGTTACAGATGATTGGAATGATGGACAAAACACTATGTAAAGAATCAATAGAATGTACTTGAGATATGTTATTGATAAAGTGAATGAAAGTGCTAAGTTGGTATTGAAGACATTTCAGAACATTGTATCTAACAGATCAAGGATTCCATAGTCTCTTGTGGAGAAATATAAGGATAACATATATTTTATGGTTGACATTGACTTTACCTATATTGAAGCAGTAGAACCTAGAATTGAGTTCATAGACCCTCTTGGCTATGAGATATCTGAGGATGAAATACAATGATATGTTGGTAGGTTACTAAAGAGTAAGTTGGACACCCAGTGCAATAGATTTGGAACTTTTGAAGAGAACTTCAACTCTGTGAAAGCTATAATGGAAGAAAAGAAGTCTAAGAAGAGAGTTGACAACACTATAAAGAGAATATTGAAGGACATTGGAATGACAAAGCATGAGTTTGATATTGCTAAGAAGATAGCAACATCAATCAGAGGTATTGGATAGAAAGAGATCTTGTTTGTACCTCCCTTGTCATCAAGTGCAGAACAGCATGAAGCTACAAAAGTGAAGGTGAAAGTTGAGGAACCTGAGGAAGAAAAAGAAAAAATGAAATCCACTAGATCCTCTTCTTCCACACCTGGCAAGAGAGTAAAGGAAAGTGCAATAGGACCTGGTAAGAGGCAAAAAGTTTTGGTGCCACTAGTCTCTAGGAAAATTACAGAAATTAAAGATGGTGACACTACTGTAAAGAAGAAAGCATGGAAACCCAGAATTGAGAGTAAATGAAGAAATCATAGAAGATGGAGACTTTACTAAAATGAATAAGTACTATGACCTTTATGACTATTCTGAGAGATTGAATCTTGAAAATTATGTTATTAAGCACATGATTCTAGCTAACAAGAAGTTTGATACTATTTAGGGTAATATTCCTGATGACCTATTCAAGAAACTTGTTAACATGAAAATGAGAGCACAAGAAGAAGACAAAACTATGAGAGAAAATATGGTGAGGAAACTATGTGTTGTGAGAGATGATGAGCATCTTAAATAGATCTTGAAGCCCCTTGGCACTCTTTTGAGGACTAAAAGGAGAACTATTCAGATCATGGCAGGACAATATCAACAAGTGAGAGCAGAAACACAACAAGCAATAATTAAAGTTATGGAAGAAATTGTTGGAGAGTCTTCAGTTATAGTAGAGCAAGCAAAAGAAGTAGAACAAGAGGATATTCCCTCTCCACTAGCTATAAATATTGAAAAAGAATCTATGAATATTGAAGGTACAAAGATCACTTTGGACACTGAAGAAAATGTATTTAAGAACTTAGAGAACATAGTTGACAATTTGGCTCTTGATGAACCAGATATAATTGAAAAAGTAGAACAAACCCAATTTGTTATTGAAGAACCTAAAGTGACTGAGGTTGAAGTACCCCTTCCTACAAAAGAAGATATCAGTCTTACTCCTGAGACTGGAAAGAAGAAAGAAATTGGATCTTTATTTGAAGATTTAGGAAAGGAAGTTGATGATGATGATCAGTTAGAATTGATCACCTCCTTAAATAAAATTATTGGCAAAAACAAGAAGGTAAAGAATCTTGAAGGATGTCTGAATGAATTAACTGAGAAGTTACAAGGAGTTGTAACCACATAGATTGCAGATGCAGACCCTCTAGAGAAAGAAAAGAAATTGATGAGAACCTTTGATGATGAGTTCACAAATCTATCTAAGGTTACGAAGGTAAAGGCACAAGCAGACTATGAGGCTGGAATTCTTTTGAATATAAGTTAGAATATCAGAAATGATGTTAACAGTCTTGATATCTGTATCAAGGATTTGAGGAGACATTTGGGAATAGGAAAGTCTTTGTACATACAGTGTACAACACCAGATATTTTGATAATAGAAGAAGACAAGCAGATCAAGTTGAAGGAAGTAGATATTTAGAATGAATCAAACCTTCTTTCTAATCCTAATGTGAAGGTTAGTAATGTTGAGAAGAAAGTTCAGAAGCTTTTTGATGAAATAAGAATTTTGCAAGATGAGAGGAACAGAAAAATGAGGAGACTCACTCTTTTGAGAGAACATACTTCAACAAAGTTAAGTGTTATTGAAGAGTAGCTGGAAGAATGTCTTACAGCTAGGATATCATTTCAGAAATTTAATTTTGAGAACCTCCAAGCATGTCAAATTGCAACTTATGGACTGGGCACACTACTCAATGTGGTAGATTCCATCGAGAAATCATGGGAGAAGGAGTTAGAAGCTATAAAAGTTTATTTTGCAGATTGTGTTGCAAGCTTACTGGCTTTGCAATAAGACATTTAAGGTATAATCTTTTTGTGACACAATTTTGTAAGCCTCCCTACTTTATTTTGTCATTGTTGTCAAAGGGGGAGAGATATACAAAAAATTGAGAGATATACAGAGAAGAAGATTGATAGTATATTGTATACTCTTAGGGGGAGTATTGTAGTATATAATAATTTTTTTGAGGAGTTATAAGGATAGTATATATCTTATACTATGGCCAATTTTGATACAAATTTTTGAGATTTTGACTTATACACTTAGCCAATTTTCTCATATGTTGCCACCAATGACAAAGGGGGAGATTGTTGGCAATCTGGCTAAAGTGAGTACATAGATGTTGTCATTATGGAAACATATGATCCACATGAAGATTTCATAGGTCGGAGAGCAAGTATGGCAGAGCGCATTGCAAATTTGTCTAAGTGTGAGACAGCCTTTTCATAGTGTACCAGGACATAGTTTTTGTTTGTGATGTTGACTAGAGTAATTTCAATACTTGCACACTTGAACATAGACTTTATGATGGCTATTGATCACCCATCTCAGAGTGCAAGTCAGTATGACATGTACAGAATTAGTTATGACAGTTTTACCAAAGACAGTGTGAAGCCAACATGACAGAATATGAAGGCAGAATTGGTAAAGAGATAAGGGATTATTTTATTTATCAAAATAATGACTTAAAAATATAAAGGGATGACATCCTATATGTTAACTCTTATATAATGATATATGGAAGATGACCATGTAAAGTTATTAGCCTTAATAACTTGTATATATATGAATTTGTGATTGTAAAGAAAGTGGAGTAATGAATGTATTTTTGTGAAGCGAATGTAATAGTGATGATGTGAAGATAAGAGAAGAAAAGGAATATTGATGCAAGTAGAATAAGGTTATGTACCTTGACCTATTTTTGTATACATTGTATATTACTTGTTTGGGCAGTGGGCTCATCTGGTAATTAGATTTTGTTTTGACAACTCCTAACAAGGTTGAGGCTTCTAACAAGGCCTATAGTCCCTTAATCAGGACTGATACACTATAATCTTGTAATAGACTCCTAACAGGGTCAATATCCTTAACATGATACTTTTGATTAGTGGATCTTTGTGGGTACCATCCCCACCAGGGTTTTCCCTTGGACAGGGTTTCCTCGAGAACAAATAATGTGTTATGAGTTCTTTGATGTTATTGCCATGCTTGTTATTTAGTTTCTTATGTTATGCATGTGTAAAGATAATTTTTTATATCCATAACTGGGCAAAAGAAAAAGTTTGTGAAAGACTGATTGACCCCCCCCCCCTCTCAGTATTTCCTATTTCTAACAAATTCTACTATTGGTCCTTTATCTTTGGTAGAAGTATAGTTATGAATAACATCAATACCCTATCATGGCATCACTCATCTGATAAAGTATCCCATTCCCACTCATTAGAATCATCATCAGTATGAGATTCTAACTACAATATTTGGTCATAAAGTTTGGGATAATGTTTTTGAGTGTATCCTTCTTCAAGATACCCTAATCTTGTTTTCTCCTTGGTATCTCACCATGTTGTTTCTATGGGTTCAATGAGCCCTTCATTCTTTGTGCCTAAGGTTCCTTGACATTTGTAACCCATCCTTTGCATGATTTGAAACCCTTTCCCATATTGATGTGTGGGAATGGTTATATTTTGATTATGTTTTACCTGTGCACTTGATTCTTCATCTTTATATAACTAGTTAAGGATCTCATTGTCTTCTTCATCCATGGTGGATGATGTACTTTCCCTCACAAAGTTATCATTATATCTATGGGGTATATTTGAGGGTCTTCCATAGGACTTTGGTGATAAGGGTAAGTCCATCATAGATAATGAGTATTCACCTATGCCTTTTTGCTTGATCTTGCATTTTTTATCAAAATTCTTCATCATTTGATCCATTTTTTGATAATGAGTCTCTTTGGTGTATACTTGGATAGCTTTGGCATGGTCTTCTTTTGATTCTTAAATAATATTATCCTCACCAACCTTCTCTTTTCCTTTAGTTGATGTCATTAGGTTAGTGAGTTTTGGTGTGTCTTCAATAATAATTTCCTCTTCCATCTTTTGTTTTCCCTTCAATAATGGGATGTCTTAGTACTTTTCCCTTGCTCCATTTGATTAGGTATAGACCCTTTTGCATTGTGTGGGACTAAGGATTCATTGATAGGCTTGATGTTGTTACAATATTGGAAGGAGTTTAGGTCCCCACTTACCATTATCTCCTACCCTAGATAAGGAAATTTTAGGCATTGATGATAAGTAGAAGGAACGACTTGCATTTCATGGATCCATGGCCTCCCTAATAAGATATTGTAAGTCAACTTTAGTTCTAACACTTGGCATATGGTCTCTTTTTGCATCGGACCAACTCTTGTGGGTAACACTATGGCTCCTTTTGAAGCTCTTTCTTCATCATCATAGGCTTTAATGGTTATCCTTTTCTTACGATCAATAGCCTCCTTAGAAAATCCTAGAGCCTTCACTAGGCTAAGGGTACAAATGTTTAGGCCAGCTCCTCCTGATGGAATATGGATGAAGTGACTGAGAGGGGGGGGGGGTGAATCAGTCAACCATAAAAACACTTCACAATTAATTCTTTGCAGATCCCTTAGGATATCTTAACAATGTTATCTGTTTTAGCACTTGGTAAATAGATTGCAGTAACTTTGAAGATGCAGAAAGTATTAGCAATATTGTCTTTAGATATTCATCAACACATGTATATGATTGAGAAAGCAATTAAGAACACAAGAGACAAAAGATTTAACATGGAAACCCAATATGGGAAAAACCACCAATGTATCTAGATACTGATTTTCACTTTTCTGAAGTGATGCCCGGTTAGAAGCCAACCCGGTAAAGGTTACAAAACACACTGTTAGGTGTGACCTTGTTAGAGGATTTAAAACACCCTACTAGGAGTGGCCTAGTAAAAGGTCTTGAAAACAATTCAATGGAATTGTCACCTTGTTAGAGGATTTACATTATGGTTGTTAAACCAACTCGGTTAAGAGATTTAGAATTCACTGTTACAATGATAAGAAGGTAACAATGAAAAAGTGACCTGTATAATAATGCAACTGTCTTGCTGATTACAAATCTCTATTCTGCATAAGTCTGATCCTTTCTGATTGAATAAATCTTTGCTGCTCCTCAAGGATATCTGAACATCCTTCACAAATTCGCATATACCTTTCCTTATTTTCTTCTGTAAATCTTCTGCTGTATATATATATTTTTCACATTTGACCTTTTATTTATATGATTTTGGATTTGTCAAATCGACATTATTTAGTATAACAGTCGGCTGAATTAAGCAAACTCTATTTGCAAAAATCCTTCAAGGGCCGATAGTGCTCGGTGACCATAACTTTCTATAATCTTTCAGTGATCGAGGGAACTCGGTAAACACTGACAATCCTTTACCTTTGATAACCGACTGAACTCGGTAAATACTATCTTTTCCTCGATGACCGACTGAACTCAGTAAACACTATCTTTTCTTCGATGACTGACTAAACTTGGTAAACACTAACTTTTCTTCGATGACCGACTGAACTCGGTAAACACTATCTTTTCTTCGATGACCGACTGAACTCAGTAAACACTATCTTTTCTTCGATGACTGACTGAACTCGGTAAACACTAATATTCCTGTCTGGCAGACTGACTGAGCTCGGTAGGAACTGATTGCTGCGGACTATGACATAGTGTGACATCAAAGACAATACATAATTGAGTAGTAATTTCCTTCAGACAATTATTTCCAACAATCTCCCTCTTTGGCATTGATGGCAACACAATATGTCATAGCATAAGAAATTTGAAAGAGTTAGCTCGGTTCAGATTTAAATCTCCCTCTGTCAGCAAACTTCCTGTATCCTGAAAATTCTTCCTTCTGACTATTGAAAATTTCTTGAAAATAATAGAAAAGACATATCAAACACTCCATCTTTGACAACACATGCCAAAGACAATTCACATATTACCGGTGAAAATTAATGTACCTCAAGTACTGATTCATATGCAATGATTCCTTTAATATGCTGCATCAACAAGTTGATTTTCAATCATGTTCTGGTTGATGCATCACTAAAACTGTATTTAGTGAGCCTCGGATAGGGGAATGACCCCTAATTTACCTCTTAGATACACAAATGCATCCTTAGGTAATGGTTTGGTAAAAATGTCTGCAATCTATTCTTTTGTATGAATATATTCTAATCTGATTTCCTTGTCCTGCACCAATTCTCTGACAAAGTGATATTTAATATCAATGTGCTTGGTTTTGGAATGCATCACTGGATTCTTAGAAATGTTTATTGCACTGGTATTGTCACAAAATATAACAACTGGTTCTTTGATTTCAACCTTCATACCTTCTAATAGCTGTTTAAACCAAACAATATTTGAACAGTTTACTGCAGTAGCAACATATTCTGCTTCAACTGTGGATTGAGATGTGCAATTCTGCTTTTTACTAGTCCAGGATACCAGTCTTTTTCCAAGAAAAAATGCTCCACCACTTGTGCTTTTTCTGTCATTAATGTTTCTTGCCCAATCAACATCAGTAAACACTTTCAAGTCTAGATTGCCTCCAAATTTATACCACAAACCATATTCTTTAGTTCCTCTTAAGTATCTTAAGATTCTTTTGATTGCCATCATGTGATTTTCCTTAGGTTTTGCTGAGAATCTAGCTACTATACCGACTGCTAAGGCAATATCAGGTCTTGTATGTACTACATACTGCAATTTTCCAATCATAGATCGGTATAGGGTCTGATCAAATTCTTTTGAATCATCATTTTTGGTAAGTTTCAATCCAGTACACATGGGTGTACCAGCTGGTTTTGAATCTTCCATACCAAACTTCTTAAGTATCTCCTTAATGTATTTGGATTGAGTAATGTATATACCATTCTTGCTTTACTGAATTTGAAGACCAACAAAGAATTTTATTAAACCAAACATAGACATTTCAAATTCTCTGTTCATTTGCTCTGAAAATTCTTTGCACTGATCCTCATTCCCTGTAAATATAGTATCATCCACAAATATTTCTGCCAATACAATTTTGTCATCCGGTCCTTCTTTAATATACAGATTGCTGTTATCATTGGCTCTTTTGAAATTAATCTGAATCAAATAGTTATGGAGTCTTTCATACCATGCTCTAGGAGCTTGTTTTAAACCATGCAATGCTTTTTGTAACCTGCAGACCATGTCCCTTTTATCTGGATCAACAAAACCTTCAGGTTGTTCAATGTAGACTTCTTCATCAAGAATTCCATTGAGAAATGCAGATTTTATATCCATCTGATATACCTTAAATCCTTTGTGTGCTGCATAAGCAAGTAGAGTTCTTACACCTTCTAATCTTGCAACAGGAGAAAAAGTTTCTCCATAATCTATACCTTCTTCTTGAGAGTAACCTTTACATACCAGTCTAGCTTTGTTTCTAGATACTTGACCATCTTCATTTAGCTTATTTCTGAATACCCATTTTGTTCCAATTACATTCTTATCTTTAGGTCTAGGTACAAGAGTCCAAGTTTTTTTCTTTTGTATTTGTTCTAATTCTTCATTCATTGCTTCAATCCAACTTTCATTTTCCAATGCATCTTTGATATTTCTAGGTTCAAAATCAGTAAGCAGACATGTACCCTTTAGCTTGCTTCTTGTCATAGTACCATCTGATTTGTTTCCAATGATTTGATCTGGTGTATGATGTCTTCTGACATATTTGGCTAGTATAGGTTCCTTGCCTTTTGAATGATTCATGTTGTTGTCTTCTAGGATCTCTTCTTCAGGTTGCTCGGGCTCGGTAGATATTTTCTCGGTAACTTCAGGCTGAGACTCGGTCTGAATTTCTTCCTGTGACTCGGTTTGAACTTCTTCCTATGATTCGGTAACTGTGCTCGGCTCGGTAGATATAGTTTCCTTACTGATAGTTGTGTCTGCCAATGTTTGAGGTTCAATGTAAATGAATCTTCTGTAGTTCTCAGGTTCCCTTTTGCTTTCTTCCTCAGTCTTTTCTGCAAACTCATCAAATTTTACATGTATACTTTCTATGACTTTGTGAGTAGATAAGTTCAGACATTTGTATGCCTTTCTTTTGCTAGAATATCTTAGGAATATTCCTTCATCACTTTTCACATCAAATTTATTTCTTCTGGATTCTTTTAAGATATAACACTTGCTACCAAATATTTTCATGTAACTTACATTGGGTTTATAGCCATACCATAATTCATAAGGAGTTTTGAATGTGTCTTTCTTCAGTTGTACTCGGTTCAAGGTATGAACTGCAGTGCCGATAGCTTCCTTCCAGTACTTTATAGCGATGTTCTTTTCTATCATTAGAGTCCTTGCACAATCCATAATAGATATGTTTCTTCTTTCTGCTATTCCATTCTGCTCAGGAGTTCTAGGAGCTGATACCTGTCTTTTGATTCCTCTTTCAATGCAGAAGTTGTTAAAATCATGGGAGATGAATTCACCACCTCTGTCTGATCTTAAGCATTTCAATCTTTTCCCTGTTTCTTTTTCTACTCTTGCTAAGTACCATTTGAACTTTTCAAATGCTTCTGATTTTTCTCTTAAATACATAACAGTCATCATTCTAGAATAATCATCAATGAAAAGAATAAAGAATTTATCTCCAGTATAGCTTTGTATTCCAATAGGTCCACATAAATCAGTATGCACAATTTCCAAAATTTCTTTAGACTGATAGTTCTTACTCTTGAAACTAGTTTTACTCATTTTGCCAATCTGACAATTCTTACATAGACCAGTGTCAGGTTTCTTCAAAGTAGGAATGCCTCTAACCTTCTTGAATTTGCTCATTTTTATCATGTTATCAAAATTCACATGACATAACCTTTTGTGCCATAGCCAACTTTCTTCTATTTGAGCAATAAAGCATGAATATTCACTGAGATCAAGATAAAATAAGTTACCTTTTGTTTGTTTTCCTGATCCAATGAGTTTTCCTTTTCCATCTAGCAGTCTTGCTTGACCATTCATGAATTCAACCTTGAAACCAGTGTTGATTAGCTGTGCTACACTTAAAAGATTATGTTTTAGTCCTTCAACCCAATAAGCATTATCACATATGAGTTCTTTGCTTAAAGAGATTCTTCCTTTTCCTTTTATACAACAAGGTTCATTGTTTCCAAATCTTACATTACCACTATCACAGTCTTCTAGATATTCAAATTTTGTCTTGTCACCAGTCATGTGGTGTGAACATCCGCTGTCTATTATCCATATATCATCTTTGCTTATATGAGAAATAAGTGCCATCTTATCTTCATCATCATCAGATTCATCTTTTATAGCAATAAAGAAAATTTCTTCTTCACTATCATCAGAATCTTTAGCCATAAAACATGATTTCTTACCTTTATCCTTGTATGATTTGAAATTCTTTTTGCCATAGTACTTGTGACTTCTCTTTTCTTCTTTGACTTGCCTGTTTGGTCACCTAGCCGCAATATGTCCAATTTCTTCACATGAAAAATAGATTAAAGGAGTTTTACCTTTATATTTACCTTTCCCTCTAGAGTACTTCTTTGCAAGTAATGCTTCTACAATTTCAAGATCACTATCAGAACTTTCTTCTGATTCTTCTTCACTTTCTTACTGAACTTCTTTAATTTTCTTGTTCTTCTTTAGTGAAACCTTGGCCTCAAATGCTGATTCAATATTTTTGGAACTAGGAACATAGTTATCATAGTTGTCTAATTCAAAAGTTGTCAATCTTCCAACTAAAGCATCCAAAGTTATATTGTGGTTTGTTTCACATCTTCTTTCTTGAATAGCTGATACTCTTATTGCATAGATAGGGAGTAGTGTACTGAGTACCTTACTTATAACAGTCTCATCTGAGATTGTTCCTCCAGAAGCTCTAATTGCACTTACACTTGCTTTGATTCTTTCAACATATTTTGCAATGTTTTCATCTTCCTTCATATTCATCTTGTCAAACTGTCCTCTCAGGCTTTCTGCTTTGGCTCTTTTCACATTTGCATCACCACCATATATTTTCTTTAGTGCCATCCACATTTCATATGCAGTAGTGCAGTCTTTAATATCATCAAATTCTTCATAGCTGAGAGCAGATGCAATGTCTATCATCATGGTGTTGTGAGTCTTTTTATCTGCAATGTCTTCAACAGTTAATGCGCCATTAGGAATTGTGTATTCTTCATCAATGTATTTGCATCCTGAATCACCAATGGAATCCAGATGAATTCGCATGAGACCTTGCCATGCTGAAAAGTTATCTCTGTTGAGCTTTGGAATTTCCCTCTTGTAAGACATCCTGATCTTTAGCTTAGGTCCTTGAAACCCTTCCTGCAAGCACCAAATGCTCTGATACCAATTGATGGAATATGGATGAAGTGACTGAGAGGGGGGGGGGGTGAATCAGTCAACCATAAAAACACTTCACAATTAATTCTTTGCAGATCCCTTAGGATATCTTAACAATGTTATCTGTTTTAGCACTCGGTAAATAGATTGCAGTAACTTTGAAGATGCAGAAAGTATTAGCAATATTGTCTTTAGATATTCATCAGCACATGTATATGATTGAGAAAGCAATTAAGAACACAAGAGACACAAGATTTAACATGGAAACCCAATATGGGAAAAACCACCAATGTATCTAGATACTGATTTTCACTTTTCTGAAGTGATGCCCGGTTAGAAGCCAACCCAGTAAAAGGTTACAAAACACACTGTTAGGTGTGACCTTGTTAGAGGATTTAAAACACCCTGCTAGGAGTGGCCTGGTAAAAGGTCTTGAAAACAATTCAATGGAATTGTCACCTTGTTAGAGGATTTACATTATGGTTGTTAAACCAACTCGGTTAAGAGATTTAGAATTCACTGTTACAATGATAAGAAGGTAACAATGAAAAAGTGACCTGTATAATAATGCAACTGTCTTGCTGATTACAGATCTCTGTTCTGCATAAGTCTGATCCTTTCTGATCGAATAAATCTCTGCTGCTCCTCAAGGATATCTGAACATCCTTCACAAATTCACATATACCTTTCCTTCTTTTCTTCTGTAAATCTTCTACTGTATATATATATTTTTCACATTTGACCTTTTATTTATATGATTTTGGATTTGTCAAATCGACATTATTTAGTATAACAGTCGGCTGAATTAAGAAAACTCTATTTGCAAAAATCCTTCAAGGGCTGACAGTGCTCAGTGACCATAACTTTCTATAATCTTTCGGTGATCAAGGGAACTCGGTAAACACCGACAATCCTTTACCTTTGATAACCGACTGAACTCGGTAAATACTATCTTTTCCTCGATGACCGACTGAACTCAGTAAACACTATCTTTTCTTCGATGACTGACTGAACTTGGTAAACACTAACTTTTCTTTGATGACCGACTGAACTCGGTAAACACTATCTTTTCTTCGATGACCGACTGAACTCGGTAAACACTATCTTTTCTTCGATGACCGACTGAACTCGGTAAACACTAATATTCCTATCTGGCAGACCGACTGAGCTCGGTAGGAACTGATTGCTACGGACTATGACATAGTGTGACATCAAAGACAATACATAATTGAGTAGTAATTTCCTTTAGACAATTATTTCCAACACCTCCATCTATAAGCACTCTTCTCACCCCATGCTTATGAATCAAGACTTCTATGTGCAAAGGAAGATTTTGAGGATGATTAAGGGACATGTCATATTGCTCGAAAAATGATAAGCAAAGAGGTGAAATTAGGTGTCCTACCATATTTTGAAATTTATCTACCTGCAAATTTAGAGGCACGTTAGTTTCCAATAAGGCTTTCTCCAAGATATCTTTATGAGTTGATGACAATTTGAGCAACTCAAGAATAGAGATTTGAGTGGGAGTTCTTTGTAGTTGATCAACCAAGTTGTATTGTTTTGATGATGAGGTTGAAGCTTGGTTTGATAATACAATTTTAGGAGCATTGGTAGGTAGGATAATTTTTTATGCTTTCCCCCTAGTGACAACATTTGATGATGCTTCTTTTAAATTTTCCTTTACTATGATAACATTTATGGTATGATCCTCTTGTCTTAGAGTATTTATCGTGTTATCATAAGTATGAGAAAATTTCACTTTCTCATTGCCTCGTTTCTGATTTTGATTAGTATTAGATGACTCACCCTTTTCATGGTTCAAAAAGGGGTTCTTGAAGGCCGTGTCATCCTCATTTTTTTGAGGTCCTTCAATTTTGATGGTTCCATTATCGATCAAATCTTGCACTAAGTATTTTAATCTCATGCATTCGTTTGTTGGGTGACCTCTATTTCAATGATATTCACAATGATGAGAGTCATTAAACCAATTAGGTTTGACTTGAGGTTCATATTCTCTTACATCGAGTAATGTGATGATCTTATTGGAAACCAAAGCCCTTAATACATTCTCTAAAGGTTCACCTAAATAGGTGAATTTTATTTTCTTAATAGTGGAGTAAGAGGGTTTGGGCTTATTCCCATTAGCATTATCATTGGAATTGTTGGTATTGTTATTGGAATTACTAGAATTGTTGGAATTAAATGGAGCTTTGTTTGATTGATTGATATTATTTGAAGAATTAGCTCCATATGGTAAGGTAAAAGGGGTTGTCTTCAAGCTATGGGCCTCCACAACTCCATCATTCACAAGGTTTTTGTTTTTATTCTTTATCCATGATTTAGACTTATCATTGTGATTGTTGGCCCTTGATTATTGATATTTTTAGGCACATTATTATTATTTTTTTTGTTGGTGTTATTGGATTTGTTATCTTTAAATAATTTTATTTCACCTCTCTTGACCAATACATCCTCAATCTTGATCCCATTTTTGATGATTTTTTCAAATGTCAGGGGACATTGAAGTTGTAATCTATAATTAATTTCCATGGTCAAATTATTTGTGAAGATTTCCATCTTCTCTTTCTCAAGGATACTTTGTGGATACCTTGTACAAACACTCCTCCACCTTTGTAGGAGTCCTAAGAAGGACTCTTCATCTTTATGTTTGGTATCACACAACTTGAGCATGGTAATTTTGTGCTCAATGTTATAAGAATAATGGGTCACAAACTTGGAGGCTAGTTTCTCAAAGGTCTTTATTCCTTGGGGTAGTTTTGAAAACCACTCCATGGTGGGTCATCCTAAGATTCTAGGAAAGAGTCTCATTAGATATGTATCATTGTGCATGAACTCAATGCTTAAGGCACAAAACTCCCTTAGATGATCCTGTGGGTCTGTTTTACCCTATATTTTTCATACTTAGGAAAAATGGTATTGAAGGGAAAAGGTGTCATAGCTAAGCTTTTATCAAATGGGAAGGGACACAAAGCTTCAATGGAAAAGGCCTTAGGTTTAGCCACCTTCTTCATGGTATCGATCTATTCTTGAAAGGCCTTTATCTACCTAGTCATAGCATTCATGGGGTTATCTTGCTCTTGATCTTTCTTAAGTTGTTCTATATCAAAATCATGGGGAAGCTTTACTCCCGCTTGAGCTAGGTTTAGGAAAAATTTATCCCCAGCCCTATCTATTAATTTCTCCATGACCTCCAATAATTCATGATCTTAGGCTGCTCTCTCAACTTTTTCTTCAAGTGTTTCTTTGGGATTATGATTGGAATTATTGATATTATGAGTGTTTCCTCCTTGTTGGTAATTATGGTATGTGGATTTTCTATCCATTTTTCCAAGTATTTTTTCAAATAAGTTTGGGAAAATTTCCTCTTGATTAGGACCTTTGAAAATAATTTGGTACTCTACTTCTTGCCCTTCATTTGCAACAAGAGTACTATCTCCTTGTAAAGATACCCTATATGTGTGACACCATGTGGAAACTGACATCCAACAAGGGTTTGATTTAGAGTGATCCTTGATTTGAGAATCGTTAATTTTAAATTGAAGAGATTAAAAATGTAAGATGAACTTTCAATGGATATCTCTCCCACTTGTTTATGTATTTCAAATACAACAATCATGCATTCACTTGTCTCTTTTTACCCACTGAACACAACATGTTTGATTTGAAAGAACATTTCCATGGGTTTTGGACAAAAAGAAACTTCAAGCACCTATGTAGCACAAGATTGGTTCGTAAACATGGCTCTAAAAGGTGGTCTTTCTATTTTATCAAGGATTTAATATAGATTCCATTCAAAATGGATCTTAAAATTTCATCCCCCAAGTATGTTAAGGGGCTTCCCACCACCGGTATGTTGGAGTTTTGCGCAATCCATGAGCACTACTTGAGGAAGTTTGAAAATTTAAAATCCTTTTGTCACACAGGTTAAGTATGCATGCATTTTTATTTATAGTGGGTTGGATTATCACAAAAAAATCAAGGGTATCCCACTTTGGGTTGTCCTTCTCACCAACCTCGTTAAGGAAATTTCTCAGGAGGTGAGCCCACTAATGTTCTAGCATGTTCATGTAAAGCAATGAAATGGTCTTAAGAACAATTTTTTGGGAATTTGGTTCACCAAAAGGTGAAGAGCATATCCCTAACTTTTCCTTAATTTCCCAAATAGAATAAACAAGGTTCAATTACTTCACCCACTAACTATAGAGAATTGAACATTTCTAATCTTTTCTACAAAAAGGGGCTTTGATTTTATGTGCTTGATTTCCTCAACCTTTCTTCTTAATTAAAAAGTTCAACACCTTTGGCATTTTGATTCACTAGAAGAAGTGAAGTTCATAGGCCTAAATGCTAAACTTTCCAAACAAAGATAGGCTATTTTGTAATTACTAGATTCTTAGAAAGCACCAATGCCACAATTTAAGGGAAAATATTGACTAGTTTGAGGCTTACCTTTCCTTGTAGCTAGCATAAGCTAGGGGCATTTTTGTGTGATTTTTGTCATTTTTAGCTTACCTTGGCTATAGTTCCTTTCTAATGTGCTTTTCCTCCAACAAAGTTAGTCAACAAAAATAGCAACAATGAAGGAAACCAAAATGAATTTGAAGAAGAAAAGTTTGAAGTGAATCTAAAGCCTTATTTGCAAATTTTAAGAAAAACTTGAACTAAGGTGAGAAAATCCAATTAAGTGACACAAACTTAGTCTTATATGCTTCTAAAATTTTAAGTTACTTCTCATAAACCTAATTTTCCCCCTCTTGTGAATCTTCAAGAATGGATTTGATGTGAACAAATTTCTCCTTCTTGATTTTCTTAGTCAAAGCCTTCCCTTCTTGGTTGAATCACTCTCTGGTTTCTTTGCTTTTCTATGATCAGACATCCTGCAGAGTCATAAAAATCATTTTACCACAGTCAAATTATACAAATTAATAGTTTATGCAAAAGCACTCCTGTAATGCTTAAAAGTGTTATTTTACTACTTAAAAGCACTGCTAATTTGATTAAAAGTGTTGTTTTAACGCTGTCAGTAAACTCAAAAGCATACAAATAACTAATAAAGGTGTTGCAGAATCTATTAAAGGTGGTAAAAATGCAATAAAATAGCTCAATAAAATAGCAAAAGCGCTCAGGGGTCAGGGAAAATGTGTTGTAAATCTATGCAAAGGCGTTACCAAAATGACAGATAGAAAATAAAAAGATTGAAAGTGTTGTGCATCAGTGCAAAGGCACACTACTTTATCGTGAAAGCACTGAAATAGTACTGGAAAGTGTCATTTAATCATGCAAAAGAGCCTTTTGATATGTCAGAAGTGTTGTTTCCTGAAAAGCCTGAGAGTCAAACATGTACAAATTTGATAAAAATGAAATAATTCTAAGCGTTTAGTAAAGTGAAGCATTTTGCCCCACGATGGGCTCCATTTTGTGTACAAGGGAATGTACCTTAATAGAATTAGTATTGAGCAATAAATGAAATAGTAACTAAATAAACCACAATTATAACAACTATTTAGCAAATGAAAGATCAATTAAGCATCCTATGGCTCTCTATCTAAGAGTGTTAATAGAAGTTCTCAGCAAGCTAACATTAATAACAGTTCTAGAGTGAGAAATGATAAATATTAAGCTAAAGCTAAAAATTAATTCCAATTGAATGCTAATTAAGCTCTTAAAAATCCTTTCTAGTTATAAAATACAAGAGGTTATATGCAATTCTCAGATGTGTGGTTATTGATTATGAGGATTTTGGTCTTCCTTTTATAGATTTATGCAATGGTAGGGGGTGTACTATAGTTGATCATGATTAAGCTTGAGTTGAGTCTTTGGTTCCACCCTTTGAAGACAATGCAAAGTTTGTGTCCTCAAAGCTTGGGACAAGTAGACAAGATCAATGGACAAGATTCTTTTTCACTTTGAGTGATTGAGATTGAATTTGGCTTGATCCATGTGAATGCCTTTCCTCAAATCCTATTGGTTGATTGAATTTCCTCCCTTGGTGGTTGTTGAGAGAAATTAGGATTTATTAATTGATTTAAATTGATTTATTTAGCCATGTACCCCTTGAATGGGTTGAATTTCATTTAATCCAAACTATACAATTAATATAATTAATTGCACTTTAATTGGATTTCATTTGATTAAAATGCTCTCAATTTTGATTTATCTTGAATTAAGACTTGATTTTAATTTTGATTGGCTAAATGTTCATTATGATTCAATTGTTTTGATCTTATCCTTGATTTACTTTGATTTGTCTTGATTTATCATTAAATTGTCTTTGTCCATTTTCAAGTGATTACAATACCCACACAGGAGATAGAAGCTCCCAAGGAAGAGAAATGTAAGAAGTTATCTGAGGTAATAATTTTTGACATCATCGAGGATACCCCAATAAAGAATCTGGTATTGACTAAGGAAGACATACAGGCTGAGGAAGCACAAGCTACATCTTTGCCAGGTGGTAACACCGTGCTATTACAAGTAATGGATTATCCATCAATTGATGACACATCAAATGTCAACACTACTCATGATAATTCTAAAGTTGTTACAGTTGACATGTTAGTCGGTATAAGCACTACAGAGGAATGAGATTAGTCGAAAACAACACCACCATCTGCATCTACCGAGGAGTCACCGAAGGAACAACCAAACTAGTTTGCACTAGTAATCATAAATCCTCATGTGGAGGATAAAGGAAAATAAGAGAAAGAAAAAGATATTGACATCCAAGAGCCTAAGGAGCAAGAGGCAATAAAAGCTCTTGTACAAATGCCGAGTGAGAGTACACCAAAGAAGAAGGTACTGAAAAAAAAGGAAAAATTTCTACACCTAAGGTAACAATCGATGAAGTTATTATGATTCTAAAATAGGACATAGATAACTTATCCTATGAATAGATACAAATATTGTAAGATCTACTGAAAAGGAAAAGTAGGCAAGAAGAACTGAGAAGGGAACATCAAAAAAAGCAAGTTTTGCATGAGATAAAAGGTATATTTATCGATGCTTTTGACATGGATGATGTTAATGATTCTGATCCCATACTGTAACAACTTTTCCACATAGTCAAGATAGTGACAAATGAAGAAATTGAAGAAAATGATAAGTTGTTGCAGTGGTTAGAAATAAAATTTGAGACCAAGGTACCCAATAAGGTCTCTAATGAGATTGCAGTGAAGCAGGTAGTACTTTCTACCAAAATAACTGAATCAGAAGGGGTTGTACTCAATGCACAATCTTTGTACATGAAACTATGTAATGTAGAATAATTTACCATAGATAATCAGGCACTGGTAGATAAACTACAAAAAGAAATAAAGTATACTGGTAAATCATTGAGTTTGGATGCTAGTTCCAGTTTGAAACACTATGCCAAGCTTCTACATAGTCAAGGGAGGATAGCTGAGTTAATGGCTAATGATGGTAAGATAAGGGCTCTTCTACTCTCTATGCAAACAATGTTGACACCTCACCTGGAGGTCATCCAAAGAGAGTTAGCCAAGGCTAAAGAACTAATACAAAAATATCCTCATCTTTCTACTACCGAGAGCCTAGTCAACCTAGCTACCGAGCTAGAAATGCAATCAAAGGTCCTAGAAGTTGCAACATCTAGTTGGGAATCTAAATTACATATGGTTATAGTGCTTCACAAAACATTTTTGGAAAAATGTTGCACGATCCCTACTAATGAAGAAATCATGAGTGCCAAAAATAAGGGGGAATCAAGTAAATGACATATCATGGCACATAGGGAGGTACCAGAATCAAGGGTAGAAGATGAAGTAGAATGGTATGATATACTCAATTTTATATATGTATATATCTTTGAGAGAGAAATCTGTTAATACTAAGTACTCTATGTAAATTACATTATATCATGACAAAGTGGTTTTTCCACTAATGTCAAAGGGGGAGATTGTAGATCCCTATATTTTTGTTGTCTATTAGTGTCCTATATTTATTCATTATCCAAGTAATCTTGGTCGGTTATCACTACGCTTGAGTCATCATGTATAGGTCGAGTCATATAACGTATCTTTATCAAACAATAGTCACTTCCGAGTAAACCTATGGTCACCAAGTACTTTTGTATTAGCCAAGTTTTTGCTAAGTTATGTAAAGAAGACAATGTTGTGTGCTAGTGTATAAGGAACAGTGAATGCTGAGTGCAAGAGATATCGATTCTCAAGTAGCCAAAATTAACATGTGTTTGTTAAGGCACAATCATCGAGGTAAAACATTTTGGCTGACATTCATATTTTTGTTTACCATTTGTTGAGGAAATCATGGAGGTGATTACGCTTATATTTTTTAATATTAATCCCTATGCAACACTTGGAGCCAATCAGAATTAAGGAAAGGTTAAGCAGCAAAAGGAGTTAATCTAGATCGTAGATCCCAAATCTTAGATGAACTCAGTTGTCTATATAAGAAAAGATCTGAACCCTAAAACAAAAAAGAAGTGTGTGGATGAGAAAGAGAAGAGGGAATATCTTTAGACCAGTGTAGTATTCTGATAGAGTTTAATGACTAAGTGGAATAGAGAAAAGTAGTGAGGGACATAACAAGGATAAAGTTGATAGATAAGATCAAATAAATAGTGAAAGGAGAAGATCTGCAATCAGCATTGAGTGCAGACTGAAGGATTAGGTACTGAGACATTCTAATAAGTGCATCAAGGTAAATCTCTTAATAGAGTGGTTTTAACATGCCTTATGTAATCTCTTAACCGAGTGCTTACTTAGTTGTAAGTTTGAAATCCTTTAGCAAGGTAGATTGTATAAGTATTTTAGCTCTTAACAAGGCAAACCCCTCATAGGGTAGATCATATTTTGTGATCAAAGTTGTAGCCCTAACAGGAAAACTTTATACTGCAGTAGTGAAGATTTGTGGGTGTCATCCCCACCCCATTTTTACCTTTCAAGGGTTTATGGGTAACCACAATTACTGTGTTATGAGTATTTTCATGAATGATGTTTAGTTTATTAGTTTCATTTCATTGATGAAGTTGATGACAAAGCTTTGTAAGTTTTCAGTAAATGGTGAAAGAGATTAATAGGTGATATCTAATTCACCATCCCTCTCAGTATCACATTTCCTAAATATATTTCCAACACTTATGTGATTGATTTCTTCTATCATCTTAATAGCCAATGATCCCTCTAGTTTTATCTCCTTTGAGGTCTCACCTTCTACCCCCTCAATTAAATTAACATGTTGAGGCCCTATCTCACCTTCCTCAGGACTAGAGTTTAATGTATTTTGTTTCATATCTTTTTTAGATACTCCTTATGTTAAGATACATGAGGCTATTAAAACATTTCATGAATCCTAAAGGGGGATGTTGGATGTTAGTCCAAAATCCCCCCCCCCCCTAGAATTACCCAAAGGGATTTGAACCTGTGACCAAGCTCTGATACCACTTGTTAAGACATAGGAGGTTGTTAAACCATGCCATGCATCTCGAAGGGGGAAATAGAAGTTAGTCCAACACTTTGCACTTGATTACTTCCTTTAGTATTGAATCTAGAGTAGGTCTTATCTTTCTCCAACATTCTTTCTACATCATTCTCTTTTCCCTTTTGATCATTTGGAGTCTCTTCTTTCAACTTTCACACTATTGACTAGATTGATTCCTAATTAGATACCTAAACATCTTTTGTATCTGATTTCTTGCAGGTTATTTTAATAACTAAATATGCCTCCACTTTCATCCCCTCTAAGGTATCACCTTCTATCTCCTCAAAACAATGAACATGTTGAATCAGTATCTCACCTTCCTCAAGACCAAAGTTTAATTTATTTTGTTTAATTTTATCTTTACTAGATCCAACTATCTTTATTAAATTTTTGTTTAGATTTTCAATTTGTGGTTTCTTCATAATTCCATCCTTCTCCATTGCTAATTCTTCTTCTCTTAATTTGAATATCTGTGAATGTATCACCTTATCACCCATACTCTCCCCATTATGATTTCTTTCTAACTCTAAATCATGTGATATTTCCTTTCCAAATATATGGTCATCCATCACAAGCTTAAGTGAATGTTTTCTTATTCTTGACACTTGGTCCTTGCACACTCTAACAAAATCTCCCTCTAAACTTCTACAATTTTAAATAAAATGCCCTAAATTATTTTCCAGGATCTCCACCCTCTTAGGTCCATCAATATTAATCAATTAAGAATATCTACCTTGATTAATAGAGAATATTATCTTCTTGGGCCATGCTTTATTGACATCTTTCAATATACATGTCCTCACTGATTGTTTGCATTCATCAAAAGACACTAGATCATGTTTAAAAAATATACCTAATTAATTCTCTACAATTTCCATGAGATCTATATCTCTATATTCTAGGGAAATACAAGGAAAAGATAACCAAAATGGAAAAAAGATTGGAGCATATTTGGTAGGATTAAAATTTGGCACCTAGATCTATGATTAAAGCCCACTCCCATTCATACAACCAATATTTACATCTATGAATCTTGTCTCTTTGTTCCTTTCCCAAAAATATAGATGAAAAAAAATATACCTTCATCTATGTAAAAATATTCAACCACACCCTCCCAAGTATCTTTAACACAACTCGAAAGGACATCATTTTTAGGATTTATGTTCTAGAACTTACTGATCAATGCCCTATTTCAAATATCTTTCACTTGTGACTGGACCATCTCCTCTAAGAACACAATAATGTTACTTTCTTCATTACAAGCTAAGGTTTTCCCCTTCTTTAAATATTGATTATACTACTATGTTTCCTCTACTTGTTGATCTATCTGATTCACCTTCTCCTTTCCAATTTTGGAACCTTGATTTGGAGCAAAGGGAGCTCTGTTGAGTGAAATGTTGTTCATAAATGTATCCTTGGGTATTATTTAATACAAATAAATATTTGTGGTAAAAATATATTTAATAATTAAATTATAAAAATGAAAAGATAATTAGTAGTCACTAGATTGCACATGTTTAATTTGAATAAATTAATCAAATTAAATTATCTAGTCCTTTGTAAACAAAATGTTTTCTTCTTTATGTCAAGTCTTCACTTCACCACTTCACTATTATGCATATTATTAATTCTCAAATGTGTCTCTTACCATTAATGATTCTTCTTAGATAATAATGTTCTTAAATGAGGGTTGGTGAATTTTACTTTCATAAAAATATTGGCAATCACATCATTCAAAGCCTCTGTGTAATAAATGTTATCTCAATTTATATACTTTCTTGGATATCCACATGGTGTTACTTCTTGACTACTAATAGGACTTGGATCAGCTTCTCCATAGCTAGAAAAAATATCAAAAATATAGATACCCCCACTAGCTCAATAGAAGACACTCCTTGTTTATAAATTATGAAATCCTACATGAAAGAAAGAACATAAATAATAAAAAACTTTGATAAAACATCTTAAAACTCATGTGATAGGCATGCAAATATGTCATACCATATTAACTCAGTTTGGAGAGGGAATTTTTATATACATTATTGTAATTCCTATACATAGTTGATGTTTTGGTATGTGATTAAGCTTGTTTGTTCACTCTTCTAACACATTCAAGTTAATTTTGATCTACAATGGAGCCTAAATAAATTTCCATTGGTAAGAAACCTATGAGAGGAATTTATTCTTCTAACATATATGTTGTTCCCTTATTAATTAACATCTAAAATCATATTTTCCAGATAGCCATTGAAAGACAAGATTAATTAATGAGAGGGGGCTATGTGCAAGATCATGAGGGGCCAAAAAGTGGTGATGTGAAAATTATTCACTTTTAACTCATCCAAAATTGCATGAAAATGCTTGTTGACTTTTTAGTAGGCCTGGGTGTCAGTACACCTGGGCAAACTTGACACCAAAGCACAGGCCTAATCAGGTACCCGATAATATATCAGGTACCTGATACTTGTGGCATAAATTCAAAACCCGCAAGCCCTTTTCTTCATTTCTTTTCACAATTTTTGCTTGCGATAACGGCTAGCATTATCATATACACAATATATTTTTGGGTATCTGATTTGGGCAACAAAAAATTTGACTCCCCAGCATATTCGATAAGTAAATTATTTGTTTATTTTAATTATTTTATTTTATTTTCATGCTAAATGTAGTTTTTTTTGTTGAAATAGGGTTTTATATTTAGATTTGTAATAATATATGAAATTAGATTGAAATTTATATTTGTTTTTTATTTAATCAGGCATGACTGACAATAATGAAGAAAATAAGCCTCCCGCACCAAATAACAATCCCGAAAATAATCCCCCATATCTAAACCCTCAATCTTTACAAGATTTGATACAAGATAATTTGAACACAATACGAGGTTTCCAAAACACATATCAAAATATACCTACATTAGGTCCCATGCTTGCCACACTAAATACAATTGTTGAAAATATTGACACACTCACACAACAACATAATGCTGCTCTTCATTGGCATGATGATATGCACGCCCAATTTGATGACGGGCTTGACCATGATGGGATTGTGGCCCTTAATATAAGTAAGGAAGATATAGCCACCCTTTTTGTCAATCCTAAAACTAGAATACAAGTTGACCCCAAAAAGCCCAAATTATCAATAAAATGGTGCACAAATGAAGCAATGCACACAAACTTTTGGGATCGCTGGTGGATGGTTTTTGATAAACCACCCCATAGAAATTTGGAGGTCCCATTTTATTTCATAAAAAAATTATATGCTGAGTTTGTGCTTGGTCAGCATGTTGATTATTGGAGTATGAGGCCCAACATGGACGTAGGTAGAGGAGCTCCTTAGACTAGGCCATTTGCCTAGCACAAAAAGGCCACTACCTTTGTCTCTTCCATTGATTTCACACCCCCTCCTCGAGTGCAGCATCCCGATATCATTGTAGAGGCTACCTCATAGACTATTAGGGCCATTCATTTACTGAGTGATCAGTTGATCATACAGACCAGGTCAGTGTTGTCTCCTGGTGTGGATGATGCTAGCGCATCAACATCTTGTTGGAGTTCACATGTATGCAAGCCCCATATTTGCATTATATGCAAGAATATTTGCCTCAGACCACTTACTGATGCTAATACATATCAATATGTTATTGATGAGGAGGATATAGGAGACACAGCTTTAGAGGCTACAACACCTCATGGAGCATCTACATCTCATGAGAGTGCTCAGGAGGTGTACGCAGAGCCATTGACTCCTATTGATACGATAAGAGTAAACATTATAAATAAATTTGTCACATGACTTATTTAATTTAAAAATAATTTATTTATTTAGATTAGTTTTAATGATTGCATGCACTTATGTATATATATTTTTTCCATTTATGTTCAGTTGATGACACAAGAGGAGGTGAGACAAGTGGATGAGTCCACATGTTCGGCCATTTCATTTGGCCTTGATGACTATACGGTATATTATAAATTATGTACCCATTAGTTATTTTTTATATCATTTGGTGTACATGCTTAAATCTCTATCAATTAAAGCAATAAAATTCATACATTTACTAATATATTGTCATCTTATTGTGTTCTTGCAAGCTACAACCAATGTTAGTGGGGGGCACGAGGGGGTTCCTTCATCAGGTGTTGACAAAGGAAAGGTACTCAATTGTTTAAGATTAATTATGCATGGATATGTATGCCACTTGTGTGTAGTAATAAATATTTTACTTGCACTTTATTATATAGGTGTGGCTATTGATAATGTCCCAACACCAGTTCAGGAGTGTAGGGTTACAGGCATCTCGGTTCAGAGTGATAGCCCGATTGTACGTAGACTTTTACATATTGTTATTTGTATTGTAACCAAGGTTGCTATGATGAAGTACATTGATATATAATTGACAATCTTTTTACTCTCATAGGTTACTTTGAGTGTGAGGGAGGGCCCATGAGAATCTTTCATATCTTTGTTGACCTAGCCCACTATTCCAGAGGAGGGATCACCAGATGTAAGTTTTAATTTTAGTTCAACCAATTTGTAATTTTATTATGCTATCATCCTATTTTGTAGATTTATTACTCTATGTTGCACCACTCTACTAATCTCATTATTGCAAATATATAATTATAGGTCAGAGTTGGTATTGTTGGCATGGTCCCTTCACTACCCAAGACTTATGCTAGGACACCTGATTGTGGTAGGTGACCGAGAGACCAGGTACAAATATTTGTATTCAGTTATAATTTTAATTAAATTAGTGTTTGAATTATGAACTATATATATATATATATATATATATATATATATATATATATATCTATATATATATATATATATATATATATATATATATATATATATATATATATATATATATATCTCTATATATATATATATATATATATATATATATATATATATATATATATATACAAATCATATAAAGTAAGCAATCTAACTTGGGTTTGAACTCATTTTTTATGGAGGATCAATCAGAGCCCAATACTTCTTCAAAGAGGCTACATTTTGATGATCCCCCTATGGCATAGGATGTAGTTTTAGTTTTGTGGTCATTTAGAGATGCCAATTGGCACATTTTGAAATGGCATATATGCCACATTGTACACCTTAAAACATTTATTTTGTAAACATTTTGAAATGGCATGTGCCATATTTGTATATGGAGATACTTTTGATACTTTTGATACTTTGTATATATAGAACATGTTCATTTATATGTTATATTTGTGTAATCTTTTGTATATACATATTTATTATTCATGTTTATGGAATTGAATCGTGAAGTTACATCTTGACTATGATTATCATTATGATTTAAATTATATCTTGTTGAAGTTACATTTGTTTTTCTTTACTCCGGAATACCCTGTTCATGGAGCTTATTATGTTTGAGATTTAACTTCTATAGATTTCCTATGTTCTTATGTTTCATACCATTATATATACTCACTTGAGCCACTTAGTACTACATTGTTTCAATACTATGTATATACTCATTATGTATATAACTCATCATATTGGAGTCACTTGAGCCACAAAAGATCATTTCCCAATCGTGCTTAGTGCACCTTGGGGTCACTTGGATCAAACATGGTCGCAAGCATTCCAGTGACTCCATGGGAGAAACAAGGTTGTCACTGGCATTTATCCAGCCAACCAGAGCTGATGGAGTAGATGGTTCGATGCAATGTCAGATGGTTTGAAAGATACGCTACTGAGCCACTTTCAACTGACCCTCACTGCAAGTTATGGTATCGATTGAGATCGCCTTTCCAAATGCAAACAAAGTCGAATCGCCCAAACCTGAGAGAAGTTATTGTAGACCTTGGAAAGATGATCCCATAGCCCCTAACTCTTTATTGATACCTCTCACAAGGTCTGAGATACGAGCCACAAAAGATCGCTGCCCAATCGTGCTTAGTGCACCTTGGGGTCACTTGGGTCGAGAGTGATCGTGAGCTTTCTTGTGACTCTGTGGGAAGAATGGGGTTGTCACTGGTGTTTACCTGGCCAACCAGAATTGATGGAGTAGACAGTTCAATGCCAAGTCAGACGGTTTGAAGGATACACTACTGAGCTGCTTTCAACTGACCCTCACTACAAGTTTTGGCATCAACTAAGATTTTCTTGCCAAATGTAAACAAAGTTGAATCACCCAAAACTGATAGAGGTTATTGTAGAACTCAAAAACACAATCCTGTAGCACCTAAAAATTTATTGATACCTCTAACGAGGTCTGAGATACGAGCCCTAGAAGATCATTGCCCAATCATGCTTAGTGCACCTTGGGGTCACTTGGGTCGAGCATGGTCGCGAGCATTCCGGTGACTTTGTGGGTGGAACAGGGTTGTCATTAGCATTTACCTAGACAATTGGAGCTGATGGAGTAGATGGTTTGATGCTAGGTCAGACAGTTTGAAAGATACGCTGTTGAGCCACTTTCAACTGACCCTCACTACAAGTTTTTGCATTGACTAAGATCACCTTGCCAAATGCAAATGAACTCGAATCGCCCAAAATTGAGAGAGGTTATTATAGAACTCAGAAACAAGATCCTGTAGCACCTAACATTTTTTTGATACCTCTCATGAGCTCTAAGATACAAGCCACAAAAGATCACTACCCAATCATGCTTAGTGCACCTTGGGGTCACTTGGGTCAAGCATGGTCGTGAGCGTTCCAGTGACTCTGTGGGTAGAATGATGTTGTCACTAGCATTTACCTAGCCAACTAGAGCTGATGGAGTAGATGATTTGATGCAATGTTAGATATTTTGAAAGATACACTATTGAGCCACTTTCAACTAACCCTCACTACAAGTTTTGGCATCAACTGAGATCGCCTTGCCAAATGCAAACAAAGTCAAAACGCCCAAAACTAAGAGAGGCTATTGTAGATCTCAGAAACATGATCCTATAGCACTTGATGTTTTGTTGATACCTCTCATGAGATCTTGGATACAAGCCATAGAATATCACTACCCTATCATGCTTAGTGCACCTTGGGGTCACTTGGGTCGAGCATGGTCGCGAGCGTTCTTGTGACTTTGTGGGTGGAATGGGGTTGACACTAGAATTTACCTAGCCAACTAGAGTTGATGGAGTAGATGGTTTGATGCCAGGTTAGATGGTTTGAAAGATATTCTGCTGAGTCACTTTCAACTGACCCTCACTACAAGTTTTGGCATCAACTAAGATCGCCTTGCCAAATGCAAACAAAGTCGAATTGCCCAAAATAGAGAGAGGTTATTGTAGACCTCAAAAACATGATCTTGTAGCACCTAAAATTTTTTTGATACCTCTCACGAGCTCTGAGATACGAGCCATAAAAGATCACTGCTCAATCATGCTTAGTGCACCTTGGGGTCACTTGGGTCAAGTGTGGTCACGAGCATTCTGGTGACTCCGTGGGTGGAATAGGGTTGTCATTGGCATTTACTCAGCCAACCAGATCTGATGGAGCAAACAGTTTGATGCCAGGTTGGATGGTTTGAAAGATACGTTGTTGAGCCACTTTGAACTGACCCTCTCTACAAGTTTTGGCATCAACTTAGATCACCTTGCCAAATGAAAACAAAGTCAAATCACCCAAAATAGAGAGAGGTTATTGTAGACCTCAGAAACCCGATCTTGTAGCACCTGACAGTTTGTCAATATCTCTCACGAGCTCTGAGATACAAGCCCCAGAAGATTGCTGCCCAATCATACTTAGTGCACCTTGGGGTCACTTGGGTCAAGCATGGTCGTGAGTGTTCCGGTGACTTCGTGGGTGGCATGGGGTTGTCACTGGTGTTTACCTGGAAAACTAAAGCTGATGGAGTAGACGGTTCAATGCCAGGTTGAACGATTTGAAAGATACGCTGCTGAGCCACTTTCAACTGACTATTAGTGGTATGTTTGAAATTTGAACTGTGAAACTAATCATGATTAAGCTCGTGAAATTTGAACTGTGAAGCTTATTATGTTTGAGGTTTAACTTTTATAGATTGTTTGAAATGATAAAAAATAATATCCTTAAAGCATTATAAACAACAATCAAACATGTAAGAATTCAAACCATGCAAATGACATAAGTAAATGACATGTAAGATCCCTTCTTGGCACTATTGGCACTACTACATTTGGGGCCAAATTTTGGCAGAAGTTTCTGATGGGTAACTTTTTCTTATGAATTTGGTGTTTTTTTTTTGTAATAGGCCCTGATGATGTCAGTATTCTGATGGGTGTTTAATTGACCATAGGAACTCTGACAGATTCAGGGTATACATTAAAAAAAAAAGTGAAATAGCCTCATCATTTTTATTTTGATTGGAGAGCGGGAGAAAAGGAGAGAAAGTTGAGCGCAGGAGAAGGTATGTGATTTCTTCATCTTTTGAGCCTCTGGCATCATATTTGAATGCATTTCATTTTATTTTTGAGGGAGTTTCTCTTTGAAATGACTGAATTCTACTGGTGTCATGCCATAGCCAGTGCTTTATCTCTATTATTTGATGTTATTGGTGCTTGTGCTCAAGGATATCGATTCACTATATTCAAATGTTTGGATTCATGTTTGTTGATATTATTGACATATGTGTTTAATGATGGCATTGTATATTGTTGTCACTGAAATGACTACATTCTACTGGTGTCGTGCCTTAGCCCGTGCTTTAACTCCATTATTTGATGTTATTGGTGCTTGTGCTCAAGGATATCCATTTTTTTGAAATGTTGACTATGGTTATCAAATGGATAGCCTATGAGCTTCTAGCTAGGTGTCATTTGTATTGATAGCTTAGGGCATCAAATGTATTGTATCATTGATAGTTGAGACTTTGTTAAAAGGAAATAGGACAAAGAATTCTTTTTATTTATTTTCTCTATTTTGATCCCTAAGTGGCTTACAACCCTAGAGAAGTATATGCAGATTTACGGATCCATTTGCAGGATACATAGCAGCTGATAATTCACAAGAAATCCATGCATGAAATTTGAATAGCAATTAATACAAAGAGCTAGGGTCCTCCAATGGCCCAATCATCCGGACCTTGACTATCCCCTCAACCATTGACCCTTTAAAATTGTGTTATCATGCAATCAGTGAGTGATCCTTCATTCTCCTAGTCTGCCCTGTATCCAAACATATTGGAAATACACAATACAATGATAACAAGTCTTTCACAATCCCCCTTCCCCCAAGGAACACTATCAACCATCCCTTCCACATAGCATTTCACTATTTTATGAGTGGATTGTGCAGGAACAATTAACATTAAACAAGGAGCAAACTCCTCAACACATCTTAGAAACCATTGAATTCAATAATAAATGAAACCTAACACCAATACTATTCCTTTCATAGTTGCAGGATACATAGCAATCAATAATTCACAAGAAATCCATGCATCAAATTTTTATAAGGATATCCTACTAATCAATAGGAATTTTCTTGATATGACCAATGATTATGCATTTTGATGGCAGTCTGCTAGTTCAAAAGGATAATATAAATCTGAAACAATTTTTTTTGATTTTCTCAAACTATAAATGTGGTTAAAGGGAAAATATTATGTGGAAAACCCACAAACCAAGCTAGGAAATGATTGTACATCAAATTATTCCTATATTCATTCAAGTATTGCTATGCTTCAGCTACCTAGCCTTTGATCTTCATCTAGAGGAATGTGTAGCTTTAAGATAGAGTTACTTCTTGGGCCTTACAGTAGGGTGGAATATGATCAAGATTTGTTTAGGCTGTATCTTTCTTAGTCCCATTGTTAGGTTTTTACGGTTCATGGTTTGAATCTATTATGGTTGTGTAAGGGATTTGTAGATGATTTTTCTAACATAATTATTGGACACCATTATTGGAACAACTGGTTGTTGGCTATTGTACACATGAATCATAACTGTCAATGGTTCTTTGTGTTCAAGAATTCGTTGATCAATCTTTGAGATTTATTGTCCCAGCTTTAAAAGAGTGATAAAAGATATAGTGAGTGCTATCTTTTCCAAGTGTTTTGTGGGTGCCATTATCTTCTAGGAGTAATTGCTGGAACCAAATTATGTTCTTTTCCTCTAGTAAATATTCCAGACACAATCATCTTCTTGGTGGGGTTATCATGCAATCAATGAGTGATCCTTCATTCCCCCCTCTTCCAGTGACCCTTCAAAACTGGGTTAACATGCAATCAGTGAGTGATCATTCATTCTCCTGGTCTACCCTGCATCCAAACATATTGGATATACATAATATAATGATAACAAGCCTTTCACAATCCCCCTTCCCTCAAGTAACACTATCAACATCCAGACCTTGATTGTCCCCTCAACCAGTGACCCTTCAAAACTAGGTTATCATGCAACCAATGAGTGATCCTTCATTCTTTTGGTCTGCCCTACATCCAAACATATTGGAAATACACAATACAATGATAAAAATTCTTTTACAATCCCCCTTCCCTCAACAAATTACTATCAACATCCAGACCTTGACTGTCCCCTCAACCAGTGACCCTTCAAAATTGGGTTATCATGCAATCAATGAGTGAACCTTCATTCTCCTGGTCTTCCCTGCATCCAAACATATTGGAAATATACAATACAATGATAACAAGTCTTTCACAATCCCCTTTCCCTCAAGGAACACTATCAACAAGTGACCCTTCTTCTTATCAGCCATATCCAATGTTTCATTGAAGTCATGACCAAGAATGAAGGTCACCTGACCCATACCATTCATGGATTCTGAAATGTTGTTCCAAACTCCTGAAAACTTTTCTATTGCTTCTTGTTGCTTCTTTAAATACTTCTTCTCCCACAATGTCCTCCTCCCCATCTTCTTGATCTTCCTAGCTAAAGCAGATGAATCCACACATAATAACCCAAAATGAAGGGTTTTGTATCCTTTAATGAATCTCAGTCACTGGTAACAGATGGACAGTCAAACCAGTAGTCTCCAAAGCATTCAATAAGTGAATATGAATGTTTGAAAACTTTCCTCTCAACTTCCCCAACCACTCCTAATTGGTTAGAGGGATATTTCTAGAATCTCCACTATTCCTATCCTTACCAAAAATTCTTAAACATACTTTATCTGATATGATAATAACATGCTAAAGTGAACCAATGGTATGTTCTTCATGTGGTACAAGGAAGATTTGGCTATCAAATCTTCCTTCGTGCAAGCTGAGCGCGAGAGAAGGTATGTGATTTCTTCATCTTTGATTGGTATCTTTGATGGGCAACGTCTTTTGAGCCTCTAACATCATATTCGACCACAAATTTCAAATGCATTGCATTTTATTTGATCATGAATGCTCACTGAAATCACTGCATTCTACTAGTGTCATGCCCTAGCCTGTGCTTTATCTCCATTATTTGATGTTATTGGTCCTTGTGCTCAAGGATATTGATTCACTATTTTCAAATGTTTGGATTCACATTTGTTGATATTACAATTCATCATATCAGATAAAGTATGTTTAAGAAGTTTTAGTGTCTAAACACTCAACTAATCCCTCTAACTGATTAGGAGTGGTTGGGGAAGTTGAGAGGAAAGTTTTCAAACATTTGTATTCACTTATTGAATGCTTTGGAGACTACTGGTTAATTTGACTGTCCATGCATTAATGTATAGAAGAAATCAATGAAGTATTTAAAGACATTCTTACATGTTTGGAGAGGTTTAAGAGGCACTTATCATGACTGTACCCTCACAAACAACAACATAGACTGGTTTTATTAAGTTTCCTTTCTCTATTTTGAGGTTTCCTTTCTCTTCCCCAGGGGTACAGTTAGAGGGTTCATTGAAAAAATGATCCTTTGAATGGTTACTATGAATATGAATGATTTGATATAGCATATTGCTCATTTTACTTGAAGTTTGAAATAGCTTGTGCAAGGGTGAAAGTGGTTTTGATCATTTTGGTTGTGACTGTTCCTCTACATAGTCAGAAAATGTAACTGTCTAATGATTATATGTAATATTGAATGGATTAAATGCTTTATTCTTGGTAGAAGTGAATGGAAGGAATAGTGTTGGTGTTAGGTTTCATTTATTGTTGAATTCAATGGTTTCCAAGATGTGTTGAGGAGTTTGCCCCTTGTTTAATGTTAACTGTTCCTACACAATCCACTCATACAATAGTGGAATGCTATGTGATTGACAATTTCATACAGCTGGTCCTTTGGCATGTATTAAATAAAATCCAGTCACTTATTGAATGCTTTGGAGACTACTGGTTTGATTGTCCATGCATTACCAATGTCTGAGATTCATTAAAGGATACAAAACCCTTCATTTTGGGGTTATTGTGTGTGGATTCAAATGTAGGTTTGATTTGGTTAATGTTTAGAAGAGATCAATAAAGTATTTAAAGACAATCTTACATGTTTGGAGAGGTTTGAGAGGCACTTATCATGACTGTACCCTCACAAACAGTGGCATAGACTGGTTTTACTAAGTTTCCTTTCTCTATTTTGAGGTTTCCTTTCTCTGTCGCAGGGGTACAGTCAGAGGGTTTATTGAAAAAATGATCCATTGAATGGTTACTATGAATATGAATGATTTGATATAGAATATTTCTCATTTTACTTGAAGTTTGGAATAGCTTGTGCTTATGCTAGAATTCTTGGTAGAAGTGAATGGAAGGAATAGTGTTGGTGTTAGGTTTCATTTATTATTTAATTTAATGGTTTCCAAGATGTGTTGAGGAGTTTTCTCCTTGTTTAATGTTAACTGTTCCTGCACAATCCACTCATACAATAGTGAAATGCTATGTGATTGACAATTTCATACAACTGGTCCTTTGGCGTGTATTAAACAAAATAGAATTTTCAGCATATTATTATAATTCTCTTTCTTTGTTGTAAACATGCCATTGGTTCAATTTTGTAAAAAAAAATTCGTGTACAATTTTTTTTCTATTTTTTCCATTTGATAACCATAGTCAACATTTCAAAATAGTGAATAACATCAAATAATGGAGATAAAGCATGGGCTAGGGCACAACACCAGTAGATTAAAACCGAACCAATGACATGTTTACAACAAAGAAATAGAATCATGCTAATAATTCCTCTAGTCTTCCAAAACATTTATTGAACTCCCCTAAAGTCCTATTGGATCCCCAAATTGCTTAATCCAATCAACTTACATCAGGATCATGAGAAACTTCAAAGGATTAAAAACATTACTTGGAACAGTCAAATCATTATGCTTTCAAATCAATTACCTATCGATATATCCCTTGCGAAGGAGAGAAGCCAAACACATAAAGAACACGCACATAAACACGACAGCTGAAAAACTTAAATGGAATACACCAAGAAGTACCAAATGATGAATGCTCAATTGTTGTAATGGCAAAGCATTAGAACCGTCCATTTCTAGAACTTGATTTTATAGTCTAAACGATTTTTCTATAGTCGTAATGATTTTTCTAGAACTTGATTTTGTAGTCTTAATGATTTTTCTATAGTCCTAATGATTTTTCTATAGTACTCTTAACGATTTTTCTAAAACTTGATTTTCTAGTCTTAATGAATTTTCTATAGTCCTAATGATTTTTCTATACTCTTAATGATTTTTCTTTCATCCTAATGTTTTTTTCTCTTGATAAATTAGGCCTTGAATTTGAATTTTTGTTCACTATTTTATTTCAGCTTGATATTTCATTCATTTTTCATATACACAGAGACTACACATGCTGATAAAATAATGAGCTATTTGATTAAGGTTAACTATTCATGATTGTAAATAGTCAATATTTTTGATGGTACTCCTTGGTGTATTTCATTTTTAAATAATCATGTTTCTATGGCTATGATAAATGTCCCTTTGAGTTGAGAAAATTAGAGTTGAAAAAATGGTTGCAAACAAATCATCCTTCTTCCACCAACATTCTAGTCAATGTACAAGTAACGAGTCATTCCATTCAAGAAAGACCATGTCTAACAATATCAACAAATAACAAAATAAGGAATATGTAGAATTTAGTGATTGTATCTTCCATTTGGGCCACTTCATATGCACAGGTGATGCACATGCATATTTTCCTAAGCGCTATTGGGAGCTTACCCAGCAACACATGTAATATTGTGAAAATCACCATAAATCTATTTGCTACTGGGTCTACCATATACCTTCTATGATCAACTCTTATATGCATAGGTGATGAACATTCAGATTTTCCTAAGCAGTACTTTCAATAGTCCTCCTACACATGTACTATTGTGAAAATCATCACAAGTCCATTTGTTGGAGGGCTACTCAAAGTACACATGTTTGGAGGTCTGAAGGAAACAAGAGAATTTGAAGAGTCATGAGTCTTAAGATTGTACTTAATATAGCCAAGCTTCATTCAATGGTACATTCAAACATGAAACAAACCATTCTTAAACCAAATTATACTAGTAAACCAAAGGACAAACTGATTATAAGTAAACTAGTAAACCAAAGGATATGCTTTTACTACTAAGTCTCTATTTTTTGGGCATACTGATTATAAGTACTTGACATATATCACAAATGTTGCTAATTAAGGTTGGCGGGATGATTATGCCTATCCTGAAAAAAGATTGTCAAATCATTATGCTTTCAAATCAATTACCTATCGACGCATCCCTTGCAAGGGAGAGAAGCCAAACACATAAAGAACATGCACATAAACACGACAACTGAATAACTTAAATGGAATACACCAAGAAGTAACAAATGATGAATGCTCAATTGTTGTAATGGCAAAGCAATATCAGAACCATCCATTTATAGAACTTGATTTTTCTATAGTCCTAATGATTTTTCTTATTTCTTGTCTGTGCTTGGTGACATGATTTTGAACATTGTTGACATACTTAAATGGAATACACAATACCAAATGATGAATGCTCAATTGTTGTAATGGAAAAGCATCAGAACTGTCCATTTCTAAAATTTGATTTTGTATAGTCTTAATTATTTTTCTATAGTCCTAATGATTTTGAAAATTGTTGACAAAGAGTGTTTCTTTTTTTTATTATAGTATAAATGATTTTTCTATAGTCATAATAATTTTTCTTATTTCTTGTCTTTTGTCCCTTTTTGATTCCTATGTCCGTGCTTCGTGATAGGATTTTGTCACCTTCTTTTGATGGTATATTTCATTTAGTCTATGTGGAATACTATTTTGTTCACTATTTTATTTCAACTTCATATTTTGTTCATTTTTCATACACACAGAGACTACACATGCTGATAAAAAAAATGAGCTATTTGATTTAGGTTTAATTTTCATTATTGTAAATGGTTAATATTTATGATGGTACTCCTTGGTGTATTTCATATAAAAATAATCATATAAAAATAATAAATGTAGTAACGATGGTGCGGTGCATTATTGATATATAGGCTCGATGACTCTTGTCAATGTGCCAAACTGTCGATGTGGTGGTGGGTAGTGTGTGTTGAAGACTTCAACGACACTAAACAACCTTGGATGACAATTTTGGTGCTGCCCAAATAGAAAAAAGGTTGCTGATGTGTGTATATTTAATGTTTCTAACGTAAATACTATTCATTATAATATAAGAACTAATGTAGACTGGGAATCACAAGGAAATAATGGTTGCGGATACTTTAGTTGGGTCGATGACAACTCATCTGCATCTATCCACCCATCTGCACTTATCCAGGATGAAGGATTTGAGTGCAAAACATGTCAGGCTAGGGCAAATTCCAAAATTATATTTTTACGATGCCTTCTCTATATTGTAATCACATATCTTTGTTGCAACCATATGTAGAGATGAACTCAGAAATTAATTAGTTTAGTATTTTCATATTGTAACTAATATTTTAATATGGATATGACATAACTTCTCTTTGCCTCAAGTGCGCATATATATGGTTTACATCTTTTTTTAGAATAATTCTTCATGTTTATGGCTCAGGTGAGCCCCAATCTACTATCAATCACATGATTTAATGTATAGTGTTTTCTTGGTTGTTCCATTTGTTCCTTGACCTTGACTATGGATTGACTATCATTTTCAAGATTGAGCGTGGCTTTGTACCATGTACCATCCATAGATTTGTACGCAACGCTGATTTATGAATGTAAATAATGCATTGAACGTAATCTATGAATGTTGCATGTATGAAGTCTTGCTGAAGTTTGAGCATCCTCCCTTTATTCCAATGAGGGATTAGAATGAGTTCATTTTGGATGCAAAGGAGAAAGGGGATACTCAAAGAGGAATTACACCAGCAAATGGGAGAAGGTATAAACATTTTAATATATTTTTATTATTAAATAATGAAATTTGCATATACTAGTGTTCTAAGTGTCCTCATTACATGATTTAAGGTCTTAGTCCATGGACAAATTAAATTAGACTTACTATCCAGAATACATAAACAACATGCACATAAACATGACAATTGAGAAACATAAATGTAGATTTCACAATAGCTGAGAAACATAATTGTAGGCATCATAGTCACAATATTTTGGAGACAACGTAATTGAGTTGTGTACCCAAGTGGTGTAGAGAAACTTCTGCACCCCCGATTCCAAGTTGAATACATCTATTGGAGGACCTTTTATTCATGAGCAACAGATGTATTTAACTTGGAATCCGAGGTGTAGGAGTTTCTCTCCACCGTCTGGGTATACAACTCAATTACATTGTCTCAAAAAAATTGTGACCATGATGCCTACAATTATGTTTCTCAGCTGTTGTATCCCAGGACCCCTTATGACCCTTTACAACCGTTTATGATCCCTAAGAATACATCTTAGAGGTCTTAAAATGTTGTAAAGGGTGATAAGAGGCTCCTAGGAGGGGCCAGATGAGCTTCCACCTTCATGTGGTTGGCCCTGTTAAGTAGATAATGTTTAACTATTCTTGAAACAAAGAGAAGCTCAATAATTTAAGGTCTCAGTCCATCGAGATGCTGAAAAAATGATAGGAATCAATGATGGAGAGTTTTTAGATTTTGAGAAGACGTATATGGAGTGGAGGCCAGATTGAGTACCAATGAAGAGTGTTAATAATTATAGCCTTTTGGCCAAGATCAAACTGATCAAATAAATACCCTTGTGTGATTTATAATAATAAGGAGATTATTATTTCATTTATATATATATATATATATATATATATATATATGTGTGTGTTGGTTGCATTAGTTAAGGGCCTAAGGTTGGCCTCTTGGCTTTAACATTAAATATATTTAATAAGACCAGGTCGGCCCTCTTGAAGATAATTCGATTCATATATATATGGTGTTGGATTCTAGGGAGAGAAGCACCAAAAACATAATGTACTTTCCTCCCCCAAAACCTTGATTCTCTGCCTTAAGCAAACTTAGATCAACATATATTGGTGTGAAAGATAAGCAACTTTGGCTAATAGATAAGAACAAGTCTGAGCATGAATAAAGATTAGATTATGATCTGATCCATACAACCAGTAATTATTGGTAGTGTTAACTGCGAGTTGATTAGGGCTAGAAGCCTCTGTTAGGATTGGACTCTTCCTCAATACACTAACACTAAGGTACTAATCAGGTTCTCCTTAGCACCTTTGTTAGTATAGTTTGGAGGCATATAGACTAGAGTATAATTGGTTGATATCCAGGTATCTTCTATCCCTTCTTGTTTACTTTATTCTATGTTTAGTTGTGTTAGATCTCTATAGTTTTTTCATTTTGGAGTAGAATCTGAAATATATAAACAAGAGATGATGATTTAGTAACCTACATCTAGAAAACCTTCACAATTATCCCTTCTTTGGCCTCCACTTTTTCTTCTTCTAAAGAACGGTTATCTAGAAACTTTGGAGCCTGCCGATTCTTGCCATGCACAACCTGTGCATGTTTATGACAATGAGGATGTGCATCATAGTAATACAAGTAAACATCTTAAATTTATTGGTGTAGTAATACAAATTTAATTGCAATTGGTGTTTGGATTAATGTAACAATTTGTATTGCAGCTGTAGAGAGTGTAGAGGCCATTGTTAATGAGCAGGTTGAGGTTGAGGCTGAGGCCAGACAAACTGACCTCGATGTTGATGATGTGACTAGGTCAGGTAAAGAGCTATATGATTATGAATGCTATCAATGCCTTTATTACCAAGGAATCACCACCTGCCATTAATGAATATTAATGAACACTTACACCATGAAGAAGACAAATGATTAAATAGAAAGAGAGGACCAATTGAACCATCTTGTGGTTAGTCTATATCACATTGAGAAACAACGTCAAGACTTGAGAATCAAAACAATCAAAAGTTTCTTCAAGACCATGAATGATCAACAACATTCCATCAGAAAACAAAACACTAATCTATGTTATCATTAAGCCATAAAATATGTCTTTAATGTTTAGAAGCATCACAAAAACTTTCAAGAAACATAGTACTATCCAAAATATGTCTTTAAATTTTATTTCTAATGATTATGATGATGTTGATGTTGATGTCTATAATTTATTTCACTTATTGATGCTTGCCTAGATTGAATTTTGAATTGCCAGGTTGGAGAATGCTTTCAAAGTTTAGGGTCTGTTCCACATGATACTCTTAGTTATAGCTCAAATGCAACTCAACATATTTTTGATGCTGGGAAACCCATTGCAGAAACTCATCCGTGGGTGAAATTTAATGTTGTGAATCTTAGCATTGTTAATGTTATTACTTTTCCTCACGTTTCATATATGTGAAAATGTTTCTTGGCACTATCTTCTTTTTCAATTCCTATATTTGTAGCTTTTTAGATCATTAACTTAAGCATTACATGTCTTTGTTCAAAGTTTATTCTAACACTATATTATATCTTATTCTTATTACAATGTTCTTTGTTGTGGGGCAAGAGGTCAATCTTCATTGTCTTCATTGTGGGGGACAGTGAAAATTTCTCTTACAAATAGTAGGTCTTCTTTAGTATCTTATAATAACATGCTAAACTAATAAAGGTGTTATGGGCATTTAATATGAAATTACTAATAGATTAAGCATATTATTACTATGCTTAATGTTCCATTTAAATGCATTTAACACAAAAAACAAATTTACAAAATTGAACCAATGGCATGCTTACAACAAAGATGTGTTGAGGATTTTGCTCCTTGTTTAATGTTAATTATTCCTACACAATCCACTCATACAACAGTGAAATTCTATGTGGAAGGGATGGTTGATAGTGTCCCTTAAGGGAAGGGGGATTGTGAAAGACTTTTTATCATTGTATTGTGTATTTCCAATATGTTTGGATGCAAGGCAGACTAGGAGAATGAAGGATCATTCACTGATTGCATGATAACCCGGTTTTGAAGGGTCACCGGTTGAGGGGACAGTCAAGGTTTAGATGATTGGGCCATTGGAGGACTCTATTTCTTTGTAATAATTTCTATTCAAATTGGATGCATGGATTTCTTGTGAATTATCAGGTGCTATGTATCCTGTAACTACATTTTTAAATCTGCATATACTTCTCTAGGGTTGTAAGCCACTTAGAGATCAAAATAGAGAAACTAAATCAGAATCATTCTTTGTCCTATTTCCTTTCAACAAAGTCTCAACTATCAATGATATAATACATTTGATGCCCTAATCTATCAATACAAATGAGCCTAGCTAGAAGCTTACGGGCTGTCCATTTGATAACCATAGTCAACATTTCAAAAAAATGGATATCCTTGAGCACAAGCACTAATAACATCAAATAATGGAGTTAAAGCATAGGCTAGGGCATGACACCAGTAGAATGTGGTCATTTCAGTGACAAAAATATACAATGGCGTCATTAAACATATATGCCAGTAATATCAACAAACGTGAATCCAAACATTTGAAAACCAATGACATGTTTACAACAAAGGTCTAATAGAACTCCCAACAATTCTTAAACATACTTTATCTAATATGATGAATTCTTAAACAATTAAGGTTGGAGTAGACATAGTTATCACACTTTTTTTTTGTGTGGTACAAGGAAAATTTGGCTAGGCCAAATCTTCCTTCATGCTAGCAGTCTACAAAATTAGACATTTATTAACAATTGATCATATCAGATAACTAGTATGTTTAAGAATTGTTGGGACTAGTCCTTTAGCATGTATTAAACAGAATATATAGAATTTTCAGCATATTATTATCATTCTATTTCTTTGTTGTAAACATGCCATTGGTTCAGTTTTGTAACTTCACTATTGTATGAGTGGATTGTGCATGAACAGTTAACATTAAACAAGGAGAAAACTCCTCAACACATTTTGGAAACTCCATTCACTTCTACCAAGAATAAAGCATTTAATCCATTCAACATTACATATAATCATTAGATAGTTACATTTTCTAACTATGTAGAGGAATAGTCATGACCAAAATGATCAAAACTACTTTCACCCTTGCACAAGCTATTCCAAACTTCAAGTAAAATGAGCAATATGCTATATCAAATCATTCATATTCATAGTAACCATTCAAAGGATCATTTTTTCATGAACCCTCTGACTGTACCCCTCTGGCAGAGAAAGGAAACCTCAAAATAGAGAAGGAAACTTAGTAAAACCAGTCTATGTCACTGTTTGTGAGGGTACAATCATTATAAGTGCCTCTTAAACCTCTCCAAACATGTAAGATTGTCTTTAAATACTTTATTGATCTCTTCTAAACATTAACCAAATCAAACCTACATTTGAATCCACACACAATAACCCCAAAATGAAGGGTTTTGTATCCTTTAATGAATCTCAGTCACTGGTAACGCATGGACAGTCAAACCAGTAGTCTCCAAAGCATTCAATAAGTGACTGGATTGTATTTAATACATGCCAAAGGACCAGTTGTATGAAATTGTCAATCACATAACATTTCACTATTGTATGAGTGGATTGTGCAGGAATAGTTAACATTAAACAAGGAGCAAAGTCCTCAACACATCTTGGAAAACATTGAATTCAATAATAAATGAAACCTAACACCAACACTATTCCTTCCATTCATTTCTACCAAGAATAAAGCATTTAATCCATTCAACATTACATATAATCATTAGAAAGTTACATTTCCTGACTATGTACTAGAGGAACAGTCACAACCAAAATGATCCAAACATTTGAAAATAGTGAATCGATATCCTTGAGCACAAGCACCAATAACATCAAATAATGGAGATAAAGCATGAGCTAGGGCATGACACCAGTAGAATGTGGTCATTTCAGAGAGCATTCATGATCAAATAAAATGCAATGCATTTGAAATTTGCAGTCGAATATGATGCCCAAGGTTCAAAAGATGAAGAAATCACATACGAAGAACATGTCATTGGTTCAGTTTTGTAAATTTGTTTTTTGTGTAATTAGTAATTAGCAGATTAAATGTAGATAACACCTTTATCAGTTTAATTAGCATGTTATTATCATATCAGATAATGTATGTTTAAGAATTGTTGGGACTGGTCCTTTTGTGTGTATTAAACATAATAAAATTTTCAGCATATTATTATTAATCTATTTCTTTGTTCTAAACATGCCATTGGTTCAGTTTTGTAGATTTTTCTTTTGTGTTAAATGCATTTCTCATGAGGAGGGGTCTTGTTCTGAGGAGATTGATGAAGATTGTGCACCTCATAAACCAATTCATAAGGTACCAATCCAAGTTTCATGTCCTTTCTTTTGATTACTATGGATTAGATATATATCTTACATTTAACATTCAACTTCTTTACATTTTAGAACATGTAGTGTATTTTTTGAGGATTTTACCAAATCAACTTTTAACATAAACCAAAAACACCAAACTGATATCTTGCCCTTACAACATGACAAAATATTTGCATTTGACCAATAACTATAATCAATTGAACGATAAATCCACATACCCATATCTTTGTAAAATACCTAGAACATCAGAAAGATGGCTAAGTGGCTACCACCATGATTTTTATCTACTGACTATGGGAAAAAAAATACCAAAAAGAATCAAATAGAAAACATGATTGGTCATTTCAAAGAGCATTCACGATCAAATAAAATGCAATGCCTTCTCTCACTCTCGATCAACTTTCACCCACTCATTTTCTCCCACTCCTTTTCTCTACAATCGAAATAAAAATGATTTGGCCGTTTCAAAATAGTGAATCGATATCCTTGAGCACAAGCACCAATAACATCAACTATTTTGATCTATGGGTACCCTAATGTTGGAAAGAGTTATTTTATTAATAAGATTACTCTACAAGCTTGAAGAAGTGATATATTTTGGCAAATGAAGAGTGGAAAGATGATGATGTTCCTGAGATCATGGATGGACACAATGTTGCAGATAGAATGGGAAGACATCTTTTGAGCCTGGCCCTGTATCCTTCGACAATTGGGGTAGGATCCAGACCCAGGATAAAAAGATGTCTTCCTTTTTGTTGTGGAATATAGGCTCTGCTGCTACAACAACGACAGACTACGATGTACATATCACAACAACTAAGAAACATAAGTGTAGGCATCATGGTCACAATTTTTTGGAGACACAACATAATTGAGTGCTATTCCCAGATGATGCAAAGCAACCACTACTTTGCATCATCTCGAAAAACCACTCAATTATGTTGTGTCTCCAAAAAATTGTGACCATGATGCCTACATTTATGTTTCTCAGCTGTTGTATCCCAGGACCCCTTATGACCCTTTATGATCCCTAAGAATACATCTTAGAGGTCTTAAAATGTCGTAAAGGGTCATAAGAGGCTCCTAGGAGGGGCTAGGTGAGCTTCCACCTTCACGTGGTTGGCCCTGTTAAGTAGAGAATGTTAAACTATTCTCGAAACAAAGAGAAGCTCAATAATTTAAGGTCTTAGTCCATGGAGATGCTGAAAAAATGATGAGAATCAATGATGGAGAGTTTTTAGATTATGAGAAGATGTATATGGAGTGGAGGCCAGATTGAGTACTAGTGCAGAGATGATGTTTCAGTAACCTACATCTATAAAACCTTCACAATTATCCCTTCTTTGGCCTCCACTCATTCCTCTTCTAAAAAATGGTTATCTAGAAACTTTGGATAGTGTTTCTCACCCATGTACGAAATGTGCTAGTGATCGTATAAAATTACTTTAGGCCTCCAATATTGATGAGATGTACAAGTGTAAAATGTTTTTGCAAGATTGTGATCAATTTGTGCAGTGTACATAAATGCAAGGTAGTGATTATTCTCGACGATTGACAGGTATCTAGGACTAAAGATAACACAGCTCAAGAGACCATCATAGGTTGTCTCTTTCTTCGGTCTATATTATTGACATAATGTTTTACCTTTTATTAGCTCATCAAATCTAGGATTTGAAAGAATTTAATAGAATATTTTCATGACAACGTATATTATTTAAGTTGATGTTGCATGAATTTATCTACTTTGCGCACTTGTATACTATGAAGATGGCGATAAAGAAGCATCTCCTCCCATGGCCATGCTTCTTTATCATCGTCCTCATAGTCTAGAAGTGCACGAAGTAGATAAATTCATGCAACATCAACTTAAATAATATACGTTGTCATGAAAATATTCTATTAAATTCTTTCAAATCTCTGGATTTGATGAGCTAATGAAAGGTAAAACATTCTATCAATAATATAGATTGAAGAAAGAGACAACCTATGATGGTCTCTTGAGCTGTGTTAACTTTAATGTTCCTATCCATCGGCTTTTTGACAATTTGTAATTAATTCCAATGGAAGTGCTATGCATTCAATAGAAAAAATGTTAGAAAAAAATAATTTATGACATTTCGTGCGACAGTAATGCTATACGTTAGACAGGGAAACCTATTGGAGAATATTGCACAACTGTCTCTCTTTCGATAGTTGAAGTGTCGTAAATAGAAAAATTTTTATAGAGCTTTTGACAGATAATTCAACAGTGAGGCCATATCACCAACTTGTAGATTTGTCAGAATTTGATGCAAACTATCGGTATTCCAACAGTTCTAATGTCGAAAAGAATATGTTTTCAATAGTTAGTTCCGACAGAGATTGTATATTTCTGATAGGTCTTGTTATCAAAATTTTGATAGATAAACTTTAGGAAGTGCCATAACCAAGCTATTGTCATGTGCAAGTTTTTGACATGACATGGTGTTGGTAAACTGATAGTTATGTCTTCTGTCGCAATCTTCTACGCAAAAATGGCGACGGACTCAAGTGTCAAAATTCTGACAAATGAGTGTTGCAAATCCAACAAATGGCCATTAGAATTTGACCTCAAATGTACTAGTGTGGCCACCCATACATGATTTTGGTCATAAGTCCTTATCAATATTTTTAGGACATTTAACTTTTAAATCAAATTGATTATTACAAATTGCCATTATAGGCTTCAAAAGATCTCAATTAACCATTAAGGATCCTTTTGTCCTTCTATCTCTGATTGGATTTGTGGGGACCATAGGCATCTTCATAGGTGCTCCTACACAAGTTACAATCCACATACAAAACCAAGTTTATTGACTCAAAATACAATCTAAGAAAGGTGAAATTAATGTATTGAAATTAAGCTTAACAAGCTTAGAAAACAATGCACTAAGTTAACTTATTACCTAGTCAAGTGTCCCTCAAGGGTCATCTCTTTGCTTTAGGGTCTCCAATAGTGCTTCATGATCAGCATTACTAATAGTCCAAAGTTCTTTTGTCTTTGGTCTTCCTTGATGCTTTGACAACTTGACATTTGTTGCTATAACAAGGTGTGAATACATGAGAATAGTTTTGTGCTTCTCATAGTCTTCAAATGTGGCAATTTCATTGTTTCTAATCATGTATGTTCGCAGCCATGTTCCCGCAACAACAACTGAACCAGTAGGATATGTGAACCCATCACCATCTGTCATCAGTTGTACAAGCTTTTTTTTACCTTGTACACAACGTGCTAAATAATAATCTGACCTCTCATCATTCCCCTATGGTGCAACCAATTTGAAAACATTTCCTGGCTTCAGAAGATCTAAAAGATGGTCATAGTCAATTGAAGTGTCCATGTCATCATTTCTTATGGAGGGTGTCAAAGATAAAGGAGTTAGATATTGTGGAACCCATGTATCCACCCACTCACTTGACTCACAATGAGCCCAATCATACTGAAAACACATGGGGCAAAAACAAGCCAACTCTCATGTCCAAATGGTCCATGTACTACTATTGGAGCTTTGGAATGAATGCATTTTTGAAGAGTCTTTCACTATTTGACAATCCAATCTATCTCCTATAGTTCCCTCCTCAACCGACCAAAAGAACCTACACACTGTAGAATCAAGAGTCCCCCCTATGACAATGCTAAAATACACCAATCAACAATAGGATGAGCATCAAGAAGTACAACACCTAAAATCCTCAATTGCCCTTAACTAGAGCTCTCTTCACACATGCACCTTCTCTGTCATGCTCCCCTTTTCCATGCCCTGACTCAAAAAAACATTCTAGCATTCTTAAATTGACCGTTGCAATTATCTGACCAAATGAGATGCCTATCCATAGAAATACCATTTTCCTGCAAGAAGTCAAAATAGTTCTGAAAATAATGTTGAACAAACTCATGAGAGTGAGACTTATCATCACTCATATAAAAATGGTACTCTTTGATTATCTTTTGCTCATATTTTGTGCTATCAGGGGAATGTCTATATGTGATGTGTACAAAAATAGCAACCTGAATGGAATTGTAATATTGAGCTTGAGTCTCATTTTGGGGCTGCAATGTATAGTTCTCCACAAAGTCTACAATGGACATAATATTCCAATGGGGAAAGTGTCCTTACATGTCCTGAATTGTTGATCCAACCATTGAGACCTATGACTATGCCTTGCATACTTGTAAAAAATATTTGTCTTGAAATCTGAGATAAAATCAGCAACATTGTATTCTTTTGCAACTAACTCACATCTAGAGCCTTCACCTCCACTCTTCAATGTATATTTCACCATTTCATATACCTTTTTTTGGATGAGTGTCTTTCCAAAATTGTGTTCCAAACCCTCATGATAACATGTTCTAAACTTGGACAAGCCGGTGCATTCTGAGCACTTGGCATTTAAGAAATCTTTTTTTATAAAATAAACAACCATCATCTCTATGACATAAAAATTGATCTAGCAAGTCTCTTGATGATTTGGGAAGACCACTTGCACCACAATTCTCTAGCATTTCATTAGTATGCAAAGTATAATGAATGGACCGTAATAATTCATGATGCATTGAAAACTCAAGATGATATTTGCAACAACATGTATTCTGAATCTTAAGGGGTACACAATAAAATGGCTTCACGGATTCAAAAGACCTTTGTGATATTTTCAATGCTGGATGTGTCTCACAAAATTTTTTATACAACATTGTTTGACTTACCTCCACATAATGTTTAGGATGTGGAGTGCGGTCTCAATTTCCAACTTTCAACTTCAAGACATCCTTCACATTTGGTGACACTCTTGAGTTAGCATCCCAAAATTGTTGAATTTCATCCTTGACAACATTTGTTAGCTTCTTATCGAAACATGGAAGTTTCCCACCATCAGCCCATGTATTAATTTGAAGTGGATCATCAAGTCTTTCTCTTCTTGCAAGTGCTCTACCCAAAGTTTTACGGTCTATATTGAAGTCAACACAAGTTTGTCTCATCAAATGAGCCTTTCTCAACTAATGACTTACTAAGGAGGTTGTAATAATCCTTCGAGCAACTCTCTTGTCTTTTTCTCTACTAGTATTCCCAATGCTATTGAGAGCATTGAAAAGATTCTTCACAACAATGCCATTTCTCTCCATTTTCTTGTTCACACGAATCTTCAATTTCACAAGCTCAGGTCTCATCTTTTGCATCTTTAAAAACTGCACAGAAATTTGACATTGGTCAACCAATGTCTTGTTTCCAAAAAATTGATCATAAAGTCTTGAAGCCCACAACCTAACGGTTCTATGTGACCTCTTTCCTTCCCAATTATTCATAATGTTCTCCTCAATTTTAATTAACCATTTAGGTCTTCTTGAAAGCCCCGAATTTGAAGTTTGATTATCTTTATTGCAAGGGACTTCATTTCGCATATAATTTGGAGATGTGTAATGTTCATGTGGTTCTTGTGCAACATTTTCATTTCCCAAGTCTACATTTTCAATCTCCATCTGTACATTTTCAAATTCAACATCCTCTTCACTTACAACTACATTTACAGAGTCACCTTGATTAATGTTTAACATACCTTCTCTTCTTCTTCGGTGATTTTCCTTATCTTTTTCCCTATATGCTTGAATTTCTTCATCTGTCAACTTCCTCTTGTGTTTAACCTTTTGCTAACTGCTACTTCCCATGGTGAGACCACAAGTCGACAAAAAATAAATAATGGGCCCCAAATCACTTTTTTTTTTTTGCAACGTGTGAAAAAAGTATAAAATCCCATGTTTTTCTAGTCGGTAGGGACAGGGAATATTTTGGTCAAATATTACCTGTCCAAAATCGGGTATCCAATTCAGCATCGGGTACCCAATATTCCCAGGCAGATGAAAAAAGGGTGGGAGAAAATGAAAAAAATTGAACTTTTACACACACACACACACACACACACACACATATATATATGTATATATGTATATATGTATACATACATACATATATATATATATATATATATATATATATATATATATATATATATATATATATATATATATATATATATATTATATCTATATATATATATATATATAGATAGATATATATATATATGTATATGTATATATATATATATATATATATAGATATATATATATATCTATATATATATCTATCTATATATACATATACATATATATATATATATACATATATATATAGATATATATATATATATATATATATATATATATATATATATATATATATATATATATATATATATATATATATATTAATGTATATAACATATATATATAAAAGAGGCATATGATATATATAATGTATATTATATATATACTAATGTATATAATATATATTTAATATATTATATATATACTAATGTATATAATATATATATATATATATATATATATATATATATATAATACATATACTAATGTATACTAATATATTATATATAATATTATCTTTTAGCTATTATTTTTTTCTCATTTTTCCTGTATGATGCTTTTGTATACGAATTATGGATATTCTCTATGAAACTATATGAGGAAGATATAGTAGTTGATCTGCATCCTTTGGATCAAAAAGATGATCTGTAAAACTTAACCTAAAAATTCAATTTTGCTAACAAAAATGTCTAATCATGTAGCAAGGTACAGAATCTCGAGAAAGGTGTAACAAATTAATATGCAAATATTTTTGTTCGTAATAGTATTTTCTGCATTTATTATCATATTGATCCCTTCCCTTTCATTTCACTTGGTTTGCTCATTTTGCACATCATAGGCTAGGATTTGACAGTGGATATGACCTTGGTACTGCTGGCATTAATGATAAATTTTACCTTTTAGCCATTATTTTTTTGTTATTTTTCCTATATGATGCTTTTGTATACAAATTGTGGATATTATGTTGGAAAATTTTCATTTTTTACTATAGGATGCCTTTGTATACAAATTTTGGAGAATCTGTTGAAGAAATATGGAAATTATAATCTTCCTCCTAGAGCATACATTAATGAAGTTCTTTGTGCCTTAGCAGAGGAACTCGACTGGATTGTTGAAGCTTACGGTACTACATATAAAAATGTGGTATGTATTTTTGGCCTAAATTTATTTCTCATTTCTTTTAGGTCTTTAAAGGTGGTTGACTAAATCTTTGTATTAAATGTGCCTTTTACAGGTGCCCTAAACCCTAGCTATGAATAAATGGAGGCTTTGAAGAATAGTTCACTGCAGGTGGAGAGAGAGACTTCCTAGGGGTCATGGGGACTTCCTAGAGGTCCTAGTATGCCTTATCACATGTTAGGAACCCTATGAAGTCCCAATGACCCCTTTTGCCACATAGGAATGCTCAAGTGTGTCTTAAGGGGTCCTAAGAGCCCTTCAGACACACTTGAGCATTCCAATGTGTCAAAAGGGGTCATGGGGACTTCCTAGGGGTCCTAATGCATGATAAGGCATACTAGGAGCCCTAGGGAGTCCACATGACCCCTTTTGACACATTGGAATGCTCAAGTGTGTCTAAAGGAGTCCTAGGACCCCTTAAGACACACTTGAGTGTTCCAATGTGTCAAAAGGAGTCATGGGGACTTTCTAGGGTTCTAATGCATGATAAGACGTACCAGGACCCCTAGGGAGTCCCCTTGACCCCTTTTGATGCATTTGAATGCTCAAGTGTGTTTGAAGGAGTCCTATTACCCCCTTTGGACACACTTGAGCATTCAAATGTGTCAAAAAGGGGTCATGGGGACTCCATAGGGGTACTAGTACGCCTTATCATGCATTAGGACCCCTAGGAAGTCCCCATGACCCCTTTTGACACATTGGAATGCTCAAGTGTGTCTTAAGGGGTCCTAGGACCCCTTCAGACACACTTGAGAATTCAAATGTGTCAAAATGGGTCATGGGGACTCCCTAGGGGCCTTAGTATGCCTTATCATGCATTAGGACCCCTAGAAAGTCCCTGTGACACCATATGACACATTGAAATTCTCAAATGTGTCTTAAGGGGTCCTAGGAACTCTTCAGACACACTTGAGTGTTCAAATGTGTTAAAAGGGGTCATGGGGACTCCCTAGGGGTCCTAGTATGCCTTATCACACATTAGGACCCCTAGGAAGTCCCCATGACCCCTTTTGAAACATTGGAATGCTCAAGTGTGTCTTAAGGAGTCTTAGGACCCCTCCAAACACACTTGAGCATTGAAATGTGTCAAAAGGGGTCATGGGGACTCTCTAGGGGTCCTAGTATGCCTTATCACACATTATAACCCCTAGGAAGTCCCTATGATCCCTTTTGACATATTGGAATGCTCAAGTGTATCTTAAGGGGTCCTAGGACCCCTTCAAACACACTTGAACATTCTAATGTGTCAAAAGGGGTCATGGAGCCTCCCTAGGGGTCCTAGTATGAATTATCATGTGTGAGGACCCTTAGGAAGTCCCCATGACCCCTTTTGACAAATTGCAATGCTCAAGTATGTCTTAAGGGGTCCTAGGACCCCTTCAGACACACTTGAGCATTCAAATGTGTGAAAAGGGGTCATGAGAACTCCCTAGGGGTCATAGTCTACTTTATCATGTGTTAGGACCCCTAGGAAGTCCCTATGACCCCTTTTGACACATTGGAATGCTCAGGTGTATCTGAAGGGGTCCTAGGACCCCTTTAGATACACCTGAGCATTCCAATGTGTCAAAAGGGGTCATAGGGACTTCCTAGGGGTCCTAATATGCCTTATCATGCGTTAGGACCCCTAGAAAGTCCTTATGAACCCTTTTGACACATTGGAATGCTCAAGTGTGTCTTAAGGGGTCATAAGACCCCTTCAAACACACTTGAGTGTTCCAATGTGTCAAAATGGGTCATGGGGACTCCTTAGTGGTCCTTGTATGACTTATCACATGTTAGGATCCCTAGGAAGTCCCCATGACCCCTTTTGACACATTGGAAAACTCAAGTGTGTCTAAAGGGGTCATAGGACTCCTTCAGACACACTTGAGCATTCAAATGTGTCAAAAGGGGTCATGGGGACTCCCTAGGGGTCCTAGTATGCCCTATCACATGTTAGGACCCCTAGGAAGTGCCCATGACCCCTTTTGACACATTAGAATGGTCAAGTGTTTCTAAAGGGGTCCTAGGACCCCTTCAAACACACTTGAGCATTCAAATGTGTCAAAAGGCATAATGGGGACTCCCTAGGGGTCCTAGTATGCCTTATCACATGTTAGGACCTCTAGGAAGTCCCCATGACCCTTTTTGACACATTAGAATGCTCATGTGCATCTTAAGGGGTCTTAGGACCCCTTCGAATACACTTGAGTGTTCAAATGTGTCAAAAGGGGTCATGGGAACTCTCTAGCTGTCCTAGTACACCTTATCACATGTTAGGACTCCTAGGAAGTCCCTATGACCCCTTTTGACACATTAAAATTCTCAAGTGTGTCTTAAGGGGTCCTAGGAGCCCTTCAGACACACTTGAGCATTCAAATGTGTCAAAAGGGGTCATGGGGACTCTCTAGTGGTCCTAGTACATCTTATCATGCGTTACGACACCTAGGAAGTCCCCATGACACCTTTTGACACATTGGAATGCTCAAGTGTGTCTTAAGGAGTCTTAAAACCCCTTCAGACACACTTGAGCATTCAAATGTGTCAAAAGGGGTCATAGGGACTCTCTAGGGGTCCTAGTATGCCTTATCACATGTTAAGACCCCTAGGAAGTCCACATGACCCCTTTTGATACATAGCAATGCTCAAGTGTGTCTGAAGGAATCCTACGACCCCTTAAGACACACTTAATCCAATGTGTCAAAAGGGGTCATGGGGACTTCCTAGGGGTCCTAACACATGATAAGGCATACTAGGACCCCTAGGGAGTCCCCATGATCCCTTTCGACACATTGGAATGCTCAAGTTTTTCTGAAGGGGTCCTAGGACCCCTTAAGACAAACTTGAGCATTCCAATGTCTCAAAAGGGGTCATGGGGACTTCCTAGAAGTCCTAATGTGTGATAAGGAATACTAGGACCCCTAGGGAGTCCCCATGACCACTTTTGACACATTTGAATGCTCAAGTGTGTCTGAAGGGGTCCTAAGACCCCTAAAGACATACTTGAGCATTCTAATGTGTCAAAAGGGGTCATGGGGACTTCCTAGAGGTCCTAATGCATGATAAGGCATACTAGGACCCCTAGAGAGTCCCCATGACCCCTTTTGACACATTTGAATACTCAAGTGTGTTTGATGGGGTCCTAGGACCCCTTAAGATACACTTGAGCATTCCAATGTGTCAAAAGGGGTCATAGGGACTTCCTAGGGGTCCTAACATGTGATAAGGCATACTAGGACCCCTATGGAGTTCTCATGACCCCTTTTGACACATTTGAATGCTCAAGTGTGTTTGAAGGGGCCCTAAGACCTCTTTCAACACACTTGAGTGTTCCAATGTGTCAAAAGGGGTCATGGGGACTTCCTAGGGGTCCTAACGCATGATAAGGTTTACTAGGACCCCTAGGGAGTCCCAATGACCCCTTTTGACACATTTGAACACTCAAGTGTGTCTGAAGGGGTCCTAGGACCCCTTTAGACACACTTGAGCATTCTAATGTGTCAAAAGGGGTCATGGGGACTTCCTAGGGGTCCTAACGCATGATAAGTCATTCTAGGACCCCTGGGGAGTCCACATGACCCCTTTTGACACATTGGAATACTCAAGTGTGTCTGAAAGGGGTCCTAGCACCCCTTAAGACTCACTTGAGCATTTTGATGTGTCAAAATGAGTCATAGGGACTTCTTAGGGGTCCTAACGTGTGATAAGGCATACTAGGACCCCTAGGGAGTCCCCATGATCCCTTTTGACACATTTGAATTCTCAAATGTGTCTGAAGGGGTCCTAGGACCCCTTAAGACACACTTGAGCATTCCAATGTGTCAAAAGGGGTCATAGGGACTTGCTAGGGGTCCTAATGCATGATAAGGTGTACTAGGACCTGTAGGGAGTCTTGATGACCCCTTTTTACACATTGGAATGCTCAAGTGTGTCCGAAGGGGTCCTAGGACCCCTTAAGACACACTTGCGCATTCCAATGTGTCAAAAGGGGTCATGGGGACTTCTTAGGGGTCCTAACATGTGATAAGGTGTACTAGGACCCCTAGGGAGTCCCCATGACCCCTTTTCACACATTTGAATGCTCAAGTGTTTCCGAAGGGGTCTTAGGAAGTCTAGATTCTTTAATGCTTCTAGTGAATCTAAATTTAGTTGTTATAAAGATGAGATGTTAGTGAATGACTTCTTGCTAATACTACTCTTCCACCAGATCCATATTTCAACCCTTTTGTGGATCTACAGGTTCAATCATGAGCCCATAGGATTGGCCAAGAGAAAAATGTGATTGTATATCAACTAATTACAAAATGTTCAATTGAGGAGGAAATATTGCAACGATCAAGAAGAAAATTGGCTATGGAAAATCTAGTTATGAATTCTGTTAAGAATGAAACTATTAAGTAATTGCATGAATCACCAACCATGAAAATAACCTTCTGCAACAAAGAAAATTCAAGCTATAGAGTTTATTAACTTTGAATTTAAACATCTTATCATCATTCATGGAAGAGATTTCATTAGCATCCATGGAAGAAATTTCATTAACTTCAGACAAAATCATCTAAAAAAATTCATTAAGTTCAGGCAAAATCATTTAAGATGAACAAAAATAAAATCATATTACTTAGAAATGGTAGAGAAAGAAAATGAGATAAACCAAATTTATCAAATTCTTGCAATCTGCAGCTTCTAGCCGAGCGCAAAATGACAATCCATGGAGCCAAAATTATGGTAAAAATTAAATTCTTTGAGTAAGTCTTTAACACATAGAATACTATAACACATGATGATTTGTAGAGCATTTATGATGGACTATGTTGTGCAAAAGCCTACAATCCCTACCATATCTTAGAGTACTGATGAGAAGCAATGGTGAAAGTCTGAGATAGAGGTGGCACTGACATTGAAGCGGCAAGACATTCTTCATAATATCAGGGCGGCACCATCAAAATGACAAGGCTTTCCTCATAATGTCACGTCGTCGCTGATCTCTTCTTTAAATTTATTAATGCGGTCAGTTCTACAGTGCTTGCATAATTTCTAGTACAACTACTCATTTTACCAAACCCTTCCCCACTCTCCATAATCTTCAATCGATTCAAAGATTCATCTGGTTGTTCTTGTTTAACCTCCCAATGAATCTGTTGAGCTGCTAGATTATCAAGAGGCATGGTACAATTGTCCGGTGACCATAATCTATTTTGAAAACCTTTTCAATTTAGTATTCTAGTTGAAAAAGTAGGGAAAGATACCATTTCACAGCCATAAGCGGTGGAAATAGAGTGATTCTCTTGCCCTCTTCTTCTGTAATCCACCTCTAGTGAACTATTCTTCAAAGCCTCTATTTCTATGTAGCTAGGGTTTATGAGGCCTATAAAAGGCACAACTATTCCCCTGTAGGGACTCATGCTTATGCTCAAAATCATATTATTTTCATGCATTCCATAACATTTAATACAAAGATTTAGCCAACCGCCTTTAAAGACCTAGAAGAAATGAAAAATAAAAATTAGGCCAAAAATACATACCGCATTTCTGTATGTAGTACCATCAGTTTCAACAATCCATTCGGCTTCCTCTGCTAAGGCACAAAGAACTTCATTAATGTTTTCTCTGGGAGGAAGATTATAATTTCCATATTTCCACAAGCCCTAAAATTTTTTTGTCATTATCGCTCTCCGCCTCTGCTCTCTCAATTTAGTTATCTCCCTCTCCGCTGCACTCAGCTTAGCCATCCTTACCTACTCTTTAATAGAGATTCTCCAAAATTTGTATACAAAGACATCCTATAGGAAAAAATGAAAATTTTCCTAGATAATATCCACAATTCATATACAAAAGCATCATACAGGAAAAATGACAAAAAATTAATAGCTAAAAGGTAAAATTTATCATTAACGCTGATAGTACCAAGGTCATACCCATTGTCAAATCTTGGCCTATGACGTGAAAAAGGAGCAAAGCAAGTAAAATGAAAGGGAAGTATGGATCAAATAGCGATGGTGCATCAAATTGGATCAATATCATAATAAATGCAGAAAATACTCTTACAGATAAAAATATTTTCATATTAATGGGAAAGAGTGGCAAGAGCTTCTTGGACCCATTATAGAAGTTATAGATAAGGAGGAAGAGCTAGGAAGGGGAAAGCAACAAAGGAAAGAAGTAAGATATGCGTGTGAGCCTATGTCAGATGATGATGATGAGTACTCACTATCTGGTAGTAGCTCAAGTAGTGATAGAAGTTCTTTAGTGCACATGTACACTGACACAAAAAATTGAGATAGAGAAGTAACTTAAGTGCTGTGGAATTATCCACAGAGAAATGTGAAATGAAGCCTCAAATTGGTTCATTAGCAGGCAAAGAATTTGGTCATGCACTTCATTTTAGCACCACAAATATTTCTATTAGAAATGTCTATTCATCAATGGCCTTGAATTTACAGGATTTGTGAAACTAGGTTACTCATGTTGGGCAATATCCCTCAAATGTACAAGTTCATTGCCACCTTTGGCAAGGAAGTCTCACTCCTCATTTTACAACAAAGGGCAGCCATCTATGGTCCAAGGTTTTAATTCAGCTGACAAATGGAGAGCTTCTCAAGGTACTAATCTCTTTCATAGAGAAGTTCCTGATTCATCTCAAGGTTCTCGTTTAGGTGACCAACTCCTTTGAGGTCCACAAATAGACCCATTGATTTCCCAAATTGGTAAAAGGGTAGATGCAATTTTGGAAAGAGTATCCCAATTGAAGAGAAATGGAAATTCCAATGAGAATAAAGTTAAATTGTAGATCCAATGGGTGTATCTCCTCCACTAAAAAATATAACTGCTTCCAGAGACTTGAGTTTAAATGGAGACTGTCTATTCCCAAACATGCCCCAGTCGAGTAGATGAACCAAATGTTGCTTGAGTAAAGAATATAGTGGTTTATTAAAGAATCAGCATTATCCCACTTGCTATCAGTTACTACTTTTTGAGCGGCTTACCAGCTGCTTCTATGTGGGATTCTTGTAATATATAATGTCCTCATGCAAGTACATGCCATTTTTTGTAAACATTTTCAGTTCTAAAGTGTTAGTGAGCAATATGAAAGAAAAGGTTCTTTCATGTGTTATTTAGACACATATCAATAAATTAGGAAACCATTTTTCTCCCATTACATGGTAGAAATGCCTAGATTCACTTTGTCGATATCAATAGGCAGCAAGATGAGGAAAAAATATATTTGTGAAGAGGAAGTAAAAATGTTACTATCCAAAACCATTTGGAGAGTAATATTCTTCTCCTGATTGTAATAAGAAACTCAAAATGCTGAAGACACCAAATAGTTGGGGCATTTATTTCCTATGACCTATGTTAATTTTAGTTCAATTCCTAAGGATGATATTCTCAATGTGTAAAAATAAACTGATGTGTTATTTTAAAATGGTGTTGACTAAAATTTATGAACATATGTCAAATATCCATTTTTTCCAGAATTTGAAATAGAACCAGTGGCCATATAATCAAATTTGTGAATTTTACATCCACTCATTGGATGTTAATCAAAAGTACAACATATTAATATTTTTTAACCGATAAACAATCTTAGTCTTACTTCAAACCTACTCCTATGTATGTGGATTCTTGGAGGTATCTACTAAACAATGTGTGGATCTGTAATGTCCCTATCCAGGACCTTACTCACTTTGCTTAAAACTCCTAATTAGAATTTGGATTTCTAATGCCTGTTGTGATATTATTTAAGTTTGCCTTGCTCCTTATTGATTAATATTGTAATGAATTGGTTATCCTTCCCCTTCTCCTACTCTCTCCCCTTCTTCTCTCTCTCTCTCTCCTACTCTCCCCTTCCCATTCCTCTCTCTCTCTCTCTCTCTCTCATCACCCTCTCTCTCTATCTTGAGCTATCTCTCTCTCTCACCTTCTCACTCTCTCTCTTCCTCAATGGCCGCCCATGAATTTTTTAAATGGCTGATTAATTTCCTCTACTTCTTTTAATGGCCATCCATGATTTTTCTGCAATCTTCCAACCTTTCGTACAAGTCGTAAAATACATATTAATATATTATACATATAAAATAATATATAATATATGATATATAATGTAACATTTAATATAAATATATATTAAATAATATTTAAAATGTAAATTGTATATTATACAATATTTAAAATATATAATATATAATCTAATATATAGTTTTTAATATTAATATATATTAAATAATATTTAATGTAAAATGTATATTATATAATATTTAATATATAATTGATATTATATAATATTTAATATATCTAATATATATCTAATATATAATTTTATATATATAATATATCATATGAAGGATGGAGAAATGGGAGGGAGAAAGTGGAGGGAAAGTGAAAATTCAAAATTTTGTCATCATATTCGAGTACTCGAAAATATCAGGTACCCGATTAGGCTCGGTATTGCTTTGTGCACCAAACCTACATGGTCAACTATTGAAATGTCTCAAATACATGTGTTTCCCCTGTTTCTTTGAGTTCCAGACTTTGACAATGTAGCTGATGATTTTTTTTTCACCTGAATTTGATAAAATGAAAAAGGTATCTTAAGGAGATTATCAGCTTTGTATCGATATAATTGCTGTCAAATTTTGAATTCGGTAAGTAATTATTAGTTATTTTCTAATCGAGCTACCTCTAAAGTGTTGATTTATATACTAATTGAAAAACAACTATAACTTTCAGATGGTATAACATTTTTGAAATTTGAAAAATGCATCACATTCTATGGTTCACCTACTATAAGGAATTTGTTTTTTTTTTTAATTTTGTAAAGTTTTAAATGAGTTAAGGTGGTCAGACACGGGAATTTTTTTATTCTGAAAACGTTGTAGCAGAAAATTCATAATTAATTTTTTTTGGAATAAAATTACAAAAAAATATGGATCACATCTGGGCATGAGTCTACTACTTATATATAAAATCTTATAATAAAATATTATCATTTGATTATGATTAAGGTGGTTAGACATACATCTACTTCTTATTTTTTTCTAGAAATTTTTGTACTGCTGCATTGAAATCTATACTTTTCACCAATCATACTAACTTTTTCTCAAAAAAGGCCAGGTATCTTAGAAACTACATTCAATTTTCTATAGATTCTATTCTTACAACTTTTTCATATTAGGTTCATAGCTAGTTGAAATTTTCATGTCAAGTTGACTAACCCTGATTTGCTGATTTTTCATTGCCACTTAAGGGCATAGTTTGGCCCCTCATGATCTTGCACATACCCAAAGTTCTCATTTTAAAGGATACAAAAATCATCTTACCGATTCAAAATGGAAATATTTAGAAACTCAAGTGTTTTAAAATTAAAAAAATATTGTTCTATTAGAACTAAAAGATTAGAAACAATCTCCCTCTCTCAAGCCATGTATCCCCATCTCTCTTTCTCTCACTCCTTCCATATCCACCAATCTATCTTTCTATCTCTATCACTCTCTCCCTTTTTCTTCCCATATATCTCTATCTCCCCCTCCTCTCTCCCTCTGTCTATCTCCTCCTCTACATATCTATATATAATTCCATTTACTTGTATGCATCTCTCTCCCTCTACTATCTCTCTATATCTCCTTATATATATCTCTCTATAACTTTGTATAATTGTCTATATCTCTCCCTCTTCCTACCTATATCTTTATATTTTATCTCTCACTACCCACATTTGACTACTAAGTGACCTCATGTACAAAAAAATGTATACAAAAAAATAGATCATGATTTTCCCTACTTGACCTTCCATACCATTTTGGTATACCTGTAATACCCCAAAATTGGCATCTTGCTACCCTAACCAATTTTTCTGCATTTAGTCTCATTCTCTCAATGCCTAAATCATCATAGTGCAACAAATCAATTAACTACCCCACACACTCAAAAGGAAAATAGTTGACTATCTCTTTGCAGGAAACTTGCTATTTTGATCTGAACTCTCCTTCAATCTCCACCGTTCATCTCATTCAATCTCGACCGTCGATTGAACCTGGGATTCTATAAAAGAACTCTTGTTTCTCATTCAAGGAGATGCAACTTTTTGAGTATCGAACCTCTATCGAACTATTATCTCACATTTTGTGTATTCAAGCTTTAGCTAATCTCATTTTGCATGCTAGATTAATATCATCTTTAGATTAAACAATGCATTTCAATATATCTTAGTTTACTTTTCATTGTTCTTAGATTAATCTCATCTTTGATTTCGTATATTAATCTTGCATTCTCATCTTAGCATAATTTCATTTTACTTTCTAGTTAAAATCCTCCATTCTAGTGCTAGTCTATGGTTGCTGGACTCTTGATTCTGAGAGCTACTCAAAACCCTACCTAGATAGGAGGCAACAGGTCGAATCATCCAGGCATGAAGGATGAATTATCCCACATTCATTCTTATGTGTATCTGATGAGAAATGACTATATTGAAGTGTATGGATAAGTTAGAGGTCCATATTTAGCTATCACATTTCTAGCGCTCACCATGGGGTAGAAAATTCAATTTCTGGCCTCATTCTCTAATTTTTTCTATCAAAATTTAACATTATGTTTATACATCCATACATCTTTGTTGTGGATTCTCGCATGAAGTTTCATACTATAAAATGAAAATTTGTGTTGTGTTATCATTTCCTCACATGACAAAGGCACTCTCTCGCGTGAAGCCATGTATTTTCTTGTGCAAGCTTTGACACCAGAGACCTCTCATTTGTAGTTTTGTACTTTCTATTCTCTACTAACTGTCATTTTACTATTTGTTGTGAGTTTTCCTATATTATTTTTTGATACAGCTTAATAGTGGGATGTAGGACATATGTAGAAGGTTCCTAAAAAAATGACTATGCATACTTACTGACAGTTTGATTGTAGGACACTTTCCAAAGATGCTTGTCAAAGACATCTCAAACCCACGCAAACAATTTGTTTGTTTTATTGCTTTCTTTACATAGTCTAATTAGGGCCTTGTTAAAATCTCTTAATGGTCTTGATAGAAGAATAGGGTAATGGGCTCTTCATTACATGGAAGTGATGTCCATGGATGAATCTGAGACCCAAATAAAGCTAGAATGATAGATACCTTGGGGAAAAAGGAAAGGTAACAAATTGATTGACATGTTCACTAGTGAGGGGATTATGCTCTTGTCTCTTTGAGAGAACCAGAAAGCTAGAAGCTCTTGAATCTATTGAAAGAGGAGTTAGCTTGGTTATGAACATGTCTGGTGTGTTTGGGTAAGGTACAGAGGTAGAGGATTATTCTATTCTATCTTTGAGAGAACCAGAAACTCAAGCCCTTGAATCTAAACCAAGTCTGACTCACCTTTAGCAGGCCTGTCAGAAGTTGAACCTTTGGGAATGACCCAAGTGGGTACAAACCTTTTGCCGGTGATTCCACCCAATTATAATAAATTTTATTTATTGAGTGAAAGATGCCAAAGCCATTTTAATTTCTTTCTCATGATCTATGATGTTGAACATCTTGAGGAAGCTTTGTTTGTTGTATAGAGCAGTGTCACTCCTAGCCCTGCTTGTCGAGGGTTTACACTTTCAAGTGTCAGTGTGGCTAAGAGTCCATAGCCTTTCTTGCAAGGGAATCAGAGATTAACGTGAACAGAAGCCTATTAAACACTCTTTTACTTAGTTTCCTACCTATTTCATCTTTGAAAGGGGACACAATCTTTGCCTAGGGAGGGGGAAGAATCTCTCCCCTAGATTCTCACCATAGGCATGCATCTAGATGTTCGAAGGTGGTATATGAAACTAGCCCCTGCTTCAAGGGTAACCTTTGAACATATATTATTGAGTCCTTCAAAACACCAAAAACATAGGTGCCCTCTAGGGGGTGAAACAACTATGTGAGGTGAACGCATGCACACAAGTTGTGAGGCACATATTTTGTCTTCTCTACCATTTTCTTTGTAGGGATAACTGAGTATTTTTTTTGAGTCTTAAAATATCCAACATGTTAAAACTTGTCAAGTCTCCCATGATTCTTTTGAGTTTCTTTGTCCTTGGTAGAACTATTTTTGACTAATGATTGTTTCACAACTACTTGAAAGTTCAAACCTATGTGCTTGTTAACAATCGATACCTGTAAGTTCAAACTAAGATTTGTTGATCTAAAATTATCCTAAATTAGTCTCTAAACTAAGCGTTCTATTAGAGAGTAGCCCATGCTATGTCTCCTAACCTGATTCTATCTTGAAAATGATCCAAACTGTCTGATTCTATACTTGTTCACTTGGTTCTTTGCATAATCTTGTGTGAACTTTTATCCTATTGTGCACTTTCTCATGTGGGATCCCACATCCTCATGCGAACTTTCACCAAAAATCTATCAGAAACCTTCTATTTCTTTTTTGGTTTGATCCTACACTTCTTTGCATGAGCCTAGCATATCCTTGCACGAACTTGGCATATCTTTGTACAGGACTGTATTTCCTCATGTGAAACTATCCCACTATTTGTTAGGACAACAAGTTATTTCTTGTATGTTGGTTGTCTTTATGCCTAGTCTAGTTCCTATTTAGGTTATGCCTGCATGTCTTCCTATTTGTACACAGTCTCAAACTAGATGTCTCAGGCTGAGAACTACATGCCAATCACTTTAACTCACCTTGCCTCTCTATTGTCTACTTGATCTAGTATGTTATCATACCTTGCAACATGATAGTCATCTCTCAATTGGTCTAGCCTTACTCTTGATGACTCGTGCCAGGTATAATCCACCTTTGTCACTCTCTAGACTTTTTTAGAGATGTAGTCCTAGTTCTTTCTTACTTCACAATCTTTGTCTATGACTATTGCAACTCAAATTAGCAATGTATTCCCCTTACAACTTCCTAGACAAGGTAGAGGTAGACCTTGCAGCCCAAGAAGAGCTCATTCCCAACCCATCATGCAATCTGAGTTTCATAGAGGATCTTCATGTTCCTTTTCATCAGCTATGTCTAGAGAGGGGTCATCTTGATCTCTCTCTCTCTCCTATCATTCAACCCCGCATTCAGTGTTCATTCCATGTGGACCTTAGTTGGGGCCATAACCCATTATTTCAAGAACATCCAAACTCTGATGGGTCATCATCTGAAGCTGACCCTCTTGATGCAACAAATGTCTCCTTAGCCATGATCTCTTGGCATACTACACATCCCTGTACTAAGTTTTTTTACATTGCACACTTGCACACTAGTAAGAAGGTAGATCAAAAACAAGAAGTTGAGCACAACGGAGCTCATGATCAATCTCAACATGACCAAGATAGATTTCAATCTCAAATCATTTTTGACATTCTTGGTAATGACAAGGAGGAGATAACTCCACAAGATATATAGGCCACCTAGGCTAACAAAGGTCTCTGCAAGGTGATGGAGATCCTTATGAAAGAAGAGAAGGATAAATAATTTCTCAAACTAGCTAACCAAGGGGCCAAGTTACCTCCAAACTAAAAAGTTGAGAATCTTGTTGTCAAATAAGAGGAAACAAAGACTACTAGATTGCAAAAATTAGTTCAAGACATGCAAGACCAACTCAGTCAACTCATGAAGACCAAGGACAAACCAGTAAACTAGTTTAGGATAGAGAGTATATGTCTTTTCCCATTCGACAAGAGTCTCTGCATGCCTCCTTTTCCCAAAGGAGTAGAACTTTCCAAATACGAAAAATATTTGGGTACCTCTAATCCTCAAGATCACTTGTGAGAGTTTGATGCTCTATCTATGGAGTTTATACATGACCATACTTACCTCATGCATCTCTTCCCACATAGCTTGGGTGGATCTGCTATGGAGTGGTTCTATCAACTACCTATTGGCATCAAGTATTTTGATGAGATTTCCAATTTGTTCCTCCAACACTATTCACACAATATCCAACATCCAATTAATATTTGTGAAATTTTTAATCTAAAACAATGACACGGGGAACCTTTCTTGACATTTCTCCAGAGATGGAGACAACTCTATACAAAATATTCTCACAAAATACCCGAGTCTAAAAACCTCAACATATTTTTAGAAAATCTTCTTCCTGATTTTGGGTATCAAGTACAGCTCCAAGGTCCTTTGACCTTTGATGAAATTATCAAAAAAGCTATGAGAATAGAGATATTCATGGTCAAGAAAGGAGAACTGACCCTATACAAGGACAAAAAACAAGGGTCCTCCTCAAGCAAAGATAAAACTAAATTTGTCAACAAAAATTGGGATGTTGTGAATGATGGAGTTGTTGACAACGTTGTTAGAAAGTTGACTATACTGGTGTATATGACTAACATTAGTGTTGTCATTATGGAAACAAAGTCATATGGAGTTTTGGATGTTAGATTAGGTGAAATACTAATCTCCCAAGAACACCTGCATGCATAACCCTGTCACATGGAAGAAGCAAAGCACAGAAGCAAGAAAAATCATGGAGGCCAAAAAACCAGAGACATCTTATTGACATGCAAAGAGCAATCTCTATTATCAGCCAAATAAGTGAATTAATGAAATACAAAGAGGGAATCCTTATAAAAGGATACCAAAACCCTAAAGGTGAAAACCCTAAAGAATAATGAGATGCCTAAGTCTAACTTAAGTGTAGAGAATAATAGACTAATAATTAAATAAATTAATTATTAGCTATAATATGACTACTCTAACACCCCCCCTTAAGTGTAACTTAGGGAGAAGCTAAACAACTAAGGACTAAAAGATGCATGAAAACAAAAATTCATGAAAGAGCTATGGGTCCCGGCAACAAGGCCTGATCAGGTACCCAAGTACAATAAAATAAACTAGATGAAGGAAACAAAGCCTCCAATCTAGGGAATGTCCCAAAGAAAGGAACAAGAAAGAGCATGAAGCATCTCCGAAGCATGAAACTGCAAACACTGTCAGAAGAATACTGCTGGAACCCCCACTGAAATAGTGCATGACCAGGTAGAGAAGACAAAGTCTGAAGAGCTGATCAATCAAAGAGGTGACCTCCAAAATAGGACTGAATGAGTGTCTATATAGTAGATGATCCATCTCACCGAAATGCATAGGTGCCTAGCCACTGCATCCGCCTAGTACATAGGAACAAAAACTGAATACGTAGATCACTCAACCGAACCAAGGAAGCAATAGAGCCAACAGGTGAACCCCCCATAATGCTGAACAGGGAGAGGGGTGACAGGAACACTGAAATGCAATGCTAGAAACATCTGCAAGAAGAAGAAACAGGAACACCTATGTGCAAAAGAAAGTATAAGCACAGGATAAAGGGCGGTGTCATAGACACAAACTACATGAGGCTAATGTCATGGAAGGTACACTCACTTGACAAAGGTGGATGAGCACAAAAGGCAAAACATCATAACCCCCCCATGGCACTTTATAACTGAGTGCGTATACAAACAAACACATAGTGTTCAAGATCCCAAAATGCAACTGATGGCACTTTATCTTAGTGCGTTTACAAAAAAAGAATGCAACAGTGGAGATATATACAATACTCAAAAGAAGAAGGAAAGAAGAACAGTGAGAACAGAAGCAGAAGTCATCCCAAGAATGGAGATCCGTGGACCTGTAAAAGCCAAGTAGTCCATCTGAGTGCAGAAAAGAAAAACTCAATGGAGGAAGAACCTGGTATAGAGACCTCTGAAACTAAAAAGTACACTGAACAAGCTTTCCGAAAATACCAAGTTTACTGAAAATTGAGGCCGAATGTGAGAGATATAGTGTCCGGAATGTAAAAAGTACCTGTGACTTTGACTGGTAGAAAACCCCTGCAAATGGAAAAATCAAACAACCAAACTAAAAAAAATAGAACGGTCTCGGAACTAGCTTTTCGTCGATATCTCGTTTGGCAAAAAATGCCATCGTATGCTCAAGTTACGGCAAAAACAGTGACAGGTGCTCAGGCAGGCACCTGAAAAAGAAAACTTCTAAATTCAACAGCCTGGTGTGAAAAATGGAAGAAGAATCTGGAAAAAAGCTCTCATGTAAAATGACCGTCTCGGAATCATCTTTCCGATGATGTCTCGTTCGCCCACTAACTCCTCTGTATGAGCAAGTTATGCCAAAAAAAGCATCAGGTGCTCCAGGAAGGCAAAAAAGCAATCCTACCTTCGAAGGCATGGTATGAAAAACGAGGCAAAAAAATCGAAAAGAAACCTCCATAATTGTGTTTGTCTCGGAAAGAGCTTTCCGATGATATAAAAAACTCCCAAATACGCCTCCAGATGAAGAAGATAAGGCAAAAAAGGCCCAATTACCCCTAAAAATAGCTTCAAAATTTATTTTTTTTTAAAGCCCCTGGGGCTGGAAATGCAAAGCCCCTGGGCGCATGGCGCGCGCAGGGGGCTGGAGCTAGAGCTCTCGGTCACCCATGTGACCGCCGCTAGGGCCCGCAGGGCTTAAAACCCCGCCGGGCGACCGGCGGAGCGGAGCAGAGGGCGGCCGGCGGAGCTGAGTGGGCGGAGGGGAGGCCGCGGGCGGAGCCGGGGTGGCGGTCGGAGGCCAGCAGGGCGGTGGAGGAGCCAGCGGTGGGCGGGCCGGTGGAGAGGAGGGCGCGGGCGCGGGCGGTGGGGCCGAGGGCGGCGGAGGCAGCAGACTAGCGGAGCTGGGCCGGCGGGCAGCAGGCGGCGGCTCTGTGGTGGCCGCTTGGCGGTGCGCTGGTGGCCGCTGGGCGGCCGCCCAAAACTTTTTTTTTTTTTAAAAAATTTTTGACAACCGCCGTCTTGGAGTGTGTGCCAGGGCCGTACGGCCCTGGTATGCAAAATTTTTTTGCCTCAGATGCCACTGTGTCTAAAATGGACAAGTTTTATATGGATTTAGGGGTTCTTGGGCCTTCCGGACACAATGGTGGTGTCCGTTTTTGCCCAAGGTGAGCCAAATTTTGGCTCCCCCCCAGATCCACAAAAAAAACTCCTGAAACCCTTAAAAACCACCTGCTTCTGAAACACTTCAACAAAACACGAACAGCGAGCAGCAAGATGGCTCTGATACCATGTTAGATTAGGTGAAATACTAATCTCCCAAGAACACCTGCATGCATAACCCTGTCACATGGAAGAAGAAAAGCACAGAAGTAAGAAAAATCATGGAGGCCAAAAAACCAGAGACATCTTATTGACATGCAAAGAGCAATCTCTATTATCAGCCAAATAAGTGAATTAATGAAATACAAAGAGGGAATCCTTATAAAAGGATACCAAAACCCTAAAGGTGAAAACCCTAAAGAATAATGAGATGCCTAAGTCTAACTTAAGTGTAGAGAATAATAGACTAATAATTAAATAAATTAATTATTAGCTATAATATGACTACTCTAACATTGGAGTCAGCACATAACTTAGAAGATCAGAAAATGGCTAAGTATGGAAGACAGAGCAGTCAGTAAAGCACCCGAGGAACAGAGCATCAGCGCACGTGCGTATGACCGAGTTTTGGTATGTTCCCTTAAAGATAAGATTTTGAGTATGTAATCATGCTAAGTCTTAGAGCACATGATCAAGTGAGTTAGTATGAAGAAGTTACAGTGAGTTGAAGTGACATAGACAAAGAGCAACATAACAGAATAGAGCATGGAGCTGACTGTTAGTATTTTTATTAGCGGTTATAATATTTTTTTGTAAAGGCTATGCACCTATTGTATTTATGTTATAGACATTTCAATATCAATATATGTAAACATGCTTGAGCCTATTCATTTGGAAGAATTGTATGTAATAGGTTATAGGCCGACCTAGTGAATAGTTTTGTTTGTGCATATAAATAAGACATGTGCCCTTGTATTTGAGGATAAAATGAGATATAGAGTGGATAGTAGAAGAGAAGAAGAATGTAAAGAGAAATCAGTATGATATAGAGCTTTATAAGAAGTTAATGCATCAACACACAAAAGGAACTGATCAGACAAGAAGTGTCACAACAACAGTTCACCATTATAGATATAGTGTGTATCTGGTATTCAGAAGGTTGTAGCCTTCTCTATTGAGTAGTGAGCTCTAGAAGTGAGCCAACCACCCCTAATAGGGTTTTTTACTAAAGAATCCTAACAGGGTCTGACCCTTGACAAGGTCATTGTACTTAAGCATTGTAATGAAAGCTCCTAATAGGGCTAAGGAACATTAAAAGGTTCATAATACACAAGTATAATTATTAGTGGGTATTAATTCCCATCGAGTTTTTCCTTTGGCCAAGGTTTCCCCATAATCATATCTAGTGTTATGTGTTATGGTTGTTTACTTTACTTGCATTGATATTAAATTTAGTAATTGATTAATTGAGTTAAGTTTCAAGAGATCATAAATTAATATTGTAGAGCACTGATTCACCCCTACCCCCCTTAGTGTTCCCTTTCCTAACAAAAGTAACTCCAAAGCCTTTGAAGGCTATTTTCAACCTTACCTCCAATAAGAAGGTAGCCAAAGTCACTAAAAAGGCTATGGATGACACTCAGCCACCTTCAAAGTATTCCAAAAGAAAACCTTGGGCCCCATGACCCAAGCGTGAGTACACTCCCCTAGGAGAACCTCTTGACGTGGTTTACAAGAATCTCTCGCAGAACCAAATACTCATGCCTTTGGATAACTTGCATCCTTATGATCCACAACCATGACCCACTTGGTAGAATGAATCCACATACTATGATTACCATCAAAACAAAGGTCACAAAACTTCCATTTGTATTCAACTTCGACATAAGATCCAAGACCTCATCGAGAGTGGTGATATTGTTGTGAGTGGTCATAATAAGATTTCTGATCACCAAGAATTCAAAGACCCCTTTCCTCCTCATGAGAAGGGTGAATCCTCTAAGACCAAGAATGCCAACACCAAGGTCAACTATACGTACAATGATAATGACAATGTTATTAATATGGTTGAACCTGTCGATGTTGAATAGCGTGATGTGATCACTATCAAGGGGAGTGATGATGCTTCTAGGCCTAAGATTCTATTTTTCTTGTGAGGCCTTGGGTTTCATTCTTTCGAACTAGAATAGTCTCAAGTTTGTGCGAATGTTGTTACCCAATCTCATGTGAAGATCACTCTCAATAGCCCTGAGCCTTCTACATCAGCACCGAAACAACCTGTAGATAAATTTTTTGTTGGCCTTGCCAACAAGAATTCAAAATTGGTCCCCATGCCTAGCAATGCTAATTACAACATCCTAGGTCAATTACAACATACCAACACTCATATCACTATCTTTGACCTATTGAAAATCTCAGTTGTTCATAGGCAGATTCTTGATAAAGCCCTCACTAAGGCAAATGTCCCTAAGGATCTTGATTTGGACCAGTTTCAATCCATGGTAGGTCACCTGACCTCACCCCATTATTTGTCTTTTTCTGAGGAAGATGATCATTCACTAAGCCATCCACACAATAACCCTCTACATATTGAAGTCATAATTGGCCCAAAACATGTCTGATGTATCCTTATTGATAATGGTGATGGCCTTAACATATGCTCTACTAGCTTGCTCACCTAGTTAGGCTATGGTGAAGAGTGCATAGCTACCTACAAAAAGATCACCATCAAGTCATATGATGAAGAGGAATGAAAATCCAAAGGTCTAGTGGTGTTTCCAATCTGAGTTGGACTTATCAGAGGGATGCCATCTATCAGGTTATGGACATCCCCCTTGCATAGAATATACTATTGGGAAGACCATGGATCCACAAGATGCAAGAGGTTCCTTCCACCTATCATCAGTGTATCAAGTTCCCATTTCATAGAGCAGAAGTGACTGTACCCGCCAGCATGAGCTATTCTTGCAATATGCTCACACAATCTACTGGCAACTTTGTCCCAACCAACAAAGATTCTACTGACTTCTTCGATGCCAAACTCAAAGAAATGGAAAAGACTCTAAAACTCAAGGATTATGGTATGGTGGAGTATTAGATGGAGCCTGTATTATCACTAATAGCTCTACCTCTATCTCCATGTTCCTATGGGAAACCCTCTAAGAGAAAGAAACCTTCTATTGTCTATCCTCAAATAGTCTATGATGGCACCTTTGTATAGGACATAATGCCACTAGAGGATGAGGAAAAAAATAGGGCTATTGCAACCTAGATTTATAGACAAGAGAACACATCTGAACAAGTAACTCCAACTCATGAAATAGAACCTGAATGATATAGCACAAGTTTTGAACTCATGAAGTGCTATAGCTACAAAGGGAATGGCCCTATAAGGGTAATCAACAATGGATTACTCAAGCCACTTGAAGCTATAGGTCAGCAAACAAGAGATACCACTGGCTTAGCCTTCAAGAAGATCCCATTTCATTTAGGGATTAACAAATTTATACCAACACTAGAATGCTAGCCAGAACCTAAAGGCACTGCTTCGGCTGAAAAATCAGAGGACAGCTCTAATGAGGATACCTTTCATTATCCCATTCCTCCAGATCTTGCCACACTCTTTGTAGAGCCAAATGATCTTATACCATGTGTTAGTAAGGCAAAAACTGACATTGATTCTGATGGCATCACCTTAGTTAGCCCACTGACATATGAGCGGTTGAGGAAAATGCAAACTTCTCATCCCAACTATCAATGAGAATTTTACATGCCATCTGCTTTTCAAGAGTGGTTCAAATAGGAACAACTCCAACAAACTATCAATGCTACAAGAGATGAGAATGAGTTAGATGGTATAATAAGTATTGATGGAGTTCCTATATCAAGCATTACTGACTTGCATGAGCATGAATTTGATTCTCTATCTAATGTGACTTATGACAAGGATGTAGACACTGTACACACATTTAAAAACCTTCTCAAAGTAGGTGAAGGTTCTAGTGTTAGGACAAATGAGTTAGACTCCATTGATGTTAACATACCCTCTACTTCCAGTGCAAGGATTCAAAGGGATTTGAAAACATCTCTAGATGAGATCATCTAGGTGTTGACTTGCTTGTCTACACTTTTGATGACTATACCATGAACACACTTGAACCTGTCACTTCTCTTTCACTCTACCATCCCAAGATAATAAATTGGAACTCTTCCTCTCCATCCAATGAAGTCCTTACATTCCAAAATGATTATGCTCTTGCTTGATACCTTAATGTTGTCAAACTGGTAACGTCCTCCACCAGTGAAGATAGTGTCAACATGACTAAAGCTGATATCAAGGATCTCAGTTATAAAATTAAAAGAAAAAAGAGTAGGTGCCTTGATGGTGAAAACCACATTGTGGCAATATTAGAGCTCAAAAAAGAATAAATAAAAGATGTATCTAAGGGTGAAAACCTCTCTGAGGTGCCCGAGGATGATATACTTGATACGCTTCCAAGTCATTTTCAAGAAACGTCATTAGTATTTATCAAGTGAACTCAACCTATGAACTTGGGAATGGAAGCTACACCTCAGATCATTTATTTGGCATAGTCCTTATCTACAGAAGAGAAAGAGAAATTCATAACCTTCTTTCGAAGAAAGAAAATTAATTTTTCATGGACATATTTTGGTATGCCTTGATTGGATCCTAATCTGATCATGGATCACTTGTCTATTGTACCAGTTTTTAAGCCTATTAAACAAAAGCTTCATAAGATGCATCCACATGTGGCACTCTTAGTCAAAGCTAAATTATAAAAACTTCTCAAAGCTGGTTTCATTAGCACAATTGACTATGCAAAATGGATTTCCAACATTGTTCCAGTTTCTAAACATGACAAGTCTATCCGAGTCTGTATAGATTTCTGAGATCTAAACAAGGCATTTCCAAAAGATGACTTCTTATTTCCCAACATTGACATGATTGTGGACATGAAATTGAGTTATGAAATGTATTCACTGATGGATGATTTCTCTGGATACAACCAAATAAAAATTGTGCCATAAGACCAAGAGAATACAACCTTCATATGCACTTGGGGAGCTTTCTATTGGAATGTCATGCCCTTTGGACTTAAAAATACTGGAGCCACATATCAAAGAGTTTTCACCACTATCTTTCATGACAAGATGTATAAAATGATGGAAGATTACATGGATGATAAATTAGCTAAGAGCATGCAATGAAAGGTACATCTTGTATATCTAGGTCCTATACTAGATTGAATGGAACAATTTAGTTTGAGGCTCAACCCAAAAAAGTGCACATACGAAGTTACATCTAGAAAACTACTGGGTTACATCATTTCTACAAAAGGCATAGAAGTAGACCCAGAGAAGGTTCAATCCATCATGGAAATTCCTCTGCCATGTAATATTAGTCAAATAAGAGGGCTCCAAGGTCAATTATAATCTATACGGCACTTCATTGCACAAATGGATGACAAGTCACAACCCTTCACCAAAACTTTACACAAAGGTGTGACTTATGAATGGAATGAAGAATATGACCAAGGGCTCACATAGATCAAATAGCACCTTTCAAATCCATTAATATTGATGCCTCTTATTCATGGGAAGTTGCTCATTCTCTACATCTCTACTACAGACATGTCACTGGGTGTCTTATTAGCTCAAGAAGATCAGAATAACAAAGAAAGAGCTATTTAATACATAAGTAGGACTTTGGTCTCCTATGAAACAAACTACTCTATCATTGAGAAGGCTTGCATAGTAGTGATGTTCACTTCACAGAAACTACAAACTACATGCTTGCCTACACTACGCATCTCATTTCTAAGATTAATCCATTAAAGTATTTACTCAGCAAGGTTGCTCTCACAGGTAGACTAGAAAAATGGGTCATGATACTCAATGAGTTAGACATTGAGTATGTAGAGAGAAAGGCCATTAAAGGATAGGAGATCATAGATTAGTTGGCAAAGGCTCCTCTCAAAGATCATCAACTATTGCACATTGGGTTTCTAGATGAGTCCATAATACTTCTCACATATCAAACATGGATAATGTTCTTCAATGGATCATTCACCCAACAGGGGTTTGTCAGGATACTATGCATCACACCGCAAAGGTACTCTTTACCCAAGGCATACAAGATGTTGTTTCCTTGTACAAACAACATTCCTAAGTATAGAGCCCTGATCAATGGAATGAAGATAGCCATAGAATGGTGAATCGATGAACTCAAAGTCTTCGAAGACTCATAGCTGGTCATCAATTAGGTCAATGACATCTATCAGACAAAATATGACAAACTAGTGCCTTACAAATAGATGGTCAATGACCTAAGAAAGTACTTTGCACACATCACCTTCCAACAAATTCCAAGGATAGACAACAAATTGGTTGATGCCATGCCTACTCTTGCCTCTATGCTAAAAATGCCAGAGAATGACTTCTAACATGAATTCTTTGTGGAAATGTTACTCTACCCAATCCATGACACCCCTAAATCTAGGATGATCTATTCAGTCATTGGACACAATTCATCTTGCTACCATCATATCTACTCCTACCTTTGTGACCAGATTGTTCTCGAAACTTACACCCAGAATGATAAACATCACCTAATTCATAGTACTTCATGATATGTCATCATAGCTAACGACTTGTATAGGTGAGGTCTAGATGATACCCTCCTTAGGTGTTTAGAACCTAACAATTCTAAGTGCGCATTAGCTAAGGTGCATAAAGGCATTTGTGGATCTCACTAGAGCAGCCTGACACTGGCCCATAGGGTTATTAGAGTTGGTTACTATTGGCCAGATATAGAGAAGGAAGCTACACAATATGATAAGGCTTGTAAACAATGTCAACTTCATGGAAATCTGATTCATGCTCCCACCAAGGAGCTAATTCCATTCATTACTTTCTGGCCATTTCAATAATGGGCCTTTGATTTAGTGGGTCAGATTCATCCTTCTTCATCGAATGGCCACAAGTTCATCATAACTGCTACAATTATTTCACTAAGTAGGTCGAGTAAATACCTCTGACCATAGCCAATGTAAAATATGTAGCCATGTTTATCCTAAATTACATCATCTATAGGTATAGTGTACCCTCCTCAATAATCAATGACAGCATGGGGCAGTTCAAGAACAAGGATCTGAAAGAGCTATGTTCTAAGTTAAAAATCATGTAGCACTAGCTTTCCATCTATTATCCCTATGGTAATAGTGATCAGGATTAAAGTGGGAAAATACTGAAATCTAATTTTTCCAAAATTTCATATGTTTTAGTAAATTGCAATTTTGAGGGTCTTCGGTGCATTTCTGGGCAAATATGCTGCCTAGAAACATGACGGGACATCAATGTTTCCAAAATTTCATTCAAGATTATTTGAATACCTTTCCAATGCATCAAACGGTTTGTAATTCGGAGCTAGGATGAGAAAGTTATGCCTTCTCCAAGTGGACCTAAATTTTATATTTAGTTTTTTTGATAAATTTTGATAGTTTTAATAGTTTAATTGTAATAAACATTATGATGACTCTTCATTTCAATTCCAAGGGATTTGTGTGACCCTTGGGATCCATCCAACTTGTATAAACTCCAATTTTGAATAGAATGGAGGCAGTTTTTGGTTTGCAATCTTGTTGTTCTCAATTTTTGTGTTGAATTCTACAATACTGCAGGTATCACACCAGGTATTGTAATCTGGTTTTCATAAATCAGATCAGTGGTATCAAAGTGGGAACACTCCTTTATGCCAATTTACACAAGGTCTTCCTACCAAAGATTAGGATTGGATACACAAGATTTGTCAAAATACCCACCTTTGAGACACACACGATCGAAGATGTCAGATGATGATGTTAAGAAGTTGGTCGAGGAGGCTTTAAATAAGAAATGAGAGGAGATGATGAGTCAATTTTCATGCCTCCTATAGAAGCAAAAACCCTCTGAATCTGAAACATCATTTTGTGGAAATACCTCTTTCAAAGTGCAGGTCAATTTTGACATCCCGAATTTTGAAGGAAAGGTCGATTCTGAAGCTGTTGATAACTGGTTATCAAAGTTGGATAGGTACTTTTCTGTAAATAATTTCTCAGATGCTGAAAAGATAACATTTGCTCTCCTCAAAGCTGAAACCCATGTGAAATTAGCAGGGGAAACCAAAGTAGCAAATAAAGAACAAGAATCAGTTGATGAAGATGGTTTTATAATATCTCTTGATAAGAAGCCCACATGGGGAGAATTTGTGGAATACATAAAAGAAGCTTACCTCTCGGAGGATGTATATGAACAAAAATACATAGAATGGAAACTTCTTCGACAAAAGAGGGATCAGTCTGTGCAAGATTACACCAATACATTCCATTCACTTTCAGAAAAACTCGGTATTAATGATTCAGAGAAGCATCGAATTTTGAAATATCGGAGTGGACTTCACAGGTATATTCAAACAAAGATGGAATTTTTAAATATTGAGACATTGGCAACTACCTATAAATATGCTACAAAAATTGAAGAAAAATCCAAGCAAAAAGGGAAGAGGGACTACTTTGCAAACAAAAAGCCAAGGGTTGAAGGTGGCAATAAATTTGTAGGAAAATAGGTGACCAAGGAACTTCATTCAAATTCACCCAAGAACACATGGTGGTCTACTAAAAAGATAGACACAGGCATGTGGTGTGAGATGCATAAGTCCCCAACCCATAATACAAAGGATTGTCGAAGTATTAAAAATTTGATGACAGAAATACGAGGAGAGGAAGCTGAACCTGAATCATCACCAATAGATAATTCTGAGAAAGAGGAGAATGATTCCATCATAGAAGAAAACCCATATGCCGTAGTTGGAACTACTAAAGTATTGCCCCGTGAAGATGAAGAGAGACTTTTTCATTCACAGATGTGGGTTGATGGAAAGCCTCTGCATTTTATTGTTGACAGTGGGAGTCAAAAGAATTTGATCTCTAGGGAGACAATCAAAAGATTAAATCTGAAAGTGACAAGACACCCACAACCATACTCTATGGGATGGGTAAATGAGGGACAAGATATTCAAATAAATCAACAATGTCATTTTCCATATTCAATCAAGCCTTTCAAGGATGAAGTGATATGTGATGTAGCACCATTGGATGTATGTGATGTCTTGCTGGGGCAGCCATACATGTATCAGAGGCATGTGGTGTATGAGTCCAGGCCACATAGTGTTACAATCAAGCTTGGTGGGAAGAGTTATCGAATACCAAAGGTATGTCCAACACAAACTGCTTCTTTAATTAGTGCTAAACAATGTAAACACTTGATTGCTCAAACTGGAGCTTTTGTTGTACTCATGATTCACCCTAAAAAAACAAAGTCAGTTGTTCTTAATACACATACTAAGGTAACAGAGAATCAACAAAATCAGATGGATAAAATTTTGAAAGAATATCACAGTGTGTTTACACCACCAGTGGGAGTACCAACACACTGTCAAGTCAAGCACTCTATTGATTTAATCCCAGGCACAACGCTACCACATGAGCCAATATATAGGAGGTCAGTTTTGGAAAATGATGAGATTAAGAGATAAATTCAGGAGTTGATTCAGAAAGGACACATTTGTCCAAGTGCTTCACCTTGTGGAAGTCCAATTGTCCTTGCTAAAAATAAAGATGGGACATGGAGGCTTTGTATTGATTATAGAGCATTAAACAAAATCTCTGTTAAAAATAGATATCCAATCCCTCAAATTGATGATTTGTTGGACCAACTTAGGGGGGCTAAATTATTTACAAAAGTTGACTTGAAGTCTGGATACCACCAAGTACCAATTGATCCAGCAGATGTGTGGAAGACTGCATTTAAATCTAAGGAAGGTTTGTTTGAATGGTTGGTCATGCCTTTTGGCCTAACAAATGCCCCAACCACATTTATGAGATTGATGAATGATGTGCTTAGACCATTCATTGATTCTTTTTTAGTTGTTTATTTGGATGACATACTCACCTTTAGCAAGACTTGGTCTGAGCATTTGTAGCATGTTGAACAAGTTCTTTCAACTCTGCAAAAACACAAACTTTATGCGAACATTGAGAAGTGTTCTTTTGGTATGCAGAGTATTCAATACTTAGGGTATATCATTGACACTGAGGGTGTTCATGTTGATTCATAAAAGATTCAAATAATCCAAGATTGGCCATCCCCTAAAAATTTCACAGAGCTTCGCAGCTTCTTGGTCTTAGCCAACTTCTATCGCAGATTTGTGTTTGGTTTCTCACACATTTCATGGCCTCTTAATCAATCACTAAGGGGTGGAGCACAAGAAAAATTTCAGTGGATAGAGGCAAAGCAACAAGCATTTGAGGAGTTAAAGAAAAGACTATGTTTAGCACCAGTATTGGTCCTTCCAGATCTACACCAAGCATTTGAGATAGAAACAGATGCATCAGATTATGCTCTTGGTGCGGTACTCACACAACATGGGCATCCTGTTGCCTATCACAGTGAAACTTTTTCTGATACAGTACGTAGGTATCCCACCTATGATAAGGAGTTGTATGCCATTATTCAGGCTTGCAAACAATGGAAACACTATATACTAGGAAAGGAAATTGTTATACATACAGACCATAAACCACTCCAATTCTTGCAAACACAAGGGAAGCTACAGAATGATAGACATCAATGGTGGTCAGCCTATTTACAACAATTTCACCTCAACATTCATCATAAAAAAGGAAGCAGTAACAAAGTGGCAGATTGTTTGAGTAGGCCTCCAATTGTAGGTTTGACAATAGTGTTGGATTCATGTGGTCATCAATCATCCACTTGGGAACAACTATATAGTAGTGACCCTGATTTTGCTAACATCTATAGTAATTTGGTAGAAGGAAAATCTGTCTCTAATTTTCACTTGCAGGATGGGTTTCTTTGCCATAATGGTCACATATGTGTACCCACCGAAGAATGGAAGAAAATGATATGGGAATCTCACTATAGTCATGTTGCAGGACATTTTGGTATTGGTAAGACTACTGCTATCCTTCAAAATTATTTCTATTAGCCAAAAATGAAGTAGGATATCATTTCACATATACAAGCTTGTGCAGCCTGTGCAATTGCAAAGCCAGCAAACCGTAAGTTGGGTCTATACTTACCGTTACCTATTCCTGATAAGCCATGGTAGTCTGTTTCAATGGATTTTATGTCTGGGCTTCCAACTACCAGGTGGGGGCATGATTGTGTATATGTTGTGGTAGATAGGTTTTCTAAAATGGCTATCATGGTGGCATGTAAAAAGATGATTTCTGCAGAAGATACTACCAAGCTATTTTTTGAACATGTGTGGGTTCATTTTGGTTTTCCAAAAACCATTATTTCTGATAGGGATAGCAGGTTCATCAGCAAATTTTGGTCTGCACTATGGGCTAAAATGGACATGAAATTGACAAAGTCCACAACATTCCATCCCCAAACAGATGGGCAGACAGAAGTGGTGAATCGAATGATTATTCATATTTTATGGATGTATCATTCAAAAAATCCTCACACATGGGATGAAAGCTTACCCTATGTGCAACACAGCTACAACCGTGCACTCCATAGTACTACAGGGCACAGTCCATTTAAGGTTTCTCTTGGGTACCAGCCATTGACACCTATGGATGTAGAAATACCATCTCTACACTCTAGTAGTCTATTGAATGGTGACAAGGAGGTAGATAAAGTAGAAAAATTCATTGATAACATTAGACACCTACAACAACAAGTTCATGAGATATTGGAGCAGAGTAATCAGAAGTATAAGGAAAGACATGATAAACATAGAACTCCTCATCAGTTTCAGGTTGGTGACAAGGTATGGTTACATCTTCAGAAAGAGTGTCTGCATGGACCAAATAGGAAGCTTCATCCTCTTCGTTATGGACCATACACTTGTGAAACAAGTTGGTGAGAATGCTTTTGAACTTAATTTGCCATCCTTTTTGGGACTGCATCCAGTTTTCAATGTGGAATTGTTGAGACCCTATTTTCCTCCTTTATTGGATATCTCCCAAGCTACTGAACACATTCAAGCTACAGAGTTAAATCCCTCTACTACTGCTCCAGTCTAGTGTGACCATGTTACTGAAGCCATTTTAAAGACTTTGAGAAATCAGAACATTCCTTTGTATCGGGTGGTTCGAGCTGGTCAGCATTCTCATCAAGGCAAGTGGTTTACTAAGGAACAAATTGAAGAACAATTTCCTCATCTGTTGCAGAAGCTTAGTGAAATGGGGCCCATTGCCTCTTAAGGGGGGAGGAATGATTAGGATTAAAGTGGGAAAATACTGAAATCTAATTTTTCCAAAATTTCATATGTTTTAGTAAATTGCAATTTTGAGGGTCTTCGGTGCATTTCTGGGCAAATATGCTGCCCGGAAACATGATGGAACATCGATGTTTCTAAAATTTCATTCAAGATTATTTGAATACCTTTCCAATGCATCAAATGGTTTGTAATTCAGAGCTAGGATGAGAAAGTTATGCCTTCTCCAAGTGGACCTAAATTTTATATTTAGTTTTTTGATAAATTTTGATAGTTTTAATAGTTTAATTGTAATAAACATTATGATGACTCTTCATTTCAATTCCAAGGGATTTGTGTGACCCTTGGGATCCATCTGACTTGTATAAACTCCAATTTTGAATAGAATGGAGATAGTTTTTGGTTTGCAATCTTGTTGTTCTCAATTTTCATGTTGAATTCTACAATACTGGAGGTATCACACCAGGTATTGTAATCTGGTTTTCATAAATCAGATCAAATAGATAGGAAGAAGAATTAAACAAGGTGATCCTTACGATCTTGCATTGCACAATTTACAAATCTGGATGAGACTAGCATCTCCAGATCAATCCGGCTCTATGGGCTTATCGCACAAGCATACAAACACTAATAGGGGCCACACCCTTTTCTTTGGTTTATGGAGAGGATGTTGTACTCTCAATCAAGGTCAAGATTCCTACTCAATGAGTCTCTCTAAAGGGCCTCATCACTGATGATGACAATAGAATATCTCAGTTACAAGAGTTATAACTACTAGATGAACGTTGACAAGTGGCATTCAATCATCTCTGAGCATATCAAAAGAGGATGTCCAAGAGCTACAACAAGAAAGTTAAACCAAGGGACTTCCAAGTGGGTGATCTCATCCTGAGAGAGAACCCTAAGAATCCAAAACAACAGATCGAGAAGGGAAAATTTTAACCAAATTGGCTTGGTCCATATATTGTTACTACAACATTTGGGTCTAAAGCCTATCAACTCTCTACTACTAAAAGAGAGCAGCTTAAAGAGGTGATCAATGCTCTGCATCTAAAATGATTATATAGCTAAGACATCTTCAGAATGCTCCATGTACATACTCAATTCTAAAAAAATCCTAAAAATTGCAAAATTTCCTAAAACAAATCTATTATCCTAGTGAAAACTTGGTAAATAGGCACCGTGATAATACAAAAAATAATCAAAAAATCAAAAAGACAAAAAAAGTTGAAAAAAAAAAAAAGTGCCATTGATGAAAACCTAACAAACACATGTCATTGTAGCAAAAATAAATAAAGTTCTGCCAAGATGATGAAAACCTGGTAAACACGCGCCTGTTTTTCTACAATGCTATACCTATCACAACATCGCTTGACTCTGTATAGTTGTTTTCCTGCTTTCCTACTGTTAGTTTTCTAGCTCATACACTTGCTCTCAGTTACCTTTGATATTATGCTCGGCTCTACATGGATTGAAACTAGTCATACTCTAGGGGCAACCTTCCTGGTCTAGGGGGCACTATCCTATTATTTCTATGAAGATCTCTCTCACGTCAATCACCAGTGGTTCTCACTACATCTTCCTACTGATGCCTAGCTATCACTAAGATCTCTCTCTATGAGGATCTCTTCTCTTGTCAGTCACCAATGGTTTTCACTATGTCTGTCTACTGTTTTCATCTTGTTGAAACTTCTCACCTACTACGTATACTTCTAATTCGACATCAATCCACTTAAACTAAAACTAAAACTAAATTTGAAACTCTCTAAAGCATGCTCAGCTTTTCTTTTGTGTGCTTGTCTTTTTTCTCTATCATTCCTTCTCGAGAAACTCTAGGATGTCTATCTTGACCAAGAGATGCGAAGACTAGGGGCATGATCTTTTCTTTGATTTTTGTTTGCTAGTTTAGTTCCAATGATCCTATGGATCCATACAAACTGGATGTCCACTGTGAGAGCCTCTATCTCATATTAGATGCCCATGTGCATGTTGAATCCTTTTATATGAAAACTTTGGTGAGGTTGGTTCTTCTCCTTGTCTCTTTGAGTGACTTATTTTTTCTACAAGTGAAATTTCAAATGCTTGTCCTACGAAGTGAACGTACGGGTCACTATGAGAATTATTAGTATACTTACCAATCACTTTGCAAAAGAAGGAACTCTCATGTGTCTAGTGTGTTTTTACGCAAGCAACATTTAGGTCATCATAGAAACTGTGCTTTGATGCTTATGTTAACTTGCTAAATCAAAAGGAATAGGTGTTCTTGTCATTTTGGCTCCTTGTGCCTTGATGCTTACACCTCATTCTGACAAATCTAAGACTAATGTCATATTCATATTCTCATGATTGTCATATTAGTGAGAGTTTTATGACACCTCACGACCGTCCTATACCAACAACTCTGTGATGATAAATATCTAAAGGGTCCAACAACCAAGTCCTAGGGATTGCATCTAGCTTAGGCTTGCATTTTCATTCTAGACTTACATTGTGACAGTGTTCGATGATCATTTCTTTGCATTCTTCTGGATTTGTACAAGGTGGTTCTCATTTCATGTCTCGGCTTCATCATGACTACACAAGTGTTCGACCCTCACTCTTGGTCTTCAAGATGGTTCTTTTGGTTAGTACCTATCATGTATTGGGATATCCTGCATGAGAGGGTTAGTCCCACATATATTGCATTTATATCTTTCATTCACATGCATTACCATAAATCACATGCATACATTTACATCTACATAGTCATATACATGTGCATTCATCATAAATATAAATCAAATTATATATTGCATTTATTCATCTACCATCTCTAATCACCTAAAAATGGACAATGATCAAATCAAAGAAAATCAAGTTAAATCAAAGAAAATCAAGGACAAAATTGAATAAATTGAATCACAATGCATAATTAGCCAATCAAAATAACAATCAAATCCTAATTCAAGATCAATCAAAATTGAGAGCATTTTAATCAAGTGTAATCAAATCAAAATACAATTAAATCAATTAATTGTATAGTCTTGGATTAAATTAAATTCAACCCATTCAAGGGGTACATGGCTAAAATAAATCAATTAAATCAATTGATAAATCTCAAATACTCTCAACAACCACAAAGGGAGGAAAATCAATCAACCAATGAGAGTAAAGGAAAAGTATTCACATGGATCAAGCCTAATTCAATCTCAATCACTCAAAGTGAAAGAGAATCTTGTCCATTGATCTTGTCTACTTGTCCCAAGCTTTGAGGACACAAACTTTGCATTGTCTTCAAAGGGTGGAACCAAAAACTCAACCAAGGCTTAATCATGATCAAACACAACTAGATTCTCTACCATTGGGAAAATCTATAACAAGAAGACCAAATTCCTTCATAAAAGAATAACCACATATCTGAGAATTGCATCAGACCTCTTGCAATTTGAGTTTAGAAAGGCATTTGAGAGCATAATTAGCATTTATCTTGATAATTGTTAGCTTTAGCATTATTTATCTTTATCATTCTCATTCTAGGACTGTCATTAAATGAGAGCTTGCTGAGAGCTTTGCATTAACATTCTTAGTTAGAGAGCCATAGGATGCTCAATTGATCATTAATTTTGCTAAATAGTTTCTCTATTATGGTTTAAATTAGTTACTATTTCATTTATTATTGATGTTCAACCTTAATTCTATGAAGATAATTTTATTAGTATACAAAATGGCACCCACCGTGGGGCCCTAAGCCTCATTTTATCAATTTCATCATTTTGATCATATTTTGTATGCTTGTATTTTCTATTTTCCATGAATATTTTGTAGAAAATAGGTGAAGTCACACGTACAATCAATTCAATCATGCCTAAAATCATTCGGCTGACACTTACAATCTCTGTTTCAATGCCTATTAGCTGAATACTTGCACCTGGTCAATAACTTCTATTCTGTCTTAATTTCTTTCTTGTCACCTGCAATCTGGATGCTCATGTCTGTGCGATAAAGTTATCTTGCCTTTGCCTCATAAAGTCATGCATGTGAGATAAGAAGTGTCACCTATTGATTATCTATCTTTGCCTTTGACAGACCTTTGTGAAACACTTTACAGACAAAGTCACGCCTAGTATCATCTATCTTATGCTTAGTATTGTTAAAGTGTCACTTTGAGTAGATTAGTTTACGCATTTTTAAATACTCTTTACGCTTAACAATAAATTGTTTACGCTTGATTAACTTTCAGTGTCGCCTGTGTCACTACAAAGTGTCACGTGGTATCATTAAAGTTATGTCTGCAAATAATTTGATCACGTGTATTAGCTAGACAATGTCACTTTCTATTTTTAGTCTTAATTTACTGTCAGATTGATCAATTCATTTATCTAACTCTCTATTTGTACATTTTGACTGTAAATGAGTAGGCACAGAAAGGTTCGGAAGCCAGAAAGTAGGTTTAATCAAGAAGAAAAGGCACTAGCTAAGAGGATCAAGAAGGAAAATATAGCTCATATCAAAGCAGTTCTTGAAACAACACAAGAATAAGACAATCAGGTATATCAGAAATATCTTGTTGTTATTGAATCATATAAATTGAAATTCATATCTCTAAATTGGATTTTTAGTCCCTAGTTCAAGTTTTCCTTAAAACTTTGCAATCAAGGTGTTTAAAAGTTCAATACATAATTCATTTTGATTTGCTTTCCCCTCATTGTGATTGTTGGTGTTGACTAACTTGTTGGTGGACAAACACACTTGGAAGGATCTATTGCCGAGGTAAGATGAAAATAATGAAATCCATCAAAAATATCCCTAACTTCGGTTAGCTACAAAGGAAAGGTAAGCCTCAACTAGTCAATATTTTCCCTTAACTTGTGGTATTTGGTGCATTTTAAAAATCTAGTAATTAAGAAGGATTAAAGAATCAAACACATAAATTAAAGCCCCTTGTTTGTGGAAGAGAGTAGAAATACTCAAATCCCTATAGTTAGTGGTTGAAATCAATTGAACATTGCTAATTGTGTTTTGGAACTAAAGGAAAAGTTAGGGATATGCTCTTAACCTTTTTGGTGAACCAAATTCCCAAAAGCTTGACCTTAATTCCATTTTCCTTGCTTTAAAAATGAACATGCTAGAAATTTAGTGGGCTCGCCTCCCGAGTTTTCCATAACAAGGCCAGTGAGAGGGACAACCCAAAGTGGGATATGCTCACTTTTGCCATGGGGATCCAACCCACTATAAAATGAAATGCATGTATCCTTAATGGGGTGCATGACAAAAGAATTTTAAATTTTTCAAACTTCCTCTAGTAGTCCTCATGGATTGTGCAAAATCGTACCTCAGTGAATGTGGGAAGCCCCTTAACATACTTGGGGGATGAAAGATTAAAGTCCATTTTGAACAGAATCCACAATAAATCCTTGATAAAATAGCAATACCACCTTTTAGAGCCATGTTTATGAACCAAATCTTGTGCTAGGTAGGTGCTTGAAGTGTCTTCTTGTGAAAAACCTGTGACAACGTTCTTCAAATCAAACATTTTGTGTTTAAGTGGGTAAAAAGAGACAATTGAATGTGTGAATGTTGTATTTGAAATACATAAACAAGTGAGAGATATCCATTGAAAATCATCTTATATTTTTAAATCTCTTCAATATAAAATCAACAATTCTCACATCAAGGATCATTCCAAAATGATCCCTTGTTGGATGTCGATTTCCACACAGTCCCAAACATATAGGGTATCATTGCAAGGTGATAGCACTCTTGTTGCAAATGAAGAGCAAGAGGTTGAGTACCAAAGTGTGTTCCAAGGTCATAACCAAGAAGAACTTTTTCCAAATTTATTCGAACCAAGACTAGGAGAGACGGATAGAAACTTAGCATATCACAATTATCAACAAGGAAATAATCAAAACATCAACAATGCCAATCAAAATCCTATTGATACACTTGAGGAAGGAGTTGATAAGGCTATCCAAGGCCTATATTTCCTATAGGTTATGGAGAAATTAATAGATACGGATAAGGAGAACTTTTTCCTAAATCTAGCACAAAAGGGAGTGAAGCTTCCTCATGACTTTGATATTGACCAACTTAGGAAAGACCAATAGCAAGATGATCCCATGAATGCTATGACTAGGTAGATTAAGGCCTTCCAAGAACAAATTGATACCATAAAGAAGGAAGCTAAACCTAAGGCCTTTTCCATTGAAGCTTTGTGTCGTTTCCCTTTCGATAAAAGCCTAGTTATGGTGTCTTTTCCTTTCAATACCATTTTTCCTAAATATGATAAGTACATGGGTAAAACAGACCCCCAGGATCACTTAAGAGAGTTTTGCACCCTAATTATAGAGTTCATGCACAATGATACATATCTAATGAGACTCTTTCCTAGAAGTTTAGGAGGACCCGCAATGGAGTGGTTTTCAAAACTACCCCAAGGAATAAAGACCTTTGAGGAGTTAGCCTCCAAATTCATAACCCATTACTCTTATAACATTGAGCATGAAATCACTATGCTCAAGTTATGTGATACCAAATAGAAAGAGGGAGAGTCCTTTTGAGGATTCTTATAAAGGTGGAGGACCATTTTCGCAAGGTATCCACAAAGTATTCCCGAGAAAGAGAAGATGGAGATCTTCACCAATAATTTGACCGCGGAAATGAATTATAGATTACAACTTCAATGTCCTCCAGCATTTGAAAAACTTATTGAAAATGGAGTCAATATTGAAGATGTTTTGGTCAAAAGAGGTGAGATTAAATTATTTAAAGACAACAAATCCAACAACAATAACAGCAACAATAACAACAATAACAATAATTATGTTCCTAAGTATTTCAATAATCAAGGGTCCAATAATCACAATGATAAATCTAAATCATGGAATAAGAATAACAACAAAAACCTTGTGAATGATGGGGTTTTGGAGTCGCACAACTTGAAGTCTACCCCTTTTATTCTACCATATGGAGCTAACTCTTCAAATAATGTTAATCAAGAAAGAAAAGCTCCATATAGTGCCAATAATTCCAACAATTCTAACAACAACAATTCCAACACTTCTAACAATAACGCTTGGAATAATTCAAAATATTACTCCAACTATAATAAAAAGAAATTCACCTACTTAGGTGAACCTTTGGAGAATGTACTAAAGACCTTGGTTGCCAATCAAGTTATCACATTACCCGACATATCAATTTATGAACCTCAAGTTAAGCCACATTGGTGGAACGAATCTCATCATTGTGAATATCATCAAAATAGAGGTCATCCAACCAACGAATGCATGATATTAAAGCACTTGGTGCAAGATCTAATTGATAATGGACCATTAAAATTGAAGGACCTCAAAATAATGAGGACCATACAGCCTACAAGAACCCCTTTTTGAATCATGAAAATGGTGAGTCATCCAATGCAAATCAAAATTAGAAAAAGGGTAATGAGAAAGTGAACTTTGCCAATACTTATGATAACACAATAAATACTCTAAGGGAAGAGGATCAAAGCATAAATGTTGTCATAGTAAAAGGTAAATCAAGAGAAGCATCAACAAATGTTGTCACTAGGGGGAAAACCTAAAAAAATTTCATACCTACTAATGCTCCATAAATTCTATTATCAAACCAAGCTTCCACATCATCATCAAAACAATACAACTTGGTTGATCAATTGCAAAGAACTCCCGCTCAAATCTCTATTCTTGAGCTACTCAAACTATCACCAATTCATAAGGATATCTTGGAGAAAGCCTTGTTGGAAACCAATGTGCTTCTAAATTTGGAGGTAGACAAATTCCAAAACATGGTGGGGCACCTAATTGCACCTCATTGCTTATCATTTTTAAAATAGGATGACATGTCCCTTAATAATCCTCAAAATCTGCCCTTACACATAGAAATGTTGATCCACAAGCATAGGGTGAAAAGAGTACTTATAGATGGAGGTGTTGGCCTAAATATTTGTACCCTTAGCTTGGTAAAAGACTTAGGATTTTCTGAAGAGGCTATTGACCCAAAGAAAAAGATAACCATAAAAGCCTATGATGATGAAGAAAGAGCCTCAAAAGGAGTCATAGTCTTACCCATAATAGTTGGTCCTATGCAAAAAGAGACCATATGAAAAGTGTTGGACTTAAATTTGACTTACAATATTTTGTTAGGAAGGCCATGGATCCACAAAATGCAAGCCGTTCCTTCAACTTATCATCAATGCCTAAAATTTCCATATCTAGGGCAAGAGATAATGGTAAGTGGAGACCTAAATCCATTCCAATATTGTAATAATGTCAAGCCTATCAATGACTCATTGGCTCCACAAAATTTTGAAGGGTCTATACCCAATCGAATAGAGCAAGGCCAAAGTTCTAAGGACATTCCTTTGTTGAAAGGAAAAGAAAAGATGGAAGAAGAGATTGTTGTTAAAGATACACCAAAACTCATTAACCTAACTACATCGACTAAAGGAAAAGAGAAGGTTAATGAGGATAATATTATTGAAGAACCAAAAGAAGACCCTACCAAAGCCATCCAAGTGTACACTAAAGAATCCCATTATCAAAAGATGGACAAAATGATGAAAAAATTTGATAAGCAATGCAAGATCAAATAACAAGGAGTAGGAGAATACTCCTTATCTATGATGGACCTACCCTTATCACCAAATTCCTTTGGAAACCCTCCAACTCTGCACCATAAATATAATGATAACTTTTTGAGGGCAAGTACATCATCCACCATGGATGAAGAAGATAATAAAATTCTAAACTGGTTATACAACGATGAAGAATCAAGTGCTCATGTCAAACATATCCAAAATATAGCCATTCCCACACATCAATATGGGAAAGGGTTTTCTATCATGAAAAAGATGGGTTAAAAAGGTCAAGGACTTTTGGACACAAGGAATGAAGGGCTAATTGAACCCCTAGAATCAACATGGCAAGATTCCAAGGAGAAAACAAGTTTAGGATATCTTGAAGAAGGATACACACAAAAAAATTACCCCAAACTATATGATCAAATACTACAATTAGAATCTCATAGTGATGAGGATTCTAATGAATGGGAATGGGAGACCTCATTAGATGAGTCATGTCTTGATAAGGGTATTGATGTTATCCATACTTATGCCTCTACCAAAGATAAAGGACTAATGGTAGAATCCACTTCAAATCAAGCATCTAGTTCTAGTCAAGTGGTCCTAAATGATGTGCCAAGCATAGAAATAAAAATAAATCAATGGGTAGGTGAACCATACATTCCTTCATGGAGACCTACTATGGAAGAATCAAATGCTAGGTTTAATCCACATGAGTTTTGTCCAACAAAAACCCTAGTGGAGTCTAGTGAGGAGGACTTTGATCCTTCTTCTTTAGAACATTTAGAGGAAGCCCATGTTTGAGATTTTCAAGATACAATGTATGAACCCTCCAATAATGAGATCTACACTTTAAACCCAATTGAGACAAACCCAAGTGTTGACCCATTAACTCTCATTCGTCTGGACCTAATTGAATGGAATGCCATTGAACCCACTACCTTGCCAATTTTCTTGAATGACAACATGGTGTCCCAATACCTCAATGCAGTTGAACCTTCTTCTATCAGAGAATATCAAGAAGAAATGATCAAAGGGAACATCCAAACTTCTAATCCAAGAAAAAATGAAATAATAAAAAAAATAGAAAAGGAAAAGGAAAAGAATCGAGTGTTGAAAATCATGTTGTGGCAACATTAGATCCAAAAGAAAGAAAAAAAGAAATAAAGGATCTTTCCAAAGGTGAAAACCCAATTGAGGCACCTATGGAAGGGAGTTTGGATGTTCTACCAGAACACTATGAAGAAAGATCTCCAATCTTAATTGAGCCAACAAAAAAGATAAACATTAGATCAGAAATAGAGCCAAAGATCATCCAATTAGTAGCATCCCTATCTAGTGAAGAAAGAAAAAAATTCATCAAGTTCTTTAAGGAAAAACAAGTTAATTTCACATGGTCCTATGATGATATGCTAGGTTTAGACCCAAATTTGATAATGCATCATCTAAATATCAAGGAAGGAGACAAACCTATTAAGCAAAAGTTAAGGAAAATGCATCCTCATATAGCACTACTTGTCAAAGTGGAGTTAGAAAAACTATTGAAGGTGGGATTTATAAGGGCCATTGATTATGCACAATGGATCTCAAATATAGTGCCAGTATCAAAAGAAGACAAACCCATAAGAATTTGCATAGATTTTAGATACTTAAACTTGGCATGTCCTAAAGATGACTTCCCACTCCCGAGTATTGATGACATTGTAGACCTAATAGAGGGACACTCCATGTTCTCACTCATGGATGGATTTAGTGGATATAATCAGATCAAGATAGCACCAGAAGACCAAGATAAAATTTCCTTTACATGTGCATGGGGCACATTTTGTTGGAATGTCATGCCTTTTGGCTTGAAAAATGCTGGAGCAACCTATCAAAGAGCAATGACTACAATATTCCATGATATGATGCATAATTTTATGGAGGATTATGTGGATGATATACTAGCTAAATCTCATTCAAGAAAATAACATCTATCCATTTTGGTGAAATTTTTTGAAAGGCTAGAAGAATTCAAAGTGAGACTTAACCCAAAGAAATTTGCTTTTGGAGTCCAATCCGGCAAACTTCTAGGTTACATTGTATCTACAAAAGGGATAGAGGTAGATCCTGCTAAAGTGAAGGCTATAATGGAAATGGAAGCACCTAAAACCATTAGTCAGATGAGATCTTTACAAGGAAGGATACAATCCATTAGGAGATTTATCTCTCAATTGGTAGAAAAATGCCATAATTTCACCCAACTGTTACATTAAGATACAATCTTCAAATGGGATGAAAATGTGAAGAAGCCTTTAATCTATTAAAAAAATACCTCATGAATCCACCAATCTTGATGCCACCTATCAGAGGCAAGCCCTTAATTTTGTACATTTTAGCAACAGAGAATTCATTGGGGGCACTTCTAGCACAAGAGGATGAAACTGGAAAAGAGAAGGCCATTTACTACATTAGTAGAACCTTAGTCAAATATGAGCTAAACTATACATTCATGGAAAGGGGATGCTTGGCTATAGTTTTTGCTTCCCAAAAATTACGTCATTATATGCTAGCCCACAAGATAAGGCTCATTGCCAAAATTGACCCATTGAAGTATCTACTAAGTAAAACAACATTGAATGGAAGACTAGCAAAGTGGGTGATGATACTAAGTGAATTCGACATAGAATATGTTGATAGAAAATCAATTAAAGGGAAAGTTATTGCAGACCAATTAGTAGAAGCACCACTTCATGATGATCATCCTATACAAGTGGAATTCCCAAATTCAGAAATTGTGAATGTTGAGGCAAAAACATGGCAACTTTATTTTGATGGTTCCTTCACTCATCATGGATCAGGAGAAAACATAATTCTAATCACACCTCAAGGCTCCACTTTCCCTAAGTCATACAAATTTCTATTTCCATGTACAAGTAATATAGAAGAATATGAAGCCTTGGTTATTGGAATCAAGTTGGAATTAGAATGGAAAGTGACAGAATTAAAAGTGTATGGAGATTCACAATTAGTCATAAATCAAGTCAATGAAGAATATCAGACAAAGGATGACAAATTGGTACCTTACAAAACCATGGTGGACAATCTCAAAAATTATTTCATAATCATTACATTTGAACAAGTACCGAGAGAAAAGAACAAAGCAGTGGATGCTATGGACACTTTGGCTTCACTTTTGCAGATGCTTGATCAGAGTTCTTGGTAGAAGAAGTTATTCAACCTGCGTATGACCCAACCCACCCTTATACCATTTTCCTACTAACTACAATTGAATCACCTTGGTATGGACCAATTTACACCTATTTAAAGGATTAAACCCTTCCTATCAACCAAACCAGAAACCAAAAGAAAAGCTTCATTAGACAAGCCACCAAATATACTATAGTTTCTAAAACATTGTATCAAAAAAGTCTTGACGGAATGCTCCTTAGGTGTTTAGAAGAGGAAGAATCAAACTTAGCCTTATGATAAATTCATGAAGGAATTTTTTTATCACACTCAAATGGATTATCTTTAGCTAAGAAACTTCTAAGGATAGGATATTTTTGGCCTACCATGGAAAAATATTCATGTAACTTTGCAAAAACTTGTAAGAAATGTCAATTCCATGGATATTTGATACATGCGCCGGCACAAGAACTTCATCTAATGACAACACCTTGGCCATTCTATCAGTGGGGTATAGATCTAATAGGAATGATTTATCCACCATCCTCGAATGGGCATAAATTCATCATAACGGCCATTGAATACTTTACTAAGTGGGTGGAAGTTGTACCCCTATCAACTTTAATAAGCAAACAGATATCCTTGTTTATCCTAAATCATATAATTTGTAGATATGGCATACCTCATGCCATCATAATAGATAACACATGAAATTTTAAGAACAAAGACATAACGGAATTGTGCACCAAATTTCAAATGATCCATCATTCATCTCCAATCTATTACCCTCAAGGTAACGGACAAACTGAAGCAACAAACAAAAACATCTTGAAAATTTTGAAGAGAACGGTGGACAATTTTTGGTAGAGATTGGCATATCAAGATAAACCCAACCTTATGGGCTTATAGAACAAGCATAAGGACACCAACAGGGGCTACACCTTTCTCCTTAGTCTTTGGAATAGAAGCAGTTTTGCCTTTGGAGGTAGAACTTCCATCTTTAAGGATATCTATGCATGGTTTGATAAATGAAGAAGACTATAGAGTTGCTAGGCTGCAAGAACTAGAACTCTTGGATGAAAAACAAAAGGAAGCCTTTGATCACTTAAAGGTGTACTAGAATAGAATGTCAAGGACTTACAATAAGCGCATCAAGCCAAGGACATTCCAAATAGGTGACCTAGTTTTGTGAGAAAATCCTAAGAACTAAGTAGAAAGGGAAAAGAAAGGAAAGTGGGAAGCAAACTGGTTAGGACCATTTCTCATTGTTGAAGATTTTGGGACAGACACATACAAGCTAGTAGATTATGATGATGAAGAGCTACAAGAACCTATAAATAGCATACATCTCAAGAGGTTATATACATGAGGTAGATGAAAGAGTATAAAGAGTATCAGATGGAGAGCATCATATTTATTGTACATAGTTCAAAAGAGATCTTGAAAATACCAAAAACATTTGAAAAGCATAAAAGATCAAAAATAGTGGAAAATTGAGCATGAAGAAAGAAAAAACATTCAAATATGATCCTCAAAAAGATGTTGTCTTGGTGAAAACCTAGAAAATAGGTTCCTTGATGATGTGAAAAGAAAAAAAGAAAAAAAAAGAAAAGTACCTTGGTGAAAACCTAGCAAATAGGCACCTTGGTAGCAAAAAAAGAGAAAAAGCTTTAAAAATAGAAAAAAGAGCTTGATCCATTCAATTGGTGAAACTTGGTAAATGGGCACCATTAAAAGTCCAAGTCAGTCACATACCTAGAAGGTCACCTTGTAAATATTGCATTCACTAGCATTTGTATATATTGCATAATAAAACCCCACAATTGCATTTGCAAGTACCTCAAAATTTTGGTCACCTAATCAAAAAATTGTCCTAAGTCCCATGAATGAAATCAATATCAAACTGAGGGCAATCTACTCTAAAGGAGCGAGGATTCATCAACAAGCTTTATTCAATTAGAGAATCAATTCATCATACTTGAAAAAGGAACACTTAATCAAATCTACATCCCAATCCAATTTGAGACTAAAAATGAAAAATTGATCCAAGAACTTAAATGACCTTACCTTCATCGGGATTAAAAGTATGAAATGGATGGAACTACACTTGAACTATGGATTTGAAAAACATTGCAAAAATTTTCTGAGTGTTGACTCAATTGATGAAATCATTTCTTTCTAGTGAATTGATGAAAGTTTTAGACTAGACAAGCTATGATGAAAGGATGATATTTTTCTTGATTTCTGAATGATTGTCTTAAAATCATAGTTTTAAATCATGTATTATTTGTCTAAGGACATGATCATCAAAGAGTCATTAAGGACTTGTACATAGGATAAAATGGAGATTTCTGCTTGTTTACGCAAACGGATACCTTGGCTATTTTGATCTTTCATATCATAATACCAACATCCACTTGCAACATAGAATCTGACAAAATCAGTATTTGTACTCTCATGATTGGCTTCAATTAGTGATAGTCGTACCGAAGAGACCGATGGGAAAGCAAATAAAGAGGCAAAAATTATTCATATCATCATAGTTGAACTAGTGATGGTTGTACTAAAACCGGAATTCCAAAAACACTCAATGATGATTATAAGCTCCAAATATTGAATAATGATAGTTAGTTACATACATGTTAGATTAAGTGCATTGTATATATGTGTTTTACCTTTCTTAGCTTAAGTTGCAAGGGGAAAAATGAAATAGGGGGTTCAATTCAAATATCATTATCCTTGATTCCAAACAACAAAAGTGAGATTATCTTTTGCATTCATGCATAGCATTAATCATTATTCATAAATATGAAGCAAACAAAAAAAAAAAAAATTACTCATACATCATTTGCATACATGTAATTAAAGATAGAATTGCATACATTTGAAAAATAAAAAACATAGGATCATCCATATCCATATGGTCATAAAACAATTTGCATCCATACATTGAAAAATAGACAAAACATCTCATAAATCCATACATCAATGCATTCATCTATCTATATCATAAAAATAAGATACATTGCATCCATCACATAATCACAAGTAAAGGCATCATAAACATCATATAGTTGTTACAAGTAGCAGTTGTCATTACACCAAAAGATTGACTTGTTAACGCCCAATACAACCACTAGACTTATAGAACATAGGAGCTTGTTAAACCATGTCACAAATCCCAAAGGGAGAAGTTGGTGAGTCCAACAATCCCCCCCTCAGCATCATCCGAGGGGATTCGAACCTATGACCAAGCTCTGATACCACTTGTTACAAGTAGCGGTTGTTGTTGCACCAAAAGATAGACTTGTTAATGCCTGATACAACCACTAGACTTATAGAACATAGGAGGCCATTAAACCTTGTCAAAAATCCCTAAGGGAGACATTGGTGGTTAGTCCAACAATAGCTACATACAAAGATAATCTCATAAATCAACTCATCAAGGAGAACGAAGGAATATATCATCAAAAGAGTGTTCATCAATGATCTAGTACATGAGTATATCAAAGATACAATGTCATGGAAGTGATACATCAAAGGTTCCAATCAATAATAATAAAATGAAATATGATATAAAGGACATCAACAATGAGTGAATCTGTCATCAATCAATCAAGATCTCATGGCACTAGATCCATCTGGACCTCTATCATCCTATGGAGGAGGAGCCTGAGAAGTACTTGCTCCACTTTGTCTCTGAACCACCATTGACATAAAATAATGCATCAAGGAAAAAACCTAATATAATTGACCCACAATAGTGGATACCTCTATTCTCAATGACTACATATCATGTGCTAATGTATCAATACTAGGAGCAGTCTGTGAAGTCTGTCCCATATCCTGAGACTACTGCACCTGTGGAGGAACTTGCTAAACTTGTGGAGGCACCTACTATGCTAGAATCTGATCCTATTGTACTAGACCATCATCCTATTGAGCCAAAGCTACTCTCTGCAACTGAACTAAAGGATCCAATCCACCCAGAATCTACCTAGCAGCATCTACATGAGCCTATCTCTGAGCTCTCTAATGTCTATGAACTCTATGCTATCTATCTGCTACTCTAGGATGAACATCAACTACATCATCATGTCCTCTAGCTCAATCTATCACCTGTCCTCTACCAGCAATAATCATAGGATCTCTACATCCTCACCATCTCTAATGTCTCCTACCACCACCATGACCATCATCACCACCACCACCACCATCACACTAACTTGGAATAGGCTCTACTGGATCCATGAAATGAGGAAACCTATTATGAGACCACCAGTCTTAATACTCATGAGACATACCCACATTAGCCATACCTGTCAACATCTCCCACCTATAGTAAGCCATACTAGCAATCTGATCCAAGGCAAACTGATAATCAATAAGAGGACCCCACATAGATCTCTCAACCTATACCTAAGCATATAATGTTGTACCCTGAGGCATATCCTGCACTCTACCATACTGTCTCAAAACTCTACCAAAATAGAACCGCTCAATAGTGGTATCAGATCTGCCAATCATCCAATGAGGAGTGAACATGTACGGTAACTCATCATCATCCTCTCTTTAACCCTCACAACCAATGTATGGTTGCCACTGAACCTAATCAAGATCATCTATAACCCAATGCCAATAATCCAGATGACCAAAATGATGTTGAATCATCACACTAGTGTATAGAAAAGCATATGGAAAACCACAAGGCCGAACCCTATCAAAAATAGGCCTGGTAATCCGGAGGTGCTCCCAAATCCATAACTGAAGAACCAAGGCACCAACAGATAAGGAAGAACTCTTTCTATATACCACCTTATGAAGATCTTGATATAACTGCACCAACACACAAGAACCCCAATCGAAATGTCCAGGCTACACTAGTAAATCCCCCCATATCCTACCCCAACCAACATAAAAACCATGACCTCATCAGTCGGGAAGAAGCAAACCACCAATCAATGTGCCAAGTACTGTAGACAATGTAGGAAAGGAAGAAAAATGTGGCCATGTGATAGTATCATCATCAATAGTATTGTCCCCAAACACTCATCGATAGATAGTAGAATCATAGACAAAATCATAATAGACTATCTCTCCTCGATCTGGGATACGTAGCAAACGATACACGTCCTCCGGCGTGATCACCATCTTGCCATGTACAAGATGAAAAGTATTGTGGTCGGAGTGCCAATGCTCTGCCATAGCTGTCAATAACCCATGATTCAGTTGAAATCAGGGAAGATCGAGAAGAAAAATCAAATCACAAATCTCAATGACATGGTACTCTACTAGAGTAAGGGCCTGCCCTAGATCGATGACCCACAAAGCAACCGATCGAATGTATAACATAGAAAAGTGAGCCTGTTTGGCAAAACAAAAGAATCATATCAGCATATTATATCAAGGAACATCTAACATCGATCAAGTTATTCTAATATCCATTTGCTCATCTTGAGCGCATCAAATCTCCTAACTCTATATCTTGAGGAAGGAAAATCATTGTTTTATCTCTCTAGATCTTGAGAGTGAAATATCAAACCATCAACCTATTATAACAGATTGACAAATCAAATTCATTGGTATTACTATACTAATATTCTAATTAATTATTTAGTTCAATTGCAATAGACCTAACCGTATCATTCAAATCGGTCATCTTGAGTTATTAAAATTTTCATGAAAAAGGACAAGTACAAGTGAAAATTTTGCAAAAAAGGCTGCAAGCATGATTTTAATCATTCCATGTGACATTTCTCTTAAGTGATGCAAAAATGTTGTTAAGCGACATTACTTCTATCTCAAGTGACAAATTACGCATAGGTGACAAGGAATTAAGCTAGGCAATAATGAAATTGGTCTAGGCAACATGGAATTGCCAGGGTTAACTAAGCATAAAAACATATGCAATCTGATTTTAAAAACGTAATCATATGCATGAACATTCTAATTGGAGGTGATAACGAAAGTCTCTTAAGTGAAATTTAACTTCATGGTTGTGAGACTAAAATGTGCGGATGCGATATTAAACATGCATAGGCAACAACAAAATATTCCTAGGTGTGATTTTATAGATTCTAAGCAATGAAAAAATCAAACATTGCAATAAATACTAATAAATGGGCAATAAATGCAAAGATAGAGTTTGAAATAACTTACCGGAGGTCCATAGTCAGGTGTCCTCACATATCTCTGACACCTCTTGAATCGTTGCGCTCGAATAGGGACAACCATCTCGATAATCAAAGGAGAACTAGAGCAAAATCACCAAAGACAAAAGTGAAAATGAATAGTAAATCTAAGTTTTTCAACCTATTTAAGCTAATTTGACCTAATTTTGAGGTGAAATTTTAACTTCGACCTCTATTAACCTATCATATTAACTGGGGCAAATTGTGAAGTATGGAATATCATGAGTGTTTTTTAGAAATGAAAACATATCAAATCAATCAGTCAAATTTATCAAACCAAAACAATAATATGTTTTACTTCTGAGGGGGCATACCATCGGATAATCACATCAATATCATCAGTAACATCATCAAAAATCAAGGGACTGATCATCAAATCAACACGAAAGCTTTTATCAAAAAAAATTTTGTAATCAAATGAAAGGGGTGTTATATCGAATACAATCATCAAATCAGGTTTTGGCATCAAGAGAGTTTCATAACAATCATCAAATCAAGTATCATATCAGGATCAATCATCAAATCGACCATCATATCAGGAACAATCATCAGGGAACCATGTCAATCATGAGTGTTTCATATCAATCATTATCTGCATCAATCTCATATCAAAAATCAAAGGATTGACCATCGAAAAACATCAAGAATGAACATCAATGAATTAGGACCTATCAATCAAGCAGGATTAGAGTATTTTTTTGAATTGACATGCTTTGCACATCAACTCAAAGAGGGGCATTTGTAATCACCTAAAAATGGTTAACAATCAAATCAAAGAAAATCAAGTTAAATTAAAGCAAATCAAGGACAAAATTTAATCAATTTAATCACAATGCATAATTAGCCAATCAAAATAACAATCAAATCCTAATTCAAGATCAATCAAAATTGAGAGCATTCTAATCAAGTGCAATCAAATCAAAATACAATTAAATCAATTAATTGTATAATCTTGGATTAAATTAAATTAAACCCATTCAAGGGGTACATGGCTAAAATAAATCAATTAAATCAATTGATAAATCTCAATTACTCTCAACAACCACAAAGGGAGGAAAATCAATCAACCAATGAGAGTAAAGGAAAAGCATTCACATGGATCAAGCCTAATTCAATCTCAATCACTCAAAGTGAAAGAGAATCCTGTCCATTGATCTTGTCTACTTGTCCCAAGCTTTGAGGACACAAACTTTGCATTGTCTTCAAAGGGTGGAACCAAAAACTCAACCAAGGCTTAAACATGATCAAACACAACTACACCCCCTACCATTGGGAAAATCTATAAAAGGAAGACCAAATTCCTTCATAAAAGAATAACCACATATCTGAGAATTGCATCAAACCACATGAAATTTGAGTTTAGAAAGGCATTTGAGAGCATAATTAGCATTTATCTTGATAATTGTTAGCTTTAGCATTATTTATCTTTATCATTCTCATTCTAGGACTGTCATTAAATGAGAGCTTGCTGAGAGCTTTGCATTAATATTCTTAGTTAGAGAGCCATAGGGTGCTTAATTGATCATTAATTTTGCTAAATAGTTGCTCTATTGTGGTTTAAATTAGTTACTATTTCATTTATTATTGATGTTCAACCTTAATTCTATGAAGATACTTTTATTAGTATACACCATCTACCATTGAATTTTACATTTCACACATCCATAATAAAAAACATATTCATATTCATCTACGTATCCATACATGTCATACATTTCACATCTACTCATCTAAACATTTAGGATACATCCCATAAAGCATAAACATTCAAAGCAATATATGACACATACAATGATACCAAAAAAAAACTCAAGCTCATATCTATATCTCAGAGTTTCAGTATAAAAAAGTGGTGCTACTCAAGCACAACCTATCAAAAGAATGGTATGATACAAGGATGCATGTGCATGAGATATATCATGCTATACTAAACCAAATCAAAGCTCTCTATCTAGCTCTAGCCTTCCCCACCCAAAGGAGGTGGAGGAGGTAGCACGTTTGGTCAAGGAGGTGTTTGTGTAGGAGGTGCCTGTGGAACATATGGAGCTCCTCCATACATAGAAAATCATGGCACCTGCTCTGCTACATTAGAAACCACACAAATGTATGCTGCATAATAGTATGAAGCCTATACAGCCTCGTATCGAGCCTCCAACTGTGCTCTTGCTATCTCCTCTTGTAGCTGCCTAATCTCCTGATCCTTATCCTCTAGCCGGGCATCCCTGATAGCAACCTATATGTGGAGATCTTCTAACTACCTCTGGTAAGTCTTCACCCTCTCTCGGCTCCTCTGCAGTGACTCATGTAGCTGTGAGACTATGTCTCCCATAGGGGGACCTTATGCAGCCTGATCCTACATATCCTCATCACTACCCTCAACCTGTGCCTTTGTCTCAGGCTGCTACAATGGTGGCTCATTGATCCTCTACCTAGATGATCTCTCCTGAGATCTTCTACTGCTAGCACTAGGATTTGTCCTCATCCGCCAATGAGGGATGGGCACCTGCATAGTCCTTTGTCATGGCACCTATTACTGATGTGGTGGAGGCTGAGCTACCTATTGTTGTGGTGGTGGTTGTGCTTCCTACTAATGCACCATATGTGCTAGTGCACCCATACCAACTAGATTTGTATAATAGGGAAACAGATGAGCGGCCAAGTACTTTCTGTAATACCCCAAAAATGGGCTATAAGTTCATTAACCTCCTACATCTTCAAATTGAATGAAATCAACATCAAAGTCCTAACCAAAGGCACATCTGAACATTATCAAATTACAATTGATTCTATCTTAAATCTACATCGGGGAATATTCCTAGTAATATTCCTATTTATCATATTTATCTTTAATTTTATGATTATTTGGCAATAAATCATATTTATCCTAAGTTTTATTAATTGAATATTCTAAATATTTAATTAATTAAGTTTAAATTTTGCCACTTAATTATTTAATTAAATTTAACTGCATTATTCTTAATTATGATATTTAAATTTGACAATAAATCAAAATCTCCTACATTAATTGATTAAATATTTTATTTAATTAATTAAATCATTTTATCAATTTTCAATATTATAATTTTGGATAAAGTTTGATTTTAATAATTGATTAACCAATGAATGAATTGTTTTAATTTCAAAATCAGTTAAGTTGAGAATAAATCACTTTATTTATTTAATTAATTCATAATTATTATCCACATTCAAAAAAATAGTTAAACTTAAAATCAAAAAAGTAATTCAAGTTGTTAACGTTTGGAAACTCAACATCTATTTTGAGTTCAAAGTTGATCTAAACTTCTGATTTGAGTTAAATGGTTGTTTTTGCATGATTTTGAATGATTTTGTGAGTTAATATGTTTCTAATTTCTTGTTGACTCAAAAATCAACTTGAGTGATTTATGGCTTTCCCATGCATTCCCAAAGCCCTGGATTTCTATAAAATCAAGGCCTTAGCTCTTCATATCGATCATCTCACACGTTTGCACAATTACTCTGGTGAATTGATATCTGAAGGGTTATCAAGCTTCTAGCGAATCAGTGTTATTGTGAGATCAATTTCATTCATTTTAGTTTCATATCATTGTTTAGTTAGTTTGCATATCAATTTTTCATAGCATAAATTCATATCAGATTTCTCATATTATTGCATAGAAATATAAAAAGTATAGATTAATTTGCATTCATATTTCATTGTTATCTTGCATTCAAATACTTCATTTTGGTGTTGTCAAGGTCACTGATCTTGGTTCAATCTAAGAATACATACTGGCACCTATTAGAAGGCAGTAAATTGCCTGGTTAGCATAATTTTCATTATTTGCACAGATTTTGATTTTTGCTAACCTCTAATGTTTTACTGAGGTGTTGTGTTTATAGGAAAGTACAATTTCACACACATCATTTTGGAACACACTGTGGGGCCCTGAAACAGGTTTCCCTTCATTTCTATCAATTTTCTATCTTTTCTATGTTTAGTCTTCATCGCGCGAGACCGTACTTCCTCGTGCGAGATTTTACTCTTCGTCGCACAAGAACATACTTCCTCATGTGAGATTTTACTCTTCCTCACATGAGACCATACTTCCTCACACGGGACTATATCTTGACTCACGTGAGATTTTGCTACAGAGACACAGAATTTGCAAATCCATACTTTCAAATTATTGATTTCTAGCGCTCACTATTTGCTATTAATTTGTCTTGATTGTGTACTTTCAGATGTGTGCTAAATTATAGATTGTAGAGAGTTGGACCTAAGGTATTCTTCTCAAGCTGATAATATTTTGATTTAGATTAAAAAGAACTCTTGAGTGTCAAGCTTGTGTGACCTTCATTGCTTTCATATCACAAATTTCATTTTGGGCTATTAAAAATGAACATAGATTTGCTTTTCAGCATCTTTGTTACACATAGTAAATAGGCCCTATGAAAACTATTCATGGCTCTTGAGAGAGTGATTTTCCAGTGAAACTCTTCTCAAGGAAGGAACCCTTGTAGGTAGGGAGGATACTAAGGGAGTCTCATGTTCTACTAGATTTGTGTGTCTTTGACTATTGGTTGATACATTCTCTCTCCGGAGAGGTTGATAGATCATGATTTGTTGACATAACAGATCTTTGTGAGATAATCTTAATCTTAGCGTGTTAGATTAATCTGTCTACTTTGTTTTGGTTAAAAGTGAAAAGTCTAGAGGACTATGCTCTACTCCCTTTTTGGGTAGTATTAGAAACTCAGATCCTTGAATCTAGAACCAGTCTCCATGTGCTATATCTTGTGAGTCACCTTTAGAGAGGGTTAACTGTAGTGGACATTCCCTTAATTGGTTCAACCACATTGATGATACCTCAAGCGGTAATAGCCATTTTTTTTGTGGTAGTGACAACCGCTATATAAATGTCCTCGTGGAAGAAATCTCCACAGGTGTGGTCTTTTGTTGAGCTGTCAGATCTCCCTAGCATATCTTGAAGATTAAGTTATCGACCTGTGTCAAAACCCCGGTGTGCTTGGATTGGAGTTTTCCCTCTTGAGATCATAAAAGTTGCAAAGTCAAACCATTATTACAAACCCTAGTGAGGACAAATTTTCATTTTCTAGGTATATGTGCGTTAATGCAAAACTTTTTGGAACATACACTATTAGCACTCCTAGGGATTAGCACAATTCAATCATTTGATTATTCATGCCCAAGGTTGCTTTGTCCCTTGTTCATTATTTTTATACGTGCTTGAAATCACTTACTTTCTATTTTGTGTGCTTTTTTATCTATTTGGTTACTAAGAACGAATCAATCTGCTATAATCTTCAAATCTAGATAGACAATTTTGTGAACAATTTGAAACTAAAAATCTAAAAACTGGAAAAATTAGAGATCAAATACCTTTCTAGAGTCAAAAGTCATCCCACAGCAATCAATAGTTGTATGAGTCTTTCAATTGTCATTTCATGCTATACCTACTATCATACAAACCTGTCAAAAGTCGTTTGAGAATTTTTGAAAAATTGCCAGAAAGTTGTCAGAATTACCAGATACCCAGCTTTTTCAGCCTATTTCCAGAATTTGTGAAACAAAACACTATGTCAAGAATAGAGTAACAACTTTTGAGAATCCAATCATTTTCCTAAAGTGGTCTTTTGAATCTGATTCAGCCTTTTGTTTAATCAATTTGAGTCTTTTTCATCTTGTGTCAAAGCCTTGTCATAACTATCAATCTTCAATCAATCATCAAAATGACTAAGTTTTGTGAGCTCATGTCCGCTATCTTTTGGGCATCTACCCATATATCCAAGGCATAGTATCATTCACCTACATCTAATCTAAGCTTCAAGCAATCAAAACTTGACAAGGTTGCATCATCTGATATTCTTGAATCATTTCATTCTTCAGTTGTCTTCATCTCGTTCTTTTTCTTCACCCAAGGTTAATGGTGGAAACTACAGCTTCCTCACATAAGAAATCTGTAGAAGCATCTCATACCTTGCCTTTGTCGACTCACATGGGTCCAACTCTTGAGCAACTCTACAATTCTAGTCTTTACAAAGATGACGGTCTTGTGAATTTTTGATTAAAAATTGGTTATATACAACCACCATCAACTCACAGAGGTAATTCTCAATCTATCCCAGGGAGCCCTAAAACTCCTACCATGTCTCAAGAAGGGACAAACTTTGGCTCTCAAAGAGCTCAATCTCAACATGGTGTAGATCAGGAACCCACACCTGAAGAAATTGCTCAATATCAAAATGATGATAACTTCAAATGAATGATGAATCATTTCTTGAAAGAAGATAGAGAAGCATACTTTCTAGAGCTAGCTCATCAAGGAGCTAAACTTCCTCCTCACTTTAGTGTCAAATATATCATTACACATGAGGAATAAACTCCTCTTATGGCTATGGTGAAACAAATGCATGCCATGCAAGTCAAACTTAACAAAATAGAGAAAGAAAAGGAACCAAGGAATTCTCCATGGAGGCCCTATGTCCTTTTCCATTCGATAAAGACTTGTATATGCCACCATTTCCTAAGAGGGTGGAAATGCCTAAATATGATAAGTATGATGGGAACTCTGACCCCCAAGATCATGTCAAAGAATTATGTACTCAATCTATGGAGTTCATGCATGAACCGACCTATCTGATGCATCTATTTCCTTGATCTTTGGGAGGAGCAGCCATTCATTAGTTTTCTAGGATGCCTCCTACAATCAAAACTTTCGAAGAGTTAATCAAATTCTTTCATCAGCAATACTCTTATAACATCCAGCATCCTATCACCGTGATTGACATCTGTAGTCTCAAGCAATACCCAAGAGAACCATTCCTGACATTTCTCAAGAGATGGAGAAAGAAGTTTTCTCTATATGCCATCACACATCTTTTGACAAGATGGTAGAAAATGCAATCAAAATAAAAAAAAGTACTTGTCAAAAAAGGAGACATCACACTTCAAAAGGACAAGTATGAATCTAGATCCAGTTCTAAAGACAAAAACAAAAAATGGAACAAGAATAAGGGCATTGTCACCGATGGTGTCGTTGAGAATCTCCATGCCCCATCTAAGGCACCTGATTTCAATCTAACTATTGGTACCTAAGCAATCAAGGATTCAACACAAAAGGTACCCGAATCATCTCAAAAGAAGCCAGAATACAAATCTTGGTCCGCTGATAATAAACAAAATTTCACTCCTCTTGGAGAATCCTTAGAATCATCTATGTGGACTTTGTTGGCTAATAACATCATTTCTTTGCCTGATATCTAACAATATGATCCTGAACCTAAACCAAAATGGTGGAGAGAGAATGAATTCTATGATTTCCATAAGGGTAAAGGTCATAAAACTAATCATTGCTTGTGCTTGAAACACATCATTCAAGACAAGATTGATAATGGAGAAATCATGATTGATAATCCTAAAAGCAATACTAATCATACGACATTTACAGAACCATTCCCAAAACATGGTCAAGAGGTTTCATCTTCTCAACCAAATATGGGAGCAAAGGTCAATTATTCTTATCCTAGAAATAATGTTGTTATCAATATGGTTGAACCCTGTCTCTCTGAGCATTACAACGTCACCACCATTATGTGTAGAGATAGGGCTCATTCTTCAGCCAATGCAGTTACTCGATCATAGGCTTAGGTGCATCTGAATAGACAAATCCCAGATTCATCAAATGTCCTTAAGATTCCATTCAATCTTTCTTCCACTTCCAAATAGAAGGCTGCTTCTAAATCTTCCAATCCTAGAGACATGAGACCAACATCTTACAACATTGTTCAACAAATCCAACACACTAATGCAAAAATCTCTATGTTTGAGTTGCTCTGAATATCTCTAGCTCATAGAGCCATTCTAGACAAAGCTTTGCTTGGATCCAATGTTCCTGACAACCTTGATTTAGACAAGTTCCAGACCATGGTTGGACATCTTACATCTCTGCAATACATCTCTTTTTCAGAAGAGGATGACAACTCCTTGAGTCACCCGCATAATCAGCCCTTGCATATAGAAGTTTTGATCCAGAACCGTAGGGTCAAACGTGTGTTGATAGATGGGGGCACCAACCTAAACATTTGTTCTTATAGCTTGGTCACCCAGTTGGGATTTTAAGAATTAGCTATTGATCCATGAAAGAAGATTACCATAAAAGCTTATGATGAACAAGAAATATCTTCTAAAGGCATCATTGTCTTACCTATCAGAGCGGGTCTAGTTATCAGAGATACCATTTGTCAAGTTCTTGATCTACCTTTGGCTTACAATATCCTTCTAGGGAGACCATGGATACATGAAATGCAAGCTATTCCTTCTACGTACCATCAATGTTTGAAGTTTCCCTATGAAGGAGTAGAGGTTACTATCCCCGCTGACATATCCACCACTTGCAATGCATTGATGCATTGAAGGAAAGTGAAGATAAACTTGTGCCTAATAACAGAGACTCTTCCAGTAAGTCAACAAAAGAAGCATCCACATCTAAAATGGAAGACATTGCAAAAGAGGTCAATATCAAAGAAAATAGCATGGAAGAATATACTATAGAGCCAGTCTTATCTTTGACGTCTCTCCCTCTCTCACCTAAGTCTTATGGACAGTCTCTAAAATAGTCCAAACTAGAACCTAAAGAACCTCTTGAGGCATATAAGAGAAATTTTGTGGCAGAACAAGTCTCCAAACAAGAATTTGAAGAGGATGAAGCTGTGCTTGCATGGCTATACAAGGATGAAACTAAATCTACAGTCTCTGCAATCCCTTCTGAATCATATGGCTCAGGCAGTAAGTTGATAGCAAAAATGGGATATCCAGGTAAAGGACCTCTAGGAATCAGAGGCAAGGGTATTATGACACCTATTTCCCATACTAGTAGAGAAAAAAAAGATACTGTTGGCTTAGGCTTTACAAAGAAACCCTTTCACCTCAAAGGTAATTGTTCTCATGTCATAGAGAAGATCACACTAAAAGAACCTCTCCTTATAAAAGAAGAAATTAAACCATCTAATAGTGATTTAGATAGCTCAGAGCTTGTCCCTTATGAACAAATTTCCAAAGAAATCAAAGACCTCCTTAATGCTGAAGATGATCCCATAAAAAGAATCAATGTAGTAGAAACACAAGAACCTACTATAAAGCAAGATATAGTTGCAACACAAGAACCAGCTGATCTCAAAGCCAATCAAACAAACAAAGAGGAAGGAAACCCTATCACTATCGCTGAACATTTGGAGCATTCTAGTGACTCTGAGACTGATTCACATGAGTATGAATTTAAATCAGAATCGGAGGGTAACCCTTCTTGGGGTATTCATCCTGACTTCACTCATGTTCTTAGATTTCCTATAGGCATAGATGAAGAATCTAATGACTATGAAAGGGGAGCCATTCCAGAACCAGATGAAGATGAACTTATCACTAAGAAACATGTTGATGTTATTCACCAATATGCACTTAAACCCAATGTAAGTCTAGAGCGAAATGATGAACTAAATGAGTCTAACCCACCTATGGTTGAAGTGGACTTCCATGATAACATTGAGCCTATTCATGATTTGAATGTCTTAAGTTGTAATATCACCTTCAAACTTGAGCATTAGGTTAAGACCAATGATGACAGATCCATATCCGTAAACACTATCTCTCAATCTTTCCCCGCTTTGACTATCCGCTATCTAAACCTTCTTGATCAAACCTCCACAAATCCGAGCCATGGTATTTATACCTTCCCGAATGACTATGCCCTTTCTTGCCACCTCAATGCAGTTGAGCCTATGAGGACTTCCATCAGTGAACTGAGCATTAGCATGATGAAGTCAGACATCAAATATCTTAGTCAGAAAAATAAGAATAAGAACAAAAAGAAAAGGAGTTCTGAGGGTGAAAACCACTTTGTGGCAGTCTCAAAACCTACAAAAGTAAAAATAAAAGACGTATCTGAAGGTGAAAACCTCTTTGAGGTGCCTAAGGATGAGATATTTGACATCCTTCTAAGTCATTTATAGGATAGATCTCTAGTTCTAATTGAGCCCACTCAATCTCTCAACTTGGGAACAACCGAGGAACCATAGTTGGTCCATGTAGCACAATCTTTATCAGCAGAAGAAAAGAAAAAAATTACATCATTCTTAACAGAGAAGAACATCAACTTTGCATGGAAATATTCATATATGCTGGGGTTAGATCTTAATCTTATCATGCACCATTTATCTATTGCTCCAAACATTAAACCTGTTAAGCAAAAATTGAGAAAGATGCATCCTCATGTTGCACTCTTGGTAAAGGCTGAATTAGAGAAGCTCCTGAAAGCCAGATTCATCCAAGTTATTGATTATGCATAATGGATCTCTAACATTGTACCTATTTCAAAACTAGATAACTCAATCAGAGTATGCATAGATTTTTGAGATGTCAATAGAGCATGCCCTAAAGATGATTTTCCATTACCTAACATTGATATGATAGTGGACATGACTGCAAGTTTTGAGATGTATTCTTTAATGGATGGTTTCTCTGGGTATAATCAAATAAAAATTACTCCAAAAGATTAGGAGAAGACTTCTTTCACGTGTCCATGGGACACCTTCTGTTGGAATGTTATGCCATTTGGGCTTAAAAATGTTGGTGCTACATATCAAAGAGCCATGACATCTATTTTTCATGACATGATGCATAGGACTATGGAGGATTATGTTGATGATACTTTGGAAAAATCTATGATTAGATTTGAATATCTAGATGACTTGAGCAAGATACTCGACAGGATGGAGAAATTTAGTCTCAGACTAAATCCTAAGAAATGTCCTTTTGGCGTCACTTCTGGAAAACTCTTAGGATACATAGTCTCAAAGAAAGGTATTGAAGTTGATCCAACTAAAGTAAAGGCTATCATAGAAATGAAACCTCCAAAGAACATTAGTCAAATGAGGACATTGCAAGGAAGAGTTCAATCTATCATATGCTTCATATCATAGCTAGTAGACATATCACAGCCTTTTACAAAAACATTACATAAAGGTGTGACTTTCTCATGGAACAAAGAATGTGAGAAGAAATTTGATCATATCAAGAAGTATCTATCAAATCCACCTATTTTGATGCCTCCTATTCATGGGAAGCCATTGATCTTATATGTCTCCACATAGATACATCACTGGGGGCATTGCTTGCACAACATGATGAGCACAAAAAGAAAAGAGTTGTATACTATATCAGTAGAACATTGGTTTCATATGAGAAGAACTATTCAATGATTGAGAAAGCTTGTCTAGCTGTGATCTTTGCATCACAAAAACTGAGACACTACATGTTAGCTCATACCACACATTTGGTAGCTAAAATTGATCCACTCAAGTACCTTCTAAGCAAAGCTGCCCTCACAAGTAGATTAGCTAAATGGGCCATGCTCTTAAGTGAATTTGACATTGAATATGTGGAAAGAAAAGCTATTAAAGGATAGGTTATTGCTAATCAATTAGCGGATGCACCTATGATTGATGATACACCAATGCAAATGAAATTTCTAGATTCCTCTATCATGACTCTTTCTTCTAGAGAATGGCAGTTATTCTTTGATGGCTCCTATACACATAATGGATCTAGCATAGGCATATTGTTCATAACTCCTCAAGGATACTCAATCCCAAAAGGATTCAAATTAAAGTTTCCTTGCATAAACAATATTGCAGAATATGAATCCCTTTTGAATGGTATGAAAATAGCTATTGAATGGAGAGTAACAGAGATACACATTCATGGAGACTCTCAACTTGTTATCCATCAAGTCAATGATGTGTACCAAACTAAAGATGAAAAAATTATTCCTTATAAGAGAATGGTAGATGATCTAAAGAAACACTTCATATCTATCACATTTGAGCAAATTCCTAGAATAGAGAATAAGGCTGTCGATGCAATGACAACACTATCTACTTTATTACAGCAGCCCAAACATGAGCTACCTACGAGTTCCTAGTGGAAACCCTATCTTATCCTGCATATGATTCCCTTGAAACCTGCATGATCTACACTGTTGTTGGTCATGATTCATCCAGATACAAAAACCTTTTTTCCTATCTCCAAGACCAAATCATTCCCCATACCTTTAACTACCATGAGAAGAGATACCTAATCTGTAATGCATCCCGATATGTCATCATTGGTCATGATCTATACAAATGAGGTCTAGATGGTACGCTACTTAGATGTTTAGAATGGAAAGAGTCTCAATGTGCATTAGAAGAAGTCCATGATGGTATTTGTGGGTCACACTTGAATGGTTTAACACTAGCTCAAAAAATTATTAGGGTTGGGTACTATTGGCCTGAGATGGAAAAAGAGGCAATCGAGTTTGCTAAAAACTATCAAAAGTGCCAAGTGCATGGTAACTTGATTCACGCTCTAGAGAGAGATCTAATTCCCTTTACTACATAATGGCCTTTTCATCAATGGGTGTTTGATCTTATCAGAGCCATACATCCTCATTCTTCTAATGGATAGACCCATATAATCACAGCTACAGATTATTTTACAAAATGGGTAGAAGCAGTCTCTTTGACACAAGCAACTGGAAAACAAATATCTATGTTCATCTTGAACTATATCATATGAAAATATGAGATACCTCATTCCATAATCATAGAAAATGATGGACAATTCAAGAATAAAGACCTAGATGACTTATGTGCCAAATTCAAAATCACGCAGCATTGGTCTTCTATCTACTATCCTCAAGGGAATAGACAAGCAGAGGCTTCCAACAAGAATCTATTGAAAATCTTGCTTTGTACAGTTAATAAAATAGGAAGAGACTGGCATCTCATGATCAATCCAACTCTTTCAGCCTACAGAACAAGTATCAGAATGCCCACTGGGGCTACAACTTTCACTTTAGTTTATGGGTCTGAAGCGGTACTGCCTATTGAGGTTGAAATCCCATCACTAAGAATCAGAATGCATGGTCTAGTAACTGATGAAGACTACAAAGTGTCTAGGTTGCAAGAACTTGAACTACTAGATGAGCACAGGCAAGCAGTGTATGATCATCTTAGAGTATATCAGAAAAGAATGTCTAGAGGCTACAACAAGAAAGTCAGACACAGAGAATTTTAGGTTGCTGATCTAGTCTTGAGAGAAAATCCTAAAAATCAATCACATCGAGAACGCAAGGGGAAGTTTGAACCCAACTGGCTGGGTCCCTTTGTAATCACTACTACTTTTTGCTCTGGTGCCTATCAACTCTCAATGACTGAAGGAGAACAACTTCGAGAACTAATCAATGTTCTGCATCTGAAGAAATTCTATGCCTAAGGCATTCAGTGTATGGTAAAATGTCCTGAAAAAATCTTAAAAATTGGAAAATGTCTTGAAAAAATGAACATCTTGGTGAAAACTTAGCAATGGGCACCTTGATGATTCACAAAAAAAGTAAAAAATATCAAAAGTACAAAAAAAATTGAAAATATCAAAAATACAAAAAAAAATTGAAAAATGAAAAAAAAAGAAAAAAAAATGAGAAAAAAAAAAGTGCCTTGGTGAAAACCTGGAAACAGGCGCCTTGGTAGCAAAAATAGAATCTCTACCAAGATGGTGAAAACTTGGCAAATGGGTGCCACTTGTTCAAAATGCTCCATCTATTAGTACAATCTTGGTCTTTCCCATCTTTTAGTCTTGCTTTAGTTTGTACATATTTCCTAGTTTATTTTGGCTTTCTAGTTTTCAATAAGTCAGTATGTGCACCAATCTGCTCAAGCATCTGTATCCTATCAATGCTTAACACTTGGGGGAAATCAATGTCATATCCTATGGCCTCCCATGTATCCTAGACATATCATATCTAGTCAGAGTGATGAAGGGTGCTCCCCTTAATACCACAAACACATAACAGAAACAAAGAAACAACAACAACATGCAAGAACAGAAAATTGGCTTCTTATTATCTCCACAAATGTGAAATTACAAACTTTCAAAATTACAATATGCAAAGCCACATGGGAATTCCCTTACAATATTCTATAGGACAAAACCTTGAATCAATACCCAGATCTGCTACCTAGAACTGTCCCAAACTGCCTAAGACAACACTACAAACCTTTCTTATATAGACAATTTCCACCGCCTAAGAAGGTTCCAGAAATTTAGCCCTTTAGGCCGACAATACAAAGAATTATTTTATTTTCCCAATTATTACAATAGGGTCAGCTCAAAAGAAATACAAAATATGATTTTAGGTAATCCAACTTTCAGAGGCCATAACTTTTTAACCGTAAGTCCATTTTTCTATTGTAACCACTTTTTGGAAACACCACGATGAGATCTACAATGCCTGACATGCGGAAGCACCAGTCAGTTGGGGGTTGATCATGATTCGAAGCCTCTAAGGCCTTCAAAATTGGCCTGAAAGATTTCATACCCAAAAACCTCAATAACTTCACCAATACTGATGATATGGCAATGAAACTCAACTGGTAGGTTGAAATGACTAGGATGAACCTCCAACTGTGAAATCAAAATATTTTGAGATCATATGACCAACTTACTAAAAATAGTAAGTTTCCATAAATAGCAGCTCTGCACAAGATAGCCCTTATTGAAAAGCAAACAAAAATATTTTTTTGGGTGATGCAAGATTGCTCTTACACCCAGGATGCTCCTGCATCAGACACCCGAGGTAATTTGAGAAGTGACCCTATCACGACTCAGGTGTGAAGAGGAAAACCAAGACGGTCAACCTCCTCCTTTGTCAACCATGATGAATCTTCAACAGGTCATTCTTTCCATTTGATGAGATATTATTCATATGTCTTGTTCCTTGTACTTCTGCCAACACGACTATCTAGTATGTCCTCAATCTCCTTTGTATCTAAACTGGTTGTTGGAATACTCCACCGTGTTGTTGTAACCTCATCTTCAACACCTCCTTCATGATACTCTGTCAAATCTGAAATGTTAAACACTGGTGAAATATGCAACTCAATAGGCAACTTGACCTCATATGCATTTCCTGAATCATGCTTCTTCAGTATCTTACATGGCCCAAACTTCTTCATTTTCAATTTGTTATATGTACCAACTGAAAATCGCTCCTTCCGTAAATGAACCATGACTTCATCTCCAACCTGAAATTCCTTATGCCTCCTTTTCTAATTTGCCTTAGCCTTATACTGTGCATTCATCTTGGTAATGTGCTTCCTCACCTCCTCATGGATGTTCTTCAAATGTTCTACAAAATCCTCAGCTTCAACACTACTTATTTCTCCTTTATCTATCTTTCTCAATTCAGATGTATTTCTGGGACTATTTCCATATACAATCTAGAATGGTGATTTACGACTACTCCTATTGATAGAATTATTGTATGCAAATTCTACCTATGGTAAAATTAGATCCCATCCTATTGACTTATCCCCAACCAAACATCTTAGCAAATTCCCCAAGCTCCTATTCACCACCTCTGTCTGTCCATCAGTCTATGGATGATGTGATGAACTAAACTTCAAATCTATCTTCAACTTCTTCCACAATGTATGCTAGAAATATCCAATGAACTTAGTGTCCCTATCTGAAACTATACTCTTTATAAAACCATGTCATCTCACCACTTCTCTAAAAAATAATTCCGCTACATGAACAACATCATTAGTCTTCTTGCAGGGAATAAAATGTGTCATCTTTGAAAATCTATCAACTACCACAAAGATTGAATCATGTCCCCGCTGTGTCCTTGGTAAACCAAGAACAAAGTCCATACTAATATCCTTCCAAGGCTTCTCTGGTATAGGTAATGGCTGATACAACCTAGTATTTTGCTTCACTCCTTTCGCCATCTGACATACTCTTTAATTCTGTACAAACTTCTTGACATCTTGCTGCAATTGTGGCCAATAATAATTCTCACTAACCAAAGCAACGGTTTTATCATGACCAAAATGTCCAGCCAATCCTCTGCTACACTTCTCCTTGATGAGATTCTCCCTCATAGAACTTCTTGGAATGCACAACTGACTCCCTCTGAATAGCATATCATTCTAAATAATGAAATCTAGCCACTTCGTCCTGTCTAGAGTAACAAGTTCTATACAAGCTTTCCAAGCTTCACCAAAATCAGGATCCTCTGGATACAAATTCTTGAGTTCCTTGAACCCAACCACCTCAATCTACATCTCTATCAGCAATAGTTGCCTTCTACTAAGTGCATCTATAACCCTGTTAGACTTTCCACTTCTGTGTTTCAAAACAAATGTATAACTCTGCAAAAACTCAACCCATTTCAAATGCCTCTGATTCAACTTTCCTTGACTATTCAAATATTGCAAAGCTTAATGATCAGTATTCAAAACAAACTCCTTAGGAAGTAGATAGTGTCTCCACTTCTTCAATGCCTGAACTATAGCATAAAATTCCTGATCATAAACAAAATATTTTCTCTTGGCATCATTCAACTTCTCACTGAAATAAGCAATAGGTTTACCTTCTTGGCTCATAACAACTCCTATTGCAGTACCACTAGCATCACAATCTACTTGAAACACCTTATTAAAATCTAGAAGTGCTAAAGCAGGTTGTTCTGTAACTTTCTGTTTCAATAGTTTAAAGCTCTTATCTGCCCCATTAGTCCACTTGAACTCTTTTCTATCCCTCTCATTGTTTCAGTCAAGGGTCCACAAATACTACTAAATTTTTTAATAAAATTTCTATAAAAACTAGCCAAACCATAAAAAGATCTTACCTCAGTAGCACTCCTTGGAGTAGGCCATTCAAGGATAGCCTGTACTTTCTCTGGGTCCATTTTCAGACCTTCTGCTGAAACTACAAATCCCAAATACACTAACTCTTTCTTCACAAAACTACACTTCTTCAAATTTATCAACAATTTCTCTTCTCTCAGCTTCTCAAACACCATACGAATATGCATCATATGCTCTTCCAATGTCTTACTAAAGATCAAAATATCATCTAGGTAAACAATGACAAACTTACCCAGAAACTCTTTCAAAACCTCATTCATGAGCCGCATGAAAGTGCTTGGTGCATTGGTTAGCCAAAAAGACATGACTAACCACTCATACAGTCCTTCCTTTGTTTTGAAGGTGGTCTTTCATTCATCTCCTTCTTTGATCTGAATCTGGTGATATCCACTCTTCAAATCTATCTTTGAGAAATACACAACCCCACTCAAACAATCCATAATATCATCCATTCATGGCAATGGAAATTGATACTTGATTGTGATCTTATTTATTGCTCTAGAATCCGTACACATCCTCCATTCTCCATTCTTCTTCAGTGCTAATACTGTTGGTACAACATAGGGACTCAGACTCTCTCGAATCAACCCCTTCTGCAATAACTCATGTACTTGTCTGTTCAACTCTTCACTTTTTGCTGGTGTCATTCTGTGTGCTGCCTTGTTTGGAAAAATGGCTCTTGGAATCAAATCCATTTGATGACTGATTTTCCTTATTGATGGTAATCCATCAAGTACATTATCAGATACAATATCTTGAAACTTATTCAACAAATCTGCAACCTCTATAGGTACATCCTCTACTTCCTCGTTACCATCTTTTGCAATTAAAGAAAAACAAACATGCTCATGCCTCATACCATCTAAGAATTTTCTTCCATCAACAAATGTTATTCTTGCATTACCACTTACCTTTTCTTTGGTCTCCTTCAATGGCTTTAGCTTATGTCACACTCCATCCTTTGTTAGGGAATAGGTATTCACATGACCATCATGTATAGCACATCTGTCAAACTACCATGGTCTACCAAACAATATATGAAATGCATCCATAGATATGATATCACATAGTACCTCATCTTGGTACCCGCCGATCTTGAACTTTACTAGGCATTGTTCACTGACCATGACCTTGTGGTCATCCTACACCCAGGCAATCCGATATGGGTGTTTCTATCTCTTGAGTTTCAACTTTGTCACCATCTCTTTTGACACCAAATTGTTAGTGCTTCCACTATAATAATCACATCACAACACTTACCCTCACACTTGCATCTAGTGCGGAATAGGCTCCTCCTTTGTTTAGGTTCATTCTCACCACTCAGTAGGACTCTTCTGTTAATCAAAGTTTCTCCTCTTTTAGCATCTTAAAAATTTGAGGATCTAGCATCTTCATCTACATGTGCCACTCTGGCCTGATCTTCATTCCTCCTATCTATCCTTCCTTGGTGTTGAGGACATTCAAATGCCCTATGACCTTCTTCTCTACAGTGAAAACATGTTCCACGGAAGCCTCCTCTTCCTGAACCTTGTCCTCTTCCTCTTCCTCTCTGATCTCTATTATTCTGATCTTGGAAATGATTGGAATTGTTTCCTCTCTAATTTTGATTGTTACTGGCCTCATCCTTCATTTTCAAATCTTCATTTCAGCCTCCATATGATCATCCACCGCGACCTCTTCTGTTTTGTCTACTCTTGAACTTCTTGTTCAGCTTTTCCTCTACTTTTAGGGCAAACTGGTATGCCTCTTCAATACTGTTCATTCGAACCAAATTCAACTCCTCTTGAATGCTTAGTCTCAACCCATTAAGGTAACAGGCAATTTTCTCTTTATCAACTTCTGCATGGCCTATTCTGATGAGGATTCGATAGAACTCCTCTATATACTCCTGAACAGATCTTCTTGTTTGCTTCAAACTTTGCATCTTCTTCAGAAGGTCAAGCTCATAATCAACAGGAATGAACTGTCACTTCAATTTACCCACCATCTGATCCCATCTTGTGATTTTATCTTTCCCTCATCTATTTCGCTCCAATTGAATCTCTTGCCACTAGATCTTCGCATGACCTTTCAGTCTGGCCTTTGTAAACTTGACCCGATCAGGATCCTCAATATCTTTATACTCGAAATATTCTTCACATTCATTGATCCAGTTGATCAATTCCTCTGGGCTAAGATTCCCTGAAAATGTAGGAACCTCGATCTTAGGTCTTTTCTCGATCTTGGAAATGGCCTGGAAAAGCCTTTCTTCTTCTTAATTCAAAACTTTAGCTTCTTCTTCTTGATCATCATTTCCTTCTTCGACTTCATCCTCGCTTTCGTCTCTGACATTAAGATTCATTCCTCTGCGAATCTTTTCTTGTAATGCTCACACTTGTCTCTGGAGTGCTCTAACCTCAAGTGTTACAACACCAGCTCTTCCGCCACATTCCCTTCGTGGAGGCATTTTCATGCTTCTCACTGAAACCCTAACCATGGTCCTGGTGCAAACTACCTCACAGTCAGCGATCTGTTTACACATAAACCCTAACCCACGGTCCTGGTGCAAACTACCTCACAATCAGTGATCTATTTACACACTCAGGAACTCCTGCTTTGATACCACTTGATGAAGGGTGATCCCCTTACTACCACAAACACATAACAGAAATAAAAAAACAACAACAATATGCAAGAATAGAAAATTGGCTTCTTATTATCTCCACAAATGTGGAATTACAAACTTTCAAAATTACAATATGCAAAGCCACATGGGCATTCCCTTACAATATTTTGTAGGACAAAGCCTTGAATCAATACCCAGATCTACTACCCAGAACTATCCCAAACTGCCTAAGACAACACTACAAACCTTTCTTATATAGGCAATTTCCACCACCCGAGAAGGTTCTAGAAATTTAGCCCTTTAGGCCGACAATACAAAGAATTATTTTATTTTCACAATTATTACAATAGGGTCGGCTCAAAAGAAATACAAAATATGATTTTAGGTAATCCAACTTCTGGAGGCCATAACTTTTTAATCGTAAGTCCATTTTTCTATTGTAACCACTTTTCAGAAATGCCATGATGAGATCTACAGTGCTTGACATGCACAAGTGCCAAGCAGTCAGGGGTTGATCACGATCCGGAGCCTCTAAGGCCTTCAAAATTGATCTGAAAGATTTCGTACCCAAAAACCTCAATAACTTCACCAATACTGATGATGTGGCAATGAAACTCAACTAGTAGGCTGAAATGACTAGGATGAACCTCCAACTGTGAAATCAAAACATTCTGAGATCATATGACCAACTTACTAAAAATAGTAAGTTTCCATAAATAGAAGCTCTGCACAAGATAGCCCTTATTGAAAAGCAAACAAAAATATTTTTTTTGGGTGATGCAAGATTGCTCTTACACCCAGGATGCTCCTGCATCACAAAGTCCTTTGAAGTTTCATCTGAGTCAGTCAGTCAGTCTCCTCTCCAGAAAGGATTTTGCATCTACAACAACACAATTGAACATCAAACACAAACTGAAAACAATCTGTGTTTTTCATGCTTTTATCCCCTTGTATGCTTACTGATTCACATTGAGATTTTTGCATATTGTGTCCCTTCGAGCTCTTCAATGATGTCCTTTACAGGATTTAGAGAGTGATGACTGGGGGCATAATCTTTTCTTTGTTTTCTTCTTGTATGTGAAAATCTAACAACTTTGGAAATTTTGGATTGAAATGGTGTCCGACTGTAAGAGCCTCTATCTTAAATTGGATGGCCATGTGTACCTCAACCATTGATACTCAAAAAATTCAAAGAAGTTTGATCTAACTATTGTCTTTTTGAGTGAAGTTCTTTTTCCTACTGTGAAACACGATCTTACCTAAGGATGTGAACGATAATGGGTCACTACGGGTAATTCACATTGGATTTAGAATGATCTCTTGACTATTTATTGTGTTTGACCACAAGGCATATTCAGGTCATCATGACGTTTATGTTTTGATGCTTATGCAAATTGCTATATCAAAATGGACATGATATTCAGGTCATCCTGGCGTTTGTGCCTTGGTGCTTATATCTAATTCGACATTCCAAAAATAAAATCAATATTCATATATCTATGGTTGATTGACCAGTGGGTGTTGTATTGATTCTTTCATATACAAATTGATATTCATATTTCTATGGCTTCATAACTAGTGGGTATTGTATTGATTTATCCAGTTACCTAAAAATTCAATCATGAAATGACCGACACATGATCAGTGACTAGGTCCTAGGTCTTAGGTTGCATTTCATTGTACATGTTTCTTTGCATTTTTCACTTTGCACGATCTCACAATGGTTGGCTAAACTTCAATGCTTAAATGATTCTTCAAATCACATCTTCAAATCTAAGAAGAGCTGAATCTCACACGAAGGTTTCTCCAACGAAACAACAAGTAGAATCCTTTTTTGGGGTCAAAATCAAAATCTGTGATCATTCATATTATTAACTACTTGCATAATCGACCTTCAATCATCATAGAAATCTAGTATTCAATTTAACTGATTATCTTACATCAAACTATCAAAATTTCAACTTGGTCAACCATGGTCAACTCATGGTCAAACCTAGTCAAACTTGGTCTTCAGGACCTCCAAACGATGCAGAATGCGTTCTTGAACATGTATAACCACTTCTCAAATCAATTAACATGCTTCTAAACCATTCAACGCTGACTTTTCTTGTCAGATTTTGATTTTAATCCCGAAGGGGGCATGGTATTGCACATCATTCAAAGTCTATAATTTATATCTTGAATCATATCTTTCCTCAGTAATTAAGATAACAACCACATCTAGTTGTTGATTCATCAAAAGACCTCATTGCTTGGGGCAAATCAATCATCACTCAGGGCATATCAGATTCATCGAGATCCATATCAATCTGGTATTCTCTCAATCTTGTAAATTGTATCAGTTTTTTTTGCAACTATCGGTTCAATTGTGTTATTTCCTTGGTTCTTCAAAAATTGAAGGGTTCAGATGTGATACCAATGTGATTCAATATAAGGATAATCAGGTTTGGAATCGGTCGCTCACTTCTTCATAATCATAAGGTTCAGAATCAAGTGTTTTGACACTTTTTTGCAATCATCAGTTCATTACTATTCTAGTTAACATTATCTTTGGTCGTTCAGGACCTAGCATCTTCATATCAGTCTCATATCTAGATTTATGTTTCATATCAATATCAATTTCAATTAGTTTCAATATCAAACATAGACTATCTTTGAACCACTGCGCTTCGCACAGTAATTCAAAGAGGGGCAAAATGTAATACCCCAAAAATGGGCTATAAGTTCATTAACCTCTTACATCTTCAAATTGAATGAAATTGACATCAAAGTCCTAACCAAAGGCACATCTGAACATTATCAAATTACAATTGATTCTATCTTAAATCTGCATCGGGGAATATTCCTAGTAATATTCCTAGTAATATTTCTATTTATCATATTTATCTTTAATTTTATGATTATTTGGCAATAAATCATATTTATCCTAAGTTTTATTAATTGAATATTCTAAATATTTAATTAATTAAGTTTAAATTTTTCCACTTAATTATTTAATTAAATTTAACTTCATTATTCTTAATTATGATATTTAAATTTGATAATAAATCAAAATCTCCTACATTAATTGATTAAATATTTTATTTAATTAACTAAATCATTTTGTCAATTTTCAATATTATAATTTTGGATAAAGTTTGATTTTAATAATTGATTAACCAATGAATCAATTGTTTTAATTTCAAAATCAGTTGAGTTGAGAATAAATCACTTTATTTATTTAATTAATTCATAATTATTGTGCACATTCAAAAAAATAGTTAAACTTAAAATCAGAAAAGTAATTCAAGTTGTTAACTTTTGGAAACTCAACATCTATTTTGAGTTCAAAGTTGATCTAAACTTCTGATTTGAGTTAAAAAGCTATTTTTGCATGATTTTGCATGATTTTATGAGTTAATTTATTTCTAATTTCTTGTTGACTCAAAAATCAACTTGAGTGATTTATGGCTTTCCCATGCATCCCCAAAGCCCTGGATTTCTATAAAATCAAGGCCTCAGCTCTTCATATTGATCATCTCACACGTTTGCACAATTACTCTGGCGAATTGATATCTGGAGGGTTATCAAACTTCTAGCGAATTAGCGTTATTGTGAGATCAATTTCATTCATTTTAGTTTCATATCATTGTTTAGTTAGGTTGCATATCAATTTTTCATAGCATAAATTCATATCAGATTTCTCATATTATTGCATAGAAATATAAAAAATACAGATTAATTTGCATTCATATTTCATTATTGTCTTGCATTCAAATCCTTCATTTAGGTGTCGTCAAGGTCACTGATCTTGGTTCAATCTGAGAATACATACTCGCACCTATTAGAAGGTAGTAAATCACCTAGTTAGCATAATTTTCATTATTTGCACAGATTTCAATTTTTGCTAACCTCTAATGTTTTACTGAGGTGTTGTGTTTACAAGCAAGTACAATTTCACACACATCACTTTCGATATGCTGGTGTCATACCACCATCTACCAACCAAGCCATGTAATCCCATTAGGCTAGTGCTACCCACGCATCTATCACGGGCAGCCCAGATCTAATCTCACACCCCAACCCTTCTTCACCTCATCGATAAAGCAAGCATATGAGCAGTACTCCTAAGAAATTTCCTGTAGCCAGACCAATTGTCGCATCACCCATATCAATGGGAATCACTCAATGATGGCAATAGCTCTCCTAATCAGTATCTGTGAGTTGAACATGTACCCTATCTCATGCCTCACATCATCCTAGATCTCTATGCCTATCCATGGCTTCCATACTATGTCAACTATCTCATTTAGCTAAGCCCTCCACTGCTCTATCTTACCCAGTGCGGGTTGGGTCATCTATCTACTATATCTATATATATAGCTCTAGAGGCTGTCAGGTATCCTGAAAAACTAGCCTTCATATCAGGAGATGCTCCTAGACCCATACTTGTAGTACAAAGAACCTTGCTACCATGCTCCTAGCATCTCTATACACAAACGCATGCATCTTGTGATACATCTGGGCCAACATACACTGATCCCACCCATGTGAATCAACAACCCTATCATGCGATGCAGAATCTAACCCCATCCCCACTCTAATCTATGTTGTGCTCTATCTAGCATGAGGTAACAGCCCAGGGATGCTACTAGTACCACTACCAATCTGTGACCTAGACCATAGTCTCTAATAAGCTCCTCCGAGGGGATTACCCGACCCATGACCAGCTTGTCCTGGAATATCTCCCTCAACACTGCAGTCCCTTCTCTTGGCTACATATCATAATCAACGCATGGCCCATGGAATGACACTATGAGGATCATGTAGATATCCTTGGCCATCACTGTCATCTCACCCTGTGGTAGGTGAAATATCTTTATCTCCAAATAGAAACGCTTGACTAATGCTCCCAATAGCCCATAATTTACCTAAATTTTGAGTACATCATCGAGATGTGACAATCCTAAGGCATCTATGTGTGCAAACTCAGCATCATTGAGCCATCTAACTACCTCATCGATCACTAGATGGTGGGATCATAACACAATGTCTGGAAAGTCAACCTACAATGCAAGTGACAGTACACAATCAGTATCTGATCATGATGATATTCCAATGAAAAATAGAATCTGAATCTATGTAACTATCTTAAACTAGCTATCAAACTATCTACCTGACTCTTTCAACACAGAATCAAATCACAAAGTTCTCTAACTGACCCCTTTTCCCACTCAAAGTTTTTCCTTTTAGGTACAATCCTATGCAAGGAATTACTGGTCCCGCGCAAGCTTTCCCAGTGATGCAAATTTCCTCTCGAAGTCACACGCAAAAACTCCCTTGTTTAGGGTTTATCGTGTGAGTTATGGGTATCTTGTGAGTGAGCCTGTGGAGTGGCTCTTGCGAAGAAGTTTTTTTTAGTACTTTCTCGTGCAAGGTTCCTCACTGGCCCGCGTGAGGAAACAAGTTGCTCACGTGAGAACCCGCGATCTAATTCCTAAAACCTCCCTAAAATCTAACGAAATCTACTAAAATGATTAAAAATGAAAATGCGAGGCAAGTTATTAACTACTCACAAGTGGGTCATACGACGGCAACCGGTTGTGACACCTCCAATGCTTGAATTTATGTGACTTCATTGAAACTCCTATCATTTTTGCTCTAAGCTCTGCTTTCTGTAAAGTCAAAGGTTTCAAATGAATTGAAAATGACCCTTTTGGACCTTATATAGGTTTTTATTGCCCCGATACACATGTTAGATTTAATTCCTAAATATCAACTGTAAGGGATAAATAAACTCTATAATTGATTAATTTAATTACAAAGTCCTAGCACTTTAATTAAATAAAATTCACCCCTTTTAGCTAAAACACATAAAAAAGAATTAAATAATATTTAGTTTTTAAATAAATATCCTCATTTCAATAATTGAATTTAATTATTCAAATAATTGAGAAAACTCATTTATGAGGTCATATTATATTCATTTAATCAAATATTCTCTCCAAAATCCTCTCTTTAGTTCAGAAAAGGAAACTTTGAGTTAACTAGAAATCCAAAAGTGCAACAAATCAATTAACTACTCCACACACTCAAAATACAAATAGTTGATTGTCTCTCTGTAGGAAACTTTCTATTCTGAACTAAACTAGCCTTCAATCTCCACCATTCATCTCATTCAATCTCGATCGTTGATTGAACCCAGGATTATATAAAATAACTCTTGTTTATATTCAAGGAGATGCAAATTTTTGAGTATCAAACCTCTGTCAAACTATTATCTCACATTGTGTGCATTCAAGCTTTAGCTAATCTCATTTTTCATGCTAGATTAATATAATCGTTAGATCAAACAATTCATTTCAATATATCTTAGTTTATTTTTCATTGTTCTTAGATTAATCTCATCTTTGATTTCCTATATTAATCTTGCATTCTCATCTTAGCATAATTTCATTTTACTTTCTAGTTAAAATCCTCCATTCAAATGCTAGTCTATTGTTGTTGGATTCTCGATTTTGAGAGGTACTCAAAACCCTACCTAGATAGGAGGCAACAGGTCGAATCATCCAGGAATGTAGGATGAATGATCCCACATTCATTCTTGTGTGTATCTGATGAACAATGAGTATGTTGAAGTGTATGGCTAAGTTAGAGGTCCATATTTAGTTATCACAATACCCATTTCACAAGAGGGTACAATTATGAATATTATTAAGATGAGGGCATACCTATTTGAGATGGACTAATTAACTTTCAAAATCAACAACTTAGATGGTTTGAATGGAAATACAAGATGATGCAAACCATCTTGACCCTTGAATATTTCCTCTTTTTCATTGGTCAATTTTTTCTTTTCCACTAGCTAATTGAATAGTCATTACACAATGAAAAACAAATAATGAATTCTTGCATCTATAATGGGTGACTAGAAATATTGGCTTTGCATCAATGTATAGTGCATGTATCTCCATATCCTTTAATCTAAAGAAATTCCTAGAGTAAGTGTTACCTATTTTCCACTTTTGGGTAAAAATAGCTAAAATATTTCCTACCAAGCCTTTTGAAACAATTTCATTATGTTTTAAATGTTGAAGTTGAAAAATAAAAACAAGGGAAAAATACTTTAGATGCCTTATTTTAACAATGTCAAAGTGAAAAATGTGAATAGGGGCTTTTGTCTCATTTAAAAGAACAAAGAGAAAGTAATGATTTGAGAAATATCTATAAAAGATAAAGGAGGAGATTTTGAGCTTTATTGAATCAAAAAATTATACCTCCAAGTTCTAACTTGGGTCCATGTTGAGTTAAAAAAGAAGAAAGCCCTAGTTTATTGCTTCTGTCTTTTATGGTTGCTACGAGAGAGTTTTTAAAAATAGTACTTTATTAAGGTAAAAGGTAGTAGATCTAATCTAGTGAACAATGGGCTTAAGCCTATGAAAAGTAGAGAATCATACAATAAATAGAAATATAAAAAATGAAAGAGAAACCATGTGTTTTAGAGAGGAAACCTTAGTTATTTTAAAGAGGAACGCCAACTCTATTGACACAAACAACAACTCTATTGGTGCAAATAGAAAATACATGCTCAAAATCTTAGGGTTTTCAAGTGGAAATAGAAGATTTCACAAAAGAAACATGCATTCCATCTATGAGGATTAGTAGATCTTTAAGAGAGAGATTATATTGGATAGTAGGTGACACAAGGATTTCAAAAGGAAAAGGTAGGATTTTAGTTCAATCCATTAACCTAAGTGTATTACTTCCTTCCATTCACTATTCCACAAATTTTTCATTTTTCCAAAACTTTATCTACTATTTGAAGAAGTTTTGTTTATCAAAGATTATGTTCAATATTCTAAGAAGGATGGATATGTTATTTCATGAATATTTATTGATTGTTTTGAATTGTTCTTCAATGTTTGATAAAATAGAGTCACTTTTCATTAAAAGTATTTTCACTATTATGAGATATCATTCATAGGAAAATTATAGTTATTAACTATTCCATAAAGGGCATTTGTATTTACATTGTTCCAAGATTCACGCACTGTTAGAATAAAGGGGAAAATGTTCTTATATAAGAGATATATGTCAAATAGAAATGATATCTAAGATGAAAGCACAATTCCATTGTGATAAGAGAAGATATAGATGTTAGAATGATTTTAGAATAATTGAGAGTGGGGGGGGGTTGAATTAGTTATCCTTAGGTCCAGATGTACTAATTCAAATTTTCAACACTTCAACAACTCAGATCTAATTAGCAACTCAAATGGGTCTCTATAGCATATATCAAAAACATATAACATGCAATCCACTATCCAAAAGTAATTACCTTGCGGAATATAAACTTTTAACTACATTCACATCAAATAACATTCACACAAGTATAACACCAAGATTTATAGTGTAAACCCAATTTGGGAAAAACCACTTTGTAACATGCTACGAATTTTCACTCTTCTGAATTGAGCTCTATGAGAAGCCAAACCTGTTAAAGTTTTACATACACACTGTTAGGTGTGACCCTATTAAAGGATTTAAACACTCTATCAAAAGTGGTCTGGTTAGAGGACTTAAGAACATTCCATTAGAGTGTCACATTGATTAAAGGATTTATACAATGACTATTAGGTCAACCTTGATTAAAGGATTTAGACTGACACAATGGTTAGAAAGTAACAGTAGGTTCTGATATGAAATATATAAATCACTTTGAAAATATAGATCCACTTCACACATATGATGATTTACTAACTGACCTTTATTTCCATCTCCATTTCTGATCTGCTTGGGATTCTCTTCAAGAAATTGCCACAACTTCTTGTTCATCTCTTCACAGCTTCAGCTTCAGCCTTCTGCTTAGACTCATCAGTCAATAACATAAACCTCTTCCACTCATACTGTAACCTCACAATTAGGTTATCCTTATACCTCTTTGATCAAGTAGATCAATCTTTTGCTGCTTAATCTCCTCTGTAGATCTTAGGTTTAGGTTAGATTCATCGAATCATTCCTTCATTATGTTCTCCTTCTTTTCCTTCTAGATACATCTCCAAACTTCTCTTAGAATCTATAAGAGAATGATTTACCATGCATTAAATGCTCCATATAATTCATTAATAATGTCAACACATTTTACATATCCTAAGAAGTCAAATATGCCGGCTAAGCTTCTCACTTCTTTCTCTAAATGTAAATTACTGACACTCGGTCAATACTGTGTTCATATCCTCGGTCATTACTGAATATCTCAGTCATCAGTGGGCCCCCTACCATTATATGGCAATCAATCAAAATTGCCAATATTAAGATCAACTCCTCCTATTTGTGATGAGGGAGGAACTCTCAATTCAAAACAGGTATTCGATCATCACTAAAAGTTTCCTTCTCGGTAAACACTGTCTTTGCTCGATAATTTCCTATCACTCGACAATTACTGATGTTTGGTCAACACTAGATTTGCTCGACATATACTAGCACTCGATCGACACTAACATCACGCGACTTAAACTACATTTCTTCACTTTTTCTTAGTTAAGCCTACATTTCCAGTCTTCTTTCTTTACTAGATAAACAACACATTACCTTGTCAATGTGCCAACTAATTAAGTACCCATTGAAGTTGTAGTACCTCTTCAAAGTGGTCATTACAATGAGGTAAGTATACTTGATGTTAAATAATATTTGATCTAAATAAAAATATGTTGCAGCAAATGAAATACTATGATGTTATATCATGTTGTTATTTACCATTTTGAATAGTATATTCATGATGGTACTTTATTGATTAAATATATTAATTTTTATGTTCAAAAGATTATATTAGTAGGCTATGATGATTGTCACTAATTCTTAGACATTGTGCCTTATATGCCACTAGAAATTTTAGGAAGATTGAAATTGACATATGGTCATATTGTTAAAAATGATTTATTTAAATGCTTCAAGATAATGCACTAATATATGGTTATATGTTGTGTATGATGTACCACATCTTGTTATGCATTTTGTCTATTGCTTGCTTGCGAGATCCACACAGTGTCTCGTTATCCTTAATTATGATTATTTGTATTATATGTGCTTCGATTATTTATATATTATGATCAGTTGCACTTGATGTTTACATGTTACTGAATAGGTACCAGACACATTCACCCCCAGTTGTATGGATTGAGTGCGTATCTATGTTCCCGGCAGTGGCACATGAGATAGTAGTTCTGACCTTTCATACTAAGCCAATATCATCCTTATTTGTATGATGTATCCATAATTTATTATTATATTACTCCTTGTGTGTTTGTGCATTAGAGTCGCGCAATTGTCACAAAAAATGATTTAATTAATAATGCTAATTTTAATTATTATTATAAAATATTTTACATTTTTTGATAATTTTATCATAGTGTTATTCTATTTAATTAGAATTGGATAAATTAATCCAAGTTGAGTTCAAGGTGGATTTGGGGTTCTAAATTATTTTAATTTAAGTTATTATTTTATCATTTTTTGGTTTTAAGTGGAAAAACTGACCTACAATGAAAAAATTAGAACTCATTTTTCACACACTTTCATTTTTGGAGAGCAAAAATTGTTCAAACCCTCTTGTAAGTAATTTGAGGATTTGTTTGTTGCGAGCGATCTATTTGCCAGATTTGAGCATGGAGTGGCTCGTTGGAATCTTGGCGGGATTGCTATACTATGCCAAAATTTTCACCTGCTTTCATGTTGTATTTATTTATTCCCTTTCATTTTAGATTTTTCCTCTTGCTGCGAGGTAGGGCATTCTATATCTTTTGTTTTAATCTATTTTTTTTCTTAAAGTAAATTGGAGTAGTTTAGTGGGATTAAAATAGACACTTTCCTATGATCTCATCTATTTCTTTCACCTGGTTGGGTTTGTATGAATATATGTATGCTTGCATTTTGGATAAATGAAGTAAAATAGTGTTATGCTGCTTAAATTTTTAGAAATAGTAAAAATGAGAATTTTATGTTAAAAGAGGGGTGTTGGGCACTTTTAGAACCAAAGGTTATATTTAAAATTTTGATTTTTGAAAGTTGAAAATTGAAGCTATTTTAATGAAGTTTATGAGAGTTTCTAGTTTTGTTTGAAAAATAGAAGAAATGTAAAAAGTGGAATTTGAGTGTTTTGAATTTATATTATTTTGTGTAATGGTAGAATTATATAATAGAATTTCTTACTTGAATCAATTTGAGTCTATTCTCATATACTTATGGTCATTTGAAGATTGCATGCAAATAGTGATATAAAAATACAAATGTGATAATTTATGTGAATAATAGAACTTCATTAATATTCCAGAATTAAAATATTATTTGAAAAGTGTGTTGGGTAGATTTAAACCAATGAGTTTTAATTTTGTAGCCTCAATCCAAATTTGATTTTTGGACTTTTTATTTATCACATCATTTTGCGTGCTATTCAGAACCCATCATTCATCATGTTGTGCATGAATTAGATTTTGATATAAGTTATCTTTGCTACAAAGAATATGATGGGAAAATCATAATGGATAGATGACATTCTGGGTATTTTTATATTTTGGCCCGAAAGTGACATTTCAAGTTAAAATGCTGATTTTTAGAAACCTTATCAAATTTTACCAGAAATTGGTATTTTTATGTTTTGAACACTTTGCTCAATATTTGGGTAATAGATATGTCATGAAACATGTAAAAAAGTTTATGCCACATGTTTATTTATCAGATCATGTTGAGATCCGTGCTCTTGGCAATGTGGCCATTAGAGTGTGTGGTATGTAATCTTCTTGCTTTGATTATTTATTTTATTTTATGTCGGTGTAATTTAATTTTGTTATTGTTTTTTCTATTTCCCTTGTGATGGTACACCTCATGCTTGAGAATGAGCTCTCATGTGAGATGTGGATGCAGGGTGTTGAGAACGCATCCAAGATATAGTTGAGTTATGCTCTTATATCAAGTTTTGAGGGACCCGTACCCTTGGTATTGAGACCAATTAAGTTTACTTAGTCGTTAAGATATTTGTGACTTTTTGAGTCATTTTAGTTTATGTCTTGTTGCATCTTTTTTGGACGTTCTTTGTCATTGTGATTATATGGCCTTTTTAGTACTGAGTAGTGACCTTTTTGTTCTATGGATGTGCTTTGTATGCACCTTGGATGTTGGTCCACATGTTGAGTGTTCTTCATATTGTGTTACATTTGTACTTATGTATATAGTGTTAGGTCATAATACTCTCCTATGAGTTATGCATTATTTGGCGTGTGTGTTAGCCACCTCCTTGTTAGCGTGTTTGTCTTATGTTTGTGGGCAAACTACTATCTCCATGAGCATAGGAGATGGGCCTATGGTTACCATATGGTTGGGTGGCATTGCTAACTATACCACTGCTAGGACCGGGGTAAAAAAGATGACTTCTTCTAGCTTTAGCATTTAGAGCTTGAGAGCTCATTTCTCTTGTTTCATTGTATATGTAAGTATATTTACCTTTGATTATGGTTACTCTTGATGATGAATGTTTATGCTTTTTACGTCATTGTTCTTTTTTGTGATGATAAGAATATGTATCTGAAATGTTAGTGTATCATCTTAAAATGGAAGCACTTCCATGTTAAGAGCATTTAGCCCTTTGAGTAAGTGGCTTAGGGTCATGTTTGGTGCCTTGACTGGATCTTTTCATGTACTTGGCTTTCTTCTCACTTTTACATATGATTTCTCCATTCTAGGTAAAATTAGGGTTAAGGTCTTAAGGACTTTCTTGATTTTCCCTCTTCCATGGCTCTATTCTCTAGGTAGGATTCAGAAATGAGACCTCCTAGTCCTTTATCACATCAAACAGAGGATTTTCTATCTATTCTAGACATCTAGTCCTGTTTAGATATCAATTTCCAAGTTTCTGGCATCTCCTGGAACCTCTGTTGCAAAACCTAGCAAAGTTAGGGTCTGAGGTCAAAGTTGACCTCAACCCTGACTATGTCAGGGTCAACCTCATCCCTAACTAGGTTAGGGTTGACCTCATCCTTGACTAGGTCAGGGACAACCTTGACCCCAACCAAGTCAGGGTCGACCTCGACCTTGACCTCTTCCCACCAGGATTTCAAATTTCCATTTGTCAATAGTTTGGCTTTCGGGATAATTATTTCTCCACCTCCGGGTCGGCTGTTTCAAGCTCCAAAATGGTAAATCCTTTAATTGTATTTAATCAAAGTATATTTTCTAAAGGTGAGGACCTAATTGGAATTTAATTCTCCAAGGTGGCCCATCTAGACAAGTGTGCCTTAGATCACTATAAAAGGAGGCCTTACTCTCTCATTTACATCATCAAGTTTGGCAATCAAGTTTTGCAATCAAGTTTGGCAATCAAGTTTTCCCATCTCATTCATGCATCAAGCACTCAAGCTCTCAAGGTGATCAAGCAATCATTCCATTCAAGAATTCAAGTCTTCTTCTCCATCCAAGTTCTTCATTGAAGATCAAGGATTCAAGCATTCAAGCTATTGAAGGGATTTGGCTCAAGCATTCAAGATCTATCCTTCAAACCTTAGATCTAGCCACCATGGTGGTGTGATCTTCCTTCAAGATCCTTTGTTCATCTTTAAGATCTATATCATTGTTTCCTCAACGTGGATTTCAAGCATACAATAATAGAGGTTTGATGATGTTATGTTCAAGCTTTCATATCAACATACTTGATTACATTCCAAATACAGTAGCATATCTATTGAATTGCATAGCTTCATTGTTAGATTCATTTCTACTACTTGCTAGCATTCTCCTATTTCAATTTCAATATTAAGGTTGATTCCAAACCGAGGTTTGACCAAGGAAAACCCCCCAAAAAAACAAACAAAACCATTTTTCTTGTAGGTATAGGTGCAAAATCTTAGATCTGAGAGTGAATTTGGATACCCTTTTCGGCAATCTTTCGAGATTTGCGAATAGAATCAAAATCAGACTTCAAATAAATAATGTGGTCTTTGACCTTTTAAAAGGTCAAAGTTGATCTATGTGAATTTGGAGAAAAGATTTTTGGGTTTTGGAGATCTCACAGTTTCGGTTTAGACTTGCGAAAATCAATAGTTTTTGAGATCATTTGATAGGGTTTTCAGCCGATTCTTTTTTGGAGGTAAGTACCTTTATTTCTTAATTTCAATATTAGTCATCTATATTTTCTTTCTATATCAATACAATTCAAATGTAAGTATAAAATATTTTTTTTGGGGTCTCTTTTATGTGCAAACCATTATCCTAGGACCCCATACACTATTTTATCCTTTACATTTTGGTGAACCCAACATACTTCCCCCTTTCTTTTGTGGAATTAGATGCCCTATTGTGTTTGATTTCCTTTTCAAATTTCATTTGAATGCATTTGAATATATCTAGATCTATTTGTTATCATGTTGCACAAGTTGTTTCAAATGTTTTCCAACACTTTTGAGATTACACAACATCCTCCTCTTACCTTACCATTGCATGCTGTTACACCTAGCAAGACTTCATCTAATGCATGTGATGTTGCTTTACCTTATAAGGATATATTAGAGAATGAAGATGAACTTAGGCTATATCTCCATCACATTTCTCTTTATGGAGATGAGTTGTGGATTGATGTTAATTCTTCTCCTAATAGATGTTCTTCTTCCCCCTCTAGGGATCAAGCTTTAGTGAATTATGGAGACCCTACAATGTGCTTTATTGGTAGGGATGATAATCCTCCTATTTGCAATGAACCCTTGGATAAAGACATTGCTTTATCCCCTCCTCATAAAGAATCTTTGATACAAGAGGGTGATTTATTAATGGATGACATATTCTCTAGAACACACTCCCCTTATGCTTTACCTCCATTTAGGATTCCTTCTAGTGATGAGGCATTAGCAGAGAAAGATAGGCATTCCCTTAATGCTCTTCTCCTTAGTAGTGACCTTATAATAAATAAAGATCCTACCTCACATCATTCTTACCATAGTATTACTTATATCTATTCAAACCCTTTTCCAACTGTGGTTCCAAGTGTTCCTTCGGTTGTGTCTTCCATTCATATCACGTCCTACACTTTTCCTAGTATTCCTCATCTTCATAATATAGTTCCTAAACTCTCTAATCCTAATCCTATCTTTCCTAATCCGATTCCTAATTCTCCATTTGCTATTCCTAGTTCTTCCCACACTTATGTTGAGGTTCAAACTATGGTTCATGATGTGCAAATATTTTTCAAAGTACCTTCTCCTTATTATCTGATCTATCAATATAAGAGAAAAGAAACTTCTCCTCAGAGATTTATTCATAATTTTACCCCTCACTCTCTTTTCCCCTCTAGATTGGGGGGCAAGAGGTATATTTCTTCCTGTCTTTTAGAATCCATTATGTTCCTACTTTGAGCTTAATTGGTTATTCTTTCATTTATATCAATGGTTTGTATTATGATAGTTTTTCATCCATTGCTCTCTTTTATTATTCAAGATATCTTTTCTAGGACATCTATTTTGCAAAGATATTCCTTGCCTTTCATCCCTGGGGGGCAAGGTTCTTTCTTCTTTCTCTTTGTCTAGGGAGCAGCTTTCCTTAGCTTAGTGGTATTTGTTTATATTGCAATATTATTTCATCATATTGATAGATATTTTGACTATGGATAATCTTCTTATATGAGAAGTTGTTGTCCTAAGTCATCACTTCTTCTCTATGTTGCAAATTATGTTCTTTATAAACTCTTACCCTTGCTTTGGTGTTAGAGTTGTTTCCCTCATTCCAAAGATTCATCTTCCTCTCCTTTGCAGGGGGCTTGATGATTGAATCTTTGTTCTCACCTTTTGGAAGATGATATTTTATCTAAAGCACTCATCATTGGTGGGGGTCTTGTTGATAAGATTTCTTTCATTTGAGGATACTTTTCCATGAGTGACATATTCTTTTCATGATTATCTATACTCTTTGATGTAAGGGTCAATATCCCTCTCTATGAATATACTATACATTGTTGTAAGTAGGATATCTCCTTACTTTGTGAAGTAGGTATCCTCTTCCATCTTTGTTCCTACACTTGGGGGGAAAGGATGCCTTATATTTCTTTTCTATCTTCAAGTATTCACACATAGAGTAACAAATACAGATTGTGAGTTTGGTAGAAGTACTTTAGCCTTAGGGGCTTGGTATGATTTTCTATCTTATTCAAATCTATGCATTGTTATTCCATACATGTTCATGCTGGGGTTTTCGGTCTCGAGGATTCAATCTTAGCATTATCAGTTTTTGTTCCTTTCCAACATGGAGTCACAAATATGGATTGTGAGTTTGGTAGAAGTACTTTAGCCTTGGAGGCTTGGTATGATTTTCTATCTTATTCAAATCTATGCATTGTTATTTCATACGGTATTCTCTTCTTTTCTAGGGATTCACCTCTTTCCTTGGTTAAGCAGTATTTATCTACTATGTGATATCCAATCATACATGAAAATTATGGTTTGTATTTGAGGACCTATGTCCTTTATACAAACCTTATTTGTTGTTTGACATTGGGTTTCCATGGTTGATACATCTCTCACCTTGGAACCTGAATAGTGTGCTATCCCTCATTAAGGGTTACTTCCTTTTCACTTCTTTCATGATATCTCTTTACATTCGTCTCTTCCATGGCCTCATAGGACCTATGACCTTGACTTGGACTGGGTGTTGTTTGTGGATATTGTCTTGATGCTGATGAAAGGCTTTATCCTTGTTCTTTTTATTTCCTTAACATGACAAAATAGTATATTTTTTCCATCTTAAGGAGGGGGGCATATATAGGGTCTCCCTTGTACTATAGTTTTTTAATTTTTACATGCTAAATCTTGGAAGGTAATGCACATAAGTTGCTAAATCCTAAAAAGACACACATTTATATGCTAAATCTTCTGAAGGTAATGCACACAAGTTGCTAAATCTTGAGGAGACACGCATTTTTCAAAATTTTCAATATGCTAAATCCTCTGAAGGTAATGCACATAAGTTGCTAAATCTTGAGGAGACATGCATTTTTCAAAAAATTTCAAATATGCTAAATCTTGGAAGGTAACGCACATAAGTTGCTAAATCCTAAAAAGACATGCACCTATATGCTAAATCTTTCGAAGGTAACGCACATAAGTTGCTAAATCCTGAGGAGACACACATTTCATATTCATAGTGATACAAGAAGGTGGATCTATGGGTATTCCAGAAGCTGTCAGAAGATGCATTACAATTGCAAGCACAGTTTATGGGTGAACCTATTGGGCTCTCCCTCTAGGGTGATTCACGGTAAGGTAGGCATCTTATTGGGTGAAGTAATCACTTTCTCTTTTCTCTCTTTTTGCTTTCATGCTAGTAGGACTGGATCATGAAGCTATGTTTTCTATAGTGTTTCTCTTGTCTTTCTTATGTAATCATTTATGCTTTTATGATAGCTTTCCAAATATGATATTGGTATGAGAAATATTCTCTAGCAAGGTTTCTTATGCTAATTGATTTGGGTTGTTTAGTACTAACCCTTGTTCTTTTGTATACTCTCATGTATGTATGTTGAGTTAGAATCCTTAGCCTAGGGGCTTGTGTCCTTAGCTAAGTGTTATTTTATCTCTTTTTGAATCCACTTGGATCTCCTCTTTCTTCTCCTTTACCAAGAGTTTGCATCAAATCCATACTCTTGCTAAAGTGGGGGCTTAATGTATCATCTTAAAATGGAAGCACTACCATGTTAAGAGCATTTAGCCCTTTGAGTAAGTGGTTTAGGGTCATGTTTGGCACCTTGATTGGATCTTTTCATGTACTTGGATTTATTCTCACTTTTACACTTGATTTCTCCATTCTAGGTAATTAGGGTTAAGGTCTTAAGGACTTTCCTAATTTTCCATCTTCCATGGCTCTATTCTCTAGGTAGGATTTAGAAATGAGACCTCCTAGTCCTTCATCACATCAAACAAAGGATTTTCTATCTATTCCAGACATCTAGTCCTATTCAGATAATTTCCAAGTTTTTGTCATCTCCTGGAACCTCTGTTGCAGTACCTGGCAAAGTTAGGGTCTGAGGTCAAAGTCGACCTTGACCCTGACTAGGTCAGGGATGACCTCAACCTTGACCTCCTCCTGCTAAGATTTCAAATTTCCATTTGTCGGCAGTTTGGCTTTCGAGATAATTATTTCTCTGCCTCCAAGTCGACTATTTCGGGCTCCAAAATGGTAAATCCTTTAATTGTATTTAATCAAAGTATGTTTTCTAAAGGTGAGGACCTAATTGGAATTTAATTCTCCAAGGTGGCCCATCTAGACGAGTGTGCCCTAGATCACTATAAAAGGAGGCCTTCCTCTCTCATTTACATCATCAAGTTTGGCAATCATGTTTTGCAGTCAAGTTTGGCAATCAAGTTTTCCCATCTCATTCATGCATCAAGCACTCAAGCTCTCAAGGTGATCAAGCAAGCATTCCATTCAAGCATTCAAGTCTTCTTCTCCATCCAAGTTGTCCATTGAAGATCAAGGATTCAAGCATTCAAGCTATTGAATGGATTTGGCTCAAGCATTCAAGATCTATCCTTCAAACCCTAGATCTAGCCACCATGGTGGTGTGATCTTCCTTCAAGATCCTTTGTTCATCTTCAAGATCCATATCATTGTTTCCTCAACATGGATTTCAAGCATACAATCATGGAGGTTTGATGATGTTATGTTCAAGCTTTCATATCAACATACTTGATTACATTCCAAATACATTAGCATATCTATTGAATTGCATAGTTTTATTGTTAGATTCATTTCTACTACTTGCTAGCATTCTCCTATTTCAATTTCAATATTAAGGTTGATTCCAAACCAGGGTTTGACCAAGGAAAACCCCCAAAATAAACAAACAAAACTATTTTTCTTGGAGGTACAAGTGTGAAATCTCAGATATGAGAGTGAATTTGGATATCCTTTTCGGTAATCTTTCCGGATTTGTGAACAGAATCAGAATCAGACTTCAAATAAATAATGTGGTCTTTGACCTTTTAAATGTTCAAAGTTCACTTGTGTGAATTTGGAGAAAAGATTTTTGGGTTTTGTAGATCTCGCGGTTTTGGATTAGACTTATAGAAATCATCATTTTTTTAGATCATTTGACAGGATTTTCAGCCGATTCTTTTTTGGAGGTAAGTACCTTTATTTCTTAATTTCAATATTAGTCATCTATATTTTCTTTCGATATCCATACAATTCAAATGTAATTATAAAATATTTGTTTTGGGGTCTCTTTTATGTGCAAACAATTGTCCTAGGACCCCATACACTATTTTATCCTTTAAGATCTAGATGTATTTTATACTTTTAATGTATTTGATTGCCTATGTCCTCGATATATGTGTTTCTGGTACTCCCCGATGTGGAGGTTTCTCTTTGTCCTCTTGTCTTTTTTAGAGAATGTCACATCTGGTTAGTCATTTCCTAGATGGTGAGATTTTCCACATGTGTGTTAAGTTAGATCTTTCTATCTTTGAGTATTCTTTTTGGGAGATATATCTTCCCAAGTTAAAATAGATTGACTAATGATCACTTTGGTAAAAAACAAATAAAAAGGATCCATCTGGTCTATGAGGATAAATCAGTAAATGAACTTGTATGACTAATCATGGTAGGAATTGTATTTTGAGCTTAAAAATAATATTGTTATGAAAAGAGATAACATAGTAACTTGGATGAACCTTTCTTGTTTATCAATTAAATGATAGAAAACTTGTGGATGTGTGTAACCATCTCATGAACTTTAGTAGTGTGCTTGAGAATTTTTGGGGTGTTGTAAAACTTCCGCTTGCTTATGAAGATATGTAGTTGTGTTAGGTTTATTACACCTCTTATATTTCTTAATACTCATTATTGCAATTGGTTATATTGTTGTAATGTGATTAGTTTATCTTATAAAATAAATATTCATGCTTGTTTTAATCTTGAATCAATTCCTATTTAATTAGGAAATTAATAAAAAGAGAATTTAATTAGTATTCTTTATTGAAATCAAATAATATATTTATAACTAGATGGTTAATTTTAGTCAACTGTAGTCAAACTATAGTAATACTTAGTCAAGCTTTTTATCTTGGTGGTCCTATGATAAATCGATTAGAAAATTAAATTTGTGACTTTAATCTTAGAGAGAGGTTGACCAGGTCAATGTTGGTCATGATGCTCCTTAAACTCATTCAAGGTCTTCACCTTTAAACTATAAATTATAACTATTAGTTAAACTAGACAACTTTAGTGTTAGTTGGAAAAATTTTGATTGGTGTGTTTTGCTCAATTTTTTGGGTATGACATTTTGGTATCAGAGCACATGTTCATACGTTGGGCCTTTGTGTTATGCTCCCATTATGTTTGGTGTTAGTGATGTGTTGATGATATACCCTATGATGGTTATTTTTTTTTTTTTTTATGCCTTAATATGACAATAGATAGTTGGAATGAGCAATCCTTATTACTAATTTATGGAGCAGATTGTCTATTAGATCTTTTCCCTTATCTTCTCAATTGAAAAGTGAAACACCAATGAGAATCTCTCAATGTTAGATGTGTTTGTCTCCTTATGTCCTTGGTGGTAAATGGGCTTGAGTATGCCATAGTGTACTTGTGGAAATTTATGGCGAGGTTGGAGATAGTCATGATATGTCTATTTTGTGCATTATTTAGCTAGATAAAATATGATACTTAAATTGATTTTTTGTTCACTTTCTCCATGTGTTATGCATTGATATTGCATATAATTGTTGATTGATATCATGTGGATTTGGATTATTTTTAAATCATATTACTTAATGGATGCATGGAGTAAACATTGAATATATTTTGTTCATGCAAATTGTTTAAATATGATTTCTTCATGTCTAATGTTATGAATAGGCCATGTTTATTAATGGTTACATGAATTTTAGCTATCTCTTCTCATTTTTCCCTATTATTTGATATGAAATTACAAAGATATTTTTTAATGATGAAAATATTAGATGTATGATAAAAGTTGATACATTGTATGATTGGTACTTATGCTCTTTTTGGTTTTGCAAGTAGAAATTTTGAATTTTGAAAATTGATAAATTTACTATATTTTCCTTGATAAGGACATAAAAATGTGTGCTCAATTTATTAGTGTTGATATGATATGTTGTTACTAATGCACCTTCTTCATATTATATTAGAATTGCATTTTAACTGAAATGTTATTTGTTTATGTTTGTAAATGGACAAATATTGACAACTATGTGTCATGAAATGAGATGTTTTCAGTTGAAATAGAGATTTTATAACATTGGTACTAATCAGATTTGGGTTATATTGAATCAAGTGAATTGTGAAAGAATGAAATGAGAAAATATGAATGTTGAGTAATGTTACCTGGTAATAAAATTTTGATGGATAATAGGGAGTACTTGAATTTTATATGTGATGTTTATGTTGCTTAGTTTTCAGAAGCAATGAAATCTATGTTATATTGATTTATTCTTAGATTGGAAAAGAACTCCTTGTGCATGTGAACATCCAGTACCAATGCTATGTTGTGTGTTGTGTATAACCAGTACTTGCATTGTGTGCCCATGAGGTGATGAGTATATGTGTACCCACTCATGGAGGCTATGTTTGCATTTAGGTATGCAAGAACCATTCTATCATTTTGTTGCATATGTTGACCCTAATGAGTGCCAACCTACAAGTTGTTGATAAGTCAGTACGTGTAGGGGTAGTATCATATCTTCTTTTTCTTGAGTGGACATCATGGCGTACGAATAATGGCAATGTGAAGCAACCTTAGCTTCCAGCTCTTGAGGAAAAGATAATTAATTCTTTCCCTACAATGAACCTGAGTACAAGGTTCATCTGTGTTATCCCTTATCACCATAGTTTTTGAGGATGATATCAGTATTTTATGTGAGATTCTATGGATATATTGGTTATAACTGATGATTCATGCATTTGTATATACACTTTTATGATCTAGCATGAGGGAGATTTTTGGCCCATGCTGTGATGTATTCGATATTGCACATGTTCTGACATGATGTATGAGATACGATACCACACCCACTAGTGTTCTGACATAGTGTTAGTGATGATGCCACGTTGTCGATGGTAGCGATCTAGGCTTAGGAACATGATGCCATGTACTTAGATACGTGTAGGTGGGAAGCATGTATATATATTTTATTCCTACTTGATGTAGAGCGATAGGTAGGTGCTTGCATACTTGTAGAGGGGGCCCCGTGGTTGCTCGATTGTTGAGGACCGGTAGGCATATGAGAGTACCCTAACTAGGTATACCTCTAGCTATGACAATCACCTATTGAGAGATATTGCTATGTGGGGTGTGAGTTGTATATGTTTTCTCTATGAGGTACACTACCATGCGACATACAACCATTGTGTGCTTTTTCTACTTGGTGTATTGTCCTGTCAAGTGAGATGATGTGTTTTTTTGTTATCTTCTTGATGTGGGGGAGAGTGCCGAAGTTTCCACCCCATGCCATGTGATCTACGGGGTCTTTCCAGGATACATGAAGGACTATCATGATAGCTAGATGATTGTTCCCTCCTTCCTTGTTGGGTGACTAGATGTAGTCACATAGTGATGCAATGTGAATTTTATGATATTTTTTTTTGTATTTTTACTATGTGGACCAACGATTTATTTATGTTAATTGTGATAGTTTAGCCACAAATTGTGATATTTTATTACATATAGCTCTTGGGGTTACATCTAATTTATTATTTCAATTCCATGGATTTTCTTACCTTATTGTTGGAATTAAAGATTTAATTTCTTTTATTTGTGAACTTTGTTAGCTAAGCTATTTATCCTTATTATTTTTTAGATTTGGTCTTGTATTGTAATGTGATTCCTCTCCAAAATTGGAGGAGATAGTCTTCGAGAGTGTATACAAGGAAGTAGACACAGGGAACCCTCATAGTATGGAGGTATGTGAGGTTGTTATGCAGTCATGACCACTACCTACCTTAGAGTGGTGACTTTCCCTTGGAGGCTAAACACCTTACTCCAAACAAGGGATACTAGTCATGTAGTCTCAAATATGGAAGGTTTCACCCTATGGTGAGTAACTCATCCCCATCAAGCCACTGAGTGAGGTGTAGATTCAAATGACATCTTATCTAGAGCACATGTACATGTCTGGTCTTGAGCCTTGTGTTGTTGTAAATGCATGTGTATTATTGCATATTATGGTAGAAGTGGATCTTTATGTTGTTATGTTTATATATCACCATGTTTTATGAGTTGTGATGCTAACTATGCTATAAATTTTGTGGAATTGATAATGTATCATGAAAGATTATCTTTTGAAATAATTAATGATCTTAAAATGATTAGTTTAAATATGTATTTTTCTCATAAAGATGATAAATAATAGCAATTAGAGTGGTATTGTATGAATTGACATGCTTGCTAAATGAGAAATAGTGAAAAGTAATTTATTTGATTGATTATTTTAAACTATGTATGAATTCTATATGTAAATTGTATGGAAAACTTAAAGTATACTTCTATGATGGAGTTTAAATGTGTATAGTAACGATAAACTTGCAAAAAATATAAAATTAAATAAAATTTATAGCATTGATAGCTAAACTCTTTATGATTACTTGATCCACGTTGATGTTGATAGACAAATATATATTGTGTGTAACCATATTAATGAGGATTATTTTATGTCATTGCTTAGATCTAAAAAAATATCTATATTATTAATATATGGTAACATATGTTTTAGCACTAATTTGTGTTATGTTTCCACCTTAACATTTCTGACTTCCAGGAGTAAGATGAGTTTTGTGGGGAGGATGTAGTACCTCTCTAAAGCAGTCATTACAATGAGGTAAATACACTTGATGTTAAATATTATTTGATGTAACTAAAAATATGTTGTAGTAAATGAAATACGATGATGTTATATTATGTTGTTATTTACCATTTTGAATGGTATATTCATGATGGTACTTTATTGATTAAATATATTAATTTTTACATTCAAAAGATTAGATTAGTAGGCTATGATGATTGTCACTAATTCTTAGACATTGTGCCTTATATGCCACTAGAAATTTTAGGAAGATTTAAATTGACATATGGTCACATTGTTAAAAATAATTTATTTAAATGCTTCAAAATAATACAATAATATATGGTTATATGTTGTGTATGATGTACCACATCTTGCTATGCATTTTTTCTATTGTTGTTGGTACGACGTGATACAGAGTCGTAGTCACTTGCTTGTGAGATCCACACGGTGTCCCATTGCTTCGATTATTTATATATTATGATCAGTTGCACTTGATGTTTGCATGTTACTGAATAGGTACCAGACACATTCACCCTTAGTTGTAGGGATTGAGTGCATGTCTATGTTCCTGACAGTGGCACAGGAGATAGTAATTTTGACCTTTCATACTGAGTCAATATCGTTCTTGTTTCTACGATGTATCCATAATTTAGTACTATATTATTCCCTCCGGTACAAGTTGGTAATTTAGAATTCATATTGCATATTGTGAAAGACCAGTTGTCTATTTGTGCATTAGAGTCACGCAATTGCCACAGAAGATGATTTAATTAATAATGTTATTTTTAATTATTATTATCAAGTATTTTACTTTTTTGATAATTTTATCATAGTGCTATTCTATTTAATTAGAATTAGATAAATTAATCCAAGTTGACTTTGGGGTGAATTTGGGGTTCTAATTTATTTTAATTTAAGTTCTTGTTTTATCATTTTTTAGTTTTAAGTGGAAAAAGTGACCTATAATGAAAAAAATAGAACTCATTTTTCACACTTTCATTTTTGGAGAGCAAAAATTGTCTAAACCCTCTTGTAAATAATTTGAAGATTTTTTTGTTGGGAGCGATCTTTTTTTCGGATTTAAGCACGAAGTGGCTCATTGGAATCTTGGTGGGATTGCTACACTATGGTGAAATTTTCACCTGCTTTCATTTCGTATTTATTTCTTCCCTTTCATTTTAGATTTCTCCTCTTACTGCGAGGTAGGGCTTTCTATATCTTTTGTTTTAATCTATTTTTTTGCTTAAAGTAAATTGAAGTAGTTTAGTGGGATTAAAATAGATATTTTTCTACGATCTCATCTTTTTCTTTCACCCAATTGGGTTTGTATGAATATATGTATGCTTGCATTTTGGATAAATGAAGTAAAATAATGTTATGTTGCCTAAACTTTTTGAAATAGTAAAAATGAGAATTTTATGTTAAAAGAGGGGTGTTGGGCACTTTTAGAACCAAAGGGTATATTTAAAATTTTAATTTTTGAAAGTTGAAAATTGAAGCTATTTTAATGGAGTTTATGAGTTTATGGTTTTGCTTGAAAAATAGAAGAAATGTAAAAGGTGAAATTTGAGTGTTTTGAATTCATATTATTTTGTGGAATGATAGAAGTATATAATAAAATTTCTTACTTGAATCAATTTGAATCTATTCTTATATAGTTACATGGTCATTTGAATATTGCATGCGAATAGTGATATAAAAACGTAAATGTGATAGTTTATGTGAATAACAGAACTTCATCGTGAATCTGGAATTGAAATATTATTTGAAAAGTGTGTTGTTGGGTAGATTTAGACCAATTGGTTTTAATTTTGTAGTCTCAATCCAAATTTAATTTTTGGACTTTTTATTCATCGTACCATTTTGCGTGCTATTCAGAATCCATCATTCATCATGTTGTGCATGAATTAGATTTTGATATAAGTTGTATTTACTACAAAGAATATGATGGGAAAATCAGAATGGTTAGATGACATTCTGGGTATTTTTATATTTTGGCCCGAAAATGATCTTTCATGTTAAAATGTTGATATTTAAAAACCTTATCGAATTTTGCCAAAAATTGGTATTTTTATGTTTTGAACTCTTTACTCAATATTTGGGTAATAGATATGTCATGAAACATGTAAAAATGTTTATGCCACATATTTATTTATCATATCATGTTGAGATCTGTGCTCTTGGCAATGTAGCCATTAGAGCGTGTGGTATGTAATATTTTTGTTTCGAGTATTTTTTTTTATTTTATGTCGGTGTTATTTACTTTTGTTATTTTTTTTGCTACTTCTCTTGTGATGGTACACCTCATGCTTGAGAATGAACTCTCATGTGGTATGTGGATGTAGGGTGTTGAGACTGCATCCAAGATATAGTTGAGTTATGCTCTTATGTTGAGTTTTGAGGGACTCGTACTCTTGGTATTGAGACCAATTAAGTTTACTTAATACTTAAGATGTTTGTGACTTTTTGAGTCCTTTTCATTTATACCTTATTGTATCTTTTTTTGTATGTTCTTCGTCATTGTGATTAGATGACCTTTTTAGTACTGAGTAGTGATCCTGTTGTTCTATGGATGTTCTTGGTATGCACCTTGGACATTGGTCCAGATGTTGAGTGTTCTCCATGTTGTGATGCATTTGTACTTATGTATATAATGTTAGGTCATAGTACTCTCCTATGAGTTATGCATTATTTGGTGTGTGTGTGTTAGCCACCTCCTTGTTAGCATGTTTGTCTTATATTTGTGGCCGAACTACTATCTTTACGAGCATGGGGATTGGGCCTAGGGGTATCATATAGTTGGGAGGCATTGCTAATTATACCACTACTAGAGACCGGTGTAAAGATAAGGACTTCCTCCATCTTTAGCACTTAGAGCTTGAGAGCTCATTTATCTTGTTGCATTGTATATGTAAGTGTATTTACCTTTGATTATATTTACTCTTGATGATGAATGTTTATGCTCTTTACATCATTGTTCTTCTTGTGACGATAAGAATATGTATCTAAAATGTTAGAAGATCTAGATGTATTTTATTCTTTTAATGTATTCGAGTCCTACTTCCCGATATATATGTTTCTGGTACTCTCCAGTGTGGAGGTTTCTCTTTTCCTTGTTTTTGTTCAGAGAATGTCACATCTAGTTAGTTGTTTCCTAGACAGTGAGTTTTTCCACGTGTGTTAAGTTAGATCTTTCTATATTTGAGTATCCTTTTTGGGAGATATATCTTACCAAGATAAAATAGATTGACTAATGATCACTTTGGTAAAAAAAAAAAAAAATGGATCCATCTAGTCTATGAGGATAAATTGGTAAATGAACTTGTATGACTAATCATGGTAGGAATTGTACTTTGAGCTTAAAAAGAATATTGTTATGAAAAGAGATAACATAGTAACTTGAATGAACCTTGCTTGTTAATCACTTAAATAATAGCAAACTTGTGGACATGTGTAACCATCTCATGAACTTTAGTAGTGTGCTTGAGAATCTTTGGGGTGTTGTAAGACTTCCGCTTGCTTATGAAGATATGTAGTTGTGTCAGGTTTATTGCACCTCTTATGTTTCTTAATACTTATTATTGCAGTTGGTTGTATTGTTGTAATGTGATTAGTTTATCTTATAAAATAAATATTCATGCTTATTTTAATCTTAGATCAATTCCTATTTAATTAGAAAATTAATAAAAAGAGAATATAATTAATATTCCTTATTGAAATCAAATAATATATTTATAACTAGATGGTTAATTTTATTCAACTGTAGTCAAACTATAGTAACACTTAGTCAAGCTTTTTATCTTGGTGTTTCTATGATAAATCGATTAGAAAATTAAATTTGTGACTTTCATTTAAGAGAGAGGTTGACCACATCAATGTTGGTCATAATGCTCCTTAAACCCATTCAAGGTCTTCACCTTTAAACTGTAAACTATAATTGTTAGTTAAACTAGACAACTTTAGTGTTTGTTGGAAAAATTTTGATTGGTGTGTTTTGCTCAACTTTTTGACTATGATAGAAGTATCACATAACTCAACTTTTCCTTAGGTCCTCTTGTTATCTCCTCTTTTCAAATCCTCTTCATCAATCAAAAGATATGATACTCTCCTAGATAGAAACTGTCTTACTAGTTAAGGTTTGACATCAATGACAATATAGCAATTGTTTCAATTGTAGCTTCCAATAATCTCCCTCTTTGGAATTGATGGAAACACCACGTGAATAACACATGATTTACCAAACAATCCAAAATCTCTATGCGTTAGATCTTTTTTAATATCCTTAGCTTCATTCTGATTCACAAACAACACATCCAAGTACTAGCATCCTCTTGGATAACTTTTCTTTTCCTGATCACTTTATCAATTGCTCCCTTTGAATTTTTTTTGTATCTCTCTATTTCTTTGAATATCTCCCTCTTTATCTTATGAATCTCCCTCGTTGGTTTCATGGAATCTCTCCCTCTTTGACAAAAATGCTATAGAAACTTGTTTTTGTCACTTGCATTTATATCATGTAGATGTCTTCATGTAAGTTCTTTGTACTATATATACTCCTTCTGTCATCTTTCTTATGATTGATTAACATCTCTTTATGTTCTTCTCACAACTCTAGGCAACTCCTAAAGTGTGACCTCTTCTACATCAATTTCTCAAATACTCTCTTTAGCATATTCGATGCAGTGCTCCTATGTTACTAGGTGTATCATTGGAAAATGGAATCACTTCCATTTGGGACTAGTTTATGATGGAATATGGATGAAGTGACTAAGAGGGGGGGGGGGGGGGGGGGGTGAATCAGTCAACCATAAAAACACTTCCCAATTAATTCTTTCCAGATCCCTTAGGATATCTTAACAATGTTATCTATTTTAGCACTCGGTAAATAGATTGCAGTAACTTTGAAGATGCAGAAACTAATAGAAAAATTATCTTTAGATATTCATTAGCACATGTATATGATTGAGATAGCAATTAAGAACACAAGAGACACAAGATTTAATGTGGAAACCCAATATGGGAAAAACCACCAATGTATCTAGATACTGATTTTCACTTTTCTGAAGTGATGCCCGGTTAGAAGCCAACCCGGTAAAAGGTTACAAAACACACTGTTAGGTGTGACCTTGTTAGAGGATTTAAAACACCCTGCTAGGAGTGGCCTGGTAAGAGGTCTTGAAAACAATTCAATGGAATTGTCACCTTGTTAGAGGATTTACAATATGGTTGTTAAACCAACTCGGTTAAGAGATTTAGAATTCACTGTTACAATGATAAGAAGGTAACAATGAAAAATGACCTGTATAATAATGCAATTGTCTTACTGATTACAGATCTCTATTCTGCATAAGTCTGATCCTTTCTGATCGAATAAATCTCTGCTGCACCTTAAGGATATCTGAACATCCTTCACAAATTCGCACACACCTTTCCTGTCTTTCTTCTATAAATCTTCTGCTTTTTTTTTTTGTTTCTTCTTTTATATATTTTTTTACTTTTCACATTTGACCTTTTATTTATATGATTTTAGATTTGTCAAATTGACATTATTTAGTATAACAGTCGGCTGAATTAAGCAAACTCTATTTGCAAAAATCCTTCAAGGGCTGACAGTACTTGGTGACCATAGCTTTCTATAATCTTTCAGAGACCAAGGGAACTCGGTAAACACCAACAATCTTTTACCTTTGATAACTGACTGAACTCGGTAAACACTAACTTTTCTTCGATGACGGACTGAACTCGGTAAACACTAACTTTTCTTCGACAACCGACTGAACTTGGTAAACACTAACTTTTCTTCGACAACTGACTGAACTCGGTAAACACTAACTTTTCTTCGACAACTGACTGAACTCAGTAAATGCTGAATTTCCTTTGGTAACCGAGTGAACTCGGTAAACACTAACTTTTCTTTGATAACCGAGTGGACTCGATAAGTACTAATCTTCCTGTCTAGAAGACCGACTGAGCTCGGTAGTAACTGATTGCTGTGAACTATGACATTGTGTGACATCAAGGACAATACATAATTTGAGTAGCAATTTCCTTCAGACAATTGTTTCCAATAATCTCCCTCTTTGGCATTGATGGCAACACAATATGTCATAGCATAAGAAATTTGAAAGAGTTAGCTTGGTTCAGATTCAAATCTCCCTCTGTCAGCAAACTTCCTGTATCCTGAAAATTCTTCCTTCTGATTATTGAAAATTTCTTGAAGTAATAGCAAAGACATAGCAAACACTCCCTCTTTGACAACACATGGCAAAGACAATTCACATAATACCGGTGAAAATTAATGTACCTCAAGTACTGATTCATATGCAATGATTCCTTGAATATGCTACATCAACAGGTTGATTTTCAATCATGTTCTGGTTGATGCATCACTAAAACTGTATTTAGTGAGCCTCAGATAGGGGAATGACCCCTAACTTACCTCTTAGATACACAAATGAATCCTTAGGTAATGGTTTGGTAAATGTCTGCAATCTGTTCTTTTGTATGAATATATTCTAATCTGATTTCCTTATCCTGCACCAATTCTCTGACAAAATGATATTTAATAGCAATATGCTTGGTTTTGGAATGCATCACTGGATTTTTAGAAATGTTTATTGCACTGGTATTGTCACAAAATATAACAACTGGTTCTTTGATTTCAACCTTCATACCTTCTAATAACTATTTAAATCAAACAATATTTGAACAATTTACTGCAGCAGCAACATATTCTGCTTCAGCTGTGGATTGAGATGTGCAATTCTGCTTTTTACTAGTCCAGGATACCAGTCTTTTTCCAAGAAAAAATGCTCCACCACTTGTGCTTTTTCTGTCATCAATGTTTCCTGCCCAATCAACATCAGTAAACACTTTCAAGTCTAGATTGCCTCCAAATTTATACCACAAACCATATTCTTCAGTTCCTCTTAAGTATCTTAAGATTCTTTTGATTACCATCATGTGATTTTCCTTAGGTTTTGCTAAGAATCTAGCTACTATACCGAATGCTAAGGCAATATTAGGTCTTGTATGTACTACATACTGCAATTTTCCAATCATAGATCGGTATAGGGTCTGATCAACTTCTTTTGAATCATCATTTTTGGTAAGTTTCAGTCCAGTGCACATGGGTGTACCAAATGGTTTTGAATATTCCATACCAAACTTCTTAAGTATTTCCTTAATGTATTTAGATTGAGTAATGTATATACCATTCTTGCTTTGCTGAATTTGAAGACCAACAAAGAATTTTATTAAACCAAACATAGACATTTCAAATTCTTTGTTCATTTTCTCTAAAAATTCTTTGCACTGATCCTCATTCCCTGTAAATATAGTATCATCCACAAATATTTCTGCCAATACAATTTTGTCATCCGATCCTTCTTTAATATACAGATTGCTGTTATCATTAGCTCTTTTGAAATTAATCTAAATCAAATAGTTATGGAGTCTTTCATACCATGCTCTAAGAGCTTGTTTCAAACCATACAATGCTTTGTGTAACCTGCAGACCATGTCCCTTTTATCTGGATCAACGAAACCTTCAGGTTGTTCAATGTAGACTTCTTCATCAAGAATTCCATTGAGAAATGCAAATTTTATATCCATTTGATATACCTTAAATCCTTTGTGTGCTGCATAAGCAAGTAGAGTTCTTACACCTTCTAATCTTGCAACAGGAGCAAAAGTTTCTCCATAATCTATACCTTCTTCTTGAGAATAACCTTTACATACCAGTCTAGCTTTGTTTCTAGATACTTGACCATCTTCATTCAGCTTATTCCTGAATACCCATTTTGTTCCAATTACATTCTTATCTTTAGGTCTAGGTACAAGAGTCCAAGTTTTGTTCTTTTGTATTTGTTCTAATTCTTCATTCATTGCTTCAATCTAACTTTCATTTTCCAATGCATCTTTGATATTTCTAGGTTCAAAATCAGTAAGCAGACATGTACCTTTTAGCTTTCTTCTTGTCATAGTACCATCTGATTTGTTTCCAATGATTTGATCCGGTGTATGATGTCTTCTGACATATTTGGCTAGTATAGGTTCCTTGCTTTTTGAATGATTCCTGTTGTTGTCTTCTAGGATCTCTTCTTCAGGTTGCTCAGGCTCGGTAGATATTTGCTCGGTAACTTCAGGCTGAGACTCGGTCTGAATTTCTTCCTGTGACTCGATTTGAACTTCTTCCTGTGACTCGGTTTGAACTTCTTCCTATGACTCGGTTTGAACTTCTTCCTGTGACTTGGTAACTGTGCTCGGCTCGGTAGATATAGTTTCCTTATTGATAGTTGTGTCTGCCAATGTTTCAGGTTCAATGTAAATGAATCTTCTGTAGTTCTCAGGTTCCCTTTTGCTTTCTTCCTCAGTCTTTTCTGCAAACTCATCAAATTTTACATGTATGCTTTCTATGACTTTGTGAGTAGATAAGTTCAGACATTTGTATGCCTTGCTTTTGCTAGAATATCCTAGGAATATTCCTTCATCACTTTTCACATCGAATTTATTTCTTCTAGATTCTTTTAAGATATAACACTTGCTACCAAATATTTTCATGTAACTTACATTGGGTTTATAGCCATACCATAATTCATAAGGAGTTTTGAATGTGTCTTTCTTCAATTGTACTCGGTTCAAGGTATGAACTGCAGTGCTGATAGCTTCCTTCCAGTACTTTATAGCGATGTTCTTTTCTATCATTAGAGTCCTTGCACAATCCATAATAGATCTGTTTCTTCTTTCTGCTATTCTATTCTGCTTAGGAGTTCTAGGAGCTGATACCTGTCTTTTGATTCCTCTTTCAATGCAGAAGTTGTTAAAATCATGGGAGATGAATTCACCACCTCTGTCTGATCTTAAGCATTTCAATATTTTCCCCGTTTCCTTTTCCACTCTTGCTAAGTACCATTTGAACTTTTCAAATGCTTCTGATTTTTCTCTTAAATACATAACAGTCATCATTCTAGAATAATCATCAACGAAAAGAATAAAGAATTTATCTCCAGTATAGCTTTGTATTCCAATAGGTCCACATAAATCAGTATGCACAATTTCCAAAATTTCTTTAGACTGATAGTTCTTACTCTTGAAACTAGTTTTACTCATTTTGCCAATCTGACAATTCTTACATAGACTAGTGTCAGGTTTCTTCAAAGTAGGAATGCCTCTAACCTTCTTGAATTTGCTTATTTTTATCATGTTATCAAAATTCACATGACATAACCTTTTGTGCCATAGCCAACTTTCTTCTATTTGAGCAATAAAGCATGAGTATTCATCGAGATCAAGATAAAATAAGTTACCTTTTGTTTGTTTGCCTGATCCAATGAGTTTTCCTTTTCCATCCAACAGTCTTGCTTGACCATTCATGAATTCAACCTTGAAACCAGTGTTGATTAGCTGTGCAACACTTAGAAGATTATGTTTTAGTCCTTCAACCCAATAAGCATTATCACATATGAGTTCTTTGGTTAATGAGATTCTTCCTTTTCCTTTTATACAACAAGGTTCATTGTTTCCAAATCTTACATTACCACTATCACAGTCTTCTAGATATTCAAATTTTGTCTTGTCACCAGTCATGTGGTGTGAACATCCACTGTCTATTATCCATATATCATCTTTGCTTAAATGAGAAATAAGTGCCATCTTATCTTCATCATCATCAGATTCATCCTTTATAGCAATAAAGACAATTTCTTCTTCACTATCATTAGAATCTTTAGCCATAAAACATGATTTCTTACCTTTATCCTTGTATGATTTGAAATTCTTTTTGCCATAGTACTTGTGACTTCTCTTCTCTTCCTTGACTTGCTTGTTTGGGCACCTAGCTGCAATATGTCCAATTTCTTCACATGAAAAATAGATTAAAGGAGTTTTACCTTTATATTTACCTTTCCCTCTAGAGTACTTCTTTGCAAGTAATGCTTCTACAATTTCAAGATCACTATCAGAACTTTCTTCTGATACTTCTTCACTTTCTAACTGAACTTCTTTAATTTTCTTGTTTTTCTTTAGTGAAACCTTGGCCTCAAATGCTGATTCAATATTTTTGGAATTTGGAACATAGTTATCATAGTTGTCTAATTCAAAAGCTATCAATCTTTCAACTAAAGCATCCAAAGTTATATTGTGGTTTGTTTCACATCTTCTTTCTTGAATAGCTGATACTCTTATTGCATAGATAGGGAGTAATGTTCTGAGTACCTTACTTATAATAGTTTCATCTGAGATTGTTCCTCCAGAAGCTCTAATTGCACTTACACTTGCTTTGATTCTTTCAACATATTTTGCAATGTTTTCATCTTCCTTCATATTCATCTTGTCAAACTGTCCTCTTAGGCTTTCTGCTTTGGCTCTTTTCACATTTGCATCACCACCATATATTTTCTTCAGTGCCATCCACATTTCATATGCAGTAGTGCAGTCTTTAATATCATCAAATTCTTCATAGCTGAGAGCAGATGCAATGTCTATCATCATGGTGTTGTGAGTCTTTTTATCTGCAATGTCTTCAACAGTTAATGCGCCATTAGGAATTGTGTATTCTTCATCAATGTATTTGCATCCTAAATCACCAATGGAAGCCAGATGAAGTCGCATGAGACCTTGCCATGCAGAAAATTTATCTCTATTGAGCTTTGGAATTTCCCTCTTGTAAGACATCCTGATCTTTAGCTTAGGTCCTTGAAACTCTTCCTGCAAGCACCAAAAACTCTGATACCAATTGATGGAATATGGATGAAGTGACTGAGAGGGGGGGGGTGAATCAGTCAACCATAAAAACACTTCCCAATTAATTCTTTCCAGATCCCTTAGGATATCTTAACAATGTTATCTATTTTAGCACTCGGTAAATAGATTGCAGTAACTTTGAAGATGCAGAAAGTAATAGCAAAATTATCTTTAGATATTCATCGGCACATGTATATGATTGAGATAGCAATTAAGAACACAAGAGACACAAGATTTAACATGGAAACCCAATATGGGAAAAACCACCAATGTATCTAGATACTAATTTTCACTTTTCTGAAGTGATGCCCGGTTAGAAGCCAACCCGGTAAAAGGTTACAAAACACACTGTTAGGTGTGACCTTGTTAGAGGATTTAAAACACCCTGCTAGGAGTGGCCTGGTAAGAGGTCTTGAAAACAATTCAATGGAATTGTCACCTTATTAGAGGATTTACAATATGGTTGTTAAACCAACTCGGTTAAGAGATTTAGAATTCACTGTTACAATGATAAGAAGGTAACAATGAAAAATGACCTGTATAATAATGCAACTATCTTGCTGATTACAGATCTCTATTCTGCATAAGTCTAATCCTTTCTGATCGAATAAATCTCTGCTGCACCTCATGGATATCTGAACATCCTTCACAAATTCGCACACACCTTTCCTGTCTTTCTTCTGTAAATCTTCTACTTTTTTTTTTTGTTTCTTCTTTTATATATTTTTTTACTTTTCACATTTGACCTTTTATTTATATGATTTTAGATTTGTCAAATTGACATTATTTAGTATAACAGTCGGCTGAATTAAGCAAACTCTATTTGCAAAAATCCTTCAAGGGCTGACAGTGCTTGGTGACCATAACTTTCTATAATCTTTCGGAGACCGAGGGAAGTCGGTAAACACCGATAATCTTTTACCTTCGATAACCGACTGAACTCGGTAAACACTAACTTTTCTTCGATGACGGACTGAACTCGGTAAACACTAACTTTTCTTCGACAACCGACTAAACTTGGTAAACACTAACTTTTCTTCGACAACTGACTGAACTCGATAAACACTAACTTTTCTTCGACAACCGACTGAACTCGGTAAATGCTAAATTTCCTTTGGTAACCAAGTGAACTCGGTAAGCACTAACTTTTCTTTGATAACTAAGTGGACTCGGTAAGTACTAATCTTCCTGTCTGGCAGACCGACTGAGCTCGGTAGTAACTAATTGCTGCGGACTATGACATTGTGTGACATCAAGGACAATACATAATTTGAGTAGCAATTTCCTTCAGACAATTATTTCCAATAGTTTAGCCCTCTGAGTAAGTGTTATGGGGTCATGTCAAGTGCCTCAAATGGGTCTTTGACTAGAATTTGGTTTTTTCCCCCTATTCTGCTTCTCTTTCCACCTATTTCTAGCCTTTTTTTGGCACCTTTTCCTAAGGATCTGAGATTCTTGACCTTAGGGTCAAGGTCGACCTTCTGGGTCAAGATCAACCTTGACCCCAACCTAGGTCATAGTTGACCTCGACCTGACCCTAGGTCCAAATTTCAAATCCTGGAGGTTTCCAAATGTCGGGCTTCAGAAAGTTTTATTTCCCACTTTCGGCTCAGCTGTTTTGGATTTTGAAATAATAAACTCTTAAATTATATTTAATCTAGGTCTATTTCTATGGGTTAAGGTTTAAATACAAATTTAATTCTCCTATGTCAGCTTTTCTAGAAGTTTGTGCCCTAGACTTGTATAAAAGGAAGCCTTTCTCTCTCATTTTCATATACACCATCCATAGAATTCAAGCAAGTGAAATCAAGTGATCAAGAAATCATCAAGAAAGAAATAAGGAGAAGGAAAGAATTCAAGAATTCATTCATCCTCAAGCATTTAAGCATTCAAGCATTCAAGATCCAATTCATCAAGGAGATCCATTGCTAGCCATTGAATGATTCAATCTCTATGGAGCCCCTTTTTTTAAGATTTCTCCATCCACATTCATTCAAGCCTCTTCCTATTCTAAGATCCATTCAAGATTGGTGTTGAAGATCTAATGTAATTGATTTGAGATATCCTACATATAATTCTACATTCATTTGGAGAATCCATACTTCTAGATTCAAGGATTCGAATCCTCCACAAGATTTTCAATATAAGCGAGGTGAATTATTCCATTTGCTTTGTTTATTGCTGCAATTTCAATGACATTTCAATGTTAATTCCAAAATTGGGGTTTGACCAAGGCAAACCCCTCATCTAAAAAATAAAACCATTTTTCTTGGAGGTACAGGTGTGGGATAGTGAATCGTAGTTCATATCTGAATACCCTTTTCAGTGAACTTTCAGGATCTGCCAACAAAATTTTCATCGGAGCAATGCAGGACAAGGTCAACTTTTAGGGGTAAGATTGTGCCCCAGGGTAAGATCTTACCCCTATGTTTGGTCAAGGTTGACCTTGCTAAAAAAATAAAAGATTTCTCATTTTTCTCTATTTCTATGTTTCCAGGTCAAATCTAGTTATAGAATTTCTTGAAACTGAGTACAGACATTAGAAACCACATTTTCTAGATCTGTCATATTTTGAGGTTAGTATTATCTTCAATTCAATCAAGATTTCACTACATACTTTCTATAATAGAATGTAAGGTTTTCTCCTTTCTTCATATTCTCCATCGATTGATTCATTTGTGCATTAATCACTTCCTTGTGGTTAATCAATTTGGATCTTTCCTTTGGGAATTTAGATTGAGAAGTAGATCTTACATTCACCCTTTTCAAAACACACATACATCCAATACATTTCAATGCTTCCAAATCCTAATCTTACATTTTGGTGAGCCCGACAAGCTTACCCCCTATCATTTGTGGAATTAGATGCCCTATTGTGTTTGCGGTTCACTATTACATTTTGGTGAACCTGTGATAGACAACTCTTTCTTTTATGGTGTTAGATCTTGCATGTATTAGATTTCCTTTATGTGTTTACATTTCATATAAACCAAAAATAAAAAAATATTTATTTATTTATGCTTTGTGTTTTCCTATTTTAGTTCACTTGCATTGCATTGGTATATGAGCTTTACTACCTCTAGTCCTACTTATAATATTTCGGTTAGAAGAAGTTGTAGAATTATGGGTGCCTTTGATTCCAAATCTTCCTCTCCTTTCCTTAGGATCCTAGATGACAATTTGATTATTCATTATTCCAATCCTACGATGGAGTAAAACTCTTCTCACTCATCTCATGATGAGGATGATAGTTTAAGAGTTCCTCCCGAACAAGTCCAAAAACTTTCAACTAAACTTGATAAAATGGGTAATTGGCTTATTCCAGAAAACCATAATCAAGATTTTATTCAAGCTATAGAGGCTCTTAAGAAATTCCTTCATGATAGTGATCAAGGTGTTAATCTCTTTCATGGTATTACTCATCTTATGCATTCAAATGTTAAACCTTTAACTCAAGAAGCTCAAGATTTAGGATTCACTCCTCTTGTAACTAGTGTGGAACCCTTTTCCATTCCTTTACCTAGTATTCCTACTTATAGTCCTCCTTTGGTGAATATGGTGGTTCCCTTTCTTCCTATGAGTGTTCATCCTACATCCCTTCCTACTTCACAACCTTCTTATCATAATGTTCCTTTTACTTATTCTAATTCTCTTCCAAATATGGTTCCAAGTGTTCCTCCAGTTGTGTCTTCCATTCCTGCCCTTTCATACACTTTACCTAGTGTTTCTAATGTTTCTATGCCTCCTATTTCTTCTAATGATTCCACAATCATTAGTCTAGCTCAAACTATGTCATCTTTACAACAACTTGCATCTTTAACTCAATCCAAGTTTAGCATTCCTATATGTGATATGGGAAGTCCTTTATCCCTAGACATTATTCATGCTCCTATTCCTCAGCAAGCTGAAATGCCTCATCTTAAGAATTACAATGGTAAGGGAGACCCTAATACTCATGTTAAAACATTTCAAATCCTTTGTAGTGATTATGCTCATGACCATAGGATTTCAGCCAATTTGTTTGCTAAAACTTTTCATGACAAGTCCTTACAATGGTATTGCTCCTTGCCTCCTTATTATATTGATTCCTTTCCAAAACTTTCCAATTCCTTTATTCAACAATTTCAAAATAATATTGGTCTACAAGTGTCCTTAACCAATTTGATGCATTGTAAACAAAATACTAAAGAAAAATTGACTGAATTCCACTAATACATTTTGGGCCATTTTGCGACGGCTATGTGTCACAATTGCGACAGCTATGTGTCGCAATAGCAACACCCATAGACGTCGCTATTTTTTAGTCGCAAATTGCGACGTCTATGGGTATCCGTCGCAATTGCGACACCTATCCGTCGCAATGTGGCTAAGATTTAAGAAGCGGCATGGCCGTCGCCCCCCCGTCGCAATGTGGCTAAGATTTAAGAAGCGGCATGGCCGTCGCCCCCCCGTCGCATGGCTTCAGAGGGCCGTCGCAATCCCGACGGACCTCCCAAGCAATTGCGACGGGCGCCTGCATCGCCTTGCGACGGGTTTCCGTCGCAATTGCGACGCCCGTGGGTGGATTAAAAAAAAAAAATTAATTTAATACATTGCTTATGAACCACATTAATGCTTTTTTCTTTCAACAAATGAGGACAGCCACTGTAAAGACAACATGATAATGTACACTCACTGTAAGGACAGTCACAAATGAGGACATCTCACAGTGACTGTCCCTAGTGTAATTGCCACTATTCAGCCACATTAATGCTTTTCTTCTTCAACAAATGAGGATAGTCACTGTAAAGACAACATGATAATGTACACTCACTGTGAGTGTACATTATCATGTTGTCTTTACAGTGACTATCCTCATTTTTTGAAGAAGAAAAGCATTAATGTGGCTGAATAGCGATACATTCAAGTGGCAATTACACTAGGGACAGTCACTGTGAGATGTCCTCATTTGTGACTGTCCTTACAGTGAGTGTACATTATCATGTTGTCTTTACAGTGAGTGTACATTATCATGTTGTCTTTACAGTATCAATATATGCATTATTACTTAAACTGAAGAGTACTCTAAATAATATGTCATTGTGGAGTTCTGATTGCTTCCAATTTGATATACGCTTGTTCTACTTATGTATCCAGCATCATGTAAGAAAAGTTGATGCTTTTAAATAGATTCATTTAGCCATGAAATGCCTGTGCATGTTACATACAAGATTCCAAGGCCCAAAACTGATTACTCATTATAATTCATGTACAGAATGATAATCAACCACAACGAGGCATGCGTAGGCGCTGCTTAGATTTTGAGGCATCAGAAGCTCGTAGAAGAAACTTGACCAATGGCTCATGGAATGCAACAAACTTATTGCCTAAAACAGGAGCATTGGTAACCACAGATGATGGTTTTGAAAAGAACACTTCACCATCAATGTCACGTGAGGGAACTGCAATTTTTGATGGCAAGTAACTTGTAGTATATAAGAGAGATGCAGGTACAGATGCTGGGAATACATTGCTAATGAACCACATTAATGCTTTTTTCCTTCAACAAATGAGGACAGTCACTTTAAAGACAACATGATAATGTACACTCACTGAAAGGATAGTCACAAATGACGACATCTCACAGTGACTGTCCCTTGTGTAATTGCCACTTGAATGTATTGCTATTCAGCCACATTAATGCTTTTCTTCTTCAACAAATGAGGATAGTCACTCTAAAGACAACATGATAATGTACACGGGCTGTAAGTGTACATTATCATGTTGTCTTTACAGTGACTGTCCTCCTTCAAGTGGCAATTACACAAGGGACAGTCACTGTAAAGGCAACATGATAATGTAGAGAAATGTTGTCATTTGTATTTTCAACAGTGCCGAGAGAGATTCCCTCCGCGAAATCACAGCTACAATTTCTGAGTACGTTGGGTTTATTTTTCTTTTGCCATTATTATGTAATCTGGTATTCAGCTGTTACAGAGCTAAAATACCCAGAAATGAGGACATATCTGTGTTGAATTTATTGTTAGCGGCTCGGTTATTTAGAAGTTTAATTTTATTTGTTCATCTTTCAAGCACAAACGTTTTCTGGACCGTAACATCTTCATTGTTTCGGGTATGCAATGAAACAGCCGTAACTTACAACTACCTTCACGGTACTTGTGTACATTATCATGTTGTCTTTACAGTGACTGTCCTCATTCAAGTGGCAATTACACAAGGGACAGTCACTGTGAGATGTCCTCATTTGTGACAAGGACAGTCACACGAGGACATCTCACAGTGACTATCCCTTGTGTAATTGCCACTTGAATGTATTGCTATTCAACCACATTTATGGGCCCGTTTGGACCCCAGCACACAGTAGCATCTACAGAGAAGAATATCCCAGGTGTAACAAGTTGTAAGAATATACCAACAGTTCTAAGAAGTTCCCTAGCACATAGTAGCATCTACAGAGAAGAATATACAACATGAGGGCAGCCACTGTAAAGACAACATGATAATGTACACTCATTGTATGTGTACATTATCATGTTGTCTTTACAGTGACTGTCCTCATTCAAGTGGCAATTACAGAAGGGACAGTCATTGTGAGATGTCCTCATTTGTGACAAGGATAGTCACACATGAGGACATCTCACAGTGATCGATTGTCCCTTGTGTAATTGCCACTTGAATGTATTGCTATTGAACCACATTAATGCTTTTCTTCTTCAACAAATGAGGACAGTCACTCTAAAGACAACATGATAATGTACACTCACTGTAAGGACAGTCACAAATGAGGACATCTCACAGTGACTGTCCCTTGTGTAATTGCCACTTGAATTACACAAGGGACAGTCATTGTGAGATGTCCTCATTTGTGACAAGGACAGTCACACATGAGGACATCTCACAGTGATTGTCCCTTGTGTAATTGCCACTTGAATGTATTGCTATTCAACCACATTAATGCTTTTCTTCTTCAACAAATGAGGACAGTCACTCTAAAGACACCATGATAATGTACACTCACTGTAAGGACAGTCACAAATGAGGACATCTCATAGTGACTGTCCCTTGTGTAATTGCCACTTGAATGTATTGCTATTCAGCCACATTAATGCTTTTCTTCTTCAACAAATGAGGATAGTCACTCTAAGGACAACATGATAATGTACACTCACTGTAAGTGTACATTATCATGTTGTATTACAAATGGACCTTATGTTGGTCGGGATATAAGTGCAAAAAAAAAAATGACAACCCGCTTGATTTCGCGGAGGGAATCTCTCTCGGTGCTGTTCAAAACACAAATGACAACCCGCTTTGTTCAAAACACAAATGATAACCCGCTTCATTTCGCGGAGGGAATCTCTCTCGGCGCTGTTGAAAACACAAATGACAACGTTCCTTTTTTTTTTTGCACTTATATCCCAACCAACATAAGGTCCATTTGTAATACAACATGATAATGTACACTTACAGTGAGTGTACATTATCATGTTGTCCTTAGAGTGACTATCCTCATTTGTTGAAGAAGAAAAGCATTAATGTGGCTGAATAGCAATACATTCAAGTGGCAATTACACAAGGGACAGTCACTATGAGATGTCCTCATTTGTGACTGTCCTTACAGTGAGTGTACATTATCATGGTGTCTTTAGAGTGACTGTCCTCATTTGTTGAAGAAGAAAAGCATTAATGTGGTTGAATAGCAATACATTCAAGTGGCAATTACACAAGGGACAATCACTGTGAGATGTCCTCATGTGTGACTGTCCTTGTCACAAATGAGGACATCTCACAATGACTATCCCTTGTGTAATTCAAGTGGCAATTACACAAGGGACAGTCACTGTGAGATGTCCTCATTTGTGACTGTCCTTACAATGAGTGTACATTATCATGTTGTCTTTAGAGTGACTGTCCTCATTTGTTGAAGAAGAAAAGCATTAATGTGGTTCAATAGCAATACATTCAAGTGGCAATTACACAAGGGACAATGTCATGAGCCGTGACATATTGAACTTAGTATAATAATAAAATGATTAGATGATATATAATAATCTATTATTAACGGTATATAACAATAATATATAATTATTATCAAAAGATAATAATAATATATAGTTAGCATAATAAGTAATATGTTAATTAAATAATATTAAAATATTAATAAATAATATAATTATGATTATAATTATAATATAAATTAATAATAAATAATTATTAATAAATTATATATATTATATTATAATAATATATTAAGTAATAATATTAAATCAATTATTGATATAATAATTTTAATATATAAATAACATTAATAAACCTCTCAATATAAAACAATATGTTATCACTATAATAATATTTATTATAATATTATTAATATTACTAACATCATTAATTATAATATTTAATAATAACAATAACATTAATAAATATAATAATAATAATAATAACGTTTAAAGCAATATCGAATATCTGTAATCGATATACATCTACATTAAACATCTGCATTATCTATCACGATGAGGAACGAAGAAGTGATACAACAATCACTAGTCATTACACATCGATACCATGAGAGGATGATTAATGAACCAAATACTATGAAGTCAAGATCAACATGATATGAATAAGGGATAGGTCGCTATGGGTTTCAGAAGATGTATTGATAAGCAAGAAGGATAACCATTCATATATTATAAATAATCATTAATTGCACAAGTTTAGACAATGACATATCCGATAAAGCAATATCAAACATGAAGACCCGCTAGCAAATATGCACCATCACTTCCTATGTTATCATGACAATAACATAAACTAGATTGAATTCTACTATCTATATCAATAGACACCACATAGGAGGATATCGACTAAAGGATTGAAAGATTATCGATTGTCTGAGATAAACCACATCTTGTAGAAACACAAAAGCATCAGTGATTATATCACAAGCTATTGATGAATGAGGCATCAGTCATGGATAATAAGTACAATGTATCCTTAAGTATTAACAGGAATGGAAGTCAATTTGAAGATCAAACTCCATTACCAGCAATCAACCAATAAATGGACAATTATCAGAAAATGATATCGACTTATATTAGAGTAGAAAGATTGGATATCATCATAACAATATGGGATAAGGCAAGAGTTAATATCGATTGACTAAATACTAATGATAGTTAGACCAAACTAATACAAACACAATGGATGTTAACTACTGGTTGCACTACCAATTAGGGAAGATTACCTTCATAAAAAGATTTGATATTGAGTCAATCTGGGAGTTATCTATGATCAGAAAATAATGAAATAATATTATGTGAACTGTCGGATTATGGAAAGGTGTGCTTAACAAAGGGACATGGAGGAAGAAACAAGACACGTCTCATTCATAGCATCTCTTCATTTGTTAAAGACAATATAAGAATGCATTCTCGTCAGTCACTCAAGGCATCATTAGAACTTTATTTACTTATCCATATTTGGATATACTCAATAGAGCATCTGCCTTTGGCAGTTTGGTTTCAAGTTTATCATTGCAGATCAGAGACAACACCATGATTGCACAGATAGAAAGGATAGTCAGAAACAGCATCAATATTTGAAGTTGCAAGCATATAATTCAGAATCTGAAATAGCAACATATCACTCATAGCGATATTACACATTTGCATAATTACATCATCATATCAGACACAGCAAATACATTGCTGTAAGCAATACTTATTGATTGTATATCGATATTGTTTATATCAGACATACCATCATTATACTATCACTATAAGTGATAGGAAACATCATATTCATAGCATATTTCATATCATTATATCCGACAGTGCTATTAAACATATTGGTATCAATATCATCTTGCACACATATTGTGATTGAATCTGAAATAGCGGTTGATATCTTAAGTAACCTCCATTACTTAGTTTAATTGTAAGTATCTGATAAGGTAAGTCTGAGAAGTGGAGTAATTGTTCCTGTTTTCCAAGTTAGCCAAAAAGGGGACATTACAGACAATCACGGTGAGATGTCCTCATGTGTGACTGTCCTTGTCACAAATGAGGACATCTCACAATGACTGTCCCTTGTGTAATTCAAGCGGCAATTACACAAGGGACAGTCACTGTGACATGTCCTCATTTGTGACTGTCCTTACAGTGAGTGTACATTATCATGTTGTCTTTAGAGTGACTGTCCTCATTTGTTGAAGAAGAAAAGCATTAATGTGGTTCAATAGCAATACATTCAAGTGACAATTACACAAGGGACAATCACTGTGAGATGTCCTCATGTGTGACTATCCTTGTCACAAATGAGGACATCTCACAATGACTGTCCCTTATGTAATTCAAGTGGAAATTACACAAGGGACAGTCACTGTGAGATGTCCTCATTTGTGACTGTCCTTACAGTGAGTGTACATTATCATGTTGTCTTTAGAGTGACTGTCCTCATTTGTTGAAGAAGAAAAGCATTAATGTGGTTCAATAGCAATACATTCAAGTGGCAATTACACAAGGGACAATCACTGTGAGATGTCCTCATGTGTGACTGTCCTTGTCACAAATGAGGACATCTCACAATGACTGTCCCTTGTGTAATTCAAGCAGCAATTACACAAGGGACAATCACTGTGAGATGTCCTCATTTGTGACTATCCTTACAGTGAGTGTACATTATCATGTTGTCTTTAGAGTGACTGTCCTCATTTGTTGAAGAAGAAAAGCATTAATGTGGTTCAATAGAAATACATTCAAGCGGCAATTACACAAGGGACAGTCACTGTGAGATGTCCTCATTTGTGACTGTCCTTATAGTGAGTGTACATTATCATGTTGTCTTTAGAGTGACTGTCCTCATTTGTTGAAGAAGAAAAGCATTAATGTGGTTCAATAGCAATACATTCAAGTGGAAATTACACAAGGGACAATCGATCACTGTGAGATGTCCTCATGTGTGACCTTTGTGAAGGCAAGTGCCAATTTGTACCCAAGTTACCAATATTGTGGCAAAAGTGGGAATGAAGCATTTAGGGGTCAAATTGGGCAAAGAAGTGTAGAAGTGGCCTATGTGAGGTCTAAATAGCCTAACTAAGTCATGGTTAGGGTCTTATGGTGTTTGAACAATAAGTTTTGAACCAAAATCCCAAAGGTTGTAACAAGTTGTCAATGTTGTCATTCACAACATTGACAACATTTGTGCAAGGGAGCATTTTCGAGTAAGATGGTTATGTAACTATATGAAACCATTGAATTAGGCATCAGATCAACTATAAGAGGCCTCCATCGATCTGTGCAAAAGGTTGGGGGGAAAAACATTTGGAATTAAGGAGATTTGTAGAGTAACACGGTTTTAGTGAATTCTTGAGTTTTTTTGTTTCTTTGTTTTCAGTTGATTAATGGATTAGATAGCTCGCAGTGTCTATTGGAAAAGTTAGTACAAGTTGTTTTTTTATTCTGTGTTGTGTTTTTTTTGAGTTTTGAAGCATTCCAACTAGTTTGTTAATTCTTTTGTTAAGTACCCTATCATTGGTTTGAACCAGGCAGGTTGAACAAATGGAGTCTTAGCTCATCATTCCATTGTCAATTTTGTACGGGCTCTTGGAATGGGTGAGGAGACTCCATGTACTATATGTTTGGAAGGAGGGGCCCTGGGAAGCTCATTTTCTATGTTTGCAATGATGTCCTAGGTGAGTCAGTTGAGCACAGTTAGGGATGACAAATCATTACAAGAAGATTACAACAAGTTGAATGCATTGGTTGCTTCAACTAAAATCTCATGGAGAGGTAGACACACATCTAAAGAAGCCCCAAGTCAAATTAGAAGATTGGGTGAGTTTCTTTGGCTGCTAAGAAAACAAACTCTTAGTCAGACTGTCCAAGTTGTGTCAAAATACTTGTTTTCAGGCATGGCTGTAGCAGTTGGTGTACAAAAAATCTAGGAGGAGAAGACCTTAGATATCTTGGAGTTCTCAATAAAGGGCATCTGAATCCTAAGCCCTTTAGGTGGCTTAATATAAACAAAAAGGCTTGACAAAGGCCTAATTGCTAGCAGCCTATTTTTGGGTGCAATTGGCATGCATGGTTTGATGAACCGGATTGAAGTACTGATGAAAAGTATAGGTGAAGGAGTAATATTGAAACCAATAGAGGTCCTAGTGGCCAGCCTCTCCATGGAGTAAAGTTCTAGTTGAATGTGTTTCAATTTGTGAAGACAAGACTAGGAGTGTCCTAGTAGCTAGATTGGTATTGAGCAGAGTTCGTTGTATTTCTTGTTGGTGTGCACTAGTTGAAGGAGTGGGATCTTGGGTAGAGATACCTAAAGAGTGTAGGGATAGTTAAGTACCCTATCAAGTCAAAACATTGGCCTAAAGAGACCCTAGTGAAGGATAGGGAGTGAGCAAGACAAAGTGTTACATCAATTAACAAGATCATTTTTTGGTAATTCTGTACATTATCATGTTGTCTTTACAGTGACTGTCCTCATTTGTTGAAGAAGAAAAGCATTAATGTGGTTCAATAGCAATACATTCAAGTGGAAATTACACAAGGGAATATCACTATGAGATGTCCTAAGTGTGACTGTCCTTGTCACAAATGAGGACATCTCACAGTGACTGTCCCTTGTGTAATTCCCACTTGAATGAGGACAGTCACTGTAAAGACAACATGATAATGTACACAAGTACCGTGAAGGTAGTCGCAAGTTAGGGCTGTTTCATTGCATACCCGAAACAATGAAGACATTACAGTCCACAAAACGTTTGTGCTTGAAAGATGAACAAATAAAATTAAACTTCTAAATAACCAAAGCCGCTAACAATAAATTCAACACAGATATGTCCTCATTTCTGGGTATTTTAGCTCTCTAACAGCTGAATACCAGATTACATAATAATGACAAAAGAAAAATAAACCCAACGTACTCAGAAATTGTAGCTGTGATTTCGCGGAGGGAATCTCTCTCGGCGCTGTTGAAAACACAAATGACAACGTTCTTGTTTTTTTTGCCCTTATATCCCGATGTGATTTCGCGGAGGGTTACGGTGCTGTTGAAAACACAAATGACAACGTTCCTTTTTTTTTTGCCCTTATATCCCAACAACATCGCAATTGCAAGTTAGGGCTGTTTCACTGCATACCCAAAACAATGAAGACGTTACAGTCCACAAAACGTTTGTGCTTGAAAGATGAACAAATAAAATTAAACTTCTAAATAACCAAAGCCGCTAACAATAAATTCAACATAGATATGTCCTCATTTCTGGGTATTTTAGCTCTCTAACAGCTGAATACCAGATTACATAATAATGACAAAAGAAAAATAAACCCAACGTACTCAGAAATTGTAGCTGTGATTTCGCGGAGGGAATCTCTCTCGGCGCTGTTGAAAACACAAATGACAACGTTCTTGTTTTTTTTGCCCTTATATCCCGATGTGATTTCGCGGAGGGTTATGGCGCTGTTGAAAACACAAATGACAACGTTCTTATTTTGTTTGCCGTTATATCGTGATGTGATTTCGCGGAGGGTTACGGCGCTGTTCAAAACACACATGACAACGTTCCTTTTAAATTTTAAGCTTATATCCCGACAACGTCGCAATTGCGACAGTTACAAATGTATTGTCGTCGCAAATTGCGACGGTGTCGGGCTATATTTGAAAAAAAAAGAGCAAAACCACATGACATTTGCCTGCCGTCGCAAATGGCCGTCGCAATGTCACCCCAAATGTATTAGTGTTCATTGGTAGATTTAAGCATTTGCATGCTCAGATTTCCTATCCTATTCCTGATATGGATATTCAACATATGTTTATTTCAAACTTACAAAAGCATATTAGAGATAAGATTCTTCTTATCGAATTTACCTTTTTTCAACAACTTTTTGCAATGCTTAATCATTATCAATTACAAGTAAGTCAATTTGAGAAAACCACTCCAATGGCTCATGTTCAAGTTGATAAGAATGATTCTACTCCTAATCCAAACAAATTTAAAAAACTCAACAACGATGTCAAGATAAATAAACAAGTGACTACAATTTTTGATCAAGTTGTTGTTGCTTCCCATAATGCCACTTCTGCATCCACTTCTTTTCATCTGAATTGTACATTCACTCCTCTCTCTAAATCTTTCAATTTTATTATGAATAGGTTGTTAACTGCTAATATGGTCACTTTACCTCCTATTCGACCTCTTTTACCTACTATGGTGGCATCCAAATCCTTTGATTCCAAAGCCTTTTGTCAATACCATCGTTAGAATGGCCATGATACTTAGAAGTGTTATTCTTTAAAACATAAGGTTTAAGACTTAATCTATTCTAATGCTTTATATGTTGATAATTTTGATGGTTGTGGGAACAAATTTGTCTCTCCTCCTAATCGAAATCTCCAAATCTATATGAATCCTTTTCCTACACATGATACTAATACCATTGCACATTCATCTTCTATGGATATTGTGTATGATTCAAAGATGGATGATCTTAATTACATTATTAACCATGTGGAGCATGTTGTTTTTTCTCAATAATTATCTCCACCTCAAACTCAACCTCAAGTTCCACCTCAACCTAAACCTCAAAAATAATCTAAGAATAAAAGACCTAGGGAACTCTTGATTACCTTTTATGACTCTGAGACTATTAAAGCTCGTGATGGTCCTTTTCACATTTATGCTAGGATTTCTAAGATACCTACGTGGGGTTATCTCATTGATCTTACATCCTTAGTCAATTTTATTACTAAAGAAAATCTTTTTATGAAGAAATTTCAACGTGATTCTTATGATACATCTATTGTATGGATTTAAAATTGTAATGGTTTTCTTTATCCATTATTTGGTTCTATTAACTTGCCTATTGAACTTTGTGGTAAAATTGTGAGCACTACCTTCATTTTTGTTCCTACTTCTGATCAATTTCAAGTTAAGCTTGGTTTGCCTTAGTTGAATGTCATGCATGTTGTTGCTTCTCCTATCCATAAGTGTCTTAAATTCATTCATGATGAAGAAGTGAAGATGATCAATCATAGTTTGTATCAACCTTTTAGGCCTAGGGATTGTTCTACACTTGACTTCTTTCAGCCTTCATTACCTTATTCATGTCCTTCTCGACCAGATAATCTTTTCCGCTCATATCAAGCCTATAAGCATCGCAAGATTCTTGAGTTAAGCATTCCTCAGATGGATCTTAATCATGGTCTTTTACCTACACCTTCCATACCTCCTTTATCCATGGCTTCCAATTCTTTTAATAAAGCTCCTAGTGTTTCTTTTTAGTCTACTTAGAATCCTCCTATAGAACTTGTGAAGGAACCAACAGTTGTCCCTCCTAGTTCTCAACATATTTCAAATAAGAAAAAATGTAACCGATCTGCTAAAGCTCGTGCCTCTAATATTCAAAGCTCTTTACCTTCATTCGGTCAACCTATGCATGATGTGTTAGAATAATTTCATACTGATAATGATGTTAAGATAAATGATTATGATGATTCTATTCCTATCTTAGATTCTATTTCAATTAATCTAGATGAAGAAGATACTCTTGATGATGCTAATGATGTTAGTGATGAATATGAATATGAATATAAATATAACTATGATTTTAATTGGTGAAAGACCTATAAGGTCAATAATATTTGTATTAAGGTCAATAATATTTGTATTATGGCCAATAGAACCTTAAAAGTGATGTCAAAGAACTCAAGGTGCAAAAATATGTAATTTCCTCTTATTGGCAAAATATGGCATATAAGGATCATATGGGGGTTATAGGTTAGATTGGATTAAAAATTTTGTCTTTACACCTTTTATAAGTCTTTAAGTATGGGCATTATATGTTATGTTGTCGATTTGACAACTTTTATTGTCAACTTGACAACAATCTTTGGTTTATTTTGTTGACAGTCAGTTTAGACTGTTTAGGAATAGTTAAAAAAATAGTTAGTTGATGGTTGTCAGGTTGTTTTGGGAGAATGGAGTCTATTTTGAGGGGGGATAAATGTGAGGAAGGGTGTGAAGAAAGGTGGTGTGAAAGACCATGAAGATGTAATAGGGCTCTCATTAATAAAATCTATTTCTCTGCATTTTTGTATCTCGTTGTCCTGAAGGAACAGTTAGCGAATCCATAAATCCAATGGTTGATGAAACATGATTAATAATTTGTTAAGTAATATAAAAAACTCCTCCATATCATATTTTCATGTTTATGTATTTACTTTAGCATTTGGTTTGATCTCAAGGAATAATAATTGACTAGCGTGACTATGACTGGCTTTTAGAGAGTACAGTTAGTAGTTTAAGGTTGTATTCCTTAATCATGTAAGGGAACTCCCACCCCTGTGATCACTTTCATTTAGTGGGAGATGTCCTAGTTGTATCCTATGTATTCTATGTTATTTTGAATGTAGGGAGAGTGCAAGGTGGTAAGGGAGCAATGACAATTCTGGTGGAGAACTTAGTGAAGGGTGCACTTAACAAGAACCAGTTGTTGGTTGGAGATTCCCAATGAAGGTAGGGGATGTTTTATGATTGGATATATCCATATGAATGTAGGGGAAGGTTTTGGAACAAGTATTGGGTTGAGAGTTGCAAGGAAGGATGTTTCCCACAAAGCCCTAGGCTACTAGCCCAAAAGGTGAGGGTTTGATAACTGGGAATGTGAATGAGTGGGTTGTTGGAAACTGCAATTGAAGAAATTGTGGTATTGTCATTGATGTCAAACCTTAACTAGTAAGACTATTTCTATTTAAGAAAGTACTATATTTATTTGATTATTGAGAAGAGATTGGGCAAGGTTGGTAACAATAGCACCTAGGGAAAGGTTGAGTTATCTTCATACTTCAATGAGTACTTTATTATGTGGCACAATGATAAGATAATGTATTTCTTATCTAAGTAAGATAGAAGACTAAACAAGTAGGCTTAACTGAGAAAAAGTGAAGAAATCTAGTTTAAGTTGAGTGATGTTAGGGTTGACAGAGCTAGTATATGCCGAGTAACTTCAGCATTGACTGAACATCAATATATTGCTGAGGAAGATAGTATTAGCCAAGGAAATAGATTTCATGGTGACTAGGTTACCTAGTGAAGACCGAGGAGATGAACATTGTATTGACTAAGCATCGACATTTTACTTGAGGAAGAATTCAAATTCCTAGCTGACATAGTTGAATTCTTGGATTATGTAAACCATGTTGACTTTATTTATTGATTGTATGGAAGCATTTAATGCACTAAAAAATGTTTTATTGTATATCCATAAAGAGATTTGAGATGATTCTAGAAGAAGAGATGAAGAACATAAAGTTGGAAGGATTCGATGAATCTAACCTAATCCTAAGATCTACGAAGGAGATTAAGCGGAAAAAGTTGGATTGACCTAATTGAAGATGTATTAAGGAAACTTAAGTGTGAAGGTTTAGACAATCTGGAGTTGTTGATGTTATTGATTATCTAAGCAGAAAAGGCTGAAGGAGAAAGTGTTGTGATTTCTTGAAGGAATTTCTAAGTAGATCAATGATGGAGATGGAAATGATTCACAGTCAATAAGCCAACATATGTGTACGAAATTGGATCTGATATTTGCAAAGTGAGTTGTATGTTTACAAATCAATATTACTGTTACTTTCAAACCATCGTATCAGTCAAAATCCTTTTAACAAAGGTTGACCTACAATCATTTGTATAAATCCTTTGAACAAGATTGCATTCTAATGGAATGTATGTAACTCCTATAACAAGGTGCACTTTTAACAGAGTGGTTGAAATCCTTTAACCGAGTCACACCTGACAGTGTGTTTTTAACCTTTGACAGGGTTGGCCTTTCACAGAGCTCACTTTAGAAGAGTGAAAATATCAGTAACATGTTACAAAGTGGTTTTTCCCAAATTGGGTTTCCACTATAAATCCTGGTGTTGATACTTGTGTGAATGTTTTGGTTTGACCATTTCTGTGTTTTACAAGTTAAATACTATTGGGTAGTGGACTACAATGTTATATGTTTTTGTTATGTATTCAGTAATGACCGAGTAGCTGTTGATTGTTAGATCTGACTTGTTGAAGAGTTTATTTATACATATAGACCTAAGAACAATTGATTCACCCCCCCCTGTCTTTGTTGTTCTAAATCATATTAACAATTGGTATCAGAGTTGTTGGTGCTTACAAAGAACAAATTTAAAGGTACTTGAAGCGAATGATCAGGATGTATAAGAAGGAGGTACCGAAGCTAAATAAGGAGAACTTCCCTATATGGAAAATTTTGATGAAGCTACATCTAGCTGGTATTGGTGATTCTGCAAAGTATTATGTTGAGCATGACTATATTACACCTATTGCACCTCTGACTACCGAGGAGATGAGAGCTAAACAAGAGCATAATAAAGCAATGTTGGAGATTGCATCTTCCCTAAGCTATCTTGAATTTGAAGACATCAAAGAATGCACAAATGCAAAGAAAATGTGGGACACTCTTACAACCATCTATGGCAGTGACATAAATGTACTAAGGGCAAAATTTGAAAGCCTAAGAGGTAAATTTTATGAAATGAAAATGCAATAAGGTGAGAATATTGCACAATATTGTGGTAGGATAAAAGAAGTTGTAAATGCTATTAGAGGAGCCAATGGAACTATTGATGATGATACTGTCATAGGAAAAGTATTGAGAACCTTGTGTCCTATTTATGCCATCAAAATTTTAGCAATTCAAGAATTTAGATGTAACCCTAGCAATGCACTTACTTTGGAAAGTCTTGTTGGTAAGCTTACTACTTTTGAGCTTTCTAACTATGATAACTTCACTGTTGCCAATGTTGAATCTACATTTAAGTCACAAATGGTTTTGAGTAAGTCAAAGAAAGAGAAAGAAAGATGCATTAGTGAAAGTGAAAGTGAAAGTGACACATCTGATGAAGAACTTGAAGATCTTGAAGCTCTTATGGCCAAAAGATTAAAAAGGGGAAAATGAAAGTATAAAGGTAAACTCCCTATCATATGTTTTTCATGTAATAAATCTAGTCATATAGCTACCAGATGTCCTGACAGGGATGGCAAGGAGGAAGAAAGAGATAGAAAGCATAAAGATAAAAGAGAAGATAGAAGTTACCGAAGGTACAAGGACTACAAAGGAAAAGGTAAGAAATCCTGCTATATTACTGAAGAAGAGACTAACACTGATAGTGATGATTTTGAAATTGAGGTAGTCTATGTTGCTATGAAAGATGAGTCTGATGATGATGAGAAGACTGCATTGATATCCTATGTGAATAAAAATGATAAGTGGATTATTGACAATGGTTGTTCACACCACATGACTGGTGACAAAAGCAAGTTTGATACCTTACATCATTATAAAGGTAGTAGTGTTAAATTTGGCAATGATGCACCATGTCCTATTAGAGGTAAAGGATTGATTAAGCTTACTGATAAGATCACTTGTGAAAATGCTTATTGGGTTGAAGGTCTTAACTATAATATGTTGAGTGTTGTACAACTTAATAGCACTGGTTACCAAGTGGAATTTCATCACAGGAAGGCCAAAATATTTGATGCCACTGGTGAACTAATTGGAAGTGGAGAATAGACAAGAAGTAATTTGTTCTATCTAGACCTATCTGAAGAGACATGTATGATTGTACAACTTGATGATATATGGTTATGGTATAAGCGGCTATGTCATGTTAACTTTGATAATCTGGTAGGAATTAGTAAAAAGAAGAAAGTGAGAGGACTACCGAGATTGAAGAAACCTGAGAATGTAATGTGCAAACAATGTCAGTTGGGTAAGATGACAAAGTCTAGTTTCAAGAGCAAGACTTTTACTTCTAAGAATGCTTTAGATTTTGTTCATACTAACCTTTGTGGACCTATGGGTGTACAAAGGTATTTTGGTGCTAGATATTTTATTATGTTTGTTGATGATTGCACTAGAATGATGACTGTAATGTTCTTAAAAGAAAAATCTAATGATTTTCAAAATTTTAAGTGGTATTTGGTTAAGGTTGAAAAGGAGACAGGTAGGAACCTGAAGTGTTTGAGATCTGACTAAGGTGGAGGATTCATATCAAATGAGTTTAATCTATTTTTCAATGATAGAGGGATCAAGAGATAGATATCTACACCTAGAACACCTCCATAGAATGGTATAGTAGAGAGAAGGAACAAATCTATCTTGGATTGTGCAAGAACATTGATGATCAAGAAGAATGTTGCATAAAAGTACTGGAGAGAAGCTATAAGTACAACTACTTATACCCTTAACTGAGTATAGATCAAAAAAGGTATAAATCTCACACCTTATGAGTTATGGCACGAGTGTGCACCTAATGTAAAGTACTTTAAAATTTTTAGAAGCAAATGCTATATACTAAAGGATAATAGGAATGGAAAGTTTGATGCTAAAAGTGATGAGGGCATATTCCTAGGATATTCCACAAAAAGTAAATCTTACAAGTGTTTGAACTCTAACACTAAAAAAATTGTGGAAAGTGTAAAGTCAAAGTTGATGAGTATGCAGAGAAAAATGAAGCTGAGAGCCAGAGAGAGCCAGAAGATTACATATCTTTTGTATATATAGAAGAAGGAGAGGCAAGTGACAAACCTACACCTGATGCAGAGTCTTGGGTAAGTAATGTCGAGCATCAGGGAAACAATGTCGAGTGACAAGAAGAACATGCCAATAAATTGCAAAATGTTGTCGAGTATCAGGAAGAGATTGTCAAGCATTCAGAAGCTAAATTTGACAATCTTATTGGTGAACTTGAAGAGCAACAAGAAAGGAGAGTAGAACCTTTTTTGGCACAATATATAAGGAGACATCACAAGCCTGAATAAATAATTGAAGACAAAGAAACTAGATTTCTGACCAGAAGAAAGTTAAGAGACCCTACATGTTTACTGTGTGAATTCAAGCCTAAGACAACAGGAGAAGCACTAGAAAATGAAGACTAGATCCAACAATGAATGAGGAGATAGACCAGATAGAGAAGAATGATACCTGGACTCTAGTGGCGAGACTAGAAAACAAAAAATGTCATTGGAAAAAAATGGGTGTTTAGAAATAAGTTTAATAAACATGGACAAATCACAAGGAACAAAGAAAGGCTGGTATACAAAGGCTATGCCAAGAAGAAGGAATAGATTATGGGGAGACATTTGCCCCTGTAGCAAGATTAGGAGTAAGAAATTTACTTGCATATGCTTCCTACAAAGATTTCAAGGTATACCAAATGGATGTCAAGTCTGTATTTTTAAATGGTATATTAGAAGAACAAGTGTACATTGAACAGCCAGAAGGATTTTTTGATCCAAACAAGAGACACATGGTTTACAAACTAAATAAAGCACTGTATGGACTGAAGCAAGCCCCCATAGCATGGTATGAGAGGTTGCACAACTACCTGATATAGATTGGATTCTCAAGGACAAATGATACAAGAAATCTGTACATGAAAGATGAAGAAGGTAAAGGAATCTTGTTGGCTAATATTTTTGTAGATAATATTATATTTGGTGGACAAGATGCCTTGTGTAAGAAATTTTCAAATGAAATACAAACTAAATTTGAAATGAGTATGTTTGGGGAGATCAAATTCTTTGTTGGTTTACAAGTATATCAGATGGAGAAAGGTATTTTCATCACCTAGTCTAAATATGTTCATGAGATAGTGAAAACCTTTGGTATGGAGGATTCAAGGCTAGTAAGTACTCCCATGGCTATAGGACAAAAATTGTCTAACAATGATGATGCTCCTAAAGTAAACCAGACTTTGTATAGATCCATGATTGGAAAACTGCAGTATGTTGTTCACAACTGACCATACATTGCACTAGCTATTGGGATTGTGGCAAGATTCTCTGCCAATCCTAAGGAAATTCACATGATGGCTATCAAAAGGATAATGAGATATTTGAAAGGGACTGCTGATTTTGGATTGTATTACAAGAAGAATGAAAATTTTGAACTGAAAGTGTATACTAATGTTGTTTGGGCAAGAAATGTGGATGAAAAAAAGAGTACTAGTGGTGAAGCTTTCTTTCTTGGACAAAGATTAGTTTCCTGGACAAGCAAGAAACAAAATTGCATTTCCCAATCTACTGCTAAAGTTGAGTATCTGGTTGCAGTAGTGAACTGTTCAAACTTGGTATGGATAAAGCAATTGTCGGTAGGCATGAAAGAATATATCACTAAACCAGTTGTCATCTATTGTGACAATACAAGTGCTATCAATATCTCTAAGAATCTAGTGATGCACACAAATACCAAACACATTTCCATCGAGTATCATTACTTGAGGGAATTGGTACAAGATAAAGAAGTCAGAATGGAATATGTGAATACAAAAGAACAACTAGCAGACATATTCACTAAAGCTTTACCCAAAGAAGCTCATGAATATCGGAGAGGACAATTAGGGGTCCTTCCCCTAACTCAGGCTTCCTAGTCAAGCTAGGAGCACTGCATCAAATGTGTTGCAAGAGTATCTGACAAATTGATGCAGAGAAAGGTCACACTTTAGGAGCAACCTAGAGTTGTGAAAGGTACAGCAAAGCTGATAATTAGTCATAAGAAAAGATGACAAAGGGAGAAATATTGTTACTGAACTAACAAGATGACATCTACATCTGAAGGATGTATGTTTTAGTTGCTTCTTTGGAATTATTGTCAAAGAGGGAGATAAATAAGATGAAAACACATGGTGAAATTTCATCAAAGATCATGATAGAGGGAGAAATATGTTACTATGTGGATGGTCATGTAAGTAAGGCTAATTGATTCTAAATCATAATGAAGCTAAGGATATTATAAATATTTCTAATAGATAGATAAGTTTTGTATTGGTTGGTGATTCATGTGTTATTCATATGGTGTTGCCATCAATGCTAAAGAGGGAGATAGTTGGAAACTGCAATTGAAGCAATTTTTGTATTGTCATTGATGTCAAACATTAACTAGTAAGACTATTATTATTTAAGAAAGTACTATATCTATTTGATTGTTGAGAAGAGAGTGGGTAAGGTTGGTAACAATAGCACCTAGGGAAAGGTTGAGTTATCTTGATACTTCAATGAGTACTTGATTATGTGGCACAATGATAAGATAATGTATTGCTTATCTAAGTAAGATGGAAGACTAAACAAGTAGGCTTAACCGAGCAAAAGTGAAGAAATCTAGTTTAAGCCAAGTGATGTTAGTGTCGACCGAGCTATTACATGCCGAGTAACTTCATTGTTGATCGAACATCAGTTAATTGCCGAGGAAGATAGTATTAGCCGAGGAAATAGTTTTAGTGGTGACCGAGTTACCCAGTGAAGACTGAGGAGATGAACACTGTATTAACTGAGTGTCAACATTTTACATTTGAGGAAGAATTCAGATTCCTAGCTGACATAGTTGAATTCTTAGATTATATAAACCATGTTGACTTTATTTATTGATTGTATGGAAGCATTTAATGTACTGAAAAATGTTTTATTGTAAATCCATAAAGAGATTTGAGATTATTCTAGAAGAAGAGATGAAGAACATAAAGTTGGAAGGGTTTCATGAATCTAACCTAACCCTAAGATCTATGGAGCAGATTAAGCAGCAAAAGTGTGATTGACCTAATTGAAGAGGTATTAAGGAAACCTGTTAGAGTAATAGTATATTTACCTTTATAATTAAGTCTATCTGATTTAATTATTAAAGGTCACTATTATTCTTTTTTCACTTAAGCTTGTCATTTAGGTGCATAATAATTAATATGTTTATTAATTATTAAATGCACAAACCTAGCTTTCTCCGGCTTTAGGGTTTCTCACCTTATAAGCCGCTTTTTGTAATTATTGTTCATACTTTTGGGAAATACAATTTTGCTCTCACTCCGCTGAGATTCTCAAAACCCTTGCTCTCTCTCTCTCTTAGGTTTTCGCTCCAGCTTCTGGTATTTTGCTTGCAGGTGATCTTGGTTTTTTGTGGATTTGCACATTTGTGAAATCTTACATGGTATCAGAGCCTCCCTGCCGCTGCCGAGGTTGAAGTTCTTGAAGCCTGGATTCGAAGACGACAGCCACAGCTTGTTTCTGGGGTTTTCTGTCACTTTGAGGGAGGCACGATCTTTTGGAGCAGATTGAGCAGAAACAGACTCCGCCATTGCGTTCAGAAGGTCCGGGAGAGTCGAAATCATATAAAACACGACCCAGTTTGGCCTCTGTGACCTCAGGAGAAAAATTTGCCCTACTAGGGCCGTACGGCTCGAAAATCGAGAAAAAATTCTCGAAAAACGCGTTTTTAAAAGCTTTTTTAATCCTTTTTCGGCGCGCCGCCAGCGCGCCGCCAGCGCGCCGCCCGCAGCGGCTGCCGGCCAGCGCGCCGCCAGCGCGCCCCCGCCGCGCCGCCGCGCCCACCGCCCGGCCGCCACCAGCGCTCCGCCCGGGCGCCACCGCTGCCGGTGGAGCCGCTTCCCGGCCACCGGCCCGCCACCCGCGGCAGCCACAGGTGACGTCATCCGACGTCACCTGCCGGAAAAGTTTTTTTCCGGCGGTTGAAAATATTTTCCGGCGGCTGTAATTATTTTCCGACGTACGGTGATGACATCATGCTGACATCAGCGACAGCCTAGTGACGGTCATACGGCCGTCAAATTTTTTGCCGTCCCTGGTTTTTTCCAGAGAGCTATCATTTGGGGGTACTTGGGCGTTTTTGCTCCTACAGGGTTCATACGGACTCGAAAATCGACATATGATATATCACCGGAAAGGTCTTTCCGAGACGGACGCAATGATGCTGGTTTCGTTAGCTGATTCAGCCGTTTGAGTACCTGTTTTCAGCGTCAAAGTAGAGGCTTCTGTTTCCTCCTTCTCTGCTTCTGGAGTCCAGGTTTTCTCCTTAATTTTTTTTGTGCTTTCAGTTATTTGCTGTACGGGGGTTTGATTTATACATTGTGGGGGGGGGTGTTTTTCCTTTCTGTAATTTACTTCAGAAAAGACCCTTCTACTTCTGTCTTCTTCTTCTCTCAATGTCGGATCCCTCTGTGACCCGGCTGACACCGCATAATTATCATACCTGGAAAGCACACATGACCAGACTTCTTATGTCACGTGGCTTATGGTCATGTCTGGATGAGAACCAACCTGTCCTGCAACGTCCCTTTGAGATTCTTCAGCACAGGAATAAGATGGATGAAGCCATGGGCTTGATTGCACTGAACATCTCCGACAGTCTCCTCTTTCACTTGGAAGGTATGACCACTCCTAGGGCCATTTGGGGAAAGTTTTCAGATTTGTTTGGCACAGTTAATGAGTTCAGGGCACTTCAGCTAGATGCAGAGTTGACTACTTTGACTCCTACCAGCTTTCCCACCATTGAGGACTTCTTGATGAAGTTCAAGTCTCTGCGTTCAGTTTTGCAGGGATGTGGGAAAACAAAGACAGATGATGAGTGTATCTTCTTGATACTCTCAAAGTTGCGAGGACAATATCAGATCTTTTCTTCCACTTTCTACTCCACCATGGATGCTTTGGGTGCTAGGCACACCATGCCTTCTTTTGAGACATTCTGTGATCGGTTGACACGGGAACAGGCAAAGATCCAACAGATGGATGCTTCTGGCTCTTCTAGCCAAGCGTTGGTTGCTCAGTCTTCACAGGGGAAACCAAAACCGAAAGGCAAACCGAAGAAAGATTCCGCAGGCAATGAGTCTTCCTCCAAACCTGCACAGAAAAATGATTCCAAACCTCCAGCAAACCCTTCTAAGGGTAAATCTTCTTCGAAGTCTACTGAGTCTACCTCCAAGACTAAGAAGAAATCAGTTGAGACCTGTAGCTTTTGTGGCAAGGATGGACATCCCGTTTCCAGGTGTTGGAAACGTTTGGAGGCTTTAGAGGAAGCCATGCAGGAGCATCACATTTCAGCTCCCCAGTCCACCTCCTCCCCTGCAGGGAAAGGTTATGCTCTTACTGCACGAGCTATGACTTCTGGGCCCACCTGGATTCTTGATTCCGGTGCTTCTCACCACATGACTCACACTCAGCAGTTGGTCACCTCAATTGCTCCTTGCGCTACTTCGCAGATTGCTGTTGGGAACTCATCTCATCTTTCGGTTTTGGGTTCTGGTTCAGTTGCATTAGCTGGGGGTTCTCTTCAGGATGTTCTTTTTGTCCCCGACATATCGACGAACCTTCTGTCTATCTATCAGATTTGCCACTCTGGCTCTGGTAAGACAGTTGAGTTCTCACCACATGATGTGGTTATTCGGGACTTACATGATACTGAGATGATTGTGGCTACTGGGAGTGTTGACACTGCATCCCGCCTATACAGATTTGATGGATTTGAGTCTTCTGTTGTCACAGGTTCCTGTCTTATAGCACATGCAGATTCAGTGAGTAGACTTTGGCATGAGCGTTTGGGCCATGTCAATTACAGATATCTTCAGCAGATGAGCACACAGGCACTTGTTCTTGGGCTTCCACAGATTACTTGCACTGATGGGGTTTGTCAGGGTTGTGTTCTTGGCAAACAACATAGGGATCCTTTTCCTCAGGGACGAGCTACTCGTGCTTTGGCACCATTGGAGTTGATTCATAGTGACCTCATGTCCTTTCCTACTCCTTCTTTTTCTGGTGCCAGATATGTGCTCACATTCATTGATGACTTCTCCAGGCGCACATGGGTGTACTTTTTGAAGTACAAGTCTGATGTCTTTGATTCATTTCGAGTCTTTAAGACATTTGTGGAGAAGCAATCTAGTCTTTCGATTCGCCGGATACGCACAGATAATGGGGGGGAGTATGTGAACCAGGCTTTCCGAGATTTTTGCTCTGAACATGGTCTTCAGCATCAGTTTTCAGTGCCCTACACCCCTCAGCAAAATGGTGTAGCAGAGAGAAAGAACAGAACACTTCGGGAGATGGCTAATTGTATGATACAGTCCAGGTCCATGGATTCGTCCTTTTGGGCAGAGGCAGTCAATTGTGCCAACTATATTCAGAATCGGATGCCTCACAAGGCAGTTCGACATATGACTCCTGAGGAGGCTTGGTCTCATGTCAAGCCTGATGTATCTTCATTTCGAGTTTTTGGCAGTGAAGCATGGGCATTTGTGCCTGACGCTCAGAGGAAAGCGATGGAGCGGAAGAGCCGACACCTCATTTTTGTTGGCTACTGCGAGGATGTTAAGGCATATAGGTTGTTTGATCCTGATTCCAGAGAGGTCCTGTTTCGACGGGATGTCCAGTTTGATGAGCGCCTTCCTGCAGTAGATACTCCGCTTCTAGAGTCTACTTCACTCCCCACTACTCCCTCCTCTCTTCCAGTTGTGTTTCAGGATGATGAGGATGAAGATCTTGGTGATCCCCATTTACCTCCACCACAGGATCCTCCACAGATGCCTAGATGGGCTCGTGTTACAGTTGATGCTGCAGGATCTCTGGCTGGTGACCCTTCCACCTCTCGTCGCACCCGGTCTCATATTGCAGGTTCCAGTCTTCTGAGTCATGCTATTTGTGGTGATCCTCAGACATTTGGGGCAGCGACAGGACATACTGAGTGGGACAGTGCTATGGAGGAGGAGTATTCTTCTTTGATGAAGAATCATACTTGGGATCTTTGTTCGCTTCCTAAGGGAAGAAAGTTAGTGCGATGCAAGTGGTTGTATCGTACTAAGTTTGCTGCTGATGGTTCTATTGATAAGTACAAGGCACGTCTTGTTGCGAAGGGTTTTTCACAGGTTGAGGGTATTGATTACACTGAGACATTTGCCCCTGTCGCCAAGATGAACTCTATTCGCCTTGTCTTATCCCTCGCAGCTTCTCAGGGATGGCCCATTTTTCAGATGGATGTGAAGAGTGCTTTCTTGCACGGTGATCTTAATGAGGAGATTTACATGGAGCAGCCTCAAGGATTTGTGCAGGATTCCTCCTTGGTTTGCAGACTTCGACGTTCTTTATATGGTCTCAAACAGGCCCCTCGGGCTTGGTATGAGAAGATGGACTCTTTTTTGCTTTCTACAGGATTCACACGCTGTCATTCCGATCCTACAGTCTACATTCAGCGTCTTGAGGATGAGATTTTGATACTTGTGCTATATGTTGATGATCTTCTCATCACAGGTAGCTCATCTTCTATGATTCAGGATGTTCAGTGCGCATTGATGGAGCAGTTTGAGATGACAGACCTTGGTCTTTTACACTTCTTTCTGGGTCTACAGATTGTGCAGTCACCTACTGGGATCTTTGTTTACCAGCAGAAGTATGCTCTTGACATGCTTCAGCGCTTTGATATGCTTGATTGCAAGCCTGCTCCCACACCTTTTCAGTCGGGTGTTACTTTGTCTACCTCTTGCACTACGCCTTCAGTGGATGCTACTTTGTATCGGCAGTTGGTTGGCAGTTTGTTATACCTGACACACACTCGTCCTGATCTCTCCTTTGCAGTTGGTCTAGTCTCTCGGTTCTCACATGAGCCTCATGAGAGTCATTGGCAAGCTGCCAAGCGTATTTTGAGATACATTCAGAGCACACTTATGTATGGCATTCACTACACATCAGGGGCTCCTCACATTGTTGGCTACACTGACTCAGATTGGGCTGGTGATGTTGATGATCGGAAGTCTACTTCTGGCTTTGTTTTTTGTCTTGGCTCTGGTCCTATCACATGGTCGTGCAAGAAGCAGAACGCTCGAGCACTTTCATCTACAGAGGCTGAGTACAGAGCGGCAGTTCATGCTAGTCAGGAGATTTTATGGCTTCGGCAGTTGATGACTGAGTTTGGTTTTCCTCCTGATCGTCCCACTGTTCTGTGGTGCGATAATCAGAGTGCTATTCACATTTCCCGCAACCCGGTGGAGCATCAGCGCACTAAACACATTGAGCTTCATATGCACTTCATCCGTCAGCAGATTCAGGATGGTGTTCTCACTTTGGAGTACATTCCCACTGACGCGCAGGTTGCTGACATCTTCACCAAACCCTTTGCATCTCCGCGCTATCTTCAGTTGCGTTCTATGCTTGGGGTGACGGAAGTTGTCCTTGGGGGGTCTTGTTGAGTCCTTCCTTCCTTCATGTTTCTTTTCAGCATGTTGTTGTATCTCTTTTTGGGGTAGGGTTTTTCCCACTGGGTTTTCTCTATTTCCCCGGTTCTCAGAGATTTATTTGTTGTTGGGTACCTGATCAGGCCTTGTTGCCGGGACCCATTTTTCCTGCTTTCTTGTTGTGCTAGGTTAGCTTCCTCCTGAGCATCGCTTAAGGGGGGGTGTTAGAGTAATAGTATATTTACCTTTATAATTAAGTCTATCTGATTTAATTATTAAAGGTCACTATTATTCTTTTTTCACTTAAGCTTGTCATTTAGGTGCATAATAATTAATATGTTTATTAATTATTAAATGCACAAACCTAGCTTTCTCCGGCTTTAGGGTTTCTCACCTTATAAGCCGCTTTTTGTAATTATTGTTCATACTTTTGGGAAATACAATTTTGCTCTCACTCCGCTGAGATTCTCAAAACCCTTGCTCTCTCTCTCTCTTAGGTTTTCGCTCCAGCTTCTGGTATTTTGCTTGCAGGTGATCTTGGTTTTTTGTGGATTTGCACATTTGTGAAATCTTACAAAACCTAATTGTGAAGGTTTAAAAAAGCTAGAGTTGTTGATGTTATTGACTGTTTAAGAAGAAATGTTGAAGGAGAAGGTGTTGTAATTTCTTGAAGGGATTTTTGAGCAGATCAGTGATGGAGATTAAAATGATTCACAGTCAATAAGTCAGCATATGTGTATAGAATTGGATCTAATATTTGCAAAGTGAGTTGTATGTTTACAGATCAGTATTACTATTACTTTCTAACCATTGTATCAATCAAAATCCTTTTAACAGAGGTTGACCTAACAGTCATTTGTATAAATCCTTTGAACAAGGTTTCATTCTAATGGAGTGTATGTAAGTCCTATAACAAGGTGCACTTTTAATAGAGTGGTTGAAATCCTTTAACCGGGTCACACCTGACAATGTGTTTGTAACCTTTGACAGGGTTGGCTTTTCACAGAACTAACTTTAGAAGAGTGAAAATATTAGTAACATGTTACAAAGTGGTTTTTCCCAAATTGGGTTTCCACTATAAATCCTAGTGTTGATACTTGTGTGAATGTTTTGGTTTGAACACTTATGTGTTTTACAAGTTAAATACTATTGGGTAGTTGACTACAATGTTATATGTTTCTATTATATATTCAGTAATGATCGAGTAGTTGTTGATTGTTAGATATGACTTGTTGAAGAGTTTTGAAAGTTTATTTATACATCTAGACCTAAGAACAACTGATTCACCCCCCTCTCTATTGTTCTAAATCATATTAACATAGGTATGATTAAATAAAGTTGAAAATTTGTTGTTTTGTATCATTTTAGAAGACTTTTGGGGTTATGGATACCTCGAAGCAAGTGGGTATAGGTGTTTCTTTGTTATGGGAGGGCTAATTAGGCCTAGATGGAGAGTTATAGGGTGATGGAATGGTTCACTAGTCAAATGATGGAGATCTGAGTCTAATATAGATTCAATAAATTCAAAGAGGGTGCTTGAAAATGTAAAGACTTCACCAGGTTGTTTGGGAAACATTTTTGCAATTTGCAGATCACTATTTGTGAAGGGCTACTAGATGGGCCTAGAGAGGGTTCTTGGGTCTAGGGTGTTGGAATAAAACCTTAGATAGTTTGCGAACTTTTGTAAGGGATATTTGGAGAATGTTTAATGTCTTAGTGGGAACAAGGGCATTCATGCGTGTGAGGACCAAGGATGGGGTCAGTTGAGAGAGAAAGAGTTGGGGTTAAGGGTGAAGAGTAAAGCCCGGAGTTAGGGTTAGTGCTAAAGGAAGTTGGAGGGAAAGGAAATGAGTAAGTGAACTTGTTCAACATGGTTGAGGGTTTGGTAAACAATTTTCTTTTCACATTTCTCTTTCCTATCTCAGTTTGGTATCAACCCATTAAACAACTTAAGGGTTGATCAATTTATCTTAATTTTCAATGCATGGGAAATGTGTTTTATTGAGTTACCAAGAAAGAAAATCTAGGACAGTAAGTGAGTATATACTATATACTATATATATTGAAAAGGATGAACTTAGTGATTAGATAGATCACTAATAATGAAGAATTGTACATCATATTATAAAAAAATTAAGATTTCTTCACATGACTTACATTTTAATTTGTTACCAAGAAATCAAATATAGAGTTAGTAAGCTAGTATATACTATATACTGTAAAACTTGTTTTAATACATTGTCACCATTTTTATACCAAGATTAAATCATAGGATCATACCTTATGATGTGTTTTCAGGTCTTTTCAACAAAGATTGAAGTGACCCATCCCCCTCAACCATGGTACCAAAAATATGGCTAAGGTCCTAGATCTCTTCCATAGACTTGTCCTTGTACACAACATAGGTGTCACACATCTTTATGTCGAGGGATAATCTCTGATTATAATTGAAGCATACAAGAAAAGAGTTTTCCAAAATTGGTGAATCCATTATGTTTAGCAAAAATCTTGGATTCTCCTTCATAATTTTGATAACTTTACATTATATAAAATATGTATAGAGAGGGAAATAGGTTATCTAATCTACTTGAAAATTGGGCATGTGATAGGGATAAAATGGTGTTTGCTAATGACATTAACCCATTACAAATTTACCTAGAGCTAGAATATATAGTACTCAAGGACTGAGGTTATAGTGAGAATTAAAGTACTTTGAATCTATCATGTTGTCAAGTCTCATGTTTAGGATTGCATTTGTATCGTCACTTTGTTTGCAACTAGTCACCTCATTATTTCCTTTCTTAAGTGTGGCATACAATTTAATTATTTGTGATGTCATTCCAAATTCATCTTGCAATATGGAATTATATGGGTCTGTGAATTTCCTACTTTCAAGAATACTTTATCATGTGTTCCCACTACATATCTCACATACAAAATGGACAATTCTGATGAGATCTAGCATGGCAAACGTTTAGAGTATAGATGGTGTTTTTCTAACTTTATTTGATTCATGTACAAATTTTAGATAACTTGCGCTATCTTTTAAATCCCCACCTTTGAATTTTGAGTATTCTTTGTGGACTATGATTTTATTTTAATTAGAACAAAGGTATGATAAAATACAACAATTTTAAGGGATAGAAAGGTCATTAATGTGCAACAATTTTAATGGATTTAATGCCATGGTAAGGTCATTCATGGATAAAACTTGAAGTCATAAAGTTACATTTTTAAAACATTCGAAGTCCTAAAGTTACATTTTTTAAATAGTCAAAGTCCTTCACAGAACATAATTTTATCAGAGTTGGATATTTGATTAGTACAACCCCTTTTTTCTATAAATGTATGTACATTTGAGATACTAGGTACAGATATAATAAAGATGTGTCCATACACGAGCCTATATTTGGTCATATCTGATATTATATAGTATAAATTATTCACCGACACACACACATCAATAATATAAAAAAATAAATATTAGAAACTATATGATCAAAACCAATAGAATGATATAACTATATAGACAAAGTTATCTTCTATAAGCGTAGATGTATAAATAAATGAATATATGTATTATTTTGTAATTGCCATATCTAGCAATATCTGTATTAGTGGATCTATTGAATTCCTTGTGTGTATCTTATATAGTATTCGTATTGGTTTCCAAGCAATTCTCAACTCTATTGAAATGCATCCTTATAGATTAAAACCATGACCAGCTCAAAATTATTTCCTATGAGTAATTGTATGAATTTAGAAAATAGAATTTTTGTATTTTCATTATGCGTGGATTCATTTATTGTTAGTTTCATCTACACTTCACAACACTTTGATAAAATAATCACAACATATCCTAAATAATACAAAAGGGTGAATGATTTGTATCAATGGAAATAAAAAATACAAACAAATCTTGGTACCATGAGATTCAATAATTCATAATGCAATAAAGAGGAACAAAGAGTGGGGCAGTAGGTGAGTGGATACCATAGATGCATCAACAGCCTAAACTTCTTGCTAGAAGGCATACATGAGAATGGCCACATCACACAATTCTACTAATACATTAGATATGACACATTTCTAAATTAAAATTATAAGGTCTTAAAACATTTAAAAACTTCAATCTTTCTCTTTGAAGCTGTGAAAAACCATAACAAAATTGAAAAGGTATTTTAATTGATACCTAAAGATTTGAAGACCATTATTGTGAAAACCAAATATTAAATCCATAGGTTTTAAAACATTTATAACTTTAGGACTTTGAATTTTGTCCATGAAGGATTTTCTACACTTCTGTGATAATCAACCACTTATTCAATATTTTTTTACAATGAAACCAAAAGTAGCATTAATTTATCTTTGAACTCAGTTGATGAGGAAATAAAGAACCCACCCTTAGTTGACTGGGTTGCTCTGTATCTCTAGAAATTTTATGGGCCACTTCTAATGGTGGTGTGAACACCATTATAAGTGCAGAGATTAGGGTTTCAAACCTGTGACAAATGAAAAGAATTCAAAATAAAAAAATGTACCCTTCATTAAGCAAATGCCAAAAAAAATTAATCTCTTACCAAGACTGCAATGAAATGGTTGAAATTGAATGCCTATTCCTCTCAATGCTTTCTTGGGTTTGAGAATAGTAATGTGGAAGACAAGGAGATGTCAGAAAATACAAGCTAGATGCATATAGGTGGTGTTGACGTACAACTTCTCTCCTACCCTACTTCGCCACTCCTTTTCTCGCAGACTATGCCAAAATGAAATAAAATGAAATGTGGGTAGGCAAAATATATTTATAAAATTTGACTTTTTTTTTTAGTTCTATTCCCACGTTGGTCAGAATTACAACCACCTGTTAGGGTCGTAATTCCAGCCAAGATAGGAATAGATTAAAAAAATTCAAAATTTTCCTTCTATAAACTGACCAAGGTAAATCATTTTAATGCTTGGTTGAAAATGTTGGTCAGAAATGTGGGTCAAATCTACTAGTGAAACATGTTTCTTCAGATAAATCTAGACAGAAAAAATTACCCATTTTATGTTCTTCACTTCCAATTAGCTCACTAGTGGTATCAAATATTTCATCCTTTTTGTGATGAAATTCAACTTGGTAACCAAAACTATTCAACTGTTCAACACTTAACAAATTATAGTTAAGACCTTCCACCCAATAACCATTGTCACATCTAATCTTATTAGTCAATCTTATTGATCCTTTTCCTTTTACAAGACATGGTGCATCATTACCAAACTTAACAGTGCTACCTTTGTAATGATTTAAGATTTTAAACTTACTTTTATCACCAGTCATGTGATGTGATAAACCACTATCAATTATCCATCTATCACCTTTACTTACATATGAAATAAGAGCAATTTTCTCATCTTTCATACCAACATAAACAACTTCTACATCATGATCATCAGATTTACTAGATTCACTGGTAGATTCTTCTTCATAAATACAATAAGATTTCTTACCTTTGTCCTTGTATCTTTATTCTTTATGTAATCTCTGTCATCCCTTTTGTTAATGTACCCAATATCTATTCTTTCATCCTTGCAATTCTTGTTAGGACATCTTGTTGTAATATGGCCAACTTTGTTGCATGAAAAATAGATTATAGGAAGTTTACCTTTGAATTTTCCTTTTCCTCTCGGTAGCATTTTGTCCATGAGTGCCTCAAGATCATCAAGATCATCATCAAAAGTGTCACTATCACTGTTTACATATTTCCTTTTTCCTTTCTTAGACTTATGAAGAACCATTTGTGACTTAAATGTAGATTCAATAGCATGAGGAGTGAAGTTATCAAAATTTGACAATTCAAAAGCAGTAATTCTACCAAATAAACCTTCCAAAGTCAAGTTACTACCAGGTGAAAATCTTAGTTCTTGTATAGAAGAAACTCTAATTGCATAAATAGGAAGTAGGGTTCTCAATACCTTGCTAGTAATAGTGTCATCACCAATGATTCCATTTTATCCTCTAATAGCATTCACAACTTCTTTAATTATGCCACAATATTGCACAATAGTTTCACCTTCTTGCATTTTCATTTCACCAAACTTTCAGATTTGGCTCTCAGTACATTTGTGTCTCCTCCATAGATAGCAGCTAGTGTGTCCCACATTTTCTTTGTAGTAGTGCAGTCCTTAATGTCTTCAAATTTAGGATAGCTTATGGCCGATGCAATCTCCATCATTTCCTCATTGTGTTCTTGATTTTCCTTCTTCTCCTGAGCTATCATAGGTGTAGCTACTAGTACATAGTCATGTTCCACATAGTATCTTGTTGAATCACCAATACCATCTAGGTGTAGACATTCATCAAAATTTTCCATGAAGGGAAGTTCTCCTTGTTCAACTTTGGTACCTCATTTTTGTACATCTTAATTTTTAGCTTCAAGTACCTTCAACCTTTTTCCTTACAAGAACCAATAGCTCTAATGCCAATTGTTAGAATGATTTTAGAATAACTAAGAGGGGTGGTGAATCAGTTATCCTTAGGTCTAGATGTACCAATTGAAATTTTAAGCAATTCAACAAACTTAGATCTATTCAGCAGTCAACTCAGTCTCTATAGAATATAATTAGTAACATAAAATTTGTAGTCCACTCTCCAAAAGTAATCAACTTGCATACTATAAAACTTTTGACAACATAACACATCAACTAACATTCACATAGGTATAGCACCAAGATTTAACGTGAAAACCCAATTTGGGAAAAACCACCAGTAACATGCTACCAAATTTTCACTTTTCTGAAGTGAGCTTTGTGAGGAGCCAACCTTGTTAAAGGTTACAATATATAGTATTAGGTGTGACCCTATTAAAGGATTTAATCACCCTATTAGGAGTGGCCTGGTTAGAGGGATTAAGAACATCCCATTAGAATGTCATCTTGATTAAAGGGTTTACAAATGAGTGTTAGGCCAACCTTGATTAAAGGATTTAGACCAATACAATGGTTAGATAGTAGCAGTAGGTTCTGATTTGAAATATACAACTCACTTTGAAAATATAGATCCAATAAGCTCATATGTTGATTTACTGACTGACCTTCATTGTCATCTACATCTCTGATCTTCTCAAAAATCCCTTCAAGCAATAACCTCAACTCTTCTCATCTTTTCATAGCTCTTCTCCAGCCTTCTACTTAGGTTCTCCAATCAATAACATCAACCATCCACCTCTATATTCATAACCTACAACTAGATCATATTTATACCTCCTTGATAGGTAGATTAATCTTTTGTCTCTTAATCATCTCCATAGATCTTAGGTTTAGGTCAGATTCATTGAATCCTTCCAAAATTTCATTATCCTTCTCCTTCTAGATACTTCTTACAACTTCTTCTTGAATCCATAAGAAAATGGTTTACCATGTATTAAATTCTCCAAGTAATTCATCCTTATCTTCAACACATTTTCCATATTCCAAGAATTCAACTATGTCAGCTGGAAATCTTAATTCCTTCAAAAATTGTAAATTACTGTCACTCAGTCGTCACTGTGTTCTTCTACTCAATCGTCACTAGATAATTTGGCCATCACTAAACTTGTCTTCTCAACAATCAGTACTTCACTTGATTAATTCTTTGATGCTTGGCAATTACTAATGCTCGGTGAACACTAAAATTTGCTCAGATTATATTGGTGCTTGGTCAACACTAGCATCACTCGACTTACACTGAATTTCCTTAATCCTCTTCTCTTTTACTTAGTCAAGCCTATGCTTTCATACTTCCTTTCCTCATTTCTTCTAATCTTAAAATCAACTAACTTATTCACCTAGTATTATAAATAAACAACTCATCACCTTGCCAATGTGCCAACTAATCAAGTACCCATTGTAGTTTCCCATTACTCAATATTTCCACTAGGTCTTCTTGTTATCTCCTATTTTCAAATCCTCTTCATCAATCAAAAGGTATGGTACTCTATTAGATAGAAATTGTCTCACCAATTAAGATTTGACATTGTGGACAAGGCTTTTGAGGATACCTGTTTTGAAAGACTCAAACCAAACAAAGATTAGATTTTAGTCTAGCATGAAATCAATCCAAAACAAATAAAACTCTAAACTAAGCCACCTCAGATTGAGCTTAAACGGGTGCACCCAAGCACTGTTTGATTTTCTCTTGCTTAAAGGGATGTGGGTGTGCTCTCTAAGCACTTGGAGCATGTTCCTTATGCATTTTAGGATGGATTGAGATCCATAAAAACCTCATAAATGGTACAAAATAGGTATAGAACACCTGATTTGCCCCTAAGGCCTCAAGGATCCAAATGATGCTAAAATGAAGATTAAGCTACATGATGTTTATGCTAAGATTGATTTTAAACCAAATAGAGATGTGATATGATGCTATGCTTATGTAAAACAATGGAAGAAACTAGGTTAATCCATTAAATCTATGCTAAGATGTATTTTAAGAAAGCTTGAAAATGATGAAAGACTAACAATTAGTATTAATTATGCTATGTCTAGAGCTAAATGAGCATGATAACAATGCTTGAAGTAAAAGGTAAGCTAATTCTATTTTGCTCTTGGAAAAGGGGGTATTTATAGGATTTGGGGAAGGAGGAGTGAGTGGCCAGGATTAAAATCCTTAAGAGAGGCCAAGATTCATTCAAAGGGGAGCACATGGATTGTGCTAGTCTAGGGCCACCTCCTTGTGACAAGTGTCACAAGGGCATTAGGTTGAAAGATGGGAGGGATGTGCACAATTTGAGAAATGTGCCTAAGGTCAAAGAATGTAAGAAAGGGGTGAGGAGCTTCATAAATGCATGATAAATGCATGTAAGAGGGATAAGGAAGCCTTAAATGCACTTAATGCATGTAAGAGAAGTTTCTAGAAGTTTGTTGACTTTGGGTTAAGCTTAGGAGTTTGTTAACCTTGGTTAGGGAATGTGACAGGATTAGGGGGCGATTAGGATTAGGATTAGGATAAAGACTTTCTAGAAGAGTCTAGAACTTCCTTAGGATAAACATGGATTTTAGGAAATAGATAAAGATTTATTTATTTCCATGGTTTAGGTTTGAGAATATTTATTAAAAATGAATTTAATAAATATGAGGATTAAATATTTAATCTTAATTAAATATTTTGAGTTGGGATTAGGGTTAGGAAATGATGGGATTAGCCTTTAATCGAAATTAAAGAAGGATTAGAAGATTCTGGAAGAGGTTAGTGGTCTTAAGAAAATTGGCCAAGTTTTGGGTAAAAAATAAATAAATTATTTATTTTGGGATTTTTGGTCAATTTATTAATTAAATAATTAATAAATAAGGAGATAATGTTTAAATAAGATTTAAACATTTTTGGGAGGGATTCCTTAATTAAATATTTTTAATTAAGATAAAGGGATTCAATGGCATAAAAATAAATAAATTAATTAAATAATTAATTAATTAATAAATGATGATGTCATCAAGGATTTTTCAAAAAATAAAAATACTTTATTTTCTAAAAGATTTTTAGGTGTCTACATTTTGCCCCTCTTTGATGCGATGCCGCAAGTGGCATGGCATCAAAGACAAGAAAATAAGATGCCCAAGGCTAGAATTTAGAGGAATAAGGGATTGTGCCCCCTCAAGAAAATAATGCAAGGAGTAAACGTTGTGGAATTTTCTCGAAAGGAAATAGAGAAGGAAGGACCAAGGAAGAAGGGGAGATAAATAACCAAGCTTCCAAGAGCAAAGATGGGCAAATGCAAGATGAGATGGAATGCAAAATGCAGGATGCAGCTACATGAGAGATGCAAGAGGCAAGATTAATCTATTTGATGCAGGATGCAAGGGATTGGGGGAAGCTCCAAGTGCAAATGTGGAGAGCACAACCTAGTTTAATATAGCAATGCTAGAGACCTACCAAGGATATTGGGATCATGAGGCCTTGTCACCAACGTTGCAGAGGACTGACGCTAAAAAGACACGCAAGGTTGCCTCAGCATCACACATGAAACCCAGAGGAGGCATGGTGGAAATGATGCTGAAGAGACCACAAACACACAACTGACTCACAGGCAGAAGCAAAAGATTAAAAGACCTTGCCCCAGATTATCCTCATTCACAATGCACCATGATATAAAGGATAATGGTGACCTTGAGTAGAGAACAATGAGAAGCCGTAAAAGATTAACAAGATCCAAAGGACAAAAGCCAAGATCAAAATGAGAACTCCAAAAGGACATCCTTTGCCAAGGAGAGAGATTTGATGTGACGGATTGGATGGATGGTGAGAAGATTGGTCTGAACGTGGGGAATGATGCATCGACATGGACCTAGTGTGATAGGTGGAAGATTAGGTCTGACAAGAGGAAGGATACATCCTCAAGGACCCACTAATTGATGAGAGAAGGAGTGTTGTTGTTCGCCAGAAAATGATGAAGTCAAAGAATAATCACAGTGATCAAGAATAGTCGATAATTGATATTGCTAAAGTACAAGGCTGGGTAGGACAAAGTGTTTTGATCAAATGCTACTGCAGGATTGACGAGGACTATGTACAACAAGACATGAGGATATGTACAACAGATGGGAAAAAAAGATACAAGGGATATGTATAGAAGCTCAGGATTGGGGATAGGAAGATCTCGCTATACAAGATATGGTACAAGAAGGATGGCGCTATACAGGATATACAAGATATGGTACAAGATATGGTACAAGATATGGTACAAAATATGTGTAGGTAGGATTGAAATGTTGGGATGGGGGGATGGCAGTTTGATAAATAATGACACGGTCCACTATGTATGGCACCTATTTGCTAGGTTTTCACCAATCATACTTGTCCAAGGCACTTGAATTGCCAAGTTTTCACCATTGGATGATTGTTTTTCTTTTGCTTTTTGCTTTTTGTGCTTTTTTTTTTGTATTTTGCTGCTTTTTCCAATTTTTATGGATTTTCTGAATATTGGATCTAGTTCAGGCATAGAACCTCTTCAAATGTATGATGTTGATTGGATCATTCAAAGGCTCACCTTCTGGTGTAGATAGCTGATAAGCTTTAGAGCCAAAGCATGTTGTGACAACATAGGGGCCCAACCAAGTAGGCTCAAACTTGTCTTTCTTTTCTCTATTTGCTTGGACTTTCTGATTTTCTTTGAGGACCATGTCACCGACCTAGAACTATCTAGGATGGACCTTCTTGTTATAACTCCTTTTGAGTCGATTCTGGTATGCAACCAAGTGATCATATGCTTGTTGTCTCTTTTCATCTAACAGGTCTAGCTGTGTGAGACAGGCCACACGATAGTCTTCATCAATGGTATAGTTCTTCATGGAAACTTGCAATGATGGGAGCTCAACCTCGATTGGTAGAACGGCTTCAGCACCATATACAAGGGAATATGGGGTGGTGCCTATGGGAGTGTGATAAGAAGTATGATAGGCCCAAAGGGTAGGATTGATTTGGAGGTGCCAGTCACGACTAGAATCATTGACAACCTTCTTGAGGATTTTCAAGATAGTTTTATTGGTTGCCTTAGCTTGGCCATTTCCTTGAGGGAAATATGGACTGGAGAAATGGTGATGGATGTGGATTCTAGCACACAGATCATCCACATGCTAGTTTTCAAAAGGTGTGCCATGGTTAGTGAAGATGGTAGAGGGTATGCCAAAGTGACAGATGATGTGGTAAAGGATGAACTTGGATATTTGGATACCAGTAGTTAGGGTGAGTGGAATCACTTCAACCCATTTGGTGAAGTACTCTGTGGCAGTTATTATGTACTTGTGTCCATCTGAGGAAAGGGGAGTGATTAAGCTAACAAGGTCAAATCGCCAACATGAAAATGGCCAAGGTGGCGCAATGGGCTGCAAATCTTGTGCTGGTGCATGAATCAAATTTGCATGCTACTGACATGGTAAACATTTTCTAACAAACTCACAAGCATCATGTTCCATGGTTGGCCAATAATACCCAACTCAAAGCAACTACTTAGCTAGAACCATACCACTCATATGGGCACCACAAATTCCAGCGTGGACCTCTTATAAAGCTAGGATGGCCTCATTTGAATCTAAACACCTAGAGAGGATATTGTGATACCCTCGATGATAAAGGGTGTTGGCTACAAGAGTGTAGCAGGAAGCTCTGCAAATAAGGTTTTGGCGTTGGTTATTGGTGAGATGGGGAGATATGATACCATTCTTTAGATATGCATGGATGTCATGGTACCACGGGGACTGGGGACCAACCAAGACACACACCATTTCTGCATCGGTGTTCTCATAAGCTGGTGTATGTAGCTGCTCAACTAGGAATTCATATTGTGATGCGTCACATGGGATTTCTAACAAGGACCCAATAGTTGCCATTGCATCGACTGCTTTGTTTTGAAGTCTTGGTATCTGTGTAAACTATAGATTCAAGAAATGCTCTTTCAATCTATCCACAAGTTCCTTGTAAGGTAGCAACTTATCCTCCTTTGTTTGATATTCATCTAGGACTTGGTTGATAATCAGCTGTAAATCGCTGAACACTTGCAGTTCTGTGATATTCCATTGAATGGTTGTTTTGAGACCTAAGATGAGTGCCTCATATTCTGCAATGTTGTTAGTACATGGGAATCCCAACTTGAAAGATTTTGGAATGTAGTCACCTTGAGGTGCGACAAATAGGATTCCTACCCCTGATCCATGTGATGTGTAGGAGCCATCAAAGTATAGTTTCGACATGGGCTATTCTTCGATCATACATAAGTGTTCATCAGGGAATTCCATGATTAGTGGATAAGCATCCACTAGGGGTGCCTCTGCTAGCTGATCGGCAATGAATTTCCCTTTAATTGCTTTCCAATCTATGTACTGGATGTCAAACTCACTAAGTATCATGACCCATTTTTCCATACGGCCTGTGAGAGTTGTCTTTGATAGTAGATATTTGAGGGGGTCCACTTTTGAAATGAGCCTGATTGTGTGACTGAGCATGTAATGTCTAAGCTTTTGAGTGGAAAAAACCACTGCAAGGCATGCTTTTTCCATGGGCAAGTAATTAAGCTCATAACCGATAAGAGTTTGACTAATGTAGTAGATGGCTCTCTCTTTGTTTTTGTCATCACGCTAAGCTAGGAGTGCCCCCAGTGTTGTAGTGGTTGCTGAGATGTAGAGTATGAGAGGGCATCCTAGAACTGGTGGTACTAGGATTGGAGAATTGGCTAGATACTTCTTGAGCTTATCAAAGCTTCTCTGACATATGGGATCCCATTTGAAGCTTGTGTCTTTGCATAAGAGATGCGTGAAAGGTTGGCACTTGTCTGCCAGCTGAGAAATGAACCGACGTACTGATTGAAGCTTTCCTTGTAGGCTTCTGAGTTGTCTGAGTGTTCCTCAGGGAGGCATTTTTGTTATTGCTTTAACCTTTTTAGGGTCAATCTCTATGCCTCATCGTGATACTATGACACCTAGGAGCTTTCCAGATGTAACACCAAAGACACATTTCTTTGGATTGAGTCATAACCCATAGTGTTGAAGGTGATCAAACACACTCTCAAGAATGTCAAGGTATTCATGGCGTGTCTTTGATTTTGCAAGAATATCATCCACATAGTCCTCTAGGATCTTGTGGATCATGTCATGGAAGATTGTTGTCATCACTCTCTGATATGTGGCTCCTGCATTCTTTAGACCAAAGGACATCATGTTATAGCAAAAGGTACCCCATGGAGTGGTGAATGTCATTTTGTGTTGGTCTTCTGCTGCTATATGAATTTGATTGTATCCAGAGAAACCATCCATTAGTGACAACATTTTATGGCCCGCTATAAGATCTACGATCATGTCTATGTTAGGTAGTGGGAAATCATCTTTAGGACATGCCTTGTTTAGGTCCCTAAAACCTATACAAATTCGGATGTCACCGAAAGGCTTTGTGACAAGTACCATGTTGGAGATCCAATCTGAGTAATCTATAGCTCTGATAATCTTTGCATCCAGGAGCTTTTCTAGTTGATTTTACCAATAGAGCTACTTTGGGATGCATTTTGCATAGTTTCTTCTTTACTAGCTTAATATTGGGGTCCACAGCTAGATGATGAACAACAAGTTTAGGATCAAGTCCAGGCATGTGTGCATATGACCATGCAAAGTTCGTAGTAGCTTCTTGAAGTAGCGTAGTGAAAGCCATTTCTTCACCTTCTGTCATGTTGGCTGCAATGTAGGTGATCCTCATACATTCTTCTATACCTAAGTTGACTGGCTTGGTTTCTTCTATGATGATAGGTGACTGCTTAGGTCTGTAATCCTAGATGGGAGGAAGAGGCAAGTCTTCATCTTCTAGCGCTTGAATTACCAAGTTTTCACTAGAAGATACGCTCTTTATTTTTACTTTTTTGGAATCAGAATGTGCCCCAGAAGGGTTTTCACATAAGGACTCATGTTTTACTCTTTCTATTTCTCTTTTGTAGCTAAAGCTTGCCTCCTCTCCAAAGTATCCCTCTAGGTCAAGCTTATAGATGTGAGCTAACTTTGAATCCTAAACTGAGTGTGGGCCTGATGCCCCCATGAATTCTAGGAGTGTTTCTGTGCTTTGGAACTCATTGATGTGTGTGACACTTGGTTGGTCCCAGTCTATGAGTTCAGGGTGGGTGAGGGGAAAATCTATGAGATTGATGGCAAGTTGTTGGAGGACAGAAGTCCCTAGGAGGGTGTCATCATCAAAGATATCGTAATAGGATTTGATTTCTTTCTCTTCAGGGATCTCTTCGATCTCTACGAGGTCATCCTGGCTATTCAAGAGGGGAATGCTAGTCATGTTGGTGCCCCCAGTTATGGTATTGGGCCCTTGTACATGCAAGCGAGGGGCATTAAAGCCAAGACCCTGATGCTCAGGATTCTTTGATGTTGGGATGGGATATTGGTTGCCGCCTTCTTGTGGTCCTAGACCATTGCCTTGATAGTTCCATTGTTCAGTGGTATACTTATATTGTTTTGGATATTTATCTTTGAAATAGCCAAGAAGTTGAGTTTCAGGTGGTGGGGGATCTTTATACAACCACCTATTGATGTCAGGATCCATCTCTTGACTATTTATGTTGCCATGGGATTCAAAAGTCATAGATCTGATTCTCTTGATTTCATGATGCTCTTCAATAGGCTTTCTTTGGTGACTTGAGCGCCCTTGGGTATGTGGATCACATGGGAGGGCCCCTACAACAAATGCATCATGTAGGTTGTATTCACCACAACCCTGGTTATCGATCTTGATGGAAGAAAGGGTGGAGGTGAGGATGGTTTCTGGATCACAATGGGATCAGGATGAGCTGGCAATAGAAGTACCAATGTCAGTTCCAGGATAATGAGTGGAGTAAGGGAATGATGCTTCCATCACACGATAGTATGCGAAGGGTTGGGGGTCAGCATGGATGGTAACCTTAGTGCCTTGATGCAAAAATTTGATGCACTGATGGTAAGTAGATGGTACAGCCTTGATGGAATGAATCCATGGTCGACCTATGAGGATATTAAATGGTAGGTCAAGATCAATAACATGGAAAATAATATCTTGTGTTGTTGGGCCTAGCTGAATGGGAAAAGTAATAGTACCTTTAGAGGTACGCTCCAATTTATCATAGGCTTTGATAGTGATTACTTCATGTGCTATATTGGCCTGGGTGAACCCAATCTGCTGAATGAATTTCAAAGTACACAAGTTCAGGGTTGAGCCATTATCTATTAAGACCCGTTTGATGGCAAAGTCTCTGACCATGACGGTGATGCAGAGAGGGAGAGTATGGTCAGGTGCAATGTCTGGTATGTCAGATGTTTTGAAGGATAAAGCACAGGCTATGGATAGATGTCCCACAAGGGTCTCAAACTAGGTGGTGTTAATGTCTATGGGGGCATGTCCTTCTTTGAGAGCTCGGTCAAGGATCTCCTGATGGAGAGGTGAAGTGCGAAGAAGGTCCAAGATGGATATTTGGGCTGGTTTGTTCCCCAAGATGTTCTATGAGGTTGTAATGTGCATTGTGTGCATTATGTGCTGGCTTTGGTTGGGCACCAGTGACAGTTATCTGACCTCTACAGGTGGTAACAGCACATTGACTGTCTGCTCCTCAGACATGGATGGCATTGACTGTGGACTCAACTTGGGTTATACATCCAACAAATTTATCATAATTGATGTAGGCGGTAGTGTGATCTTCTTGCTTACCCTTGCCATGATTCTGGGAATGATTGGTATTAGTTTGGTTGTTCCCAGTATTATGTTGTGGGAACACATTTTGATAAATTTGTAAATTGGCATTTGGCGAGGCTTGAGCGGGTGTATCTACTTGAATCTCTTTTTGATCAATGAGATCTTGGATATAGTTTTTGAGTCTCATACACTTCAGGGTAGTGTGTCCTTTGACACGATGATAATCACAATACTCATGATCTCTGTACCAATTGGGCTTGGGAGTGGTATCATCAACTGGCTGGATTGGTGGAAATGTAATCAAGTTAGCCTTGGCCATCCGATGAAAGATAACATCCAAAGGCTCACCTAGCGATGTGAAGGTCTTCTTTGGATAATTTTGAGCAATGGGTTTGTTCTGCTTGGGAGCAGTATTGACAACATTGACTTGATTGTTTGGATTACCTTGATAAGCTTGATGGGCTAGTTGCTAATAATTTTGCTGATTATTCTGAGAATGATATTGTTGCGTGGGTTGCTGATGGACTTGAGGAGGTTGCTGATGGATGGGCACTTGTTGTTGTTGGTATGCAGGAGTTGATGGAGGACTAGCCACAATAAATTGGACATGCTTGGTATCAGTGGCTCCATCAGTAAAAACATTTTTGTTACGATTCTAGTAACGGGATTTATCATTGCTGGGTTTTTGGGCATCATTTTTGAAGTGTCAGATTGTGCCTTCATCTAGGAGGGCCTTTTCAATACCTATCCCCTTGCTCTTGATATCTTGATAGGTTTGGAGACAATTCATCCTCATGAAGTGGGATAACTTAGGATGCAGATTATCAATAAAGATTTTGGTCAAATGTTTTTCAGGTGGCCGGTATGATAACCTGGTAGTAAGGTTCTGCCATCGTTGTAGGTATTCTGCTAGGCTTTCTCCATCTTTCTACTTTGAGTTGCAGAGATCTAACAAGGTCAACTCATTCTCAACATTGTGGGCATAGTGGGCAATGAACTTCTCAGAAAGTTCAGCAAAGGTTGTGATAGTCCCACATGGTATTTTGTAGAGCCATTCAACAATAGTTCCTCCCAAGATTTTGGGGAATAGGTGTAAGAGATAGTTATCACTATAAGCCACTTCTTAGCATGCCATATAGAATTATTTAATATGATTGATTGGATCTCCTTTCCTCTAATATTTATCAAACTTAGGTGTCTCAAAGTGCTTAGGTAAAGGTATAGCAGCAATGGATTGGTCAAATGAATAAGGACACACCTCCTCAAAGTTGTAAGTTTTATTCTCAGTACCGGTTTGAAGCTCTTTAAGGGCATTCTTCATGGCTTCCCACTTAGCATTGATTGGTGTTTGAGCGGGTACTCCCATTTGAGGTGGGTATTGTTGAGTGGGATATGGAGATGGCTCAGTGGGATAGGTAGATTGGAGTGAATTTTGGAGTGATGTTTGTTGGGGATGTTGTTGATGCAGCATAGGGGGATATTGCGGTGGAGGATACAGGACTGTTTGCTAGTGTTGTGGGATGACTAGGACTTGCTGTTGTGACTGATAGGAGGAAACTTGTTGCTGTGACTGAAAGTATGGTTGTAGTGGGGGTGGCTGGTGGAATGATGTAGCTTGTTGGTAAGATGGTCCTTGCTGAACCTGGCTCTATGGTTGACTGATATAGGTCGGGTGCATTCCCATATTGCTTAAGGGTGGAACTAATGTAGGGAAGCTTGAAGAAAAGGATGGCTAGGCAAAATAACTTGTGAAATGGGATGAACTTTGCTACTGAGGTGGAGGAACTTGCTGAAAAGCACTGGGTGTTGGGAATGGATAGCTTGTGAAGGATGAGGTTGGTGGAGTTTGAGATGGTTGTTGTTGTGCTGCTTGTGAGAAGGTGGCTTGTTGGTTTGCAAATACGGATGTAGGAGAGTGAGTTGGTATTTCAAAGGCATTTATGTCTTCTTGAGTGAGACCCCAACGAGGACCAGTGTGAGCTAGGAATTGTGTTGCAGCAGATGTCAAGAAGGTAGATGTGATGGGAGTTTGGGACATGAATGGTGGATTTGAAAAACCCATGGAAGGCAATCCTGTGGTGAAGGCATTTTGTTGGGCTTGTGCCTGGGTAGATGCTTGTTGGGGGGGAAATGAAGAGAATGCTTGCATTCACCATGAAAAGGGTGATGTTGATGTGGAAGTTTGCTAAGTATGAAAGGGGAGCGGTTGCGCTGCCCCTGAAATAGATGACGCTGATGTGGAGGTTTGTTGGGAGAAAGAGGGAAATGATTGCGTTGACCCTAGAAAAGATGGTATGGATGCGGAAGCTTGTGGAGTGAAAGGGAAAGATGATTGCATCCCTCCTAGCATAAAAGGTGTGGATGTGGGAACTTGTGAAGTGAGGGGGAAGGATGATTGCATCTCTCCCAAAAAGAATGGCGCTTCTTGGTTTATGGAAGGTGGAGGAATTGCTTGTGTAAAGGCTTGCGTAAGAGGTGGGAGTTGATTTTGTGACAAGCATTGGATTTATTCAAGAGCTTGGGTGGCCATGTCGGATGATGAAGTACCTATGATAGGGAAATGAGTAGATGGTGTTACAGCTTGTGTTACAGGACTGGTGAAGCTTCCTTGCAAAAGAAGAGGAATGGTGGAGGTTTCTTGAGATGTTTGCAAGGTTGGATCAAGGAATGGTTGGATGAATGGAGAGTATACTTGTGCTAGGATTTGGATAGTGCTTACGGGAATGTGAGGATGGAGATATGGCAGAATGGAAGTCAGTGCTTGTGCAAAGTTAGTGAACATGCTTTGCTAGTTTTGGGCCATGAGTGTTTTGACTAGTGGTGGATTCTCTGGATGATTCACAAATGTTTCTATTGCCAGAGGAGCTGAGGGGATATTAAGATCATCCCATGTATTTCCAATTGGTATTTGGGGATCATAGGCTACCATCACACTGGTAAAAATGTTGGGATCAGATGAGCTGGTGATTGGATAAGGATTCATGTTCCTTCGCTTCCTAGATCCAAATCTTGTCTTGACAGGCATAGAGATGCAGATGCTAGATGAATGCAAGATGTTTCCTAAAAGACTCTAAAAAATGAAGGATGTAAGCATAAGGAACTTCTAAGGATGATGAATTTCTAAAATGTAGTGCAAGGATTGGTGGGATGCTTGGATATGAATCAAAGATGGCGGAAGATTTGATGGAAGATGGTGATAGATTGGTAAAAAAAAAGGCTTGGCGATGATGGAGGCTTGATGGGATGCTTTGATTTGGGCCAACATTGGGTGGAGGATTAGTGGGATGCTGGTGGAAGATTACTAAGTGTCAAAATTGAGATGTTTGTTTTTCCCGATGGAGGATCAGTGATAGAATTTGGCAGACCTAGGATAGACAAATGATCTTCGGTCAGCTGGATTCTTATCAATATAAGACAATCTCTTGCTCGAGATAATGAGGCTATGCAAGGACAAGTTGGATTTCCTTTAGACAATGCTCTATCAAAAAAGGGGGTGATTTCTGATTTGGGATAAGGGATGGAAACAACTCAAAGGTTTTGAACACTAAGTACTTGTGGATTTGGATCTCTAGATTTGGTGCAAAGGATGGTGGACTCTCTTTTGGATATTGGATTTTGGATGCTAGATTTGGGTCAAGGATTTGGGATTCTGATTGTGGATTGCTGATGGAAAGATGGTGAAGGATGATGGAACAATGCTCTCTCTAAAAGGATGATGCAAATGCAATTGAGATGGATGATCTATGATGATGCTAGGAAGATGATGATGAATGCAGCTAAGGACTCTAGAATGCAAATAAGGATATGGTGATGATGCCGAGATGAAACTAGGATGAGACTAGGATGAAGGACTGTCGAGATAGGTTTTCAAGATCTGAAGGTAGAATGGACATGTGATGGATAATAGCTAATCTTCTCTTTCAAGACTGAAGTAGTGATGGTTCACTCAGAATTGGTAGGCAAACCTTTTGACTCTTGCATTATAGCCAATATTATAAAGCTGTTGGTGTCCAAAATGACGCTTATGCTCATAAGGCTGCCAGTATACCCTCAGATGGATTTTAGGAATGGTTAGCTCCAAAATTGTTATGAGGTCTTAGGGTAACTAGACCAACTATAAGGACAAGACTGCCCTCTTCTACTTCTGGCTCTGCAAAACCAAGGCGGGTGCACCTAACCCAGTATAAAATATGCTTCACACACCAAGGAATGGGTTCATATAATAGATGAATGGATAGCAAGAGAGTACTAAATGATAACCACACATTCATTGACTCCTCATTACTATGGGTAGAACCAAATACAACCAAATACTAAAAACTTAAGGAATGGTTCTTAATTTATGCTTTTGAGATCATAACAACAACAATCAATATTTGTTGATAATGAGATAATCATTTAGGCCAGTGCCTCATCCATTGGGCAAGATCTCTTAGAACAAGAATGCTACACACACCAGACAATAGCTAAGATTCAAAGCCATAAAAACACCTAAAATCCCCTTTACTACTTATAAGATATCCTTACATAGACAATTAGATAGATCTATGTCCCATCTAAAGCATCATTTCATCTAATCCTGGATTAGAACTTAAGAATGGATACATATACATAAAACAACATGCAGAGAACTAGAAAGTTCAGAACCTATCTAAGTTGACACAAAGGAGAGATAAGAGTCATGTATTTGCATTAAGTATGAAGAACCCTTAAGTATAAACAATCAAACCAGAGGAGTCAAGCTTGCAAATTATAGCTTACACCTGCAACTTTTTCTCTATCATCAACAAAATACCAAATGCCAAAATGTTACAATCCTGACTGGGCAGAAGACTCACAACTAAAAAAGTTTTAAAATCTAACTCCCAATTCTACAAAATGATCATGAAAATCCATTTATACCAAGGTTACAATACAAGCACAATGATCATTTCAAAATCAAAATTTCAAAATCACCTAACCGCACCGAGGAGTAAACACAGACAAGATCAGGATTAGGCCATAGCATGCAAGCCCAAACAGTCCACTGGCTACCTTGGGAATCTCAAAGAGAATGCAATAAGCTTAGGGCAGCTAGGGCTAAGGTTTCAACAACCAAACCTAGCACACTTACATCAAAATTTAATTTGCAGAGGAAAAACCAAAGCCACCTAGAGAAGGAAATCACAGACAGATCTGCAATCATGAAAAGTCACAATACCAGTATAGAGCCCCAGGGAAGCCATGAAAATTAGTCAAATCAGCCACCTGCAAATGCTCCTTGAGCACAAAACCATCCCCACCAGGTACAAAAATTCACTGCACTCAATCACAAAGCCCCTCGGACCACACTACAATAGCCTGGAAGTCAATTTCCACCAACCCTGGCCGCCTAAAATATTGAATTCCAATCCTTTCAATAATGAAAAGCCTCTACAAAACTTTGAATTTGAACTGCAACGGTTAACCAGACAAGTTTAAAATGCGGTCATCGATATTCTTTCCTTCCCGGCAAATCGGGCGGTTCTCATTAATCGTTAAAAGAACCGCAGGGCCCTTTGAAAAGTCTTTGGCCACATTGTCAAACTCTCAACCATTGAGAAATGTGCACATCATTGACACATAACAAGGCGGACCCACAAACTTAAGCCTTTTGAAATCGGATAGCGGGTGTAAGATCTCATAGCCCTGACAAAACCCATGTGAACTTACGCCTATCATAGATTCTATCCTCGTCCCCAGTCCCTCTGACAATGGCCCCACCCCGCTACATCCTCCACATCAACCAATAGGATCAGAACAACTACGCACCACATGGTAGATGGTCCCACTTGCCCCGCATAGACAAGATGCCAAATCAATGGATGGTGCATGATCGCAAGGGGTGGGAATATTCCTTATGATCATGCGTCAACCATAGGATCAAAACCTTCTCTACAAGCCCCACTGACAAGATATCTACCTGCCAAATCATTCCTTCTCCTAGCTAGTAGGATACCACCACATGCACTGAGGTGGAAAGGGTCCCACCTGCAAACAAAAGCTACATCACAGAAAAGATCAACGGGCATCGCATAATTGAAAGGCCCTGACAGATTGCATGAGAATATACGCTAGCCGTTGGATTAAGATTGTGTCAGAGGTCAAGCCCAGGAAGAGATATAAGGCCAAAGACTTAGGAAAAGATTAAAATTGTAGGGTGTGAGGAACTTAGGAAATATTAAAGGGGGACCGCTGACACATAAAAGACCTAACCGCGCATAAAGGCAAAAAGAACTTTTAAAAGGCACATGCGGAAAAGGTGTTAAGTGACCTAAATAAAGGTAATGCGAAATTAGAACAGGCCAAGGGCTGAAACTAAGGGTTTTATCACAATAGCTCGATTTTTGAAAGCTTGAACCAGGGCCTATGCTAGAGACCTAAAACAACTACAGAGACCAGGGGAAAAGACTAGAAGCCATGAAAATTTTACAAGTGCTAACAGTGGCTCTAGTTGGGGATGTCTGCCTCCTACAGGCATAACAAGAACCTCAGATCTCTAGGAAAAGCAGACCACCCAAAATTCTAAAAAACATAGAGACCTCCAAAAAATAGAGGGAAAAGGAAAGGAAACACACAATAGGGAAGGGAGAATATTTACAGAGATTTACAAAATTTACAACTTTACATGATGACCCCAAGCCACTAAAAGAAAACTAGTGACCCTCCTGAATCAAAAATCTGATTTTCATCTACATATGTGACCAACCACCTAAAATTACTCTGATCACCTTGTGGCCAACACACATGAAAATTCATGGGCTGAAGAATAAACTTGCAATGATTACTACCCATGTCTTTCCAGTCATGATTATTACACTCATATTCAAATTCCAAGAAGTAAGGAACATTACTTACTTCTTCATGATGACTGGAAAAAATAGAAAACTCACCCTGTAATGCATCAAAAAATAGAGCATATGGAGCATCATGCATTACGATACAGTTACCTAGCTGAGAAGGACTTGAATCCTTTGATTTTCCTTCATGAATTGCTTCAGCCACTTAACAACTTGGTTCCTCCCTGATGTCCTCATGAACTGGATCATGAACCAAGTGAATATCTTCTTCAAAGCTCTTATGACAAGGGAACACTACATCATCACTTTCACCAAAAGAATTTCTGTCCCAACTGCTGAAAGTAAAGCCTTCAACACTGTCACAATCACTGTCATATTTAGCAGAAAAAGGAAAAGGATTCGAACAAGAAAGTTGTTCATCATTGTAATCTTGATGACAGGAAAACACACTATCATGTCTTTCTACCTCTTCTTCTGTAGAGTCACTACAAGGGGGGAAATCTTATATACATGGGTCATCATGGTCACTTTGAACACTAGCCTCATTAACAGTGTCAAAGGATATATCACAGGGAAGCTGCAAATCAAAGTCCACACAAGGTGCATACCTTTGGAATTCATCAGCCAAGAGTGCTGATATCTCTTCACTACTTAATGGACCTTGGGCTTCATTATCCTCTTAATCAGCTTCACCCCTACTGTAAACATCTTCCTTGTCAAAGACAAGGATGGAGACCTCTGGCCTTAGATCATCTTGTGTGAAGAAATGAATGCAGGAATCATCATCTGCATCATATCCATGTTCTTGTCTCTCACACAAAACACCATCAAACTGGGATAAAAAGCGAGAATCCTGATATTGAAAGGAGAGAAAATCTGTAGATAAAATGGAAATACTGTCAACCTGAGATTCATCTTCAAAATCCTCACATGTACTAATCTCAAAATCAGCCTCATAGTCAACATTCTTTTCATAATGAGAGTCAATATCAGAACAACTAGTCTCCTCATGAACATCATCAGGAACCACTAGTTTTAACAATCTTATGTCCTCTGCTAACTGCCAGTTCACCATTTTCAACCTTGCTAATTCCTTCTTGAGAGCAGCAACTTTATCAAAATGCTCCACAAACTTAGCTCTCAACACATCCCAAGAAGGGATTGAACATGAAGGCAAAGATAAGAACCACTTCCTTGCACCATCAAAAAATGTGTGCACAAATAACCTCATGGCAACATCTTCATGTTCAACATCCATATCTCCAAAAATACCCATGACAACATCAACATGTTGGCTTGTAGAAACAGATCCACCAGCTATGAATCTAGGCAAGCATATCCCATCCTCAGCAGAGAACTCATGTGGGGCACCTTCAATGCCATCAAAACAAAAGGGCCTATATTCCTCCATGAGGAACTACCCACTATAACTCATCCCTCTACAATAGTGCTTAACACTTGATAGGGAAACATTCTTTACAACAACTGATTTTCATAAAAATAGGACATATGAAAACCAAAATACCTGAAAGCCTTGAAAAATGACTTGTTAACTGGAAGGAAGGGCAGATCTAGAGCTCACCATGTAGCTCCATTAGGTTCTTTTCAATGTAGAGTCAACACCTCCTAAAAGAGGAAAATTTTTGTACTTGCTCTTTGTTTCTTCTTCCAATCAACACAAAACTTCACCAGGATTTGTACACTGTTAATCAGGAATTGCACTGATCAAATAGAGACTTCAAAGTTGCCACTCAACACGCAGTGAGAAGATCTTACTAATGTGTTTTTTCTATCAGACTCTATACTAATCCTTTAACCAAACTCTGGGATGATCCAGCCAAGCAAAGTAGCCTACTGTCATTTACTCCTTCCCCGACAGAGTCACCATTTTGTTGGTGACTCGGATGGCCCAAACCAATCTGGTCAATAAATATTTTGACTACTTCAATATAATAGCAACTAGAGCTCCTTAATAGGCTTTCATCATGTTCTTCCCCAGTAGAGTCACCATCTTGTTGGTGTCCAAAATGACGGTTATGCTCATAAGGCTGCCAATATACCCTCAAATGGATTTTAGGAATGGTTAGCTCCAAAATTGTTATGAGGTCTTAGGGTAACTGGACCAACTATAGGGACAAGACTGCCCTCTTCTGCTTCTGGCTCTGCAAAACCAAGGTGGGTGCACCTAACCCAGTATAAAATATACTTCACACACCAAGGACTGGGTTCATATAACAGATGAATGGATAGCAAGAGAGTACTAAATGATAACCACACATTCATTGACTCCTCATTACTATGGGTAGAACCACATACAACCAAAAACTGAAAACTTAAGGAATGGTTCTTAATTTATGCTTTTGAGATCATAACAACAACAATCAGTATTTGTTGATAATGAGATAATCATTTAGGCCAGTGCCTCATTCATTGGACAAAATCTCTTAGAACAAGAATGCTACACACACTAGACAATAGCTGAGATTCAAAGCCATAAACACACCTACAATCCCCTTTACTACTTATAAGATATCCTTACATAGACAATTAGATAGATCTATGTCCCATCTAAAGCATCATTTCATCTAATCCTGGATTAGAACTTAAGAATGGATACATACACATAAAACAACATGCAGAGAATTAGAAAGTTCAGAACCTATCTAAGTTGACACAAAGGAGAGATAAGAGTCATGTATTTGCATTAATTATGAAGAATCCTTAAGTATAAACAATCAAACTGAAGGAGTCAAGCTTGCAAATTACAGCTTAGACCTGCAACTTTTTCTCTATCATCAACAAAATACCAAATGCCAAAATGTTACAATCCTAACTGGGCAGAAGACTCACAACCGGAAAAGTTTTAAAATCTAACTCCCAATGCTACAAAATGATCATGAAAATCCCTTTATACTAGGGTTATAATACAAGCACAATGATCATTTCAAAATCAAAATTTCAAAATCACCTAACCCCACCAAGGAGTAAACACAGACAAGACCAGGATTAGGCCATAGCATGCAAGCCCAAACAGTCCACTAGCTACCTTGGGAATCTCAAAGAGAATGCAATAAGCTTAGGGTAGTTAGGGCTAAGGTTTCAACAACCAAACCTAGCACACTTACATCAAAATTTAATTTGCAGAGGAAAAACCAAAGCCACCTAGAGAAGGAAATCAAAGACAGATCTGCAATCATGAAAAGTCACGACGCCAGTATAGAGCCCCAGGGAAGCCATGAAAATCAGTCTAACTCGAGCACAAAACCATCCCCACCGGGTACAAAAATTCACTGCACTCGATCACAAAGCCCCTCGGACCACACTACAATAGCCTGGAAGTCAATTTCCACCAACCCTAGCCGCCTAAAACATTGAATTCTAGTCCTTTCTGTCATGAAAACCCTGTGCAAAACTTTGAATTTGAACTGCAACGGTTAACCAGACAAGTTTAAAAGGTGGCCATCGATATTCTTTCCTTCCTGAAAAATCAGGCGGTTCTCATTAATCATTAAAAGAACCGCAGGGCCCTTTGAAAAGTCTTTGGCCACATTGTCAAACTTCCGACCAATGAGAAATGCACACATCATCGACACATAACAAGGCGGACCCACAAACTTAAGCCTTTTGAAATCGGATGGCAGGCGTAAGATCTCATAGCCCTGACAAAACCCATGCGAACTTACACCCGTTGTAGATTCTATCCTCATCCCCAGTCCCTTTGAAAATGGCCCCACCCCGCTACATCCTCCATGTTAACCAATAGGATCAGAACAACTACGCACCACATGGCAGATGGTCCCACTTGCCCCACCCAGAGAAGATGCCAGATCAACGGATGGCACATGATCGCAAGGGGTGGGAATATTCCTTACGATCATGCACTGACCATAGGATCAAAACTTTCTTTGCAGGCCCTGCTAACAAGATATCCACCTACCAAATGATTCCTTCTCCTGGCCAATAGGATACCGCCACATGCACTGAGCTCGAAAGGGTCCCGCCTGCAAACAAAAGCTACATTGCAGAAAAGATCAACGAGCCTCGCATAATTGCAAGGCCCTGACAGATTGCATGAGAATATACGCCAGCCATTGGATTAAGATTGTGTCAGAGGCCGGGCTCGGGAAGAGATATAAGGCCAAAGACTTAGGAAAAGATTAAAATTGTAGGCCATGAGGAACTTAGGAAATATTAAAGGGGGACCGCTGACACATAAAAGACCTAACCGCACATAAAGGCAAAAAGAACTTTTAAAATCCACATGCGGAAAAGGTGTTAAGTGACCCAAATAAAGTTAATGTGAAATTAGAACAAGCCAAGGGCTGAAACTAAGGGTTTTATCACAACAGCTAGATTTTTGAAAGCTTGAACCAGGGCCTATGCCAGAGACCTAAAACAACTGCAGAGACCAGGGGAAAAGACTAGAAGACATGAAAATTTTACAAGTGCTAACACAAGCTTTTCTTGATATTTTTCTTCTGCTTGGGTTGCTTGGATAGAGGATTGATGGATCTTAAGGTTTCTTTCTACAACTTTCTTCTCTTGATAAGCTTTGGATTTGGGCAACTTAGCTTTCAGATGTTTGATCAAATTGTGCATAACTCGGGGAAATTCTGATAAGTTGGTTTGAGACAAAAAGGTTCTTTGGATATCTGATTCCAAGGGTTTCTCTACAAAATGTTTTGAGTATCTCAAACTGGGTTTGTTGATCAATTTGATGTTTCCTAATGGCAAAGGATAGATTTCAACAAAGATTTTTGGAAAAGCAATCTCCACAAGGGATAAAGCAACCTTGTGGGATACAAACAAGATAACTGACTCTGATAAAGCTTTGAAAGTGTATGTTCCAACAATGTTTTCATGGAGTATTGACTGTCAAGCACTTCAAATAGATCTACCTAAGGAAGGTGAGTATCAAAATCACTTGCCCACAGCTTGGTACCCCCTAGAAGGGAATACAAATGGTGAGTAATCTTGAGGTGACCCGGTAAACCCCTTGGAATCGGTCCTTGCAGAAGGATTTTGATACTTTCAGATATAGATAGGGTAGCCTCTATTTTATCAAGTTTTTAATAGTTCCATGGAGTCTCCATACCTAGTTATGCTGACCGCCTGTGACTCACTTAAGAGCCTAGCCAACAACACTGGGGGAGGAATATTTACCTGTCCCCAGACATGTGCATTTGGCACAAAACACCTGTGGATTAGGAGATATAAGTTAGTACTTTTTGCCTTCACTTTATTTATATACCGGCCAGGGGGGATATTAGTTTGAGGTCATTCTCTAAGGAGGAAGCTCTTTTCTCCATTGACAGGCCTCGCTAAAAGTAGAACAAGTGAACTTGTCTGAGTCCAAATGTTCTACGTTGCTTACTTTAACAGGATTTTGCAAGAATTTGAAAAACTCTTAAATGTACATCAAGCAAGTTTGTTCTTTCCTCCAATTTGAATAAGTGTGATTTGAACTTTGAAATTGAAGACACAAGTGTTTAAGATTTGATTTGTTCTTTCTCCAGAAAGCAAACGATTTGAGCGATTGCAATTTCTTTCCTTTGGGCATTCAAGATTGAGATGTGCATGTTGATTTAGAACTTTGAAAAGAGTTTTGTTTTATCCTTAGATCATTCAAGATTGAGTTTGTTTGAACTGAATTTCAAAGAAGAGGGAATAGGGATGCTTGTTCTTTCCAATTTAGATCATTCAAGATTGTGTTTGATTTTCAAAATGATAATGACTCTTAGGACCTAAGTTCTTTTCCTTAGTTTCATTCAAGATTTGTTTGACCTTTGCTTTTTATGAATTTGAGAAAAATTTAAGGCAAAAACACAGTCGACAAAGACATTGTCCAGCTAATACGCGACACTAGAAAATGTACAGGTGACACAAAAGAACTCACAGGTGGCAATGGAATGATTACAGGTGACAGATAAATTTGCGGGGGTGATAGAGAAAGATTTAAAAGCGATAACGAAACATGCATAGGCGACAGTCAAATGTTCACAGGCGATACTTAAACATGCATAGGTGAGACTGAAAGATGCATAGGCGATAATGAAACTGTTAAAGGCGATAACGAAATGTTTTACAGGTGATAGCAAGTTATTTAAAGGTGACAGTAAATTGTTTATAAGCGACAGTGAAATGTGCACGAGCGGTAGTAAAACTTTCCTAGGTGACAATAAAAAATTCCTAAGCGACAGTGAAATGGGCATAGGCGACACCTAAACATGCACAAGTGACAATGAAACATGCATAAGCGACACTTAAACATGCATAGGCGACAATGAAATATTTACAGGCGATAAATGAAATGCTAATAGGTGATAATGGAATGGACAAAGGCAACAATGAAATGATTATAGGCAAGAATTCAGTATGGAGAGGTGTGAATGTTTATCTCATAGGCATGATTATTTATGTTGCAGGTGACAGAAAAGAAGTTAAGACATAATAGAAGTCATCGAACATGGAATTCTTCAGGAAATAGGCGTCAATAAAGAGCTTTTAGGCATGATCATACTCTTTGTAGGCGTGACTGAACTGTGTTTAGGCGTGACTGAACTTTGTGTAGGCGACATTTCATCTGTTTCCTGCAAATTATTCATGAAAAATGGTAAATATGAGAGTACAAAGTATGATCTAATCAAGCTGATTTGTGGGTTTGGGTCCCACCGAGCGTGCCAGAATGTGGACAAGGCTTTTGAGGATACCTGTTTTGAAAGACTCAAACAAAACAAAGATTAGATTTTAGTCTAGCATGAAATCAATCCAAAACAAATAAAACTCTAAACTAAGCCACCTCAGATTGAGCTTAAACAGGTGCACCCAAGCACTGTTTGATTTGCTCTTGCTTAAGGGGATGTGGGTCTGCTCTCTAAGCACTTGGAGTATATTCCTTATGCATTTTAGGATGGATTGAGATCCATAAAAACCCCATAAATGGCACAAAACAGGTATAGAACACCTGATTTGCCCCTAAGGCCTCAAGGATCCAAATGATGTTAAAATGAAGATTAAGCTACATGATGTTTATGCTAAGATTGATTTTAAACCAAATAGAGATGTGATATGATGCTATGCTTATGTAAAACAATGAAAGAAACTAAGTTAATCCATTAAATCTATGCTAAGATGTATTTTAAGAAAGCTTGAAAATGATGAAAGACTAACAATTAGTATTGATTATGCTATGTCTAGAGCTAAATGAGCATGATAACAATGCTTGAAGTAAAAGGTAATCTAATTCTATTTTTCTCTTGGAAAAGGGGGTATTTATAGGATTGGGGGAAGGAGGAGTGAGTGGTCAGGATCAAAATCCTTAAGAGAGGCCAAGATTCATTCAAAGGGGAGCACATGGATTGTGCTAGTTCAGGGCCACCTCCTTGTGACAAGTGTCACAAGGGCATTAGGTTGAAAGATGGGAGGGATGTACACAATTTGAAAAATGTGCCTACGGTCAAAGAATGTAAGAAAGGGGTGAGGGGCTTCTTAAATGCATGATAAAAGCATGTAAGAGGGATAAGGAGGCCTTAAATGCACTTAATGCATGTAAGAGAAGTTTCTAGAAGTTTGTTGACTTTGGGTTAAGCTTAGGAGTTTGCTAACCTTGGTTAGGGAATGTGACAGGATTAGGGGAGGGATTAGGATTAGGATTAGGATAAAGACTTTCTAGAAGAGTCGAGAACTTCCTTAGGATAAACATGGATTTTAGGAAATAGATAAAGATTTATTTATTTCCATGGTTTAGGTTTGAGAATATTTATTAAAAATGAATTTAATAAATATGAGGATTAAATATTTAATCTTAATTAAATATTTTGAGTTGGGATTAGGGTTAGGAAATGATGGGATTAGCCTTTAATCGAAATTAAAGAAGGATTAGAAGATTCTGGAAGAGGTTAGTGGTCTTAAGAAAATTGGCCAAGTTTTGGGCAAAAAATAAATTAATTATTTATTTTGAGATTTTTGGTCAATTTATTAATTAAATAATTAATAAATAAGGAGATAATGTTTAAATAAGATTTAAACATTTTTGGGAGGGATTCCTTAATTAAATATTTTTAATTAAGATAAAGGGATTCAATGGCATAAAAAAAAATTAATTAATTAATAAATGATGATGTCATCAAAAATTTTTCAAAAAATAAAAATACTTTATTTTCTAAAATATTTTTAGGTGTCTACAGACATAAATGACAATATAACAATTATTTTATATACATGAGAAGGGAAATGAATAGTCAAGGTAAGAAAAGTGAATAGTCTTTCCAAGTTTAAATGAGGAGTTGCAATGAAATCCAATAGGCACAATATATATATATATATATATATATATATATATATATATATATATATATATATATATATATATATATATATATATATATATATATATATATATATATATATATATCCTAATTTTAATGCATTGGCTATGTTGGACAACACCCGATGATAGCTCCTGATTTTTCTTTACAACTGAATAATCAAACAAATCCAAAATTAAAAATCAAAATTGTAACTAGCATGATGGTTCCTAATAGCTCCTGATACATCTGGATTACTCTTGATGCCTCCTAATTACTCCAAATGATGAGTATTTTACATACACTCTGATTCTCTTGCACCAATTATGGAAGGATAGGGCATTTTTATAATGATTTTAATTATAAGGATTATCATAGTGATTTAGAAGATGAAGATAAAAAGGACAATCATAAGAAATGAGATTTTAGAAAGAATCTTAATTTCAAAGGTAGAAGTAAAAAGAGCTTGTGTTCCATGGAAAAATATTTTGTTTTGAAGAAGATACTAATGAAACAATTAAGGAATCCTTTCTTTTCGCTATCTCACAAAGAAGGTCCCCAAACAGATTGCTTTGCATGCTAAAGTTGTTATAGATGCATGGATCATAGATTCTAGTTTTATTAAATTATATGACAAGAGATAAAAGAAGATTTATCAAGTTTGAAGATTATGATGGTGGATTAATTATATTTACTAGAGAAGGAAGTGCTAAAATCAAAGGTATAGGAACCATTTCAACTAATGGTAAGCATAAAACTAACAATGTTTACTATGTTGAAAGTTTGAAACTTATTTTTTTGAGTGTTATTAAGATGTGCAAAAAGGGTTCTAAAGTTATGTTCAAAAGTCATGGATGTACTATTATAAATAAACTAACTAGAAAAAGGGTTTCAGAAGGTTTCAATACTACTAGTAATATCTATTATATTGAAGACAAGTGTAAAACTCTATGTTTTCTAACTCAATATAATGGTAGATGGGGAGATGATGTAAAAATGGAGCTTGATCAAGACAAAGTGGAATTTTCTCTTTCAATGGAAAATGAATAAAGAAAGGTTGAATCAGAAGATCCATTAGAGGCTGAGTGGATTATGGTAGAACAAAAGAAACAAGAAATCAATGACAAAGCAAACTAGAAGTAGATAATAGATCAAAAGCATCAAGAAGATAATAAAAATAGGATTGATTAGAACCATGAGGAAGAAAATAAGAACATGAGTGACTAGAAGCATGAGAATGACAATAAGGAAAAAGAGGAAGAAAAAAGGAACATGGTAAATCAAGAATAGATAGGATAAGACAAAAAGAGTACAAAAGGTCAGAAGTGTGCTGAAAATTAACACAACATGGTCAACTAGAGGCAGCTAAAAAATAAGAAATCAAGACACTAGAAGTAGAAGAATAATCTAGTATAGATAAAGAACAGAAAAAGGATGAAAAATAAGAGGTCCCCTTCTATTCTTTCTATGTACTATTTGATGGTATATGTTTTTATTGTAAAAGTGTAGGACACAAAGTCAATGACTATAGTAGTTTGAGAAGAAATTTAGTTTTCAATGGAAGATGTTATGATTACAGTTTATTCTATAAGTAAAATGAATTCTAGTAAAATAAATGAGAACCAAAGAGTTAAGAACTTCAATGGCTACCTCTATGGATGCAATGGATATGGACACATAAAAATAGAATGTAGTATTGTAAGATATAAAAATATATGAAGATATATTTTTATATCTATGTTTTTTTTATGTGATGTTTAGGAATGGAAAATGTTGTGGACATACAAAACTTAATAAAACATATATACTTATCTAGAAAAGGAGCAGATTTGGAAATCACTATTTTCTGATATCTGTACTTGGTTTTAGGAAATTCTACAACCAGATCTGGCCTGAAAACATAGAAATAGAGAAAACCTAGAAACCTTATGTCTTTCTCATAAAGGTTGACCTTGACCCAAAATAGGGGTAAGATCTTACCCCAGGGCACAATCTTACACCTTTATGTCAACCTTGACCTACACTTTTCTGACAAAAACTCTGTTCGTGAATCCTGGAAGTTCACCAAAAAGTGTACTCAGATCTTATCTATGATTTACTATCTTGCACCTGTACTTGCAAGAAAAAGGGTTTTTTTTGTTTGGATGAGGGGTTTGCCTTGGTCAAACTCCGGTTTAGAATCAACCATAAAAATGGAATTGAAATAGAGAATGCTAGAAAGAAGTGGAAGTAGATCTAACAATGATGCTATGATATTAAATAGATATGCAATTGTATTTGGAATGTAAACAAGTATGTTGATATGAAAGCTTGGACTCAACACTAATAAATGTAAATCAAAACCTCTGTGATTCTCTACTTGGAATCCACCTTAAAGGGAGAAACAATAGATCTTGAAGATGTACAAAGGATCTTAATGGAAGATCACACCACCATGATGGATAGATCTAGGGTTTGAATGATGAATCTTGAATGCTTGAACCAAATCCTTCCAAAGGCTTGAATGCTTGAATCTTTGATCTTAAATGGAGAACTTGAATGCTTAAATGTAGATGATGGCTTTAATTCTTCCTTGATAATTTTATCTTGAAAGATGTAGTTCTTGATTGCTAAAGAGAGATGCAAGATGGTTATGAAAGATCATGAAAAAGATATATGGATGAAATGAGAGAGGAAGGCTTTCTTTTATACTATTCTAGGGCACAAACTTCTAGAGAGGCTGATATAGGAGAATTAAATTCTAATTTAAACCTTAACCCCTAGAAATGGACCTAGATTAAATATAATTTAAGAGTTTACCATTCTAAAATCTGAAACAGCCGACCTGGAAGTGGGAAATAAAACTTTCTGAAACCTGACATCTGGAAACTTTTGGATTTTGAAATCTAGACCCAAGGTCAAGGTCAAGGTTGACTCTAACCTAGGTCAAGGTTAAGGTCAACCTTGACCTAGGTTATGGTTGAGGTTAACCTTGACCCAAAAGGTCAACCTTGACCCTGAGGTCAAGAATCTCAAGGTTTCAGGTCAAGATGCCAAAAATAGGCTGGAAAGAGAGGGAGAAAGAGGCAGAACAAGAGAAAAACAAGATCCATAATAACGATCCCATGAAATCATCTAACATGACCCAAAACCACCTCCTCGGAGGGCTAAACTAGTCCTAAATGGAAGTGCTTCCCTTTTTTGATGATACATTTAGCCCCCACTTTAGCAAGTGTATGGATTCAATACAAACTCTTGGTAAAGGAGAAGAAAGATCCAAGTGGATTTGCAATGAGATAGAATATCACTTAGTTAAGGACATGAGCCCCCAAGCTAAGGATTATAACTCAACATACACACATGAGGGTGTAAAAACAAAGACAAAACAAAAAGACAAAAAAAAAAAAGGTTAGCACAAAAACAAACCCAAATCAATTAGCAAAGGAAACCTTGCTAAGAAATAATTCCTATACTAATATCATATTTTGAAAGCTATCATATAAGGATAAATGATTACATAAGAAAGAAAAAAGAAATACTATAAATAATATAGCTTCATGATCTAATCCTACTAGCATGAAAGTGAAAAGAGAGAAAAGAGAAACTGATTACTTCACTCAGTAAGATGCCCACCTTACCGTGAATCACCAAGGAGGGAGAGCCCAATAGGTAGAAAAACCTAATAGTTCACCCAAAAATTGTTCTTTTTAGTTGTAATGCATCTTTTGATGGGTTTTGGAATATCCATAGATCCACATTCTTACATCACTATGAATATAAAATGCATGTCTCTTCAAGATTTAGAAACTTATGTGCATTACCTTTCGAGGATTTAGCATATTGAAAATTGAAAAATGTGTGTCTATTCAGGATTTAGCAACTTATGTGTGTTACCTTCTGAGGATTTAGCATATTGAAAATCGAAAAATGTGTGTCTCTTTAGGATTTAGAAACTTATGTGCATTACCTTTCGAGGATTTAGCATATTGAAAATTGGAAAATGTGTGTCTCTTCATGATTTAGAAACTTATGTGTGTTACCTTCTGAGGATTTAGCATATTTGAAATTAAAAAATTATACCATAAGGGAGACCCTATATATGTCCCCCTCCTTATCATGGTTGTCTACTAGACATGATAAGGAGGAGGAGTATACCTACTTCACAAAGTAAGGAGATATCTTCTTAACAACAATGTACACTATATTCTTAGTGAAGGCTATTGACCTTTACATCCAAGAGCATAGATAATCATGAAAAGGATATGGCACTCATGAAAAAAGGATTCTCAAAGAAAGACATCTTATTAACAAGACCCCCACTATAGAGGAGTTTTTTAGATAAAATATCATCTTTCAAAGAGAAACAAAGATTCAACCATCCATCCCATGTAATCAAGAGAAAGAGGAATCTTCGAACAAAGGAGTCAAACTCTAACCCTATAGCAAGGTCAAGAATTTATAAAGAACATAATCTATAGAATAAATAAGAGGTGATGACTTAGGAAAACAACCTCTCACATAAAAGGACATCCATAGCCAAAACCTCAGTCACTATAATGAAATAATGTTACAAGAAAAATAAAAGCCAATAAGCTAAGGAGAGAATATCCCTAGACCAAGAGAAAGAAGGAATAACATTGCCTCCCAGGGATGAAAGCAAAGGATACCTTTGAAAAACAAATGTCTTTAGAAAATATATCTTTAAATAAAAGATAATCTATGGATGATTATAGACATAATACAAAACCATAGGGAGGAAAGATAGAAAGAATACCAATTAAGCTCAAGACAAAATATATGCTAAGAGCCTAATGGATCCTAGAAGACTGGATGAAATACCTCTTACCCTCTGGTCAAATAACAAGATGATAAAAGATCAATATTATGGAAGAGTCAAGGGGATGCCCCTTATCAAAGTTATGAAGGAGTTGTAAAACCGCATGAGAGTGGGATATAATTCCTAAAGTAGGTCTTTCTCTAACATATAACTTGAAATGCACACAATCAGCAAGTAAATATTTATTACTGTAATTAAAAGTACATTTATACTTAGATACAACATCTTTTATCATAGGTTTAAATATTTCTTTCTTGGAATTCATTAACTGAACATAAACCTTCTTAGCCACATCTTGAGGAGTATCAAGGTAATCTAAGGTAGGTGTTGGAAGAAGAAGATGAAGAGGAGGATGATGATCAAAATCAACCACCTTAAATTGAGATTGCGAACAACCAAGACCACACATATCTTGTTTAGGGGATATATAAATTGGATAATTAATACCATTCTCATTAACACCAAGCCCTAAACCTCTATAACCTTTTTTAGCCATCATATTATATCTTGTAGTGTACATATCATGTAAAGATTCTACAGGAGGTTATTGTTTATTATGTTCATGAGTAAAGGTTATATAAGGTGGAATAATAGGTTTAGAAGAAGTTTCTTTTCTCTTCCATTTAATATGATCTTGGATCAGATAAGAAGAGGAAGGTAAATCCAAGAATTATTGCACATCTACATCATGAACCATAGTTTGAACCTCATCATAAGTATGGGAAGAACTAGGAATAACATATGGATAATTATGCATATTAGGAATTTTAGGAATCGGATTAGGATTAGGAAAATTAAAAACTAGATTAGGATTAGGAAGATTAGGAGATAGTGTATCATCTACCAAATTCTTCACATAAGCCAAAAGAGTAATAAGTCTGCCACATATATCATTAATGAAAGCTTTGAAAGTAGGAAGACTAGTATCGGTCAATCTCACAATAGCATAGGCAAGTGAAAAATTAAGAGTGACCAACATAATGAAGTGGATGATACTCTCATAAACGTCATAAGTATGATAAAGAGATGCTAATAGGATAATAGTACAGAAAATAAGCACACACCAAAGCATCATAAATATCTTCATAGTAAATGAAATGGAAGAAATGTTTTTGTATTTTGTAGAATATATAGATTTTCTTTTATTTTTTTGAATTTTAAAATTCAAGAAAATAAAAGAAATCTAATCTTAAAGAAAGAAATTAAAGCATCTAACACCAAAAAGAAAGATTTGTCTATCATGGGCTCACCAAAATGTAAGATATAAAAATATATGAAGATATATTTTTATATCTATGTTTTGTTTATGTGATGTTTAGGAATGGAAAATGTTGTGGACATACAAAACTTAATAAACAATAAATACTTATCTTGAAAAGGAGAAGATTCAGAAATCATTATTTTCTGATGTCTGTACTCAGTTTTAGGAAATTCTACAACCAGAGCTGGCTTGGAAACATAGAAATAGAGAAAACCTAGAAACCTTTTTTCTTTCTGAGAAAGGTCAACCTTGACCCAAAATACGGGTAAGATCTTACCCCGAGGCACAATCTTACCCCTTTATGTTGACCTTGACCCGCACTATTTCGACAAAAAATCTATTCATGGATATTGAAAGTTCACTGAAAAGGGTACTTAGATCTGATCTGTGATTCCTTGTCCCACACCTGTACCTGCAAGAAAAAGGGTTTTGTTTTTTTTGGATGAGGGGTTTGCCTTGGTCAAACCCCAGTTTGGAATCAACCTTAAAAATGGAATTGAAATATATAATGCTAGCAAGTAGTAGAAGTAGATCTAACAACGAAGCTATGATATTGAATAAATATGCAATTGTATTTGGAATGTAAACAAGTATGTTGAAATGAAAGCTTGGACTCAACACTAATAAATTTAAATCAAAACCTCCATGATTGCATGCTCAAAATCCACCTTTAAGGGAGAAGGAATAGATCTTGAAGATGAACAAAGGATCTTGAAGGAAGATCACACCACCATGATGGATAGATCTAGGGTTTGAATGATGAATCTTGAATGCTTGAACCAAATCCTTCCAAAGGCTTGAATGATTGAATCCTTGATCTTCAATGGAGAACTTGAATTCTTGAATGCAGATGGTGGCTTGAATGCTTCCTTGAGAATGCTAGCTTGAAAGATGGAGTTCTTGATTGCCAAAGAGAGATGCAAGATGGTTATGAAAGATCATGAAAAAGAGATATGGATGAAATGAGAGAGGAATGATTCCTTTTATATTAGTCTATTAATATGATTTAGAACAACAAAGAGGGGGGGGTGGGTGAATCAGTTGTTCTCAGGTCCAGATGTATAAAATAAACTTTAAAACTCTTCAACAAATTAGATCTAATAACCAACTGTTACTCGATCATTACTAATTTCATAATAGCAACATATAACAGTGTAGTTCACTTATCCAATAGTATCTAACTTGCAAAACACATAAATTTTCAAACCAAAATATTCACACAAGTAATCAACAGTAGGATTTATAGTGGAAACCCAATTCAATAAAAACCACTTTGTAACATGTTACTATTATGTTCACTCTTCTGAAGTGAGCTCAGTGAAAAGCCAACCCTATCAAAGGTTACAAACACACTGTTAGGTGTGACCCGGTTAAAGAATTTAAACCACTCTGTTAAAAGTGCACCTTGTTATAAGACTTACATACAGTCCATTAGAATGCAACCTTGTTCAAAGGATTTATACATATGACTATTAGGACAACCTCTGTTAAAAGGATTTTGACTAATACAATGGTTAGAAAGTAGCATTAGTATTTATCTGAATAACATACAACTCACTTTGCAAATATCAGATCCAATTCTGTACACATATGTTGGCTTACTGACTGTGAACCTTTACCATCACCATCACTGATCTACTCAGAACTCTCTTCAAGCAATCACAACACTTATCCGTCAGCCTTCTCTTCTTGTGCAGTCATTAACATCAACAACACTTCCAGCCTCCTCTCCTCTCATTAACCTCATGCTTAGGTTTCCTTAATACTTCTTCAATTAGGTTAATACATCTTTTGTCACTTAATCTCCTTCGTAGATCTTAGGGTTAGGTCAGATTCATTGAATCCTTCCTACTTTATGTTCTTCGGCTATCCTTCTAGAAATATCTCAAATCTCTTAATAGATTTACAATAAAATATTTTATAGTGCATTAAATAGTTTCATACAATCAATAAATAAAGTCAACATATTTTACATAATCCAAGAATTCAACGATGTCAGCTGAAAATTTGAATTCTCCCTTAAATGTAAAATACTGACACTCGGTCAATATAGTGTTCAACTTATCAGTCTTCATTAGAAAGCTCGGTCACCTCAAAAATTGCTTCCTTGGCTAATACTATCTTCCTCAGCAATTAACTGGTGTTCAGTCAACACTAAATTTACTTAGCATACACTAGCTCGGTTGACACTAACAACACTCAGCTTAAACTAGATTTCTTCACTTTTGCTCAATTAAGCCTACCAATTTAGTCTTCAATCATACTTAGATAAACAATACATTATCTTATCATTGTGCCACATAATTATGTACTCATTGAAATATCAAGATAACTCAACCATTTCTTAGGTGCTATTGTTACCAACCTTGTCTATCCCCTTCACAACAATCACATAGATATAGTACTTTCCTAAGTAGCAATAGTCTTACAAGTTAAGGTTTGACATCAATGACAATACAATAATTACTTCAATTGTAGTTTCCAAAAATCTCCCTCTTTGGCATTGATGGCAACACCATATGAATATCACATGAATTATCAACCAATCCAAAACTTATCTATCCAGCAGAAATATTATAATATCCTTAGCTTCATTCTGATACAAAATCTATTACCCATACTTGTATGACCATCCACTGAATCTCTCCCTCTTGCTTGATCTACATCTTGTGTATTCATCTATGGTAATCTCCCTCTTTGACAAAAATGCCAAAGCAACAACTAAAACATACATCCTGTAGATGTAGATATCATCATTTTAGTTCAGTAACAGTATTTCTCCCTCAGTCATATTTTCTTATGACTGATTCTTGGCTTTGCTATACTTTTCACAACTCTAGGCTGCTCCTAAAGTGTGACCTATCTCTGCATCAACATGTTAGATATACTTTGTAGCACATTTGATGCAATGCTCCTACTTAACTAGGCAGCCTCAGTTAGGGGAAGGACCCCTAATTGACTTCTCAGATATTCATGAGCTTCTTTTGGTAAAGCTTTAGTGAATATGTCTGCTATTTGTTCTTTTGTATTCACATATTCCATTCAGACCTCTTTATCGTGTACCAGATCTATCAAGTAATGAAACTTGATTGCAATGTGTTTGGTCTTTGTGTGCATCACTAGATTCTTAGAGATGTTGATAGCACTTGTGTTGTCACAAAAAATGACAACTGGTTCAGTGATTTCTTCTTTCATGCCTACCAATAATTGCTTTATCCATACCAAGTTTGAACAATTCACAGCTGTAGCCACATACTCAGCTTCAGCAATATAATGAGAAATGCAATTTTATTTCTTGCTTGTCCAGGAAACTAATCTTTGTCCAAGAAAGAAAGCTCCACCACTAGTACTCTTTTTGTCATTCACATTTCCTACCCAATCAGCATTAGTATACACTCTTAGTTCAAAATTTTCATGCTTTTTGTAGTACAATCCATAGTCAGCAGTCCCTTTCAAATATCTCATTATCCTTTTAACGGCCATCATGTGTATTTCCTTAGGATTTGTAGAGAATCTTGCCACAAGCCCAACAACTAAAGCAATATCTGGTCTTCTATGTAAAACATATTGTATCTTTCCAATCATGGATCTATACAAAGTCTGGTTTACTTCTGCAGCATCATCATTTTTAGACAACTTTTGTCCAGTAGCCATGAGAGTACTTACCGGCCTTAAATCTTCCATACCAAAGGTTTTTAGTATCTCATGAACATATTTAGACTGGGTGATGAAAATTCCTTTCTCCATCTGATATACTTGTAAACCAACAAAAAATTTGATCTCCCCAAACATACTCATTTCAAATACTATTTTCATTTCATTTGAAAATTTCTTACACAAGGCATATTGTCCACAAAATATAATATCATCTACAAAGATCTTAGCTAACAAGATTCCTTTACCTTCTTCATCCTTCATGTATAGATTTCTTGTATCATTTGTCCTTGAGAATCCAATCTGTATTAGGTAGTTGTGCAGTCTCTCATACCATGCTCTAGGAGCTTACTTTAGTCCATATAGTGCTTTCTTAAATTTGCAAACCATGTGTCTTTTGTTTGGATCAACAAATCCTTCAAGCTATTCAATATACACTTCTTCTTCTAATATACCATTTGAAAATGCAGATTTAACATCAATTTGGTATACCTTGAAATCTTTATAGGTAGCATATGCAAGTAAAGTTCTAACTCCATCCAATCTAGCTACAGGGGCAAATGTCTCCCCATAATCTATTCCTTCTTCTTGTGCATAGCCTTTGCATACTAGCCTAACCTTGTTTCTTGTGATTTGACCATGCTCATTCAGCTTATTTTAGAATACCCACTTTGTCCCAATGACATTTTTATTTTCTGGTCTCAGCTCCAAAGTTGAGGTATCATTTTTCTCTATCCGGTCTATCTTTTCATTCATTTCTTGTATCCAGTCTTCATTTTCTAATGCTTCCTTTTTTGTCTTAGGCTTGAATTCACATAGTAAACATGTTGGATATCTTGTCTTGCTTCTCGTTAGAACTCCAATATCTTTGTCTCCAATTATCTGTTCAGGCTTGTGATGTCTCCTTATATATTGTGCTAGAATAGGTTCTGCTCTCCTTTGATTTTTCTCTTCAGGTTCACCAACAAGATTGTCAGATTAGGCTTCTGAATGCTCGGCAACCTCTTCCTGATACTCGACAGCTTCTTCCTGTCTCTCGGCATGTTCTTGTTCTCTCTCGACATTTCTTTCCTAATGCTCGACATTGCTTACCCGAGACTCAGCATCAACTACAAGTCTATCACTTGCCTCTCCTTCCTCTATATATACAAAAGATCTATAATATTTTGGTTCTCTTTTACTATCAGCTTCATTTCTCTCTGCATACTCATCAACTTTGACATTCACACTTTCCAGAATTTTGTTAGTGTTAGAGTTCAAACACTTATAAGCTTTACTTTTTTTAGAATAGCCTAGGAATATACCTTCGTCACTTTTAGCATCAAATTTCCCTTTCCTATTGTCCTTTAGTATGTAGCATTTGTAATACCCCAAAAATGGGCTATAAGTTCATTAATCTCTTACATCGACATATTGAACGAAATCGACATCAAAGTCCTAACCTAAGGCACATCGGCACATTATTGAATTATAATTGATTTTATCTTAAAATCTATATCGGGGAATATTCCTAGTAATATTCCTAATTTATCTTATTTATATTTAATTTTATAATTATTTGGCGATAAATCATATTTATCCTAAGTTTGATTAATTGAATATTCTAAATATTTAATTAATTAAGTTTAAATTTTGCCACTTAATTATTTAATTGAATTTAATTCTATTATTCTTAATTATGATATTTAATTTTGACAATAAATCAAAATATCATACACTAATTGATTAAATAATTTATTTAATTAATTAAATCATTTTGTCAACTTTTAATATTATAATTTTGAATAAAGTTTGATTCTAATAATTGATTAACCCATAAATCAATTATTTTTAATTTCAAAATCAGTTAAGTTAAGAATAAATCATTTTAATTATTTATTTAATTCATAATTATTATGCACATTCAAAGAGCAGTTAAACTTAAAATTAGAAAATCAGTTCAAGTTGTTAACTTTTGGAAAATCAACATCTATTTTGAGTTCAAAGTTGATCTAAACTTCTGATTTGAATTAAAAAGCTACTTTTGCATGATTTTGCATGATTTTGTGAGTTAATCTGTTCTTAATTTCTTGTTGACTCAAAAATCAACTTGAGTGATTTATGGCTTTCCCATGCATCCCCAAAGCCCTAGATTTCTATAAAATCAAGGCTCAGCTCTTCAATTTCATATCACACATGTTTGCACAATTACTCTGGTGAATCAACGTTCAAAGGATTATCAAGCTTTTTGTGAATCAACATTATTGTGAGATCAAATTCATTCATTTTAGTTCATATCATTGTTTAGCTAGATTGCATATCAGTTTTTCATAGCTTAGATTCATATCAAATTTTTCATATTTGCACAGAAATACCAAAAATATAGATTAAATTGCATTCATATTTCATCATTATTTATATTTAAATCCTTTGTTTAGGTGTCGTCAAGGTCACTGATCTTAGTTTGATCTGAGAATACATACTCGCACCTACTAGAAGGCAGTAAATCACCTGGTTAGCCTAGTTTCCATTAATTACATAGATTTTGAATTTTGCTAACCTCTATTGTTCTACTAAGATGTTGTGTCTACAAATAGGTACAATTTTACACATCATCATTTTGGCACCCACCGTGGGGCCCTAAGACGGGTTTCCATTTCAATTTTATCAAGTTCTATCAATTTTTTATCATTTTCTGGGTAAAACAACAATTTTTATTTTATGTCCGTACATTATCGTACGACTTTTGTCAGAAAGTCATTTCAGCATGTACCCACTATCGTACGATAGTTGATTTGATCGAGAATCATGCCAGATTATACACACTATCATTTCAGAGACCGAAAGTCATTTCATCAGGTACCCAGTGTCGTACAAGTTTCTGGACTGTCGTCTGGAGAGCTACCCACAGTCGTATGAGTTTTGGAACCAGAGTCAATTGTCATTTCAGTTTTTATGCAGTTTTTCCAAATTTGTTTTTCAGATTTGGGTTAACAGCTAACATTAACAATTGAAGTTTACTATTTCTAGTTGATTACTTGCTGGTTTTGATCGAAAAAGTGTGCAACACTGCTAAAAATACGTAATAATCTACTAAGCACGTTGCAAGGAATTCAGGTAATTCTCTTAGCTGATAACACTTCGATTTGGATTAAAAATGAACTCTTGTGTGTCAAGCTTGTTTGACTTTATTGTTTTCATATCACAGACTCCATATTGGGCTATAAAAATGAACAATAGATTTTCTTTTAGCATCTTTGTTACACATAGTAATTAGGCCCTATGAACACTATTCGTGGCTCTTGAGAGAGTGAGTTTCCAGTGAAGCTCCTCTCAACGAAGGAACCCTTGTAGGTAGGGAGGATACTAAGGGAGTCTCACATTCTACTAGGTTTGTGTGTCTTCGACTGTTGGTTGATACATTCTCTCTCTGAAGAGGTTGATAGATCATGAGTTGTTGACATAAAAAATCTTTGTGAGATAATCTTAGTCTTAGCGTGTCAAATTTATCTGTCCGCTTTGTCTTGGTTAAAAGTGAAAAGGCTAGAGGACTATGCTCTACTCCCTTTTTTAGTAGTATCAAAAACTCAGATCCTTGAATCTGGAACTAGTCTCCATGTGGTACATCTTGTGAGTCACCTTTAGAGAGGGTTAACTATAGTGGACATTCCCTTAATTGGGTCAACCATGTTGATGGAACCTCAAGTGGTAATAGCCATTTTCACCATGGTAGTGACAACCGCTATATAAATGTCCTCGTGGAAGAAATCTCCATAGGTGTGGTCTCTTGTTGGGCTGTCAGATCTCCCTAGCAGATCCTAAAGATTAAGTTCTCAAACTATGTCAAAACCCCAGTGCACCTAGATTGGAGTTCACCCTCTTGAGATCATAAAAGTTGCAGAGTCGAACCCTTATTACAAACCCTAGCGAGGCCAAATTTTCATTTTTTAGGCATATGTGCGTTCATGCAAAAACTTTTTGGAACATACACTATTAGTGCTCATATCAATTAGCACAATTCCGTCATTTGATTGTTCATGTGTAGGGTTGCTTTGTCCCCTATTCATTATTTTTAGACGTGCTTGACATCACTTGCTTGCTGCTTTGCATGCTTGTTTATCTATCCAGTTACCAAGAATGAATTAATTTGCTATAATCTTCAAATTTGGACAAACCATCTTGTGAAGAAAATTGAAACTGAAAATCTTCAAAAATTGCAAAATCTGAAGTGAAATACCTTTCTGGAGTCAAAAGTCATCTCATAGAGTTCAAAAGTCATACAAGTTTCTGAAGAGTCATTTCATGCTATACCCACTGTCATTTCATCAGGTACCCAGTGTCGTACGAGTCTTGCTGCCAGTCATTTTCAAAGCTTTGTCAATTATCATGTGACTATGTCAATTTTCATTTCATGCTATACCCAGTGTCATACAAGTCTGACAAAAGTCATTTGAGAAATTTAAAAAAATTGCCAGAAAGTTGTCAGAATTGTGAGATACCCATCTTTTTCAACCTATTTCCAGAATCTGTCAAACAAATCATTATGTCAGGAACAAAGCAATAGTTATTGAAGATCCAATCATTTTCCTAAAGTGGTCTTGAGAATCCAATTCGGCCTTTTGTTTAATCGATTTGAATCTTTTTCATCTTGTGTCAAAACCTATCATAACTATCAATCTCCAATCAATAATCAAAATGGCTAAGTGTTGTCATCTCGTGTCCGCTATCTTTTGGGAAAATCTAGCCATATATCCAGGGCACAGTACACCTCACTTATTTCTAATCTAAGATTCAATCACTCAAACCTTCACAAGGTTGTGTCATCTGATATTCTTGATTCATTTCATTCTTCAGTTGTCTTTATCTCATTCTTCTGCTTCACCCAAGGTTAATGGTGGAGACTAGAGCTTCCTCACACAAGAAATATGGAGAATTTTCTCATACCTTGCCTTTGTCAACTCACATGGGTCCAACTCTTGAGCAACTCTACAATTCTGGTCTTTACGAAGATGACAGTCTTGGAAATTTTTGATTAAAAACTAGTTATATACCTCCACCATCAACTCGCAAAGGTAATCAACAAAATCCTCATCAATCTATCTCAGGGAGTCCTAAAACTCCTACCATGTCTCAAGAAGGAACAAAATTTGGCTCTCAAAGAGCTCAATCTCAACATGGCATAGATCAGGAACCCACACCTGAAGAAATTGCACAATATCAGAATGATGATAACTTCAAATGAATGATGAAGCATTTCTTGAAAGAAGATAGAGAGGCATACTTTCTAAAGCTAGCTCATCAAGGAGCTAAACTTCCTCCTCACTTCAATGTCTAAATTATCATTACACATGAGGAAGAAACTCCTCTTACAGCTATGGTGAAACAAATGCACGCCATGAAAGTTAAGCTAAACCAATTAGAAAAGGAAAAAGAACCTAAGGAATTCTCCATGGAGGCCCTATGTCTTTTTCCTTTTGATAAAGACTTGTATATGCCACCATTCCCTAAGAGGGTAGAAATGCCTAAATATGACAAGTATGATGGAAACTCTAACCCTCGGGATCATGTTAGAGAACTTTGTACTCAATCTATGGAGTTCATGCACGAACCGACCTATCTGATGTGTCTCTTTCCCCGATCTTTGGGAGGAGCAGCCATTCATTGGTTTTCTAGGATGCCACCTACAATCAAGACATTCAAAGAGTTAATCAAATTTTTTTATCAGCAATACTCTTATAACATCCATCATCCTATCACCATGATTGACATATGCAATCTCAAGCAATATCCAGGAGAACCATTCCTGACATTTCTCAAGAGATGGAGGAAGAAGTTTTCTCTATATGGCAGACCTATTCCAGAAACTAAGAAGCTGGAAATCTTCATCAACAACCTTGTTCCAAAAATAAATTATCCATTACAAATGCAAAATCACACATCTTTTGACAAGATGGTAGATAATGCAATCAAAATTGAAAAAGTACTTGTCAAAAAGGGAGACATCACACTTCAAAAGGACAAGTATGAATCTGGATCTAGTTCTAAAGACAAGAATAAAAATTGGAACAAGAACAAAGGCATTGTCACAGATGGTGTTGTTGATAATCTTCATGCCCCATCTAAAGCACTTGCTTTCAATCTGACTATTGGTACCCAAGCAATCAAGGATTCAACACAAAAGGTACCTGATTCATCTCAAAAGAAGCCAGCCTATAAATCTTGGTCCTCTGATAATAAATGAAAGTTCACTCCTCTCAGACAATCTTTGGAATCCACCATGAGGACTCTACTAGCTAGTAACATCATCTCTTTTCCTAAGATCCAACAATCTAATCCTAACCCTAAGCCAAAATAGTGGAGAGAGAATGAATTCTGTGATTTCCATTAGGGTAAAGGTCATAAAACTAATAACTACTTACACTTGAAGCATACCATTCAAGACCTAATTGATAAGGGAGATCTCATGATTGATAATCCTCAAAGAAATACTAATCATACGGCATTCACTGAACCATTCCCAAAACATGGTCAAAAGGTTTCATCTTCTTAACCAAATATGGGAGCAAAGGTCAATTATGCTTATCCTAGAAATAACATCGTTATCAATATGGTCAAAACCTATCCCTCTGAGCATTGCAACGTCATCACCATTGTGCATAGAGATAGGGGTCAATCTTCTACCAATGCAATTAATCGATCATAGGCTCAAGCGCATTTGAACGGACAAATCCCAGATTCATCAAACATCCCTAAGATGCCCTTCAATCTTTCTTTCACTTCCAGATAGAAGGCTGCTTCTAAATCTTCAAATCCCAAAGACACGAGGCCAACATCTTATAGCATTTTTCAACAACTCCAACACACAAATGTGAAAATCTCTATGTTTGAGTTGCTCCGAATATCTCCAGCTCATAGAGCCATTCTAGACAAAGCTTTGCTTGGATCCAACGTTCTTGACGACCTTGATTTAGACAGATTCTAGACTATGGTTGGACATCTTACATCTCTGCAATACATCTCTTTTTTAGAAGAGGATGACAACTCCTTGAGTCACCTACATAATCAGCCCTTGCATATAGAAGTTTTGATCCAGAACTATAGAGTTAAATGCGTGTTGATAGATGGGGGTGCTAGCCTAAAAATTTGTTCTTACAGCTTAATTACACAGTTGGGATTTTCAAAGTTGGCTTTTGATCCTTGAAAGAAGATTACCATAAAATCCTATGATGAGAAAGAAAGATCTTCTAAAGGTACCATTGTCCTACCTATCAGAGCAGGTCCAGTTATCAGAGACACCATTTGTCAAGTTCTCAATCTACCTTTGGCTTACAACATCCTTCGAGGGTGACCATGGATACATGAAATGCAATCTATTCCTTCTACATACCATCAATGTTTGAAATTCCCATATGAAGGAGTAGAGGTTACTATCCCAACAGACATATCCACCACTTGCAATACATTGAAGGAAAGTGCAGATAAACTTGTGCCTAATAACATAGAATCTTCCAGTAAGTCAACAAAAGAAGCATCCACATCTAAAATGGAAGACATTGCAAAAGAGGTCACTATCAAAGAAAGTAGCATGGGAGAATATACTATAGAGCTAGTTTTATCTTTGATGTCTCTCCCTCTCTCACCTAGGTCTTATGGACAATCTCTCAGACAGTCCAAGCTAGAACCTAGAAAACCTCTTGAAGCATATAAGAAATTTTTTTTGGTAGAACAAGTCTCCAAACAAGAGTTTGAAGAGGATGAAGCTATGCTTGCATGGCTATACAAGGATGACATCAAATCACACATGGTTCAACCTAGTGAATCTACAATCTCTACAATCCCTTCTGAATCATATGGCCCAGGCGGCAAATTGATAGAAAAAATGGGATATCCAGGTAAAGGACCTCTAGGAATCAAAGGCAAGGGTATTATGACACCTATTTCCCATACTGGTAGAGAAAAAAAAATACTGTTGGCTTAGGCTTTACGAAGAATCCCTTTCACCTCAAAGGTAATTGTTCTTATGTCATAGAACAGATCACACCAGGAGAGCCTCTCCTTATAAAAGAAGAAATTGAACCATCTAATAGCGATTCAGACAGCTCAGAGCTTGTCTCTTATGAAGAAATCTCCAAAGAAATCAAAGACCTCCTTGATACCGAGGATGATCCTATCAAAAGAATCAATGTAGTAGAAACACAAGAACCTACTATAAAGCAAGAGATAGTTGTCACACAAGAACCAGCTGATCTCAAAACCAATCAAATAGCTGAAGAAGAAGAAAATCCTATCACCATTGCTAAATATTTAGAGCATTCCAGTGACTCTGAGACTGATTCACATGAGTATGGATTCAAATCAGAATCTGAGGGTAACCCTTCTTGGGGTATTCATCCTGACTTCACTCATTTTCTTAGATTTCCTAGAGACAGATGAAGAGTCTAATGACTATGAATGGGGAACCATTCTAGAACCAGATGAAGATGAGCTTATTACTGAGAAACATGTGGATTTTATTCACCAATATGTTCCTAAACCCAACATAAGTCTAGAGCAAAGTAATGAACTAAATGAGTCTGACCCACCTATGGTGGAAGTGGACTTCCATGATGATGTTGAGCCTATTCATGAATTGAATGTCTTAAGTTGTAATATCACCTTCAAACTCGAGCATCAGGTTAGGACCAATGATGACATATCCATATTCATGAACACCATATCTCAATCTTTCCCTACTTTGACTATCTGATATCCAGACCTTCTTGATCAAACCTCCATGAATCCAAGCCATGGTATTTATACCTTCCTAAATGACTATGCCCTTGCTTGTTATCTAAATGCAGTTGAACCTATGAGGACTTCCATCAGTGAACCAAGTGTCAGCATGATGGAGTCAGACATCAAGTATCTCAGTCAAAAGAAGAAAAATAAAAATAAAAAGAAGAAGAGTTCTGAGGGTGAAAACCACTTTGTGGAAGTCTCATAACCAACAATAGTAATGAAAAAAGATGTATCTGAAGGTGAAAACCTCTCTGAGGCACCTAAGGATGAGATATTTGATGTCCTTCTGAGTCATTTATAGGATAGATCTCTAGTTCTAATTGAGCCCACTCAATCCATCAACTTGGGAACAATAGAGGAACCACAGTTGGTTCATGTAGCACAATCTTTATCAGAAGAAGAAAAGCAAAAATTTACCACATTCTTAATAGAGAAGAAGATCAAATTTGCATGGAAATATTGAGATATGCCAAGATTAGATCCTAATCTTATCATGCACCATTTATCTATTGCTCCAAACATCAAACTAGTTAAGCAAAAGTTGAGCAAGATGCATTCTCATGTTGCACTCTTGGTAAAAGCTGAATTAGAGAAGCTCCTAAAAGTCGGATTCATCTGAGTTATTGACTATGCAGAGTGGATCTCTAATATTGTACCTATTTCCAAACTAGATAAATCAATCAGAGTGTGCATAGATTTTTGAGATGTAAATAAAGCATGACCTAAGGATGATTTTCCATTACCTAACATTGATATGATAGTGGACATGACGGTGGGTTTTGAGATGTATTCTTTAATGGATGGCTTCTTCGGATATAATCAAATAAAAATTGCTCCAAAACATCAAGATAAAATTTCTTTCACATGTGCATGGGGCACCTTCTATTGGAATGTTATGCCATTTGGGCTTAAGAATGCCGGTGCTACATATCAAAGGGTCATGACGTCTATTTTTCATGACATGATGCATAGGACTATGGAGGATTATGTTGATGATACTTTGGAAAAATCTATGATTAGAGCTACACATCTAGATGACTTGAGAAAGATACTAGACAGAATGGAAAAATTTAGTCTCAGGCTAAATCCAAAAAAGTGTGCTTTCGGTGTCACTTCTGGAAAAATCTTAGGATACATAGTCTCAAAGAAAGGTATTGAAGTTGATCCAGCTAAAGTGAAGGCTATCATGGAAATGCAACCTTCGAAGAACATCAGTCAAATGAGGACATTGCAAGGAAGAGTTCAATCTATTAGACATTTCATATCACAACTAGCAGACATATCACAGCCTTTTACAAAAACATTACATAAAGGTGTGACCTTTTCGTTGAACGAAGAATGTACAAAGAGCTTTGATCATATCAAGCAGTATCTGTCAAATCCACCTATCCTGATGCCTCCTATTCATGGGAAGCCACTAATCCTATATGTCTCCATCATAGATACATCATTGGGGGCATTGCTTGTGCAACATGATGAGAACGAAAAGGAAAGAGTTGTATACTATATCAATAGAACATTGGTTGCATATGAGAAGAACTATTCAATGATTGAGAAAGCTTGTCTAGCTGTGATCTTTGCATCACAGAAACTAAGACACTACATGTTAGCTCATACCACACATTTGGTAGCTAAAATTGATCCACTCAAGTACCTTTTAAGCAAAGCTTCCCTCACGAGTAGATTAGCCAAATGGGTCATGCTCTTAAGTGAATTTGACATTGAATATGTGGAAAGAAAAGCTATTAAAGGATAGGTTATTGCTGATCAATTAGCAAATGCACCTATGATTGATGATACACCAATGCAAATGGAATTTCCAGATTCCTCTATCATGACTCTTTCTTCTAGAGAATGGCAGTTATTCTTTGATGGCTCCTATACACAAAATGGATCTGGAGCAAGCATATTGTTCATAACTCCTCAAGGATACTCAATTCCAAAAGCATTCAGATTAAAGTTTCCTTGCACAAACAATATTGCAAAATATGAAGCCCTTTTGAATGGTATGAAGATAGCTATTGAATGGAGAGTAACAGAGATACACATTCATGGAGACTCTCAACTTGTTATCCATCAAGTCAATGATGTATACCAAACTAAAGATGAAAAACTCATGCCTTACAAGAGAATGGTAGATGATCTAAAGAAATACTTCATAGCTATCACATTTGAACAAATTCCTAGAATGGAGAATAAGGCTGCCGATGCAATGGCAACGCTATCTACTTTATTGCAGTAACCCAAACATGAGATACGCTATGAGTTCTTGGTGGAAGCACTATCTTATCCTGCATATGATTCCCCTGAAACCCACATGATCTGCACTATTGTGGGTTGTGATTCATCTAGATACCAAAACCCATTTTCCTATCTCCAAGACCAAATCATTCTTGATACCTTTAACCACCATGAGAAGAGATATCTGATCCGTAACGCATCCTGATATGTCATCATTGGTCATGATCTATACAAATAAGGTCTAGATGGTATGCTACTTAGATGTTTAGAATGAGAAGAGTCTCAACATGAATTAGAGGAAGTCCATGATGGTATTTGTGGGTCACACTCGAATGGTTTAAGACTAGCTCGAAAACTTATTAGGGTAAGGTACTATTGGCCTGAGATGGAAAAAGAGGCAATCAAGTTTGCTAAAAATTGTCAAAAATGCCAAGTGCATGGTAACTTGATTCACACTCCAAGGAGGGATCTAATTCCCTTTACTACACAATGGCCTTTTCATCAATGGGCATTTGATCTTATCAGAGCCATACATCCTCATTCTTCTAATGGTCATACCCATATAATCACTACTATAGATTATTTTACAAAATGGGTAGAAGCAGTGCCTTTGACACAAGCAACAGGAAAGAAAATCTCTATGTTCATCCTAAACTATATCATATGTAGATATGGGATACCTCATTCCATCATCATAGAAAATGGTGGACAATTCAAGAACAAAGACCTAGATGATTTATGTGCCAAATTCAAGATTACACAACATTGGTCATCTATCTACTATCCTCAAGGGAATGGACAAGCGGAGGCTTCAAACAAAAACCTATTGAAAATCTTGCATCGAATTGTTAATAAAATAGGAAGAGACTGGCATCTCATGATCAATCCAGCTCTTTGGGCCTACAGAACAAGTATCAGAATGCCTACTGGGGGCTACACCATTTGCTTTAGTTTATGGGTCTGAAGTGGTACTACCTATTGAGGTTGAAATCTCATCACTAAGAATCAAAATGCATGGTCTAGTAACTGATGAAGACTACAGAGTGTCTAGGTTGCAAGAACTTGAACTACTAGATGAGCGTAGGCAAGCAGTGTATGATCATCTCAGAGTATATCAGAAAAGAATGTCTAGAGGATACAACAAGAAAGTTAGACATAGAGAATTTCAGGTTGGTGATCTAGTCTTGAGAGAAAATCCTAAAAATCAATCACATCAAAAATGCAAGGGGAAGTTTGAACCCAATTGGCTGGGTCCCTTTATAATCACTACTACTTTTGGCTCTGGTGCCTATCAACTCTCAATGACTGATGGAGAATAGCTTCAAGAACCAATCAACGTTCTGCATCTAAAGAAATTCTACGCCTAAGGCATTCAGTGTAAGGTAAAATGTCTTGAAAAAATCATAAAAATTAGAAAAAGTCCTAAAAAATGAACTTCTTGGTGAATACCTAGCAATGGGCGCCTTGATGATTCACAAAAAAATTTAAAAATATCAAAAGTACAAAAAAAATTGAAAAAAATGAAAAATACAAAAAAATGAGAAAAAGAAAAAGTGCCTTGGTGAAAACCTGGAAACAAGCGCCTTGGTAGCAAAAATAGAAATTCTACCAAGATGGTGAAAATCTGGCAAATGGGCACCACTTGTTCAAAATGCTCCATCTATCAGTGCAATCTTGGTCTTTCCTAGCTTTCAGTCTTGCTTTAGTTTGTACATATCTCCCAGTTTGTTTCGGCTTTCCAATTTTCAATAAGTCAGTTTGTACACCAATCTGCTCAAGCGTTCGTATCCTATTAATGCTTAACACTTGGGGGAAATCAATGTCATATCCTATGGCCTCTAGTGCATCTTTAGACCTATCATATCTAGTCAGAGTCCTTTGAAGCTACATTTGAGTCAGTCAGTGTGTCTCCTCTCCAGAAAGGATTTTGCATCTACAACAACACAATCAAACATCAAACACAAACTAAAAACAATCTGTGCTTTACATGCTTTTATCTCCTTGTATGCTTACTGATTTGCATTGAGATTTTTTCATATTGTGTCCCTTCGAGCTCTTTGATGATGTCCTTCACAGGATTTAGAGAAGTGATGACTGGGGGCATAATCTTTTCTTTATGTTCTGCTTATATGTGAAAATCTAACAACTTTGGAAATTTTGGATTGAAATGGTGTCCGACTCTAAGAGCCTTTGTCTCGAATTGGATGGCCATGCGTACCTCAACCATTGATACCTAAAAAATTCAAGGAAGTTTGATCCAACTATTGCCTTTTTGAGTAAGTTCTTTCTCCTACTATAAAACGCAATCTTACCTAAGGATGTGAATGATAAAGGGTCACTATGGGTAATTCACATTGGATTTAGAATGATCTCTTGACTATTTGATGTGTTTATAACCGCGAGATGTATTCAAGTCATCATGACATTTATTTTTTGATGCTTATGCAAATTGCTATATTAAAATGGATGTGATATTCAGGTCATCCTAGCATTTATGCCTTGGTGCTTATATCTAATCTGACATTTTGAAAACAAAATCAATATTCATATGTCCATGGTTGTTTGACCAGTGGGTGTTGTATTGATTCTTGTGTATATAAAATTGATATTCATATGTCTATGGTTTCATAACTAGTGGACATTGTATTGATTTATCTGGTTTCCTAAAAATTCAATGATGACAATAACCGACACATGATCAGTGACTAGGTCCTAGGTCTTAGGTTGCATTTCATTGTGCATGTCTCTTTGCATTTTTGTGTGTCTGCATGATCTCACAATAGTTGATTCAACACATTTCAAGGCTTAAACAAAATCTTCACATATCTCTTCGAATCTAACAAGAGCTGACACCTAACTCGAAGCTCTCTTCATTGAATCACAAGCAGTTATCCTCTTGGGTTAAACATCCTTTTGACATACGACTGAGTACTTGTCTTCATTATCCCTACAAAACATATCATGTGACTCACTGCATTTACATATCATAATCATTTGTTGCATTACAAATCATCCATACATCTTTACATAATCAAAACCATTTGCATAACATCCATACATACGAAAGAAATCATTGCATTGCATCATCCATACATATATTTTACTCTATTCATAGCATAAACATCACATGATATATCATCATAAAAATCACAACATGACAAGTATATATGACATCACAACCAAAAATATCTCGATCTCATATATATCAAAAAGAATATTGAATCAAGTTTAGGGTGCACTACTGGCATAAAATACAAAAGAATGAGCTCATGCTGAGCTATCAATATCATAATAGAATATATCCAAGCATTAGTATCATAAGCAGTATATCAAAAGCATGGAAATAGACTACAATAAAGAGGTTAACTCTCAGTGTGGTCCTCTCCATCTGGGGGAGGAGGAGGTGGTGCATCTGGTACTACCTTAGCTCTGGGTGCCCTAGCTTCCTCTGATGCCATCATATACTAAGAGTACGTAGGTACCCTCTATGCAGCAGGCACAACAACATAGTAAGCAGCCACATAATATGCAGAACGGGAGGCCTGATGAGTCACCTCTGCTTGTAATCTCTGGATCTCTGTCTGTGCCACCTGTACCACTATCTGTAACTTTGTGCACTGTCTATTAGCCTCTATAAACCTCTCCTCCTAGCGTGCACTCTCAATCTTCAAGTCCCGGACCTAAACTCTCAAATGTTTGATGGTATCATGAGGAGTAGGTGGTCCTATGGGCTCTGCCTCTATTGTAGGCATCTCAACATCTACTATCTCTGGACCTACTACCTCTATCCTCTATGCCTTACGGTGCCAGATATCTACACCTAAATCAAAAGTAGCATCCTCTAGCAAAGGACCTATATCATCACCTACAACCTGCTCCACTGCCAGAACCTCCTTTGCAACACCAACACTACCAAAGGTACCACTCTCTCCACGGGATCATCTCTATGATCCTGTGGGCCTATGGGTCATGGATGTAGTAGGGTGTGGTGGTCTCACCTATGTAATCGGTCTCTGCAAAGGTGCCATGGCTCATGGTCTCAAAGGTGTTGGTTGTACCACCTGTGGCCTAGGTCCTGGTCTCTGTAGTGCACCTGTAACATCCATAGCATCCTCCATGGAAGGAATCAGCTCAGTGGGATCTGAAAATCTATATATCAGATGATCAACTAACCAGGAAATATATCCATCTATAATGCCTGCATCTAGAATAGTCAGCCTGTAATCCTAGTCTCTATCGATAATGGCATTGTACTCCTATGAACACAAGGCATATGACAGTCTTATAGTCCATCCCAAGCCTAACTCTCATGCAATCCATGCATACGTGGCATAATCCTATGGAGTGTCCTATACCTGATAGTACTGTCGCCATACCCTCATGATCAAGAATCACTCAATAATAGTGGAGGAGCGACCAATCAATACCTTGCTCTGAAAGAAGAAAGAGAACTGCTCTCATGCAGTAGGCCAAGGCTCGATGCTAACATACGGTCTCTAGTGTACAAATTTCATGTCATCTAAGCATCTCCTCCAGTACTTAGGATGCCCCATCTGACCCTGAATCACATATCCAGCATAGATATATATCACCGGCTCCTGCGGCTATCTTTGTGAGGTACACACTGGTCTCAATACTGGGATGTGCTCCCATGCCCAAATCTGAAGAACTAGAGCCCTTGCAGCAAATGATTTTCTCTCCTGATACATGATCTCGTGCATCTCAGAGAAAATATGAGCTAAAAGGCACTATCCCCAAGCTAACTCAACAGGTGTGGCCATCAATCGAGCCACCATCAGAGCCCAACCCATCAAGAGACCATTCTACTAATGGTCAGACATGATAATACCTCCTATCATACCAACTACAATACACTCTAATCTGTGTGTATCTCCGTATCTCTGCACAAGAGTCTCCCAGGAAATGGAGCTCGTCATTTGTGTCTCATCTCCAAATACTTACCTAAATGATAAAATATCAGAGTTCCCTAAACTCACATACTCAGGACGTTTGGTAGCATGAAATGGAATGCGGAGAATGTGGTATACATCCTTGGGAGTCACAGCAATCTCCCCAGTAGGCAAATGAAATGTCTAGGTCTCAGAGTCAAACCGCTCAATCGATGATGTAAGTAGACCTTGATTTACCCTAATCTCAGGTAAATGAATCAGGAACTCAAATCCACAGGTAGCGAGATGTGCTCTCATCGGATCTGGTAATATAACACATAACCTCTATGTGGCAGGGTGCAAAATCTGCACATGGACATCAGGATATCTGACCTACATATACACAAAATGGGATATTCTATCAGTAATTCAGTCACATAATGGGTTCAGCATACATTTTTGGATAGTTCAAAGTTTTAGAGAATATCTTAAAGGGTCAGAAATCAGATACAAGGATCAAAAATATTAAAATTTGGACTCAAACAGGTGTTTTTCACTCACTATTTTTCAAACACCAATACAAACTGGCATGGAAAGTCATACAACTTTCCACAATAGATCAAATGACAAACCTTGTCATACGACTCTGGAGGCAGTGTCGTATGAGTTTCAAGGGACCCAATGAAATGTCGTACGACACATGGGTCCCTATGAAATGACTATTGGGCACAACTGGCACGACAAAGGAATCCTAATTGAAAAGTTGTATGAGTCCCACTGGGGAGTCATATGAGTTTTTGTACATGCGGAATTAAAAAGTAAAAAATGTATGAAATTTAACCTAAACATGCTACAAACATGCATAAATCAACTTTTTTGAGAAGTACAGAGGTCCACCTACTGGATGTCCATACGTCCAAGGTCTCTGATGTCTCTGGCTACACTCAAATTGATGTGAACTAACAGGAACCTTCATCTCGACCATTTTCTCACTCAGAGGGCTCCACAAGATCTCCAAAGTCAAAGGGTGCAAATGATTTGAAAATGACCCTTCCAGCCTTTATATAGCATTTGACCTGATTTTCAAAAGTGCTCCGTTTTCCACAAAAATTGCACCCCTAGCTAATTTCGACATTTTGAATCTATTTTCAGGATCAAAATTGAAATCTGAGATCGTTTACTATGTCAAAATCGCAATTTAAAATTTTTGGACCTAGGACGGTCTACTACTTGCATAATCAACCTTCAATCATCATAGAAATCTAGTATTCAACTTAACTAATTATCTTACAACAAACTATCAAAATTTCAACTTGGTCGACCATGGTCAACTCATGGTCAAACCTAGTCAAACTTGGTCTTCTGGACCTCCAAACAATGTAGAACACGTTCCTAGACGTTATAACCACTTCTCAAATCAATTAACATGCTTCTAAACCATTTAACGCTGACTTTTCTTGTCAGATTTCAATTTTAATCCCGAAGGGGGCATGGTATTGCATATCATTCAAAGTTTGTAATCTATATCTAGAATCATATCTTTTCCTCAGTAATCAAGACAACAACCACATCTAGTTTTTGATTCATCAAAAGTCCTCATCGCTCGGGGCAAATCAATTATCACTCAGGGCATCTCAGATTCATTGAGATCCATATCAATCTGGTGTTCTCTCAATCTTGTAAATTGTATCAATTTTTTGCAACTATCAGTTCAATCGTGTTGTTTCCTTGGTTCTTCGAAAACTAAAGGGTTCAGATGTGATACCAATGTGATTCAATATAAGGACAATCAAGTCTGGAATCCGTCACTCACTTCTTCGCAATCATAAGGTTCAGAATCAGGCATTTTGACACTTTTTCACAATTATCAGTTCATTACTATTATAGTTAACATTATCTTTGTTCATTCAAGACCTGCCATCTTCATATCAGTCTCATATCTAGATTTCAATTTCATATCAATCTCAATCAGATTCTATATCATACACAAATTGTCTTTGAACCACTACGCTCCACACAGTAATTCAAAGAGGGGCAAAATGTAATACCCCAAAAATGGGCTATAAGTTCATTAATCTCTTACATCGACATATCGAATGAAATCAACATCAAAGTCCTAACCTAAGGCACATCGGCACATTATCGAATTATAATTGATTTTATTTTAAAATTTGTATCGGGGAATATTCCTAGTAATATTCCTAATTTATCTTATTTATATTTAATTTTATAATTATTTGGCGATAAATCATAGTTATCCTAAGTTTGATTAATTGAATATTCTAAATATTTAATTAATTAAGTTTAAATTTTGCCACTTAATTATTTAATTGAATTTAATTCTATTATTCTTAATTATGATATTGAATTTTGACAATAAATCAAAATCTCATACACTAATTGATTAAATATTTTATTTAATTAATTAAATCATTTTGTCAACTTTTAATATTATAATTTTGAATAAAGTTTGATTTTAATAATTGATTAACCCATAAATCAATTATTTTTAATTTCAAAATTAGTTAAGTTGAGAATAAATCATTTTAATTATTTATTTAATTCATAATTATTATGCACATTCAAAGAGCAGTTAAACTTAAAATCAGAAAATCAGTTCAAGTTGTTAACTTTTGGAAACTCAACATCTATTTTGAGTTCAAAGTTGATCTAAACTTCTGATTTGAGTTAAAAAGCTGATTTTGCATGATTTTGTGAGTTAATCTGTTCTTAATTTCTTGTTGACTCAAAAATCAACTTGAGTGATTTATGGCTTTCCCATACATCCCCAAAGCCCTAGATTTCTATAAAATCAAGGCTCAACTCTTCAAATTCATATCACACATGTTTGCACAATTACTTTGGCGAATTGACGTTCGAAGGATTATCAAGCTTTTTGCAAATCAACATTATTGTGAGATCAAATTCATTCATTTTAGTTCATATTATTGTTTAGCTAGATTGCATATCAGTTTTTCATAGCTTAGATTCATATCAGATTTTTCATATCTGCACAGAAATACCAAAAATATAGATTAAATTGCATTCATATTTCATCATTATTTGTATTTAAATCCTTCATTTAGGTGTCATCAAGGTCATTGATCTCGGTTTGATCTGAGAATATATACTCAGACCTACTAGAAGGCAGTAAATCGCCTAGTTAGCCTAGTTTCCATTAATTGCACAGATTTTGATTTTTGCTAACCTCTAATGTTTTACTGAGATGTTGTGTCTACAGATAGGTACAATTTTACACATCATCAGCATTTACTTCCAAAAATTCTAAAATACTTTACATTAGGTGCATACCCATGCCATAACTCATAAGGTGTTAGATTTTTACCTTTTTTTATATGTACTCAATTAAGAGTATAAACAGTTGTACTTATAGCTTCTTTCCAATACTTTTGTGCAACATTCTTTTCAATCATTAATGTCCTTGCACAATCCAAGATATATCTATTCCTTCTCTCTTCTATACCATTCTATTGAGGAGTTTTGGGTGCAGACATCTATCTTTTGATCCCTCTATCATTGCAAAATAGACTAAATTCATTGGATATGAATTCTCCACCTCGGTCAGATCTTAGACACTTCAAGTTTCTACCTGTCTCCTTTTCAACTTTAGCCACATACCACTTAAAGAATTGAAAAGCATCATATTTTTCCTTTAAGAACATTACATGCATCATTCTAGTATAATCATCAAAAAATAGGATAAAATATCTAGCACCACAATAGTTTTGTACACCCATTGGTCCACAAAGGTTAGTATGAACCAAATCTAAGATATTCTCAAAAGTAAAAGTTTTACTCCTAAAACTAGACTTTGTCATCTTACCCAACTAACATTCTTTGCACATTACATTCTCAGGTTTCTTCAATCTAAGTAGACCTCTCACTTTATTTTTCTTACTAATTTCTACCAGATTATCAAAGTCAACATGACATAGCCACTTATGCCATAACCAAATATCATCAAGTTGTGCAATCATACATGTTTCTTCAGATAGGTCTAGATATAAAAAATTACCTCTTGTCTATTCTCTGCTTTAGATCAATTCACCAGTGGCATCAAATATTTTGGCCTTTCTATGATGAAATTCCACTTGGTAGCCAATGTTGTTAAGTTGTGCAACACTCAGCAGATTATAGTTAAGACCCTCAACCCAATAAGCATTTTCACAAGTGATATTATCAATCATCTTAATCAATCCTTTTTCTCTTATAGGACATGGTGCATTATTACCAAATTTCACACTCGTACCTTTATAATGATCTAAGGTATCAAACTTACTCTTGTCACCAGTCATATGATATGAACAATCATTGTCAATAATCCATCTATCATTTTTTTTTACATAATATATCAATGTAGTTTTTTCATCCTCATCAGATTCATCTTTCATTGCAACATAGACAACCTCAATTTCAAAATCATCACTATTAGTGTCAGTCTCTTCTTTGGAAATATAGCAGGATTTCTTACATTTTCCTTTGTAGTCCTTGTATCTTCGGTAACCTCTATCTTCTCTTTTGTGTTTCTACTTGTTGTCTCTTTCTTCATCCTTATTATCCCTATCAGGACATCTAGTAGCTATATGACCAACTTTATTACATGCAAAACATATAATAGGGAGTTTACCTTTGTACTTTCCTTTTCCCCCTTTTAGTCTTCTAGCCATAAGAGCTTCTAGATCCTCAAGTTCTTCATCGGATGAGTCACCGTTACTTTCACTTTCACTTTCACTTTCACTTTCACTGATGCATCTTTCTTTTTCCTTCTTTGACTTACTCAGAACCATTTGTGACTTAAAAGCATATTCAACATTACCAATAGTGAAAATATCATAGTTAGAAAGTTCAAAAGCAGTAAGCTTACCAACCAAAATTTCCAAAGTAAGAGTATTGTTAGGGTTACATCTAGATTCCTAAATTGCTGAAATTTTGATAGCATATATAGGTTGCAGAGTTCTCAATACTTTTCCAATTACAGTTTCATCATCAATTGTTCTATTTTCTCCTCTAATAGCATTTACAACTTCTTTTATTCAACCATAATATTGTGCAATATTCTCACCTTCTTATATTCTCATTTCATCAAATTTACCTCTTAGGCTCTTGGCTTTTGCTCGCAATACATTTATGTCACCGCCATAAATGTTTGCAAGTGTGTCCCACATTTTCTTTGCATTACTCCAGTCTTTGATGTCTTCAAATTCTGGATAACTTAGGGTAGACACAATCTCTAACATTGCTTGGTTGTGCTCTTTTTTAGCTTTCTTTTCCTTGGCAGTCAGAGGAGAAACAAGTGTGACATAGTCATGCTCAATGTAATATTTTGCAGAATCACCAATACCAACTAGATGTAGCTTCATTAAGCTTTTCCATGCAGGGAAGTTCTCCTTATTCAACTTTGGTACCTCCTTCTTATACATCCTGATCATTCACTTTAAGTACCTTCAAAATTGTTCTTTGTAAGCACCAATATCTCTGATACCAATTGTTAATATTATTTAGACCAATAGAGGGGGGGGTGAATCAGTTCTCAGGTCCAGATGTATAAAATAAACTTTAAAAATCTTCAACAAATCAAATCTAAAAAACAATAGTTACTCGGTCATTACTAATTTCATAACAAAAACATATAACAGTGTAGTCCACTTATCCAATAGTATCTAACTTGCAAAACACATAAATGTTCAAACCAAAACATTCACACAAGTAATCAACACCAAGATTTATAGTGGAAACCCAATTTGGGAAAAACCACTTTGTAACATGTTACTATTATGTTCACTCTTCTAAAGTGAGCTCGGTGAAAAGCCAACCCTATCAAAGGTTACAAACACACTATCAGGTGTGACCTAGTTAAAGGATTTAAACCACTCTATTAAAAATGCACCTTGTTATAGGACTTACATACACTCCATTAGAATGCAACCTTGTTCAAAGGATTTATACATATGGCTATTAGGTCAACCTCTATTAAAAGGATTTTGACTGATACAATGGTTATAAAGTACCAATAGTATTGATCTGAAAAACATACAACTCACTTTGCAAATATTAGATCCAATTTCATACACATATGCTGGCTTAATGACTGTGAACCTTTACCATCACCATCACTGATCTTCTCGAAACTCTCTTCAAGAAATCAAAATAATTCTCCTTTAGCCTTCTCTTCTTGTATAGTCAATAACATCAACAACACTTCCAACATCCTCTCCTCTCATTAACCTCATGCTTAGGTTTCCTTAATACTTCTTCAATTAGGTCAATACATCTTTTTCCGCTTAATCTCCTTTGTAGATCTTATAGGTCAAATTCATCAAATCCTTCCTACTTTATGTTCTTCAGCTATCCTTCTAGAAATATCTCAAATCGCTTAATAGATTTACAATAAAATGTTTTACAATGCATTAAATACTTTTGTACAATCAATAAATAAAGTCAACATGTTTTACATAATCCAAGAATTCAATGATGGTGGTTGGAAATCTGAATTCTCCCTCAAATGTAAAATACTGACACTTGGTCAATACAGTGTTCAACTTCTCAATCTTCATTAGAAAGCTCGGTCACCTCAAAAATTGTTTCCTCGGCTAATACTATCTTCCTCGTTAATTAACTAGTGTTCGGTCAACACTGAATTTACTCAACATACACTAGCTCGGTCGACACTAACAACACTCAGCTTAATCTGGATTTCTTCCCTTTTTCTTGGTTAAGCCTACCAGTTTAGTCTTCAATCATACTTAGATAAACAATACATTATCTTATCATTGTGCCACATAATTAAGTACTCATTAAAATATCAAGATAACTCAACCTTTCCTTAGGTGCTATTGTTACTAGCCTTGCCTATCCCCTTCACAACAATCACATAGATATAGTACTTTCCTAAGTAGAAACAGTCTTACCAGTTAAGGTTTGACATCAATGACAATACAACAATTGCTTCAATTGCAGTTTCTAACATAGTCTACGGCACAAACTTCTAGAGAGGTTGACATAGGAAAATCAAATTCCCATTTAAACATTAACTCCTAGAAATGGACCTACATTAAATATAATTTAAGATTTTACCCTTTTGAAATTTGAAACATTCGACCCAGAAGTGGGAAATAAAACTTTCTGAAACCCTAAATCCAAAAACTTTTGGATTTTGAAATATGGACCCAGAGTTAGGGTCGAGGTCAAATCTGACCTAGGTCAAAGCTGACCTTGACATAGGTTAGGGTCAAGTTTGACCTTAACCTAGAAGCTCGACCTTGACCCTATGGTCAAGAATATCAGGGTTTCAATTTAGGATGCCAAAAATGGGCTGGAAAGAGGTGGAGAAAGAGGCAGAATAGAGGGAAAAACAAGATCCAAGCCATGGATCCTATGAAAGTGTCTGATATGACCTCAAACCACCTACTCAAAGGGATAAACCAGTCCTAAATGGAAGTGCTTCCATTTTTTGACAATAGATTTAGCCCCCACTTGAGCAAGAGTATAGATTCGATGCAAAGCTATCATATTTGGAAAGCTATCATATAAGGATAAATGATTACATAAGAAAGACAAGAGAAACACTATAAATAACATAGCTTCATGATCTAATCCTACTAGCATGAAAGCAAAAAGAGAGAAAAGAGAAAGTGATTACCTCACCCAGTAGGATGCCCACTTTACTATGAATCACCCAGAAGGGAGAGCCCAATAGGTAGAAAAACCTAATAGTTCACCCAAAAATTGTGCTTTGTAGTTGTAATGTGTCTTCTGACGGCTTTTGGAATACCCATAGATCCACATTTCTGACAGCTTTTGGAATACCCATAGATCCACATTCTTACATCACTATGAATATAAAATGTGTGTCTCTTCAGGATTTAGCAACTTATGTGTGTTACCTTCTGAGGATTTAGCATATTGAAAATTGAAAAATGCATGACTCTTCAAGATTTAGCAATGTATGTGCGTTACCTTCTGAGGATTTAGCATATTGAAAATTGAAAAATGTGTTTCTCTTCTGGATCTAGCTTCTTATGTATGTTACATTCTGAGGATTTAGCATATTTGAGATTGAAAAATTATAGCATAATGGACACCCTATATATGTCCCCCTCCTTATCATGGTTTTCTACTAGACATGATAAGGAAGAGAAGGAGGATACCTACTTCACAAAGTAAGGATATATCCTGTTAACAACAATTTACACTATATTCTTTGCGAAGGGTATTAACCTTTACATCCAAGAGCATAGATAATCATAAAAAGGATATGTCACTCGTGGAAAAAGGATCCTCAAAGAAAGAAATCTTATCAACAAGGCCCCTACCATAGAGGAGTGTTTTAGATAAAATATCATCTTTCAAAGAGAAACAAAGATTCAATCATCCAGCCCCTTGTAATCAAGAGGAAGAGGAATCTTTGAACAAAGGAATCAAACTCTAACCCTATAAAAAGGGCAAGAATTTATAAAGAACATAAACTGTAGAATAAAGAAGAGGTGATCACTTACGACAACAACCTCTCACATAAAAGGATATCCATAGCTAAAACCTCAATCAGTATAATGAAATAATGTTGCAAGATAAACAAAAGCCACTAAGCTAAGGAAAGAAGATCCCTAGACCAAGAGAAAGAAGGAAGAACCTTTCTCTAGAGGGATGAAAGCAAGGGATACCTTTGCAAAACAAATGTCTTTAGAAAAGATATCTTAAAATAAAAGAGAATCTATAGATGATTATGGACATAATACAAAACCATAGGGAGGAAAGATAGAAAGAATACCAATTAAGCTCAAGACAAAATATATGCTAAGAGCCTAATAGATCCTAGAAGACTGGATGAAATACCTCTTTCCCCCCAGTCAAGTGACAAGAGGATAAAAGATCTATATTATGGAAGATTCAAGGGGATACCCCTTATCAAAGTGATGAAAGAATTGTAAAACTGCACGAGAGTGGGATATAATTCCTAAAGCAGATTTTTCTCTAACATATAACTTGAAATGCACACAATCAACAAGTAAATGTGTATTATGTACTAAAAAGGAAATTTAAACTTAGATAGAACATCTTTCAACATAGGTTTAAATATTTCTTTCTTGGAATTCATTAACTGAACATGCACCTTCTTAACCACATCTTGAGGAGTATCAGGGTAATCTAAGGTAGGTTTTGGAAGAAGAAGATGAAGAGTAGGATGACAATCAAAATCAACCACCTTAAATTAAGATTTTGAACAACCAAGACCACACATATCTTGTTTAGGGGATATATGAATTGGATACTTAAAACCATGCTCATTAACACCAAGCCCTAAATGTTTATAACCTTGTTTAGCCATCATATTATATCTTGTAGTGTACATATCATATAAAGCTTCTAGAGGAGCTGATCGTTTATTATGCTCATGAGTAAAGGTTGTATAAGGTGGAATAATAGGTTTAGAAGAAGTTTCTTTTCTCTTCCCTTTAATATAATCTTGGATCGGATTAGAAGGAGAAGGTAAATCCAAGAATTCTTGAACATCTGCATCATGAACCATAGTTTGAACCTCATCAAAAGTATGGGAAGAACTAGGAATAGCATATGGAGAATTCAGAATATTAGGAATGTTAGGAATTGGATTAGGATTAGGAAAATTAGGAAATAGACTAGGAAGGATAGGATTAGGAGATGGTGTATCATCTACCAAATTCTTCACATAATCCAAAAGAGTAATAAGTCTGCCACATATATCTTTAATGAAAGCTTTGAAAGTAGGAAGACTAGTATCGGTCAATCTCACAATAGCATAGGCAAGTGAAAAATGAAGAGTGACCAACATAATGAAGTGGATGATACTCTCATAAATGCCATAAGTATGATAAAGAGATGCTAAGAGTAGAATAATAAAGAAAATAAGCACACACCAAAGCATCTTAAAGATCTTCATCATAAATGAAATGCAATAAATGTTTTTGTATTTTGTAGAATATATAGATTTTTTTTTGTTTTTTGTTTTACTTTTAAAATGCAAGAGAATAAAAGAAATATAATCTTAAGGAAAGAAAGTAAAGCATCTAACACTGAAAAGAAAGAGTTGTCTATGACCGGATCACTAAAATGTAAGATATAAAAATATATGAAGAAATATTTTTATATCTATGTTTTGTTTATGTGATGTTTAGGAATGGAAAATGTTCTAGACATACAAAAATTAATAAAACATAAATACTTATCTTGAAAAGGGACAGATTCAAAAATCACTATTTTCTGATGTTTGTACTCAGTTTCAGAAAATTTTACAACCAGATCTAGCCTGGAAACATAGAAACAGAGAAAACCTAGAAACCTTCTGTCTTTCTAAGAAAGGTCAACCTTAACCCAAAATAGGGGTAAGATCTTACCCCAGGGCACAATCTTACCCCTTTATGTTGACCTTGGCCTGCATTGTTCTGATAGAAAATCTATTCGCGAATCTTGGAAGTTCACCAAAAAGGGTACTCAGATCTGATCTTCAATTTGTTGTCCCACACCTGTACCTACAAGAAAAAGGGTTTTGTTTTTTTGGATGAGGGGTTTACCTTGGTCAACCCTAGTTTGGAATCAACCTTAAAAATTGAATTGAAATATAGAATGCTAGAAAGTAGTAGAAGTATCTAATAATGAAGCTATGATATTGAATAGATATGCAATTTTATTTGGAATGTAAACAAGTATGTTGATATAAAAGCTTGGACTTAACAATAATAAATGTAAATCAAAACCTCCATGATTGGATGCTTGGAATCCACCTTGAAGGGAGAAAGAATAGATCTTGAATATAAATAAAGGATCTTGAAGAAAGATCACACCATCATGATGGATAGATCTAGGGTTTGAATGATGAATTTTGAATGCTTGAACCAAATCCTTCCAAAGACTTGAATGCTTGAATCCTTGATCTTCAATGGAGAAATTAAATGCTTGAATGTAGATGATGGCTTGAATGCTTCCTTGAGAATGCTAGCTTGAAAGATGGAGTGCTTGATTGCCAAAGAGAGATGCAAGATGGTTATGAAAGATCATGAAAAAGAGATATGGATGAAATGAGAGAGGAAGGCTTCCTTTTATAGTAGTCTAGGGAACAAACTTCTAGAGAGGCTGACATAGGAGAATTAAATTTCCATTTAAACTTTAACCCCTAGAAATGGACCTAGATTAAATATAATTTAAGATTTTACCATTCCAAAATCTAAAACAGCTAACCCAGAAGCGGGAAATAAAACTTTCTGAAACACAAAATCTAGAAACTTCTAGATTTTTAAATCTAGACCCAGGGTCAGGGTCGAGGTTGACCTTTACCTAGAAGGTCAGCCATGACCCTGAGGTCAAGAATCTTAGGGTTTCAGGTTAGGAAGCCAAAAATAGGATGGAAAGAGGTGGAGAAAGAGGTAGAATAGGGGGAAAAACAAGATCCAAGCCAAAGGTCCCATGAAAGTGTCTAACATGACCCCAAACCACCTACTCGAGGGGCTAAACCAATCCTAAATGGAAGTGCTTCCATTGTCCAATGATCAGTATTAAAATCAATGTCAAAAATAATTAAACTACAAAACTGAAAAAGGATGGTCTGATTTTATATAAATGTAACAAGAAGTGATGTATTGCAAGATTCTACAAGGGTGGTCTAGTTTTCTACATATGCAATATGACAATACATATTTATAAGTTCTACAAGTATGGTTAAGGGAAAGATGATGGTTTGAAAGTTGCAAAAAACTTAAAAGAAAGAAAGAAGATATATCTGCTATGGAATATAGAGGGTAATTATGATATTGATCTAGCATCCATTATGGATGTTGTTTCCCCCTCTATTAAATGACTCAAAATCTAGGGTTTGAGGAGGAGTTTTCATCTTTTTACCCTCTCAAGACTAGGTGTTCGGTATCTTCTCAATAGGGGAATGAGGTATGATTACTTCTTTGAAGAAAAGAATTATGTTTTGTGGTCTAGAAAGGTGTTTGTTTAGATGATAATATCAAAATTTATTCTAATGTATGTATTAAAACATGAATTGGAAATTTCATGTATATGTTGTATCTCAAATTAAGAAACATTTGAATAAAAATGTTGTAAATTATAAAAGTACTCTTGATGATTTGATAATATCATGGGACTATTTTTCTACTATTGATGATGATTGTGTTGGAAAGTTGACTATACTATTGTATATGACTAAATATAGTGTTGTCATTATGGCAACAAAGTCATATAGTGTTGTGGAGTCAGCGCACATTATCAAAAGATGAAAATTTGGCTAAGTACAAAAGACTGGACAATTAGCAGAGTACCAGAAGGTCAGAACATTAGTGCATGTGTGTATGACCTTGTTATGGAATGCACCCTTGAAGTTACACTTGTATCTATGTATTCATGCTAAGTCTAAGAGTGCATGATCAAATGTGCAAGAATGATGAAGATATAGACAGTTGAAGAGGTATAGCCAATGAACGCCAGAATAGAATAGAGTATGCAACTAACTAGTAGTATTTTGTTTAGCGATTATAATATTTCTTTGTAAAGGCTATGTGCCTATTGTAATCCATTTGTAGACATGTAATTATGTTGGTATGTAAACATGCTTGAGCCAATTCAATTGGAAGCATTGTATGTAATCGATTATAGGTTGACCTAGTTAATTATTTTGATATGTGCATATAAATATGAGATGCACCCTTTTTAATAGGCATGGAAGATGATAGAGAGTCAAGATAAGTAGAGAAGAGGCATGCAAAGAGCAGAGAGAATGTATTAGAGCTTTGAAAGGGGTCAAACCATCAGTGCATCAAAGGAACTGATCAAACAAGTAGTGTCACAACACTAGTTCATCCAACAGATATAGTGTGTATCTGACATCAGAAGGTTGTAGCCTTCATCACTTGAGCAGTGAGCTCTAGGACAGTGTGTCCCCACCCCTAACAAGGTTATTGTAAAAGACTCTTAACAAGGTCTGACCCTTAACCAGGTCATTGTACTAAAAGCATTGCAATGTAGAACTCCTAACAGGGTTGAAGATCTTCTAACAAGAATCACAAGACAATAGTATAGTTCTTAGTGGATGTCAATTCCCACCAAGGTTTTTACCTATTTGGGTTTCCCCATAATCATATTGGTGTTATGTGTTGTTTTCATGTTTCTTGTTTATGTTAAGATTCATTTATGTACTTAAGCATTCAAGTTAAGCTTCAAGAGTTTAGAAAATGATTAATTATAGTGAACACTGATTCAGCGCCCCCCTCCCCCGCGCCCCCGTCTCAATGTTCCCATTCCTAGCAAATTGGAAAATAGAAAATATGATTTCATGCTACAAAGTGAAGGTTGAGTTTAAAGTTTTGAAAATTATGTTTGATGTTGTAAGAACTAAAGATTCAATAGATCTAAGGAAAAATAAGTACAATATAGTAATGTATCTAGAGAATTGGAATGATTTGGTGATTGATTTTACTACAGACATGCTTCATCATATAATCATAATTTCAAGTTTCACCAAAAGTGCTCGAGGTGGTTTCCCCTTTCTCTTTCTAGCTTAGTACATCAAGTTGGTGCATTTATTCAAGGGGAGATTTTTGGATTGATGTTGGTGTCAAGTTATCAATGTTGTGCAAAGATATTTTGTTGGCCTTTTTCCTTGATGGAAAAGGGGGAAGAAAGATCAAGTAAATGATTATTATAGAAAGGGGGAATTAACATTTTTGGTGGTTGTTTTACATCAATGACAAATGTGGATATTTTTAGAAATATATGATTATTATTTTTTTTCATTGATGTCAAACATTATGTTTCCATATGTTCTGAAGGAGTTTGAGTTTGTATTCTCTCAAGATTTATGGTTTGAAAGTGTGCTATTATTGGTAATGTGGGTTTGTATCCTAAAGATAGGTACACTCTCAGTCTTGTATGATCTCAAAATAGTGGAAGATAGGTATGTATCCTATATCTTAGAATAATGGAAGACAAATATGTATCCTATATCTCAAAATAGTGGAAGACAGGTATGTATCATGTATGGTCTGAGAACAGTGGGAGACAGGATGTATCTTGTGATCATGAGTAGATGGTGTTCTATAGTGCTCCTATATTATATTCTTATTTTTAGATGTATTCCTAGTCTGGATGTCTATTGTAGCATTATGTTACATTATTGTTAGTAGCCTCACAGTTGCATTTATTTATCTTTTCAAAATGGTTTTCTTCCATAAATCATGTTAAATTTGTGCTTCTACTCATTCATTTTGATGTGGTGTATAGTTCTCTCCATAGCATGTACAGGTATGGTTACATTTGAAAATTTATTATTTACTTCTACATGTTTTATTTATTCTTAGTTGTTCCTTCTCTTATTACAGATCTAGCATTGGGTTATGTCTACGTGTTCTTGGTCCATCTTCCTCCTGGGATGGACCATGCTTTTAGTTTTACATCCAGGTGCTATATTTAAATTGATTATTGAAATATCATATTTAGGTTTGGGTTGAATATACTTAATGCTTATATCTTATGTAAATGGGTTCATGCTCTATGGGACCTGTGTATTTAATGTTTATCACTTATTCATTTGGGTCCTTGGTTTGGTTGATGATCTGATTTATATTTTTCCTATGCCTAAGTGACATAGAACTCATTTGTAATATTGGTTTAGCCACCCATATTGTAATCTCTAATGATCTATTTTGTATATAAGGATTGTTGATGCCTTGGAAAAAAATAAGTAAAAATGTGAAGCAAGAAAAGTGTGTGAATCAGTTCAACAATTAGCAGAGAAGAGTTTAGTGACAATGGAAGAGAAGAAAAGTTAGTAGTAATTTTACTACTAGTGTGGATAGTATTATGCAAATCAACTACATTAGTAGGAGAAAATATGTATATATACTTCAAAGGAGGATAAGTACTTTAAGATAGTGAGTCTTAAGTACTTGATTTATTTTTTGTATCTTGATCATAGGGTCTTCACTAAAAGGGAAATACAATGTCACGTGTGTTCATATTGGAAGGTTTAAAATGGGGTAAAAAAGGGGGCAATATATTTCCTAAATACGGGAGAGGGGTTTTTTGGGGTGGGGAGTGGGGTTTTATATATAAAATTAGGTGCGGGGGGTATTGGGTGGGTATTAGAGGGGGTGACAAAAAAGGAGTTTGGGGTAATATTTTTTGAAAATAGGGGGATTATTTAGTATGTCACGAATACACGTGCTATGATTCAAGTTCACTAAGTGAAGCCCGCATGATCTTGATACGTTGGAAGTGAGCCTCTATATGCAATTCCAAAACAATGAGATCTTATTTGTAAGGAAATGAGCCTTCTTCATTATTCACATTAATTATTGTATTGGAAGTGAGTCTTTGTTTAGTATTATGGAGTACTGAGCTCCTAAACTTTTTTAATCAAATTATATACTTTAGTGCATTATATTTGTGGGCAAGTTCTCACCATGGTTTTTTTCAATTTTGTTTTCTACATATAAATATTGGTGTTCCTATTTTGTTGGTTATGTTTTCTACTTGCATATTGTTTCTTTTGATTATAACTGGAGTTAGTTGTTGGATTTTTTATTTTTTATGTTGATTCATCCCCGCCCCCCTCTCAACATCCGAAGTGTGTTCATCATTTTGGTCCCCTATCTTTATGCACTTACCATACATATTAGAATCTCTACATAATGCATGCCAAGCTCTAGAATTTGAAATTTACATTCTGTGTATGTACTCAACCTCTATATTTCAAATGGATATCTAGTTCTCTATTTATCCATGCCTTAAACATTTAAAATTGGTATTTATATATGATAATATAGATGTTATAATCAAATTTATAATTATTTTAAGAGTAGAAATATAAATATATTATTTTATTAAAATAATATTTGCACTTTTACACAAACACACACACACACACACACAGATATATATATATATATATATATATATATATATATATATATATATATATATATATATATATATAAACTAGAATAAATAAAATAATAGACTAGAAAATTATGACTGATAAAAACTATCTTAAATTATCCATCATAATAAAATAAGAAGCAATAACGTATTTATTTAATAAAAACTAAACAAATTATTTTTATATAAGAACTTGTAATATCTTTCCAACAAAACCTTTATTCAACTTAATTAAATTTCAATCTTAATAAATCAAGACAAACTTTATCTTTCCCACCTTATTTAGAATTTGAAATAATTAGAAGAATGACTAAGATATACAACACAAATAAAAAAATGCAAATAACTAGAACATTTGTTTTCCTCTACTAAATTATCCCTTTCTTCATTTTTCTCCTTACCAATTCATTCTTCTCTTCTTTCTTCTCTTTTTATCAACTCCCCCCTTGTCTTAAGCAATCCCTTCTCATCTAAAAATTGTGTGGCTATTTGAAAAGTACTTTCTCTTTCAATAATTGTAACTTCTTGTAATGCCCCGCCAAGGAACCCAAAAGAACTTAACCTAAACATGCGATAAGTTTGCAGAAGATTTTTTTTTTTTAAAGTTAACAATCAATAACATCAAAGTTTTCAATGTGGAAGCAAAGCATAACATAAACAACCAACATAGGTTACAACTCTCAAGGGTTCCTTGACATAGATACGAAAGAGTTAATTAATAAAAAGATATGATTCCCAAGAAAACATCTGAAAGGTTAATACAACATCATAAGCATGATTACATAAATACAATTGGTACCTTAAGGTAACCATAATAGTAAGCATCCACTACACATGCCGCAAGGTCTAAGAATACAATATCCAAAAAGAAATACAATTATGATAACTCTGAGTATCTGATACAATGATACAAGGTCACAAGAATGAGAAGAACAAGAAAGAACAACTGCAACATGGATCATCCAACTTCAATGCACAAATGTTAGAATCTCAAATGGTCAAAGAATCACTACCACCCGACCTCATGAACCTAAACAGTCCACTCCCACTGTGCTGAGGAGATAACATCAGAACCCACTCGGGATAACAAAGAACAACAACCAAGGAAGAGGTCCTGAAAGCTTCTAACTCAAGGATACCAAAAGAACAACAAGGTAAAACAAAACTTTACCAGAGGCAAACACATCATGTAGGAAACCTAAGATGTAAACAGAAAGTGTCATCACACAAGTCAACTCTAAGGTTATCCCGGTAGTCCCTTCAAACCTTGGTGCCCTAGTGACTCCATGTGGTTATACTAACCTCTTGTGTAGACAAGGTACTACCTATGCCATATCCAGTCCATAAAGGCGGCAAACATCATCTCAACTCCCATCCTAGTCAAACTCAATCGGGAACTCAGGCATGGGTGAGGCACAAAAATCTTATTAGCTTCATTTTAGATTCCCAATGTTTATTAATTATCACTTATTAACTACTTGTAATGGGATCTCCTGATCGCCACTTCCTATTATACACTCAGATGACCTACCCTAGGGTTTATAGAATCAAGCCTAATCTCCGAGTTTAACACAACTCCAGATTCTTCATAACTAGATTCAACATGCATGACTAGAAACATACAAAACCAGATACATAATGAAATAGGTTCACTAACACCACATAAAATGCATGGCAACCAAACTTGACAGAAAGATTATCAAAAACTGCCTCTGGATTTTAACCTCAACAGATGACTACAACCCTTAAAAAAACAACCAAAACAAATTGCCCAAGGGCATCTATAGTCATAACAATGAAACTAGGTCAGATATAAACAATCAAAAGAAGCAACTCAAAATTAATCTAACAATCCAAAGTACGCCTAGGAATTTAAATATCTCACTAAATGCATAATTTGCCCAATTCAAATAAAATCAAACTAAATAAAAATAACATATTAATAATCCAATCTAAATGCTTAATGATCAAATCATATAAAATAAAATATACAAAATTATCTCCATAAATAAAAATTAACTAATTTATAAAAGAATAAATTATATTAAAATTTAATTAAAAATAAATTTAATTAAATTAATTACTAATTAAATAAAATAACAAAAGCTAAAATGAAAATATCAAAATTTAACTAAACATTAAAAAAAATGATTGCAGAAATTTAAAAAAATCAAAAAATAAAATAAAACTAAACACTGGTACCGTGCAACAGTACCAAGGCACTGCCACACAACAGCCTCCCCAAGGGGGACTGACGTTTGACAATACCCCTGGGTACTACTACACGGTAGCCCCTCCCAAGGGAGGACTGTCATGCGACAGTACCTACGGGTACTGCCGCATGGCAGCCCTACCATGGGGTGTCATGTGGGCCAGGGTTAGGGGGAGTTAAAAGCCCATCTACCAAAACAATAAAATTTCTCTTTTTGACAATTTTTTTTAACACAAAAATTTAAATACCAGTTTTTATAATATATAAATATATTCTATCAAAATTCACTTTTTGATAAATATATTTATTTTTCCAATAAGAACTAAATTAATGCTGTTCAAAAATTCCAAAATTAATTTAATCTTAAAATAAATTTGGATTAATTATATATATATATATATATATATATATATATATATATATATATATATATATATATATATATATATATATATATATATATATATATATATATATATATATATATATATATATATATATATATATATATATATATATATATATATATAAATCGATACAACAAAACATGAATACCTAGAGATATCCCATAATAACAAGAAACTCTCTTAACATAATTATTTACTCCACTAATTTCAACAAGATCAAAACCTTAGTAAATTGGGCTTTCTAAAGCTTTTCTACAGATCCCTCAGGATCACCAACTCACAAAACAGATAGGGGAAAATTTTAGATCCAATTGTAAAAATACAAAGCTCTTCAACATTTAATTCCAACACGCATGATGAAGACACACTTTTATTTTCTACTGAGATCAAAAAAGGAATAACAAGAATAAACTTCAAAACTTACCTCAAATAAAAAATAAATAAACAGATTCGAAGATGACCAGAACAATGAATACAAAATTCCAAGCCTTTCAAAATCTTTCCCAAATCTGTCACAAATCCGTCTCCAAAATTCCTGCTCCAAAACCTGTGTCCCCGAACAATGGCCATAATCCCTAATATTTAAAGAAACTTCATTTCACATGCAAAAATATAAACTCAACTCCAAGAGGGCTTCGCATGAAGATGACCTTCAGTTCATAGTTCAGACTCAATTGAACTGGAGTCCTTTTTCCTCTTTGACTTGGGTTGAAAACACATAACCAAACTTCAACTTGAATTAACAATTCAATTTCATTCAATTATGAATGTGCAACATAATGCATTGAAATAATTAATAATTAGAACATTTAGCTAACATAATTAACACATGCCAAAATAACCCTCAATTTAATAAAATATAATTTAATTAAACAAAGGTTAATTTTCATGATTAATATTTCAAAAGTGAGGATATTTAATTAATTCACATTAATTAAATATTCCAACCACACTCAAATTAACATAAAAAATCAATAATAATAAAAATTTAATTTAAGTGAAAATGAGGAGCAAAAATCAGCGTCAGCAGCAGGTGTACCAAAATCGTCAGGGTAAGCAACAGAGCTTTGGGAGGCAAGGTGTTAATGCGTCAAGATTAGGGTTTCATCCTAGATTCCAAGGAGCACGCGCGGGAACAAATGGTGGTCTGTAGCAGCATTCGACATCGTTTCAAAAACCAAGATATGAATGAAATGATAACCCTCAAATTCAATTTGGGAGTTTTCAGCCTAATGGTGCTCTTACCAGATCTGGGAAAAGGAACCCCAATATCCCTCCCATTGTTCAACAACCCCATCTTCGGCCCTCCTTTGATATTGGATCAGGTCCTCTTTTACCCATTCCTATTTCTGATTCATATGGTAATCGCATTAGGGACTTTAATCTAAAGGCTCCTTCTTTTGTCTCTTGGCCCAATTCCATTCTTATTCAGCCTCCCCCCTTTGTATCTTCTCCAAACAATATTCCTGTTTGTTTGCATCCGATACCGTGACATCAGCATTCACACTCAAAGACTAGGGTATCCAAAGATTATGTTTACAAGGGCATTTTGAAGACTCCTCCGCCACCGTTAGATGGGCCTTTTGTACAGATCAACTCTCCTCGGGGTAAGAATCTATGAAATATAGCTATGCTTTCTTTGAATCACTATCATAAACCATTGGATAAGGTAAGCAATTCTAATTCGGTGATTTTCTTAGAAGATGGGTTACTAGAACCACAAATTTTTCATATGGAAGAAAAGGCCCTAATTGGAAGGATATGTTCTTTCATTCCCATGTCAGAATCGTGAAGCTGGGCCTTTGATAATTGGTCAGGGTTATGTGACTTATTTTATATGGATCATGCTGCTAATTTTTTTGTGGCTATTTTTTCATCGCCGTCTACCTAAAATAATGTTCTTTGTTCTAGATTTTGGTTCTGTAAAGGATTTGGCATCTCTTTGACTTCATGGTATCTGAACGTTAAAATGGATGTTTTGGCCTGTGCCCTAATTCCTTACTAGATTGAAATGCCTACCTTGCCGATTGAATATAGGGATACTGATGTTGTTGAAATTATTGCGAACAAAGTTGGAACATTTTTTCATCATGATTTGCTTCCCTTTGAGCATCTACATAGGTCTGTTCATGTCTGTCTGATGTTAGACACTTCCAGACCTTTTCCTAAAGGAATTGAATTACAATCGAAATGGGGGGTTTGGCATCAGAAATTTATCATTTAGGAAGCTGAGACGGTTTTACTTTATGCTGACTTATTGGGACATTTCACGAATCAGTGTAAAGACCCTAATAGTTCAAATTTAGTTGTATGTGAGGATCATACTTCTTTTCCAGCTAAATGTTCTAAGATGGCAAATAAAGAAATTCCATATGTAAATGCCTAGAATAACTATGATTCTTTGCCAACAAGGGAAGTTCCTGTCTCATCTTCAAATACTGCACCATTGCCTCATTTGCAGAATGAACCTGTCTCACAACGACAACTTGTTCCTTTTAATAAATCATCTACTTGGTCATTTGACTGTATATACTCTTTTGTTAGCATGTGAAGATGCTATCTGCTAGTTATCTCCTCTATCTATAATGCGATTGATTTTTCCAAAGTATTATTGTATCCACAATCTTCCCTGTACCCGAATCCCATTGCAACAATGCAGATGCTCCTATGATGGAGATCATAGTTAATAAGCTGATGTTCTTAGGAGGGCCACTTAAATTTCAAAAATTAACTTTGGATCACACTAAATTGATGTCTAAAGAAGTTATTTTGATTGTATCTGAGAACACTTCTATATTTTTACAATGCCAAGACAACCAAGATGAGTCCCTTTTGAATTTTCCTATTCTAACAAATCATGATGATGCTAAATCCTCCCCTACTTTGCTGTCAGACATTTTCCAGTCCACAAATATTAATGATGATTTTTCTATGACTCTGGATTCCATGCCCTCTTCCCCAGTTAAAGCATCCATTTTTTAGACTCCTTTTTCCCCAAAGGTGAGCATTCAAACACCCAAGAAGAGAGGTAGAAAGTCTAAGTTAGTTAAACCTTTGGAGGAAATACAGGCTGGAGTTCAATCCACATTGGATAAAAACTTCTCCTCTTCAAAAAGATGTTCGACAAGGAGAACTAAGTGTTCTCCTTGTCCACAATGAGAATTCTTTCATGGAATGTCAGAGGCATTAATGCCCCTGACAAGAGAAATAGAATTAAGCAAAGGCTTGATTCTTCTCAATGTGATATTGTCTTGCTTCAAGAAACTAAGTTGTCCTTGGATAATTTTAATGCTTCAATTCGAAGGTGGAGTTTGTGGGAAACTTCCTCTGTTCCAGCAATTGGAGCCTCTGGAGGTCTAGCATTTTTATGGAATCCCAAGGTAGTATCAGTATTCCACCTGTAATCAGATATGAACTGGTAGTTATTGAGCATTAAATGCTTCTCTTTGTCATTCCTTCTAATTAATCTTTATGGTCCCACATCTACTATTGGAAACTGTAATTGAAACAATTGTTTTATTATCACTGATGTCAAACCTTAACTGGTAAGATTGTTGCTACTTAGAAAAGTACTATATCTATTATGAGAAGGGATAGGAAGGATGGTAACAATAGCACCTAGGGAGAGGTTGAGTTATCTTGATACTACAAATTGTACTTGACTATGTTGCATAATGATGAGTCAATGTATTTTTTATCTTAGTATGATTAAAGACTAAATTAGCAAGCTTAACTAAGCAAAAATGGAGAAATCAGGTTTAAGCCGAGTTATGACAATGTTGACCAAGTTAGTGGATGCCAAGAAAAATCTAGTGTCGACCGAGTATTTTCGAGTGACAATAATTTGCCAAGGAAACTATTTAGTAGTGACCGAGCATTTTACATGGAGACCGAGTGAAAGATCACAGTATTGACCGAGCATCAGCAATTTTATATTTGAAGAGAATTCATTTTGCAACTGACATTTGTTGAATTCTTGGATTATGTAAAATGTGTTGACCTTATTTATTGATTGTATGGAAGCGTTTAATGCTTTGTAAAACATTTTATTGCAATCGTTATGAGATTTGAAATGATTCTAGAAAGTAGAGCCAAAGAACAAAAGCAGGTAGATTCATTGAATCTGACCTAACCCTAAAATCTACAAAGGAGATTAAGTGGCAAAAGATGAGAAGTAAGTATTAAAGGAACCGAGCATTGGCATATGAAGTATGCATGGGTGAAGTAGATGTTGGAAGAACAGTAAAAGTTTTATTGACTGTATAAGTGATAAGGCTGAAGGAGAAGTGTGGTGATTGCTTGAAGGAGGTTTTGAGCAGATCAGAGATGGAGATGGAAAAGTTTCAAAGTCAGTAAACTAGCATTTGGAATAGTCATATGTTAAATCCTTTTAATAGAGGTTGCATTCTAATGCAATGTATTTAAGTCCTTTAACCAAGCTCACTTTTAACAGGGTGATTGAAATCCTTTAACTGGGTCACACCTGACAGTGTGTATTGTAACCTTTGACAGGGTTGCCTTTTAACCGAGCTCACTTCAGAAGAGTGAAAATAATAGTAGCATGTTACAAAGTGGTTTTTCCCATATTGGGTTTCCACTATAAATCCTATTTTCATTACTTGTGTGAATGTTGTGTGAACATTTTTGTGTTTTACAAGTTTGTTACATCAAGGTTGTGGGCTGCTGAGTTATATGTTTCTATTATTAAATCAGTGGTGACCGAGTTTGTTTTGGATTGAGAGAAAAGTTTTTGAAGTTTTTTTATACATCAAGACCCGAGAACAACTGATTCACCCCCCCTCTCTGTTGTTCTAAATCATATTAACAATTGGTATCAGAGCTGTGTTGCTTAGTGGTGTTTACAGAAAAAAATTTAAAGGGACTTGAAGCAAATGATCAAGATGTATAAGAAGGAGGTACCGAAGCTCAATAAAGAAAACTTTCTTGCATGGAAAAGCTTGATGAAGTTGCATCTAGCCGGTATTGGTGATTCTACAAAGTACTACATTGAGCATGACTATGTCACACCTGTTGTACCCTTGACTGCCAAGGAGATGAGAACCAAACAAGAACACAACCAGGCAATGTTGGAGATTGCATCTGCCCTAAGCTATCTGGAATTTGAGGATATTAAGGATTGTTCAACTGCTAAGGAGATGTGGGACACTCTTGCAAGGATCTATGGTGGTGATCTATATGTACTGAAAGCTAAAGCCGAGAGTCTCAGAGGTAAGTTTGATGAAATGAGAATGAATGAAGATGAAAATATTGCACAATATTGTGTAGAATAAAAGAAGTTGTAAATGCTATTAGAGGAGCAAGTGGAACTATTGATGATGAGATCATAATTGGTAAAGTGCTAAGAAGCTTGTGTCCTATATATGCTATTAAGATCTCAGCTATTCAGGAATCTAGATGTAACTCTACAAATGCCCTTACTTTGGAAGGTTTGATTGGTAAGCTTACTACTTTTGAACTGTCTAATTATGATAACTTCACTATTGGTAGTATTGGAAATGTTGAAACTGCTTATAAGTCATAGCTAGTTCTGAACAAGCCTAAGAAGGAGAGAGAAAGATACATCAGTGAAATTGAAGATGACAGTGACACTTCTGATGAAGATCTTGAAGATCTAGAAGCTCTTATGGCTAGGAGACTGAGGAGAGGAAAAGGAAAATATAAAGGTAAACTCCCTATTATATGTTTTGCATGTAATAAAGTTGGTCATATAGCTGCTAGATGTCCTGATAGGAAGGATAGAGAAGAAGAAAGAAATGGCAAACACAAAGATAGAAGAAATGACAAAGGCTACCGAAGGTATAAAGACTTCAAGGAAAAAGGTAAGAAATCCTATCACATTACTGAAAAAGAGACTAACACTGATAGTGATGATCTTGAAATTGAGGTAGTCTATGTTGCAATAAAAGATGAATCTGATGAGGATGAGAAAACTGCATTGATTTCCTATGTGAACAAGAATGATAAATGGATTATTGATAGTGGTTGTTCACATCACATGACTGGTGACAAGAGTAAGTTTGAGACCTTATATCATTATAGAGGTAAAAGTGTAACTTTTGGTAATGATGCACCATGTCCTATTAGAGGAAAAGGATTGATTAAACTGACTAATAAAATCTCTTGTGAAAATGCTTATGGGTTGAAGGATTGAACTATAATTTGTTAAGTGTTTCTTAGCTCAACAAAATTGGTTACTGTGTGGAATTTCATCACAAGAAAGCTAAGATATTTGATGTTACTGATGAATTGATTGGAAGTGGTGAGCAGACTAGAGGTAATTTGTTCTATCTTGACCTATCTGAGGAAATATGTATGATTGCACAACTAGATGACATTTGGTTATGGCATAAGAGGTTGTGTCATGTTAACTTTGACAATTTGGTAGAGATAAGTAAGAAAAAGAAAGTAAGAGTTCTACCTAGATTGAAGAAACTTGAGAATGTGATGTGCAAACAATGCTAGTTAGGAAAAATGACTAAGTCAAGTTTCAAGAGCAAAACCTTTACTTCTGAACTTATTTTAGATCTGGTTCATACTGACTTTTGTGGACCTATGGGTATACAAAGTTACTGTGGTGCTAGATATTTTATTTTGATTGTTGATGATCATACCAGGATGATGCATGTAATGTTTCTGAAAGAAAAATCTGATGTTTTTCAATTTTTCAAGTGGTATTTGGCTAAAGTTGAGAAGGAGACAGGTAGGAACCTGAAATGTCTCAAATCTGACTGAGGTGGTGAATTTACATCAAATGAATTTAATCTGTTTTGCAATGATAGAGGAATCAGAAGATAGATGTCCAGACCGAGGACACCTCCACAAAATGGTATAGTAGAAAGGAGGAACAGATCTATCTTGGATTGTGCTAGGACACTATTGATTGAAAAGAATGTGGCACAAAAATATTGGAAAGAAGCTATAAGTACAGCTGTTTACACTCTTAACCGGGTACAAATCAAGAAAGGTACAAATCTTACACCCTATGAATTATGGTATGGGCATGCACTGAGTGTTAAATACTTTAGAATCTTTGGAAGCAAGTGTTACATATTGAAAGACTCTAGGAATGGAAAATTTGATGCAAAAAGTGATGAAGGTATATTCCTAGGCTACTCCACAAAAATTAAAGCTTATAAGTGTTTGAACTCTAACACTAACAAAATTGTGGAAAGTGTGAATGTAAAAATTGATGAGTATGCAGAAAGAAATGAAGCTGATAGCAAAAGAGAACCAGAAAATTATAGATCTTTTGTGTACATAGAGGAAATAGATGAAGTAGGAGGCAATCCTGCACCTGATGCCGAGTCTTAGGCAAGCAATGCCGAGTAGCAGGAAGTGGTTACCGAGCGTCAGGAAAATAGTGTTAAGAGAGAAGAAGAACATGCTAAGCTACAGAATAATGCTATCGAGAATCAGGAAGAGGTTGTTGAGCACTCAGAAGTTGAATCTGACAATATTGATGGGGAACCTAATGAAATAGAGAAAAATGTTGAACCTATTTTGGCAAAATATGTAAGAAGACATCACAAACCTGAAAAAATAATTGGAGATAAAGACACTATAATTCAGACGTGAAGCAAGACCAAAGATCCAACATGTTTACTATGTGAATTTGAACCTAAGACAACTGAAGAGGCATTATAAAATGAAGACTGGATACAAGCAATGAATGAAGAGATTGACCAGATTGAGAAGAATAAAACCTAGACTTTAGTGCTGAGACCTACAGATAAGAATGTTATAGGAACAAAGTGGGTATTTTGAAATAAGTTGAATGAGAAAGGTGAAATCACTAGGAACAAAGCTAGGTTGGTATGCAAAGGCTATGCATAAGAAGGAATTGATTATGGGGAGACATTTGCCCCTGTAGCTAGATTGGAAGGAGTAAGAACTCTACTTGCATATGTTGCTTATAAAGATTTCAAGGTATATCAAATGGATGTCAAGTCTGCATTTTTAAATGGTATACTGGAAGAAGAAGTTTACATAGAACAACCAGAAGGTTTTATTGATCCAAACAAAAGACACATGGTTTGCAAACTGAACAAGGCACTCTATGGATTGAAACAAGCTCCCAAAGCATGGTATGAGCAGTTGCATAACTATCTAGTACAGATTTGATTTTTTAGAACAAATGACACAAGCAGCCTGTATATGAAAGATGAGAAAGGAAAAGGTATTTTGTTAGCTAAAAATTTTTTTGATGACATTATTTTTGGTGGACAAGATGCATTGTGTAAAATGTTTTCACATGAAATGCAAACTCAATTTGAAATGAGTATGTTTGGTGAGATCAAATTCTTTGTTGGTTTACAAGTATATCAGATGAAGGAAGGTATTTTCATTACCCAGTCCAAATATGTTAATGAAATACTAAAAACTTTTGGAATGGAAGATGCTAGACCAGTAGGAACTCCTATGGTTACTGGACAAAAGTTATCTAAAAATGATGATGCTACAGAAATTAACTAGACTTTGTACAGATCCATGATTGGAAAACTGCAGTATGTTGTACATAGTAGACTAGATATTGTATTAGTTGTTGGGATTGTGGCTAGATTCTCTACCAATCCTAAGGAAACACACATGATGGTGGTGAAGAGAATTATGAGATACTTAAAAGGAACTGCTGACTATGGGTTATATTACAAGAAGATTAGCAAATTTGAATTGACAGTATATACTGATGTTGATTGGGTAGGAAATGTAGATGATAGAAAGAGTACTAGTGGTGGAGCTTTCTTTCTTGGATAGAGATTAATTTCCTAGACAAGAAAGAAACAAAATTGCATTTCCCAATCTACTGTTGAAGCCGACTATGTTGTTGCTGCAGTAAATTGTTCAAATTTGATATGGATAAAACAATTGTTGGTAGGCATGAAAGAAGAAATCATTGAACTTGTTGTTATTTTCTATGACAACACAAGTGCCATCAATATTTCTAAGAATCCTATGATGCACACTAAGACCAAGCACATAGCAATCAAGTATCACTATTTGAGGGAATTGGTACAAGACAAGGAAGTCCGAGTGGAATATGTCAATACAAAAGAACAATTAGCAGACATATTGACTAAAGCTTTACCTAAGGAAGCTCATGAGTATCTGAGAAGTCAATTAGGGGTTCTTCCCCTAACTGAGGCTGCCTAGTCAAGCTAGGAGCACTGCATCAAATATGCTACAGCAAAATATTTGACAATTTGATGCAGAAGATTGTCACACTTTAGGATTGTCCTAAAGACTGTGAAGAAGAAGCATAGATAACAAATCAGTCATAAGTAAGATGACAGAGGGAGAAACACTGTGCTGAACAGACATATCCACATCTATTGGATGTATGTTTTAGTTTCTGCTTTGGCATTTTTGTCAAAGAGGGAGATGAACTAAAATGATATTATAACACATGACACTGAAAGAAAGGAGTTGATGAACTGAAATGTAAGATCAGGATAGAGGGAGATCCAGATACTTCTGATAGTCACAGAAGTGAAGTTTTACTAAATCAAAATGAAGCTAAGGATATTATAAATTTTCTCTAATGGATAGATAAGTTTTTTGGATTGGTTGGTAATCCATGTGTTATTCAAGGGATATCATATGGTGTTGCCATCAATGCCAAAGAGGGAGATTGTTAGAAACTGCAATTGAAACAATTGTTGTATTGTCATTGATGTCAAACCTTAACTGGTAAGAATGTTGCTACTTAGGAAAGTACTATATCTATTATGAGAAGGGATAGGAAGGATGGTAACAATAGCACCTAGGGAGAGGTTGAGTTATCTTGATACTACAAAGTGTACTTGACTATGTTTCACAATGACGAGTCAATGTATTGTTTATCTTAGTATGATTAAAGACTAAACTGATAGGCTTAACCAAGAAAAAATGAAGAAATCATGTTTAAGCTGAGTTATGACAATGTCGACCGAGTTAGTGGATGTCGATCAAAATCTAGTGTCGACCAAGTATTGTCAAGTGATAGTAATTTGCAGAGGAAACTATTTAGTAGTGATCGAGAATTTTACATGGAGACCGAGTGAAAGATCACAGTATTGACCGAGAATCAGCAATTTTATATTTGAAGAGAATTCATTTTGTAGCCGACATTTGTTGAATTCTTGGATTATGTAAAATGTGTTGACCTTATTTATTGATTGTATGGAAGTGTTTAATGCTTTGTAAAATGTTTTATTGTAATGGTTATGAGATTTGAAATGATTCTAAAAAGTAGAGCCGAAGAACAAAAGCAGGTAGATTCATTGAATCTGACCTAACCCTAAAATCTACAAAGGAGATTAAGCGGAAAAAGATGAGAAGTAAGTATTAAAGGAACCGAGCATTGGCATATGAAGTATGCATGGGTGAAGTAGATGCTGGAAGAACAATAAAATTTTTACTGATTGTATAAGTGATAAGGCTGAAGGAGAAGTGTGGTGATTGCTTGAAGGAGGTTTTGAGCATATTAGAGATGGAGATGGAAAAGTTTCAAAGTCAGTAAACCAGCATTTGGATACGGAATTGGATCTGATATTTGCAAAGTGAGTTGTATGTTTTCATATCAATACTACTGCTACTTTCTAACCATTGTAATAGTCAAAATCCTTTTAACAGAGGTTGACTTAACAGTCATATGTTAAATCCTTTTAACAGAGGTTTCATTCTAATGGAATGTATTTAAGTCCTTTAACCAAGCTCACTTTTAATAGGGTGATTGAAATCCTTTAACCGGGTCACACCTAACAGTGTTTATTGTAACCTTTGATAGGGTTGGCTTTTAACTGAGCTCACTTCAGAAGAGTGAAAATAATAGTAGCATGTTACAAAGTGGTTTTTCCTATATTGAGTTTCCACTATAAATCCTATTGTCATTACTTGTGTGAATGTTGTGTGAACATTTCTGTGTTTTAAAAGTTTGTTACAGCAAGGTTGTGGACTGCTAAGTTATATGTTTCCGTTATTAAATCAGTGGTGACCGAGTTTTTTTTGGATTGAGAGAAAAAATTTTGAAGTTTTTTTATACATCAGGACCTAAGAACAACTGATTCACCCCCACTCTCTGTTGTTCTAAATCATATTAACATCTACTCATGCTAAGCTTTTTTTGTGGCAAACTTTAACTAACATTCTCCTTCAATTCCCATCTTCCAAATTCCTTCTTGCTGGTGATTTTAATGCTACACTGAATCCGAATGATAAAAAGGGAGGAATTAATCCTCCTACTCAAGTGGTTTCTGATTTTAATAATTTTATATTAGATAATGACCTCCTCGATGTTACACCCTCAAATGGTTCTTATACTTGGACAAACTAAAGATCGGGCTTTCTCTAGATAGCGGTTAGGTTGGATAGGTTTTTAGGATCTCATCTCTGGAAATTGGAGAATTATTGCTTCTCTTCAAAAATCCTACCTTTCTCAGATTCTGACCACTTTCCTATTCAACTTCACATTGAGTTACCTAATTGATCTTTGCCTTCTCTTCGAAAATCATCTTTTAAATTTGAGTCAGTCTGGTTTAGACATCCTCTTTTTCATTCCCTTTTGAAATAATGGTGGCAGTCTGCACCTCATGAAATATGAACTAAGATGTTCCAATTCTTCAAGAAATTACAATATGTTAAAAACCTAATCAAGGCTTGGAATATTAATGTTTTTAAGAACATTTTTGAGCAGAAACAAAAGATAGAAAAATATTTATCTGAGATCAATCAATATATTATACTAAATGGGTTAGATCCACAGTCTTATGAAGTGCAAAAGGAACTTCAGTTGGAGTGGTTTGAGTTATGTGCAAGGGAGGAAGAATACTAGAGACAAAAGTCTCATGAGTTATGGCTACAATCAGGTGACCAGAATACTAAATTTTTCCATGCATCTGCTAAACATAAGAAAGCAGCCAAGTCAATTTTTTCAATAAACGATGAGCATGGGAATATTCTAACTGATTCAAAAGAAATTGAGCTGCAAGGAGTTAGGTTTTTTTCAAACTTGTTGTCTCCCACTATGCCTTTGGTACCATATATGGATAATTCCAATGATATTCTTCAACATATTCCTCCCTCTATTACACTCCAAGATAATTTATTGTTAATGGCTCTTTTTACCTTGGTGGAAATTAGAAATGTAGTCTTCTCTTTATCCCCTGATAAGGCTCCTAGCCCAGATGGATTTACAGGTCTCTTCTTTCAAAAAAAATGGGATGTTATTACCTTGGATTTACTAGATGTTTTGTCTAGGAGGAATTCATCAGTCTTAAAGTGCTTTAACACTACTAATATTGTACTTATCTTGAAAGTTAATGATCCCCAAACTTTTTCTGATTTTCATCCTATATCTCTCTGTAATACAATTTATAAGATCATTACAAAAGCCACTTACCTACTTCTTCAACATATTATTCTGAGAATCATCTCTTGGGAGCAAGGAGGTTTTGTCCCAGGTAGAGATACAACAGATGGGGCCATTCTGGCTCATGAAACATTACATTCAATAAAGTCACATTCTATACCCTCTTTTTTTGTTAAATTGGACATGATGAAAGCATATGATAGGGTAAGATGGTCTTTCTTACTGGAATTTTTGTCAAGATTTGGATTTTCAAAAAAGTGGTGTAAATGGATTAAGGCTTGTATCTCTGGAGCCCACTTCTCTATAATAATTAATGGAGCACCTGCTGGTTTCTTTCCATCATCCCAGGAGGTAAGACAAGGAGACCCTTTGTCCCCCTTTTGTTTATAATAATGGTGGAGGCTCTAAGTCGAGCCATTAATGCATCACATATTGCAAGCCTCTGGCATGGTATCCTCATTCCAAACACTACTATCTCGGTTACACATTCTCTATTTGTTGGTGATACTTTGCTATTCGATAAAGCTTCTATAGAGGAGGCTAAACAAGTCTGGCATGTGTTAGATGTGTATTGTTCAGCATCAAGTCAAAAAATTAATAGTCACAAATCAAAGATATATATTTTTAATGTACAACAATCATTTGCACAAAGGATTGTTGATATCCTTGTGTTTCCTATGGATGAGTTGCCTTCTACTTATTTAGGAGTTCCTTTTTTCTCGGGTTCTAATAAACCATTATATTGGCAGGTGGTTATTGCTCGTATTAAATCTAGGGTTTTGGCATGGAAAGCAAGATGGCTTACCTTATCTGGGAGAATTTTGTTAATCAAAACTATTTTTCAGCTATTCCCAATTATTATTTTTCAATTCTTCAAGCTCCAAAGACAGTAATTAGTCAGATTGAAAAATTAATCAGAGACTTCCTTTGGACTGCTAACATGGTAGGTGAAAAGAAAATCCCACTACTTTCATTATCGGATATGGCTTCCACTCAAGCTTCAGGTGGAGTGGGGCTTCATAATCTATCATCTCAGAATTTAGCTTTTGGAGGTAAATTGATATGGAAATTATTTTCCCAACCTAGTAACAAATGGTGTCATTTAATGCAAGAGAAATATCTTGACTCTTTGGATCCTTGTAGAGTCATCACTGCTCTTGATCCTCCTAAAGGCTCACCCATTTGGAACTTTATGATGAAAGCAAGATATGTCATTACTTCTTCTATGTCTTGGGAAGTTCATAATGGTGAATCAATTAACTTTTGGCTTGATTAATGGAATGGCTTACCACCTTTATGTACTCTTCAACCCTTCCTAAACATTTGGGAAGTTGCTTCATCTGTGTGGGGTTCTAATTTCTCTTCCTACGTCTCTGCAGTGTCTATTCACACAGGTTTAGTAATATGGATTGACTTTTCCCTTCTTCCAATTTCTCCTCATGAAGCTACTCTTGCAAATCATTTTCTTTCCTCTCAAATTGTTTTCCTCTCTAAATCTTTTGATCATCTCTTCTGGGCTTCATCCCCAGATGGTAATTATACGATCAAGTTGGGATATGAGAAAATTCAAGCTAATCAGAATAATACCCCAAGGCAACAGGCCTTTGTGTTTTGCTAGCACAAATCAGTTCTACCCAAGGCTGGTTGTATCTCCTGGCTTGTGTTGAAAAAATGGGTCCTTACAAGTGATAGATTAGCCAGACTAAATATTACAAATGTTTTTCCTTGTGTTCTGTGTCATCAGGATCAAGAATCTGTTGATCACCTCTTTCTTAACTGTTCATTTGCACAAGAATGTTGGTTATTCATTTTAAATAAATTGAGTTTCTATATGCCACTTCCTATGACTATCTGGGATCTATTCCAATCCTAGCCATGTTTGTTTACCAAGTCCATGTTTGCATCAATTTTGGTGTATTCTCCTTCTCTAGTAATCTGGGCTATCTAGTGGGAGAGAAATAATAGAATTTTTTGAAATTCCTCGTCAAGTATTGATGTTGTTCTTAAAATAATTGAACATTCCATTGCTGGGGTTACTAATGCTTATACACGTAAGTACAAAGGTAATTGTGGATTTTCTACTTGGGATAATTATATTTCTAAGAATTGGAAGGGGTTAGTTTTTCCTTCTCTCCCTTTCCCCTTATGTTCGAAAGATAAGAATATTGTTAGATCCCTTATTAGATGGTCCCTCCCCCCCAACATGGATATATCAAGCTAAATTTTGATGGGGCTTCAAGAGGTAATCCGAGCAAGTCAGGGATTAGGTTTGTTCTTCAGGATCATAGAGGTTTAGCTATTCACTTTGATACTCGTCCCATCCCCATAGGTACCAACAACTTGGCGGAAGCATTTGTGCTACTTCATGGATTATCTATTGCTAAGAAGTTAAATATCCATCTTTTACATGTTGAAGGGGACTCATCAGTTATTATTAATGCATGTGTTAGGAGAGTCACTTACTCTAGGCATATTCTTTATGTATTATCTAGAATCTAGTCTCTTCTAGACTCTTTTTTGGATTGTTTCCTAACCCACACTTATAGAGAGGGGAAATGTTTAGCGGATTTGCTAGCCAATTTTGGAGTTGAAGGTTTTAACATTATCTTTCCCTCCCCCTCCATATCCCCAACTTCTCACCCTTCCATTTTTAATTTAATCAAGTCTGAAACCCCTTAACCACTCTTTGACTTCTCCCTTGTTTCTTCCCCTTTTTTCCTAGCCCCCTTAACTATCTTACATTGTCTTGGTATAATGACATATGCAGGAACTGATTAGCATATTGCGTCATCTTTCATTATGGTACTCTGTTTCATGGTATTTTATGATTTTCAGACACTATTAATATCTTGACTTCACATGTGTAAGGTTTTCTTTCAACAATATTTTATGTTTATTTCTAGTGCGAGTGATCTTTCTATGATTTGTTTTCGCACGAAGGACTCCTTTTTGCCTCTGTAAGGACCTTGCTGGAGAATGATTTCTCATGTGTGGAATTTATTGGCTTGTACACTATGCATTTATTTTTTTGTATGGAGCAACCCTTCTCATTATGGCTATAGGTTCTATATTATCGACTTTCATTTCATTTAAAATTACTTAGTATTTTCACCCATATTACAGTGTTGTTCCTGTTGAGTATTATTTCCATGGCATTACATAGATACGTTGATGAATTTAGGCCATTGAATCTTTGGGTTCAATTGTCTACTCATCAACTCGAAGTCCCATTTAAAGGTATTATTTCTGATGAAGCTCTAGCATCCATATTTATTATTCATTGTGCAAAATGTGCTCGTAGTATCCGTAGGATGATTGGGGATGCAATATTATCTCCGCATTATCAAAGAATTATTTTTCCATCTCAAATTGTTTCGGCATTTTGTTCCAATATATTAGACTTGTCTCAGTCATGGACTTTGTTGGTGGCTATTGCAAACTGGTCTATTCGGCCACAATATTTGCAGGAAAATGGTTTGCTTCTTGCAGTCCAAAAGTATAACTTTTGGCTCCAAGAAGCTCATATTGGAGGTATTTTTCCTCAGCATTTGTTGTTTAGTTCTAACAAATATGTCATGCTTTAGGCCGTGATTAAAGATTGTATATCGACCAATTCAATTATGCCTCTTAATCATTTATTGAATAGAACCCCGTTTGATGTGGGTCATAGAGGCAAGGCATTTGCAAAAATGTATGCCTTACTTGCCATATTGGGTCATGTTCGATCTTCGAATTTGATTTCATCTTCCTCTATGTTGATGGACTTTCTCCCATGGGTATCTCAGCTTCTTTGGATGTTCCTTCAATTTCTTTGGCTCCATTGTCGATGGGTTCATGTTCTTCCCCTGTTCAGCTCCCGATTTCTCTGCCACCTGATAGTTCTTCAAGGGATTCTCTGGTTGCTCATGCAGACCATATTTGGAGTTCCCTATTTTTATCACCACCTTCGCATCCTACTTTTGGGAACTATGACTAGTGATACTTTATGATGTTTCTTTGGTATATTCTATTTTGGTCTTGCTTCACTTGCTGTTTTGTAGGAGGTGCTCTGCTCTTTACTGGGATTACGTATATGCTGCTATGGAGATGTTATTTGCAGATTTTTTCAAAGCATCTTCCTGCTATACCTTCAAAGGTCAATTTTGGATACATGATGGCTTCAATGTTCATTTATTATTTCTTTATGGAGGCCATTATTTCTTTGTAAATTTAGTACTTCTCATAATGTAATTGTTCAAATGTATAGGGGGGCTTGGAGGCCTTTATTTCTTTGTAAATTCAGTATTTCTAATAATGTACATGATCAGATGTATAGGGGGCTTTCAATTTTTGTACTAGGGCCTACATTTAGGCAGGATGTCTTCAAAACATTTTGGGAATATATTGTATATGGATGTATTCTACTGTAAGGGTTAAAGGGGGTTTTTTGTACTTACCATATAAGTCATCCTTCAACTTGTGGGTTTGGGTAAAATACTATAGCTTTTTGAGCAATATTTTTCTCTTTTTGTATATATGGGTAACGAATGAAGTTTTCTTTACTGGTTCTTTCTTCGGGATCCCTTTGAACCAGATTAATATAAATATAAATAAAATAAAATAAAAATTTAAAAAAAAAACATAAAAAATCAATTTTCATTTAAATACTATGCCATAGCTAAAAATAGAAACCACATCAAAAGCCACAAATCAAAGAATCAAAAAGACCTAAGGACCCACATTCAAACTCAGGACTCAAGTATAAACTCTTTGCCAATTTGGACGAGTTTAGAAAGGGTGGAAACATAGAATCTTGTCCCAAACTTTAGGACAATATTTGGCTTAGGTTAGGATTTGGTACTGAATATTATCTCCCCTCTTTTACCATTGAGATTAGTGATAGGGCACGCTCATCTTGACAATTTAGGGAAGTCGATGCCCAGTACCTGCAAACCTACATAAGATACAAGCATGTGCATACATATAGAGATATAACAAATAATGGTGGGGATTGGTCGATCATGTGGATCTCGCAAGCAAGTAACTACGAGTCCGTCCCTCAACCACATCAAGCACATCAAATAAAAATGTAAAACAAACACATCAACCATACACATGCAAGTATGGGGTCAGTAAGATCATAAGTTTTAATGATTTCCTAACATATAATCTATCATCCTATATTAATTACAACATTTATAAAATTAGACTAGGGGTGAGGTACTACATCCCCTCCCCTAGGATTAGGCTTACTCCTGGAAGCCTACAATAGATGAGGATATGCATCCCCCCAAACACAAAGCATTTACTAAAGATAAAACATGACATTTGAAAACAATTCATAACATAAGAACATAATATACAATCATTAAGAACATTATAATATCTAGTTTAGGAACAACTGAAAATATCATATTGATCAATAATTCATTAACAATTTGAAAAAATAGATTTAAACCTTTATTCATACATCATCATAGAAAACATCTAGGATCGGTCACATAAAGAACACATTCATATCTATAACAAATAATGAGTTGAGAAGTTCATGAAAAACTATCTGGTTAATGCAACACTTATGCAATCATAAAGAATACATAATGATTCTAATATCACACAACACATATAACACCATCTCTGCGATGTTCTCCCTTATACATACTATCAGGGGTTCAAGATGAACATGATAGAAACAACACTTATCACAGAACAAGGCCAACAGTACCAAACATTCAGAGTAGCCACCACAAAACTCAATAAGTAAAACCCAAGTGGGGGAATTCCAAGCTCAACATTAAATCAAAAGAGATCTCAATTTCAACAATAAATCAAGTGTGACTAGTGTCACAAAATAGATAACGAAAAGAGATTTAGATGACTAGTCCAATCACAAGAAAGTTCAAAATTCAATGCTAGCCCCCACACATCATGAACGATATCATAAATCAACCAAAATAAGATATCAATCATAAAACATTCACATGACAAGGTGACTAGTGATAGCCACACTCAAAGGAGTAATCGCTTCATGACATCCAAAGGTACTTCACCCTAGATGCATTAGAGAAGGTAACTATATACAATAAATAGGCCAAACACCTATGACCATCACAAGGCCAGTGATATCTCATAGGCATTTAGGAGAAAATAGAACATAAATGTTTAGATGTAGTTTAATGGTTATCAAAACACAAAAGGGTTATATGTCTATGTTTGGTTTCAAGTTTAACAGTTTAGACATCTAATGGGCACACAATTTCCTAGAGTTCCCAGGTTAGAACCCGGTGCTCTGATACCAAGTGTAATGCCCCACCATGGAACCCAGAAGAACTTAACCTAAACATGCAACTAAGTTTGCAGAATAATTTTTTTTTTTTTAAGTTAACAATCAATAACATCAAAGATTTCAATGCGGAAGCAAAGCATAACATAAACAACCAACATAGGTTACAACTCTCAAGGGTTCCTTGATGTAGATATGAAAGAGTTAATTAATAAAAAGATATGAATCCCAAGAAAACATCTAAAAGGTTAATACAACATCATAAGCATGATTACATAAATACAATTGGTACCTTAAGGTAACCATAATAGTAAGCATCCACTGCACATGCCGCAAGGTATGAGAATACAATATCCGAAAAGAAATACAATCATGATAACTCTGAGTATCTGATACAATGATACAAGGTCACAAGAATGAGAAGAACAAGAAAGAACAACTGCAACATGGATCATCCAACCTCGATGCACGAACGTCAAAATCTCAAATGGTCAAAGAATCACTACCACCCGACCTCATGAACCTAAACGGTCCACTCCCACCGTGCTAAGGAGATAACATCAGAACCCACTTGGATAACAAACAACAAAAACCAAGGAAGAGGTCCTAAAATCTTCTAACTCAAGGATACCAAAAGAACAACAAGGTAAAACAAAACTTTACTAGAGGTAAACACATCACGTAGGAAACCTAAGATGTAAACAGAAAGTGTCATCACACAAGTCAACTCTAAGGTTATCCTGGTAGTCCCTTCAGACCCTGGAACCCTAGTGACTCCATGTGGTTATAGTAACCTCTCGTGTAGATAAGGTACTACCTATGCCATATCCAGTCCATAAAGGTAGCAAACATCATCTCAACTCCCATCCTAGTCAAACTCAATCAGGAACTCAGGCATGGGCGAGGCACAAAAATCTTATTAGTTTCATTTTAGATTCCCAATGTTTATTAATTAGCACTTATTAACTACTTGTAATGGGATCTCTTGGTAGCCACTTCCGGGCTCTGGCACCAATTACAAGCCACTTCCTGTTATACACTCAGATGACCTACCCTAGGGTTTACATAATCAAGCCTAATCTCTAAGTTTAACACAACTCAAGATTCTTCATAACTAGATTCAACATGCATGACTAGAAACATGCAAAGATAGATACATAATAAAACAGGTTCACCAACACCACATAAAATGCATGGCAACCAAACTTAACAGAAAGATTATCAAAAACCGCCTCTGGATTTTAACCTCAACAGATGACTACAACCCTTAAAAAAACAACCAAAACAAATTGCCCAAGGGCATCTATAGTCATAACGATGAAACTAGGTCAGATATAAACAATCAAAAGAAGCAACTCAAAATTAATCTAACAATCCAAAGTACGCCTAGGAATTTAAATATCTCACTAAATGCATAATTTGCCCAATTCAAATAAAATCAAACTAAATAAAAATAACATATTAATAATCCAATCTAAATGCTTAATGATCAAATCATATAAAATAAAATATACAAAATTATCTCCATAAATAAAAATTAACTAATTTATAAAAGAATAAATTAAATTAGAAATTTAATTAAAAATAAATTAAATTAAATTAATTACTAATTAAATAAAATAACAAAAGCTAAAATGAAAATATCAAAATTTAACTAAACATTAAAAAAAATGATTGCAGAAATTAATAAAAATTAAAAAATAAAATAAAACTAAACACCGGTATCGTGCGACAGTACCAAGGCACTACCGCATGGCAGCCTCCCCAAGGGGGACTGACATGCGACAGTACCCCTGGGTACTGCCGCATGCCAAACCCTCCCAAGGGAGGACTGTCATGTGACAGTACCTCTAGGTACTACCGCATGGCAACCCTGCCATGGGGTGTCGTGTGGGCCAGGGTTGGGGGGAGTTAAAAGCCCCTCAACCAAAACAATAAAATTTTTCTTTTTGACAATTTTTTTTAACACAAAAATTTAAATACCGCTTTTTATAATATATAAATATATTCTATCAAAATTCACTTTTTGATAAATATATTTATTTTTCCAATAAGAACTAAATTAATGTTGTTCAAAAATTCCAAAATTAATTTAATCTTAAAATAAATTTGCATTATATATATATATATATATATATATATATATATATATATATATATATATATATATATATATATATATATATATATATATATATATATATATATATATATATATATATATATATATATATATATATATATATATATATATATATATATATATATATATATATATATATATATATATATATATAAATCGATACAACAAAACATGAATACCTAGAGATATCCCATAATAACAAGAAACTCTCTTAACACAATTATTTACTCCACTAATTTCAACAAGATCAAAACCTTAGTAAAATTGGGCTTTCTAAAGCTTTTCTACAGATCCCTCAGGATCACCAACTCATGAAATAGATAGGCAAAAATTTTAGATCCAATTGTAAAAATACAAAGCACTTCAACATTCAATTCCAACACGCATGATGAAGATACACTTTTCTTTTCTACTGAGATCGAAAAAGGAATAACAAGAATAAACTTCAAAACTTACCTCAAATAAAAAATAAATAAACAGATTTGAAGATGACCAGAACGATGAATACAGAATTCTAAGCCTTTCAAAATCTTTCCCAAATCTGTCACAAATTCATCTCCAAAATTCCTCCTCCAAAACCTGTGTCCCCGAACAATGGCCATAACCCCTAATATTTAAAGAAACTTCATTTCACATGCAAAAATATAAACTCAACTCCAAGAGGGCTTCACATGAAGATGAACTTCAATTCACAGTTCAGACTCAGTTGAACTAGAGTCCTTTTTCCTCTTTGACTTGGGTTGAAAACACATAACAAAACTTCAACTTGAATTAACAATTCAATTTCATTCAATTATGAATGTGCAACATAATGCATTTAAATAATTAATAATTAGAACATTTAGCTAACATAATTAACACATGCCAAAATAACCTGTAATTTAATAAAATTTAATTTAATTAAACAAAGGTTAATTTTCATGATTAATATTTCAAAAGTGAGGATATTTAATTAATTCACATTAATTAAATATTCCAACCACACTCAAATTAACATAAAAAATCAATTTCCATTTAAATACTATGCCATAGCTAAAAATAGAAACCACATCAAAAGCCACAAATCAAAGAATCAAAAAGACCTAAGGACCCACATTCAAACTCAGGACTCAGGTATAAACTCTTTGCCTATTTGGACGAGTTTAGAAAGGGTGGAAACATAGAATCTTGTCCCAAACTTCAGGACAATATTTGGCTTAGGTTAGGATTTGGAACTGAATATTATCTCCCCTCTTTTACCATTGAGATTAGCAATAGGGCACGCTCATCCTGACAATTCAGGGAAGTCGATGCCCGATACCTACAAACCTGGATAAGAGACAAGCATGTGCATACATATAGAGATATAATAGACAATAGCGAGGATCAGCCGATCATGTGGATCTCGCAAGCAAGTAACTACGACTCCATCCCTCAACCACATTAGGCACATCAAACAAAAATGTAAAACAAACACATCAACCATACACATGCAAGTATGGGGTCAGTAAGATCATAAGTTTTAATGATTTCCTAACATATAATCTATCATCCTAGATTAATTACAACATTTATAAAATCAGACTAGGGGCAAGCTACTACACTTCCTCCTCATCTCCTATAGTGTCATTAGAAGATGATGGTGATTCCCACACATGCAAAATTTGTGTGATGATTTGAAAAGTATCATCTCTTTGAATTCCAACAACTTATTGCTCCTTTATTGTTAATAGTTCTCGATGATATTGATTTTCCCTCCCACAAAATTTGTGTGGCAATCTCAAAAGTAGCATCTCTTTAAATATCTGTAATTCCCATCTATTCTCAATTGTCACTAGAAGATGATAGAATTAAAAATTCATTCTAAAGTTGTGTGGCAATTTCATAAGTATCATTTTTTATATTAGTGACATGTCACCTCTCTCCTACAACCACTCATGAAAAAAATCTATAATCAATTGAAAAGTATCACCTCGTTGAATACTAACAACCTCCCTCTCTTCTTAAGCTCCTCAGTGTGAATACTAGTAACCCCCTCTCTTCGCTCTCATCTCTTTCAATACCAAAAACTTCCATCTCTTCTCTCTCACCAATAACTTTCATCTCCTCTCCTATTTCATTAGAAGATGGTAATGTGACGATTTGAGAAGTAAATTCTCTTTTGATTTTAACAACTACCTTGTTATGGTGATTTACTCTACAAGTTAAAGGGTTTTACATTTCATACATGGCATACATAATTGAGCTTCCTTCTCATTATTGGGAAAGGAGGGACACATCTCCTTATGACTTGGCTAGGCTAATTTTTTTCTTTTGAAGTTTCTCTCTTGTAGAGAATGCAATCTATTTGATTATTGGGAAAAGTGGCTTTAGGAAAATGCCACTACTTTGGGAATGAAGGTGATGTCCCATTTCCTTAGAATGTGCATGGATCATCTCTTGGATATGCAAACACATATATTTTTCCTCATATATTTTTTTTTACTTGATCTTTATAAAGAATTGGAATATTATTCTCTAACTCATGGATATTTTCATATTGTTGTGTTTAGGGACTTTATTGACTTGGCTATTGACAGATATTATGGTGATCTCTTGTATGTGATAGGAGTAGGTATTATTTGTATTGAGTATGAAAACAAGTTACACAAGTTTTATGACTTCATTGACACAATGGAGTCAGCTACTCTACTCTCAATCCTACTATTACATATTCCTTGGCCTATATGAATTATTTGGTCATCCTGCTCATATGGATGAAGAATCACTAGAGATGGAGCTTCTAGAACAATATCTTCTAAATGAGTGTCCCAACTCTTTGTAGATTTAACTTCAACTATTTTGTATGCTCAATTTTGTTGTATTTGAATGTCTTCTTTTGAAAAAAAATAGTTATCATAGCTATATCTATGAGTCACTAGGATAAAGTAATCTTTTTTGGTCAACTTTGTATGTAGAGGAAATGGTCATCATTATAGGTCATTCTGTCAATATGCTTGGGGATCCCAATTTTGTAAACTTGTTGGGTATTTTGTTTAACTAAGTTGTTATTTAGATACTAGATAATTTATGTGGGGAAAAAAATAATGCACCAACCTAGAGGTTGATTAAAACCTCAAGGGATGCATGATTCCCTTCAAACCACCTCATTTTGCTAGCTAAGATTGTTAGGAAGATGATGAAGAAAGTTTGCTTCGTGAAATTGATAAGTTTCAAATATGATCTGATATGATTTTCTAGAAGCTTAGGTGTGAATTTGATCAACTAAATATTAATTGAATGTTTATAAGTAGATGTCAAAATGCAACTAAACTGATCAGATGTAAATAACTCAAAAAGATGAACTGATTAAGGTATTATGATTACAAAAAACAAAAGAGCTAACTAAAAGAGAGAAATATTGAGGTGTGTAAGTTCACTGCCTCAAACAACAGTGCAGCCTAAGGGCACTAGTGTGTATTTTAAACACCAACGCATCGCGGTAGCATCCCGTATGGATAGAGTATAGATAGGTTATAGTAAAACAAAAAGACAAGAAACTAAATATAGAACTAAGATAATGCGATAAAGTAAAAACAATAAAATGTACATGGAAAAAATAAAAACTAGTCTAAATATGTGAAATAGAAGAAATTTGATGAAATAATAGATTTAAACATAAATGAACCATATTTTATATTTTATGTTGAAATAAAATAAGAGGGATAGAGATGATAGGACTTGATTCGATGGTTGGAAATGTGTTATGGCTGGAGTTTTAAAATCCTCAAACTCACGATGAGAACTTGCACATGCACAAAGAAGGAAATTATGTCAGCAAGTAAAGACCACCAAGATAACTGAGAGGGGGGGTGGTGAATCAGTTATCAGATAATTATAACCTTGATCAACTTTAACAACATTTAACCATGTAAGCAATGTAATTACCAACCATAGAAAGATATTCATCCACAATGACACAATAACACAAGATATGTTGAGTAGGGAACCTCTTGATCAAAGAGGAAACCCCGATGGGAATGATGCCCACAAAAGATGCACTAATATGAATATTCCTTGTGAAAGGATGGACTTTGTTAGGAGTCTTATGAAATACATTTAGTACATATGAATCCCTATTAGGAGATTTTGAATCCTTGTTAAAAGATTCTAACCTTGCTAGGAGTTATGGAAGACAGAAGGACCCACTGCCCAAACAGCTTCAAGGTAAGATCATTGAACACACTATCCAAATGACCTTAAGATTATTCAATAGAATAATATGGAATATTTTACCTCCTCACTATTCCAAACTACACTCACTGCTACATTAGATCTCAATTCTAGATCTATGTACTTCGCATGTCTTCCTTCATAATTTCGCTTTCACAACTTCATTAGCTCTTTTCTTCACTTCATGCTTACATTCACATTCAACCATGCCACTTCTTCATTCACTTACTTATTCATGCATACCTGACTACATTTCAATAAGGAAAAACATTCCTTCCTTTATACCACACTCAAATAATTACAAATGAGTCGGCACACAATTACAAAACAAAAGTTTCCATAGGCTACATCAAAAATACACAAAATTGTCGGCTTCCAAATGCAATAACTCTTCACTCATGTGACCTCTAAGTTTGCACTGTGAACCACATCACTATCAATGTGTCTCTAGCTTCCCTTTAACTACACAAAATTGGATTCCATCTTAATTAGGAGATATCATCCGATTTCCACAAACCGCTACTCAGGAACACTGCCTAAATACTGCTTCCACCAAAATGCTTATAACTTTCATAAATCAATGAATTACTATCTGTGCTCTTAACCATAGACATATAACATATCAAAGAGTATAACCTCAACATCGCATATCACCAACTACAATATCCCACATGCGCTAATCAAAACATTGTCTGCTACTCTGCAAGTCTCCAGAAGATAACTGTGTTGACATCAATGAAAATCATAGTCATGAATGCAACAACAACTGCTAAAAAATGACTGCCAAGCATTCATTCCTAACAATCTCCCCCATTGGCATTGATGGCAACATAGATGAAAAATAGCCAATGTTCCAAAAACCCAATACTGCAACACTACTGCTTTGACAAACATTTTAAGTCCTCTACATCAATCAAATATTGCTTCATTTTCCTATTCAATTCTCTCCAATAGATGGTACAATTGGTACAAATTGTTTTTCATGTACACTTCTCCCCCATTGACATCAATGATAGAAATTTCATTACTATGTCAACAACAAATCAATGTTAAAAGACACTGTTCAAAAAATATAATCACAAGAGTCCTCATGACTTAGCTCACATACTCCCCCATAGAGGAAGTATCAACATCCAATCTAGAAGAAAAATAAGGCTCATATACCATTGGATGGATGCAACCAACTGCATCATTACTCAAGAGTAGGCTGGGACATAACCCAAAGCATACCTCTCAGATATTGAAATGTATCCTTAGGCAAAGGCTTAGTAAATATGTCTGCTATCTGTTCCTTTGTGCTTATGTACTCTAGTCAGACTTCTTTCTTAGCAACTTTCTCTCTTACAACATGATACTTGATCTCTATATGCTTAGTCTTAGAATGTAAAATAGGATTCTTAGACATACTAACTATACTGGTATTGTCACAATGTATGACAATAGGCTCAACAAATTTTATTCCAATATCCTTCAGCATCTGCTTCATCCAAATTATCTGGTTACAATTGTTTGTTGTTGCTACATACTCTACTTCTGTTTTACTTTGTGAAATACAATTATGCTTCTTGCTCAACCAAGAAACTAATCTTCCTCCAAGAAAAAATGCTCCACCACTGGTGCTTTTCTTGTCATCAAAACTACCTCCCCAATCAGCATCTATATATGCACATAGGGTAAAATCATTAGATTTTTCATACCACAATCCATAGTCCATTGTGCCTCTTAAATATCTCAGTATCCTCTTCACTGCTGCATAATGTGACTCTCTAGATTCAGCTTGAAATCTTGCTACCATTCCAACTAAATGTGCTATATCAGGTCTAGTATGTGTCAAGTACTACAATCCTCCAATCATGGCCCTATATTTCTTCTGGTCAACTGTCGGTGTTTCATCTTTGCTAGATAGTTTATGTCCTGTAACCATAGGTGTTCCAATTGGTTTACAGTTCTCCATTCCAAATCTTTTTAGCAAATCATTCAAGTATTTTGTCTAACTTACAAAGATACCATCACTGTTATGTGTTATCTATAATCTCAAAAAGTATTTCATTTCACCAATCATACTCATTTCAAATTCATTCTTCATTTCATCAGCAAATTTGTCACTAGCTTCATCTTCTCCTCCAAAGATAATGTCATCAACAAAAATAACTATAATTAACAAACCATTTTCAAATTTTTTTGTGTACAAGTTGCTATCAGCTATTCCTTTTGTAAATCCCAATTTTGACAAATACTTATCTAGTCTAGCATACCAAGTTCTAGGTGCTTTCTTTAGTCCATATAATGCTTTCTTCAATTTACATACCATGTCTCCTTCTTGAGTCAAAGGAAAACCTTTAGGTTTCTCAATGTAGACTTCTTCTTCCAATTCACCATTCAGAAATGTGGACTTCACATCCATCTGATACACTTTAAATTTCTTAAAAGCTACATAAGCCAAGAACATTCTTACTGCTTCAATTCTTGCCACAGGTGCAAAAGTTTCTTCATAGTCAATTCCTTCTTGCTGTGAGTATCCATTACATACCAATCTTGCTTTATTTCTTACAACTTCTCCTTGTTCATTCATCTTGTTTTTGAATACCCATTTAGTTCCAATCACATTCTTGTCTTTAGGTCTAGGGACCAATTCCCATGTCTTTTTCTTTTCAATCTGGTCTAGTTCTTCTCTCATAACTTTAATCCAATGTTCATCTTCACAAGCTTCATTAGTAGATTTAGGTTCAATTTGAGAAATAAAACATAAATGTACCTTATTCCAAGTCAGAACTCCTCTGTCTAAACTTCCAATAACTTGCTCAATAGGATGATGTCTTGATATATACCTGTTCGGTGTCATAGTCACAAATCTTGTTTCAACTGTAGATTCTTCTCTAGATTCTTCTCTAGTTTCTTCTACAGGACTTTCATTCAACAATTCACTGTCAGTCTCATAGAATAATTCAGTAGCTTCAGTAATAGGCTGAGGATGAACTTCTTTGTCAGATTCATAATCAAGCATTCTTTCCTAAATTTTGAACTTTTCATCATTTTTAACATTTGCACTCTCAACAATAGTTTTAGTTCTCTTATTGTAACATCTATATGCTTTACTCTTCAAAGAATATCCAAGAAAAATTCTTTCATCACTTCTAGGATCAAACTTTCCAATATCATCATCTCTCTTTATATAACATTTGCTTCCAAAAATTCTAAAATACTTAACTGAGGGTGCATGTCCAAACCATAATTCATAAGGTGTCTTGTATGTATCTGCTCTGATTTGTACTCTGTTCATTGTATATACTATTGTATTCACTGCTTCTCTCCAAAATGTCTTTGCCAAATCATTCTCAAATAACATAGCTCTTGCTGCTTCAGTTACTGATCTATTTCTTCTTTCAACAATACCATTTTGTTCAGGTGTTCTAGGGGCTGAAAACTATCTCTTAATACCACTTCACAAAAAGTATTAAACTCTCTAAAAGTAAATTCTCCACCTCTATCAGATCTCAAACATTTAATCTTCATTCCAGATTCATTCTCAACTTTATTCTTAATGATCTTAAACTTATCAAATGCTTCAGATTTTTCTTTCAGAAATGAAATCCACATCATTCTTGTAAAATCATCAACAAGAATCATAAAATACCTTTCTCCATAGAATCCTCTAGTCCTGGTAGGACCGCTCAAGTCTGTATGAACAATCTCCAACTTCTCTGTCGATGTGAACTTCTTACTAGGAAATGAACTTCTCTTCTGCTTAGCCATCACACATTCTTTGCAAATCATGTTAGTAGGCTTCATAATTTTAGGCAAATCTCTTAGCGCAAGTGTAGTACTTACTTTCACAATATTATCAAAGTTTATGTGACAAAACCTTCTATGCCATAACCAACTGTCATCAATCTTAGTAATCAAACATGTCATCTCAGTGGGATTCAACTAAAATACATTACCTCTGGTTCTAGATCCAGTTCCAATAAGATTTCCATCTTTATCCTTTATCACACAAGTTTTCTTAGTAAACCAAACTTGATATCCCTTATCCACTAACTGTCCAACACTCAAAAGATTATGTTTCAATCCATCAACAAAGTAAACATCATCAGTGTTAGTCTTTCCATCAAGAGTAATAGGTCATATACCTTTAATCAAACAAGGTGCATTGTTTCCAACTCTAACAACTCCTCCATCATAATTGTTAAACTTTATGAACTTCTTCATGTCACCAGTCATATGATGTGAACAGCCACTATCTATAATCCAATCAGCTTTCTTTTCAACTTGGGAAACTAAGGATTTTTCTTCCTTAACATCAGATTCAGGATTCTCTTCTTTAATTACTACAAATCATATTTCATCATTATTTTCAGTATCACTTTCACTCAAAGTCCTTTCTATACTAGCTTCAAGATCTTCATCATTAGCATAATAACATTCCTTAGATCTTCTAGGCTTGAAATTATTTCTATACTTCTTAACTCTCTTAGGACATTTAGATGAAAAATGACCATATTCTTGACAAGTCCAACATTTAAAAATTTTCTTACCATCCGGTTCTCTCTTCACAAGCAAGGCAATACCTTCTTCAATTTTCTTGTCTTCTTCATTTCTAGATTTGTTGTTGCTGGCATAATCTCCACTCACACTGGTACTTCTTGACAAAGTAGGATGAATACTAAGAGAATTGAATGCTATCTCCATTCTAGGTAAGTCTCCTGATAACCTCAGGTTCATCTCTGCTACTTCCAATCTTCCAAGAAGAGTTTCTCTTGTAAAGTTTGTTGTACAAGGTATAACTTGTTCAATCATCTGTGTTGTCTACTTAAATACAGGAGTCAATGTCCTCAAAATTTTCCATATCACTTCATTCTCTGTCTTTTCTCCTCCCCAAGATTTTATCCTTGCAACAATTTCTGACATTCGACCAATATAGCTTCTAATAGATTCATCTTCCATCATTCTTAAATCTTCAAATGCACAAATCCAATTATGTAATCTAGCTTTCTTTGCATGTTCATCACCTTCAAAAGTAGAATGTAAAGCTTTCCAAATTTCATGAGATTTTTTCAAACATTTTACCTAACTGTACTCATTTTCTGGAAGTGCAGTCAAAAGTGCTTCTCTTGCAAGTATGTTACACATGAATAGCTCTACCTCATCTTTAGAACTAGTTTCAAGATCATCTTCTTCAATGATAGTCTTATTATTCTTTGTAATCAACCAATAACCTAGTCCTAAACATAGTAGATGTGTCTTCATTTTCTCCTTCTAGCTGTCAAAATTTACTCCATCAAACTTAGGGCTTTCTTTCCTAAAATTTGCCATGGATCTCCTTAAGCTATTAAACTTTTCCTTCAAGGACCTGCTGCTCGGATACCAATTGTTAGAAAGTAAAGACCACCAAGATAACTGAGAGGGGGGGTGAATTAGTTATCAGATAATTATAACCTTTATCAACTTCAATAGCATTTAACCATGTAAGAAATGTAATTACCAACCATAGAAAGATATTCATCCACAATGACACAATAACACAAGATATGTTGAGTAGGGAACCTCTTGATCAAAGAGTAAACCCCAGTGGGAATGATGCCCAAAAAAGATGCACTAATATGAATATTCCTTGTGAAAGGATGGACTCTATTAGGAGTCTTATGAAATACATTCAATACATATGAATCCCTGTTAGGAGATTTTGAATCCCTGTTAAAAGATTCTAACCTTGCTAGGAGTTATGGAAGAGAGAAGGACCCGCTGCCCAAATAGCTTCAGCGTAAGATCACTGAACAAACTATCCAAATGACCTTAAGATTATTCAACAGAATAATATGGAATATGTTACCTCCTCACTATGCCAAACCGCACTTAGTGCTACATCAGATCTCAATTCCAGATCTTTGTACTTCGCATGTCTTCCTTCATAATTTCACTTTCACAACTTCATTAGCTCTTTTCTTCACTACATGCTTACATTCGCATTCAACCATGCCACTTCTTAATTCACTTACTTATTCATGCATACCATACTACATTTCAATAAGGAAAAACATTCCTTCCTTTATACCACACTCAAATAATTACAAATGAGTTGGTACACAATTACAAAACAAAAGTTTCCACACGCTACATCAAAAATACACAAAACTGTCGACTTCCAAATGCAATAACTCTTCACTCGTGTGACCTCTAAGTTTTTTCTATGAACCACATCACTATCAATGTGTCTCTAGCTTCCCTTTAATTGCACAAAACTAGATTCCATCCCAATTAGGAGATATCATCTGATTTCCACAAATCTCTACTCAGGAACACTGCCTAAATATTGCTTCCACCAAAATGCTTATAACTTTCATAAATCAATGAATTACTATCTGCACTCTTAACCATAGACATATAACATATCAAAGAGTATAACCTCAACATCACATATCACCAACTACAATATCCCACATGCGCTAATCAAAACATTGTCTGCTACTCTGCGAGTCTCCAGAGGATAACTATGTTGACATCAATGACAATCATAATCATAAATGCAACAACAACTGCTACAGAATGATTGCTAAGCATTGATTCCTAACAAATTATTTGTGGTTGTTTAAAGGGATTTCCTCATTCAAACCCCCATTTTTGTGTTTCCACCTCCACGGACAACCGTTAGACATGATGACATCATCAGTGTTAGATCTAGTCGAAATGAAAATAACAATAACAATAAAGCTAAGTGGAGATGATAAAATGAAGATAATATGCTCAAACACAATAAGGATATGAAATAGACTCCTCAAATGGTAGTTGAAAGCTGGAAAGCATAAGATATGAGGCTAGATGAAAGCTTGGATAGCTTGAGCTTGTTCACCACTTGAGGAAAACTTGCAATAATATGGATATATGGGTGCAAATGGAGATATAAAGCTCAAGGTGAGATTACCAAAGTGACCAAGAAGCTTTTCAATAATGCTCAAGAAGAATCTATGATGAAGGGTGCTCCCCTTAATACCACAAACACATAACAGAAACAAAGAAACAACAACAATATGCAAGAATAGAAAATTGGCTTCTTATTATCTCCACAAATGTGGAATTACAAACTTTCAGAATTACAATATGCAAAGCCATATGGGCATTCCCTTACAATATTCTATAGGACAAAGCCTCGAATCATTACCCAGATCTACTACCCAGAACTATTCCAAACTGCCTAAGACAACACTACAAACCTTTCTTATATAGGCAATTTCCACCACCCGAGAAGGTTCCAGAAATTTAGCCCTTTAGGCCGACTAAACATAGAATTATTTATTTTTCACAATTATTACAATAGGGTCGGCTCAAAAGAAATACAAAATATGATTTTAGGAAATCCAACTTCCGGAGGCCATAACTTTTAACCATAAGTCTATTTTTCTATCATAACCACTTTTCAAAAATGCCATGACGAGATCTACAGTGCCTGACACGCGCTAGCGCTAGTCAATTGGGGGTCGATCACGATCCGGAGTCTCTAAGGCCTTCAAAATTGACCTGAAAGATTTCATTCCCAAAAACCTCAATAACTTCACCCATACTGATGATGTGGCAATGAAACTCAACTGGTAGGCTGAAATGATGGAGATGAACCTCCAACTATGAAATTAGAACATTCCGAGATCAAATGACCAACTTACTAAAAATAGTAAGTTTCCATAAATAGCAGTTCTCCACAAGATAGCCTTTATTGAAAGCAAAACAAGAAATATTTTTGGGTGATGCAAGATTGCTCTTACACCCAGGATGCTCCTACATTAATCTAGAAGGAAGAATAAGACCAAATGCATGGAATGTAAGGTTTTCTGAACAACCCAAATAGAATCTCACATAGGAAGTCATCATCATGGTTGTTACTATTATACACTAAGTTTGCACCCTTGGTTCAAGCTCTCTTGGTCTTGATAACCTATTATAACATGGGAATCATCTCCAGGTTGTGGGACCTATGCTAACTGAGATGAGACCTCCAAATTTTAGGTTGGTTCCTCTTGGATAATCACCTTAATTTGCTTCTTAACAGGAAAGTAAAACACTGAGGGAAAAGGGATAGAAGGAATACTGAAAAGAAATAAGTGAAAGCAAACTACCTACTAGGTGATACACCGAAAAGACATGAACACAATATATTGACCAAATTAATATTAAAACTCTCAGATCTAATAGGACACAACCTTCCTAAACAAGTTTGCATAAATATTTCACAAAGGGGTCTGAACAAAAGACATAGACTATGACCTACAAACAAACGTTCTTTTCAGCAAAAAGGGGCACAGGAATGAGACAAAATGATAGGGGGTTGATGTATACCCATAGTCATTCAAATCGAATTAGACACAATAGTACATAAATAAGCTAAAAGAAAGAAGGGCCATGGAACTCCAAGATTTCTCTAACAAAGCCAGTATACTATAATCAGTAAGAGAAAAATTAGACAAGAAAGCATAGGGACAGAAAGAATGTCACAAAATGCCTTTGCAATATCTAAGCATCAATGAAAGATTACAAACTGTAGAAGCTAGAGGGCAGAAAGAATGCCATAGATAACTCCTAAGAAAGAAAGACTTTCTTTCAGAAAGAAAAAAAAAACTCTCCAGAAGGTAAAACTCTCCCCTCTAAGAGCTCTAAAAACTAATATATACCTCTCCTATATTGCACATAGGCAGGAGCAAAAATCTAATTATGGTTACATAGATTTTCATAGAATAATAGAAAAACCCTAATTCTGTCATGTCTGATCATAAATGCATTGTTTAAAATATCTTGGCCGATCAGATATCCATCCTTTCACACAATTCTATCACCATAACTGCTTGCAGACGAGCTACCTTGACCATCTACTCACTTCTTTATCACATATGGCTTACTAGATCAAACATTGGTAGAAAACCCCGCAGAAAGGTACAAATTTAGGATCCAATGGCTACTAGGTCCAAGTTTAAAACATGACCGTCAATTAGATCCTCTCTCAGCAAATCAAATGGCCCAAATCAACCTTCATAACAGTTGCAAGGCCCTCTAAAAATTCATTGGCCACATCATCAATCAGAAACCAATGAGAAATGAACACCTCAATACAACCTTGCAACTCAGACCCACCCAACAGGAGCATTGAGCTGGGGAGAGAATTCATGGTTGTCACATGATCGCAAGGGGTAATAATATTCCTTGCAATCATGTGACAATTATAGAATTAAAAGGAATACTACCCATTAGGCCCTGTCAACATGTGTCACTCCTTCATTTGCTTTCAACTACTTTATCAGCTCTGACAACTGCCAACTGTTCTAGTATTAACTCAACCTATCCTTGACCATGGCCAATCTGGAGGTTGGGCGATTATGTAAAATTCCAAGTCTCATAATCTTTTGCTAACATTGGGTTTAGTCAAGAGACCCCCCAACTGAAGGAAAAACATAATTTGGTGTTGACACAAGTCACTTGCGGTTCTCAAAACAGCCATAACTTCTGGGATGTAACATTTCAGAACATGTGCCCTTAACCAGATCTTGGAAATTCAATGAACTATCATATGCTAAGGGCCCAAGCCACAAAACATCAGAAATCTAGCTCACAAATCAAAACTATGTCACAACTAGGGTATGACATTTCATTTGGATTTTTTCATATTAGACCATGTGCCATGGACTGAAGCATACTAACATGGGAAACCACCTGAGGCCAAGGGCACAAGCCAGGAAACATTGTGGATTTTGGGCACAAGCCTAAACAAGTTGTAGCAGGACAGGACAGCTTCACAAGGGACCGCAGGGAAATAGGCCTTTTTCATAGAATTTTGCTATGACAGAAAATGGCCTAATAGGCTGAGCTTGACCCATATGGGAGCCTCATTTCATTCCACCTATAGCCAAAAAATTTTATGATAGGAAATTTTGGTAACATTTTGGCGATTTCTTCTTGATGTCAGCCTGCTAGACATTAGATCAGTGGCCTTAAAACAATTCATTGGGCATAGGAGTCATCTCAGGATCACAATTTTACTTTTTTTATAGAGAGATAGACTTGAGACTAGGAGGGACAAAAATGTGCTTGAACACTTCTTGGAAAATAGGGAAAAACTAACCTAGAAAGCAAGGACAGAAAAATAGAGAAACATAATTTCAGAGATTTACAAGGAAGGATTAACCTCAAAACATGGCTTCAAATGGAATCCATTAACTAATATAGGCAAGGCATCTCCTTCAATAGTAGACAATTGGAAAGCCTTAGGCCCCTTGCACTCAGTAATGATAAATGGACCCCCCCAGAAGGAATAAAATTTTGTATGTCTACCAGGCTTTGATCTGAATTCATCCCATTTGAGAACTACATCTCCAACTTTGAAGCTTTTTCCCCTAGCTCTTCTATCAAAAATTTTCTTTGTTTTTATCTAATAGAACTCCATATCTTTCATGGATTTGTCTTTGAGTTCTTCTAACTCCATCAACTGAGCATATCTAATTTGTAAGGGATCTCCTTCAAATAGGACATACTAAGTGGCTAAGTCCAAAGCTAGAAATTCTGTTGAAATGGACAGCTTAGCCTCTCTTCCATACACTAACATGTAAGGAGAATTCCTAATGATCTTCTTTGTGGTTATCCTATCTAACCACAAGCCAGATTTTAATTTAGTATGCCATTCTCTTTGGTTATCCTACAGAGTTTTCTTGATTATCCTAATCCGGTTCTTGTTAGTTGATTCTACCAAGCCATTGCCCTAAGGGTAGTAATTTGAACTTGTATTCAAATAAATGCCATTTTTTATTGCCCATTCTGAGACTTTAAGGCCTGTGAATGCCAATGTATTATTTGATATTATGGAGTCTAGGGTGCCAAATCTATGAATTATATCATCATAAAAACTTAAGACAACATTCTCATTTGATTCTTTCAATGCAATTGCTTCTGTCCATCTAGTGAAATAATCTGTTGCAGTAATTATCCACATGTGGCCTATACTAGATGGAGGATTAATCATGCCAATGAAGTCTATGCCCCATCTCATGAAAGGTTGTTCTATTCTGATTGGCTAAAGGGGCAGAGATGCCAGCCTTTCTTTGCCTGCAAACATGGCACATTTGATGCATTTTCTCACATAATCATGACTATCCTTAAAGATAGATGGCCAATAGTATCTGGCCCTCATGATTTTAAAAGCAGTAGTCCTAGGAGAAAAATGACCTCTAGAAGGTCCATCATGAAATTCAAATAGGACTTTAGCTATCTCTTCTGAATCAACACATCTCAAAAGGACACCATTGTGATCCTTCTTGAAAACAACCTCATCTATTAGCACAGAGGGAATAGATTTTAATCTATAATATCTTCTTTTTACTAAATCTAGGTCTATAGGACATTGCCCTATCTTCAAAAAATGAATCATGTTAGGCAACCAACCTGCTGCCTTGGCATATTCTTCAGTAGAATGCACAACCAGAGACACATTTGTTTGTCCCATTTTCTTTGAACTTTCATCCTCTACCAAATGCTCACAAAGACCTCTTCCTTTAACCAGCTTGGTGGTTTGGATATCAATGTCATATTCCATTACTTTGGTAATCCAACCAACTAAAACCAACTCTTTTCTCATTTAGGTCCTTGAAAAGAAAAAATTCTTTGACACTTGGATGAGTAACCTTCAAGTGTACCTTGCTATGGGTTAATAAATATCTAAACCTTTTAAGACTCTCTACCACAACAAGCACATGTTTTTCTACAAAAGAGTACCTTTTTTCATACTCTTCTAAACCTTTGCTAAAGAAAGTAATAGGTTACTCCAATCCATCTGAATTTTATTGAGTCAGCATTGCAGATATAGCATCATGACCTCCATAAGCATGAAGGATAAAATCCTTACTGAAATTTGGGTTTAATAGAGTAGGAGCTTTTGTCAAGGCCTCTTTGATAGCATGGAAATTGGCTTTTCCTTCTTTAGTCCAGTTGAATATTGAACTCTTCTTTAACATGGCAATCAAAGGCTTTAGTAAATCTATAATATTAGGCAAGAACCACCTAACAAAATTAATCCTTCCTATGAAAGATTGAAGGCTTTTCTTATGCTGTGGCAAGGGTAGCTTTAAGATGGCTGCAATCCTTTTAGGGTCTACTGTGACTCCTTGCTTGGACACTATATATCCTAACAATTTCCCCTCATGAACTACGAACACACATTTCTTGGGATTAAGAGATATCCCAAATTCTCTACACCTTTTAAAGATCTTCCTTAGATGTTTGATGTGATCCGCTGCATGTTTAGAATAAATAGTTATGTCATCTAGGTAGACCAGTACAAACTTGTACATGAGGCTTTTAAAGGCCATAGCCATTGCCTTTTGAAATTTAGCACCTGCATTTGACAACCCAAAGGGCATCTTCTAATATGCCATGGTTCTCCACTTGATTGTGAATGCAGTCTTGTATTGATCCTCTTCATTAACTAGGATCTGATTGTATCTTGAATAGCCATGCAATAATGAAAATCTCTCAGATCTAGAGACACATTGTAAGATTTGTTCCATATATGGTAATGGATGGCGGTCTTTTAAAGAGGCCTTATTAAGATTCCTGAAGTCAACACATAACCTCAACTCCCCATTCTTCTTTCTGATAGGAACAAGGTTGGAAACCCAGCTAGTATGTTTAATGCGGTAGATGATACCACTTTCTATCAATTTGAGTACTTCTCTATGCATAAGTGGCTCAAGCTTGGGATTAACAAGCCTTTGTTTTTGTCTTATTGGTTTGGCATTAGGTTATAGTTCAATAGTGTGTTGAGCAAGAGCTAGATTAAAACATTTGAAGTCTTCATATTGCCATGAAAACACATCATTGAATTCTTTAAACAATTGTGTGTAAACTTGCTTCTCCAAATCAGTGTTTACTTTTCCTAATTGTAAGCTTTTACCTGGTTCCAACTCTAATTCAACACAATGTTCTTGTTGAACTAACAAGCCAGCCTTATTCTTTTTAACTTGATCATCCTTGTTAAAGACAACTTCTAAGGTGACAAGACCTCTAGGCATCATATTAGATCTAAGTTGTATCACTTGGTCACCATAGTTCTGCAATAGTCTATCTTGGTTATGTTCTGAGAAGACATCTTCTTCAAACAAGAACTACAGAATTTGCTCATCATTGTCAAACACTTGCCAATTAGTATCATTATCAGGGATAGAAGGTATGACAATTACTTTGATATGCTATTGGTCTCCTTCCTTTGAAATACTATTAGGAATGTCATACTGAGATCCAATAGCAGCTAATCTATCTGCATTTTGATTTAACTTCCTCGGGATGATAACAATATTGAAAGCACAAAAGTCTTCAATTGCATCCCAAACTCTATGTTTGTATGCTTTCATGGTGTCATTTTGGTTGCACTTATCCCTCTCACTTGGCTGACTACTAACTCACTATCACCATGAACTTTTAAGGCTTTGACCCCTCTTTTTCTAGCCCACTCCAATCCATTTACAAGGCTTTCATACTCTGCAATGTTGCTAGTGTAGGAGAAACTGAATCTAAAAGCTATATAGTATCTTTCTCCTTTTGGGAACACTAGCATAGCACCACCACAAGGACCATGTCTTCTTCTAGCACCATCAAAGAATAATTCCCAAACCTGATTACTTTGATTTTCTGAATCAGTACTTACTTTTGAAAGGTTTGGCTCCTTGAATCCACCTTCTTATATCAGATAACTTCCCAAGCTAGTATCCCAAATGACATTTTCTTAGGCTTCTAAACCCTTTTCTGATTCTAGCTCATCTAGTAAAATATCGGGGACATTTTCTATCTTAGTGTTTGTCTCTCTGATAATTGGGATGTCATCATTATCAAGTGCAAGGCAGCTTACATTAATCACATTGGACACATAAGGTTCTATATGGTGAGCTGCCAATGATTCAAATTTGATGGTGACCTTGGTCTCATATCTTGTGTGGAAAAGCATGTGAGACCAATCAGAAGAAAGATAGCCTCCTATCTTGGTTGTAAACTCCCTTGATAGACATATAGCAAATAAAGCAGGGAGATCTATGATATATATATATATATATATATATATATATATATATATATATATATATATATATATATATATATATATATATATATATATATATATATATATATATATATATATATATATATATATATATATATATATATATATATATATATATATATATATATATATATATATATATATATATATATATATATATATATATATATATATCAAACAGGATCGAACTAGTATCCTTGGCTACACCTATTGTATTGACCGAGGATCCATCAAGTTGTGTAACCTTCTTTTGCAAGGGTTCATATTTAAGTCCTAATTGGTCAGCCACCTTTTTTAGCATCACAGTACTAGTAGCTCCAATATCTACCATACAATTATGCACCAAAAATTGTCCAATAATTAAAGATACATAAAAGGGAGGTGGTTTTAAATTCCTACCTTGTAGGAGATTTTCTTTGGAATTGCTACTTGGAGCCTCCTTTCCTAGATCAGTGTTAACCAATACTGGCTTTGTTGTATCATTTGCAGGCTGAGGAGCAGTCACTTTAGTCATGGTTTTTTTAAAAATCTCGAGCTACCTTGGAGTAGCCAAAGAGTCCCACATAGACATAGTAACATTTACCTTCTTCATGTTGTCTACAATGTTGAAAGGTGTCACAGTATGTACTCTTTGTTGCACTTTTACTATGATGGGTTCCACTTCTTTGGAAATTTGGCCCTCCTTGATTGAAATGATGGGAGCCTTATTCAAGATGGCAGGAGCAGACGGTTGCAGTGGTGGTGCAGATGTAGTAGCTTTAGTCCTAGAATCTTCTTGCTCCATGTCATGAGCTCTTTTCTTTGATCTTGTGTTGGTAGCAATGGAAGATTCACCATTGATTCCATTGAAGTCATATTGCTCCCAATTGAAAAGAGTAGTCTCATCAGCTTGTGATTCTTGTTGAGGAATTGATCCACTAGAAGAAGCCTCTAATTGAATATGTGAGGCATTCTTGACCATTAGGGCTTGATTCATCCATCCATTTGAACATGAGGCCTGATTGTGAGGCTGATTACAAGGAAAGCACCATTCATTATCAAGGACCATGTTATTTTGACTAGGAACCACATCCCTAACTAGATTTTCAGAATTAAGAGGTGTAGGGTTGTATGGTTGGAATGGTCTTTAATTAAAGTTTTTCTTTTGGTAAGCTCCTTGATAACCTCCTTAGTATGGTGGCCTATTTTGCTGGTAAGGTTGTCCCTAATTCTGATATTGTTGATTAGGACCCTAACCTTGTGGTTGGAAGGGAAGTCTAACTCCTTGACTCTATTTCTTTAGGTTTGCCACCTCCTTAGTTAAAGTCTACAGTAGATTTTTCATTTCTTGCTTACTATTTTGTTGACTATTTTTTATTTCTTGTAGTTCCTGAGAGAAACTTGCATTTAATTCCTCACTATTAGTACTAGCCTGAGGTGCTAATATGGTAGGAATAAGGGTAAAAGAATGTACTTGTAGAGGTGTGGTGGGCTAAAGGTTATGGAAGATGGGCATGGGTGGCCTTCTTGCTATCATGCCTACCTAGATTAAAAAAAAATTCAGCTCTAACAGCTATGTCAAAAGCTTGGGGTAAAGAGGTACCACCCATAGATTGAATCATGACAGAGATCTAGCTATTCAAGCTTCACAAGAAGTATAAGAAAGCATGATTATTTGATGGCCTTACTGAGACTGGAATTCTATTCCATGTTTTGAGAAATCTATTGTTATAGTCTTTCATTTGCTCTTGAGGATCTCTCCTTATGGTCATTAACTGCTCAACCAAGGACAAGTTATCTACCTTGTCTTCAAAGTGTCTACTCAATGCATCCCCTAAACCATCCCATGAATTAATAAAACCAGCAGCTAGAGTCCTAAACCACTCAAGAGCTTTTCCCTTGAGGGAGGCTGCTAATAACTTAGTGGCCACATCTTCTTGAGTTATATTATGTATGCTACAGATAGTGGTCACATCTCTAATATGTTCAAAAGTTGTTGTTTGTCCTTCACCTATGAAATCAGGTAGACTCTTTAGTGCCACCAAGGGCACATCATTATGTTGAGTGAAGTTTAATGGGCTTCCTTGGTTGAAAGGTGCAAAAGCAAATTGCCTAGCCATTGCAAGAATTGAAATTTGTTGGGTAGCAGATGAATGTGTTGTATTTGATGTTGGATTTGAAGCTTCCTCTAGATCTCTGGTCAGAGACCTTCCTCTTCTCCTAAGATGAAAGGGCAAAGGTTACCTTTCTGAAGTATCAAGTAGTGTAGACTATACTCTTCTTGAAGGGGATGCCCTCTGAGTTGATCTCCCTCTATATTTTCCCTTTGAGGAAAGCTCTGAGAATTTAGTGGGCTTTGAGCTTCTTGTCTCAATCCTTCTCATAAACTCTAACAAGAATGTCCCGAATCCTTACACCAGTGGAGTTGCCAGATATACTTAATAGGAAGAACCTCTGAAAGGTCTATATTATGTAATTAGTATATCAAAGATAGCATAATATTTTAAGGATGAACTTCTTTCTAGTCCCACCCAGCATACCATAATTGTTATACACTAATTTTGCACCCTTGGTTCAAGCTCTCTTGGTCTTGATAACCTAGTCTAACATGGGAATCATCTCCAGGTTGTGTGACCTATGCTAACTGAGATGAGACCTCTAGATTCTAGGCCGGTTCCTCTTGGATAATCACCTTAATTTTTTTCTTAATAGGAAATTAAAACTCTAAGGGAAAAGGGATAAAAGGAATGCTGAAAAGAAATAATTGAAAGAAAACTACCTACTAGGTGATACACCAAAAAGATATGAACACAATATATTGACCAAATTAGCATGAAAACTCTTAGATCTAATAGGACAATCTTCCTAAATAGGTTCGCATAAATATTTCACAGAGGGGTCTGAACAAAAGACACAGACTATGACCTGCAAACAAACATTCTTTTCTACAAAAAAAGGCACAAGAATGAGATAGAATTATAGGGGGTTGAAGTATACCCACAAAGTCATTCAAATTGAATCAGACATAATAGTACACAAATAAGCTAAAAGAAAGAAGGGCCCTAGAACTCCAAGATTTCTCTAACAAAGCCAGTATACTATAGTCAGTAAGAGAAAACTTAGACAAGAAAGAACAAGGACAAAGAATGTCACAAAATGCCTTTGCAATATCTAAGCATCAATAAAATATTACAAACTGTAGAAGCCAGAGGGCAGAAAGAATGCCATAGATAACTCCTAAGAAAGAAAGACTTTCTTTCATAAAGAAATAAATAACTCTCCAGAAGGTAAAACTCTCTTCTCTAAGAGCTCTAAAAAATAATATATACCTCTCCTGTATTGCACATAGGCAAGAGAAAAAATCTAATTAGGCTTACATAGATTTTCATAGAATAATAGAAAAACCCTAATTCTATCATGTCTGATCATAAATGCATCATTTAAAATATCTTGGCCGATCAGATATCCATCCTTGCACACAATTCCATCACCATAACTACCTGTAGATGAGCCACCTTGACCATCCACTTGCTTCTTTATCGCATATGGCTTACTGGATCAAACATTGGTAGAAAACCCCACAGAAAGGTACAAATTTGGGCTCCAACGGCTACCAGGTCTAAGTTTAAAACATGACTGTCAATCAGATCCCCTCCTGGAAAATCAAATAGCCCAGATCATCCTTCATAACAATTGCAATGCCCTCTGAAAAGTCATCAGCCACATCATCAGTCAAAAACCAATGAGAAATGAACACCTTAGTACGACCTGGCAACTCAGACCCACCCGATAGGAGCATTGAGTTGGGGAAAGAATCAATGGTTTTCACATGATTGAAAGGGTTAAGAATATTCCTTGTGATCATGTGACAATCGTAGGATCAAAGGGAATACTGCCGACTAGGCCCTGCTCACATGTGTCACTCCTTCATTTGCTTTCAATTGCTTTATCATCTCTAACAACTGCCAATTGTTCTAGTATTAACTCAACCTATCCTTGACCATGACTGATCTAGAGATTGGGTGATTATGTAAAATTATAAGTCTCTTAATCTTTTTCTAATACTGGGCTTAGTCAAGAGACCCCCCGACTGAAGGAAAAACTTAATCTGGCATTGACACAAGTCACTTGTGGTTCTCAAAACAGCCATAACTTCCTGGATGTAACATTTTAGAATGTACATCCTTAACTAGATCTTGTAAATTCAATGAACTATCATATTCCAAGGGCGCAAGCCATGAAACATCAGAAATCTAGCTTGCAGATGAAAACTGTGTCACAACTAGGGCATGACATTTCATTTGGATTTTTTCATATTAGACCATGTGCCCTAGACTGAAGCATACTGACATGGGAAACCACCTGAGGCCAAGGGTGCAAGCCAGGAAACATCATGGATTTTGGGTGCAAGCTAAAACAAGTTGTAGTAGGACAAGACAGCTTCACAGGGGACTGCAAGGAAATAGGCCTTTTTCATAGAATTTTTCTATGATAGAAAATAGCCTGATGGGCTGGGCTCGACCCATGTGGGAGCCTCATTTCACTCCACCTATGGCCAAAAATTTGTATGATAGGAAATTTTGGGTAACAGTTATATCCATGGGATGGAAGGTTTGTAACCCTCAAATGGTCCTCTACATGTCTGTAGATTTTTGGATGCTAGTGCATAGCGTATATGTCTTTGCGGTGCACACATGTTCAAAGACCATTACAGCTTAGTTACATGGAATTTGGCTGAGTTGGTGAGTTGGTTGATGACAAGGATGAAGAGGCTGAAGGGAATTTGGTGTCCCATGCTAAGAAGGACAAAATGTGAAAATGGCCTCTACATAGTGGTGTAAAATTTATGCCATTACAATTTGATTGTTTAAAGATCTACTTTATTTGTAAGATCTTTTAGGTCCTTAAGTTAGGGTTTTGGTCTGCTCTATTTAATTGGTTCTAGGTTGATTTTCATAGAGGTTTTGTAAACACTAGTTGTTTTGCCTCTTTGGAATATGTACTTATTTAAGTTTTTCTAGTAATAAATTTTTAGTGGCTTTGCCACTTATATGTATATGTATATGTATATGTATATGTGTGTGTGTGTGTGTGTGTGTGTGTGTGTGTGTGTGTATCTGTGTGTGTGTGTGTGTGTGTGTGTGCATATGTATATGGATGTGGATGTGTGTGTGTGTATCCTTTTTTATATTCATATTGTGTTTCAAATTATAGCATTGTAATTGAGATTATGATATTTTATTAGGAATGGGAACATTGAGAGGGGGTGGGGGTGAGTCAGTGTTCACTTAATTTAATCTTTTGATTTTCTTCTTAAACTTAACTTGAATGCTTAAGTACTAAAATGAACATTAGCATAAATAAGAAACATGAACTCAACAGATAACACCAATATGATTACGGGGAAACCTAAATAGGTAAAACCCCAGGGGAACTAACACCCACTAATATTGTGTACTAGTGTATTGTGATCCTTGTTAGAAGATCCTTAACCCTATTAGGAGTTGTTTTACATTACTTTTAGTATAGTAGACCTGGTCAAGGGTCGGACCCTGTTAGGATTCTTTTACAATAACCCTGTTAGGGGTGTGGACACATTGTCCTAGAGCTCATTGCTCAAATGATGAAGGCTACAACCTTCTGATCTCAAACACACACTATATCTGTTGGATGAAATGGCACTGTGACACTGCTTGTCAATTCAATTCCTTTGATGCACTGATGCTTGACCTCTTGCAAAGATCTAATACTTCTTATCAAATCTTTTCACACTTATTCTCTACTTCTTTCAACTCTTTATTCACTTCCATACCTAATTACAAAGACAAATCTAATATTTATATGTGCATACAAAACAATTAACTAGGTTGGCCCTTTAACCATTTGCATACAACGCTTCCAATTGAATTGGCTCAAGTGTGTTTACAAAAAAACATAATTATATGTCTAAAACCTAATTAAAATAGGCACATAGCCTTTACAACATAATAATATAACCACTAACCAAAATACCAACAGTCGGTTGCTCGCTCTGTTCTTCCTTGGTATTCACTGTCTGTGCAACTTGAACTCTCTGTATCTTGCTCATACTGAATCTTCTAATCATGCACTCTTAGATGTAGTATGAATATGGTCTTAACAACTTAACTTATAGGGTGCATACCATAATTTTGTCATATGCACATGCATTTATGCTATGACCTTCAAGTACTCTATATATTGTCTAGTCTTCAACACTTAGCCAATTTCTAATCTTATTATCATAAGCGCTAACTCCAAAACATCATATGACTTTGTTTCCATAATGAAAACACTATATTAAGCCATATACACTAGTATAGTCAACTTTCCAAAAATCTCCCCCTTTGTCATTTATGGCAACAAAGGAATATGACAAAGTTACTAACTGTCCCTTAATACAAAAAACACTTAATCATACTCTATCTTATATCTCCCTTATATCTTCTTACTATAGATTTTCTTTACATAGCTATAGCTCCATATACTATACATACTCTACCTTTGACATCAATGACAAAGGTGTTACAAAACTGAATCTATACAAGTACTTACACTGAAAGAACATCTGGGTATGCAATTTGTAAATTTTGGATCTCTTGCTTCCAGAATGCAATCAATGCATTAACAATCTAGAGATGGGCGCATAATTCATATTGTAGCTTCTCCATCTTCTCCAAGTCTGAACTAGGACCTTGATCATATTCCACCATGGTGGCATCGATCTCCTTGATATTCTGATTCAATACATGTACAGAGGGTGCAAGAGCATTTCTAAGCTGAATCTGCCTAGCCCTTATCTTGGACATCTCCTTTTCTGCCTTCTCAATTTTGTCAATCTGTCCCTAATATACATTGTTAAACATGTTTATATCAGTAGAGGGATCTTCTAACATCTTCTTCACATTTTCAATCATGGCCTCTGCTTCTTGAATCTTCTTGTAGAGATTGGTTGTTAACTTATCTTGATTCATAGAGTCAGCAATAATTTTTCTTCCTTTTGCTGCAAACTCTTTCAAAGTTGTTTGTCCAACTTTGAGTGAACTATGGTCTAGTGATAAGTTACTGACCAACTCATTTAGTCTTTTCTCCATATAATTATTCTCTATAATTAATGATGTGGATTCCTCCAAGCTAGAGAAATTGCTCTTGAAGTCTGAAAGAATTGTACTTACATCATCAACAAAGTGTACCTTGGACACTTTCTTGTCTGCTAGTAATAAGTTGTTCAATACATTTACTAATTCTACAAAGAGGGGATTCCTCATTACCTATTTCTCCTTGGCCTTCTCCATAGCTAAGACACTAATTTTGATTAGGTCTTCTTCTCCCCATGAATCCAAACTAGTTGTGTCAGGGGTCAAACTTGACAACAATGATGCTGAGGGAGTGATAGGAGTGTTATCCATCACTTCTTGCTTTACTTTGCTTAGCATTTCAACAAATGATTTATCTGTTGTTTCATTTCTTGATTCCTCTTCTTTTCCTTTCTCCTCTTCCATCCTTTCTTCCTCTTTCTCTTGCTCTTCTTTTCTTGTTTCCTTCTCTTCTTCTTTTTCATCAGTTATATCTTCAATGTGTACTTCTTCTTGTGGCTTGGGTGAGTTTTTACCACAAAGAATTTCAGCTTCTTGTGTGCTCACAAAAGCTTCCTCAAACTTATCCAAGTCTCTATCCATGGCTGCCATGGCTATTTCTACATTTTCAATGATGATAGTGTTATCTTTTAGTGATTCTGACATGGGCGCAAACTTTTCTACCTATGTATATGTTTCCACTACAGGCACTAAATCCTAAGGACCTATCATCGATACCTTTATGGTCTTTGAATCCTTGGCTTCATTAAGAGGCACTTGAGTTGTGTGCTCAGTAGATGGATACATGTGTCTCTTCAAGAATACCTTTTAAAAGGCTTTCTCTATCTCCTTAGATACTAACTCAATTTTTATCCATGATATGCAGTATTCTTGTCTTAGTCATGAGGTGTGGTTTTACCAAATCTAACAATAGACTTTCTCTTTGAGAGAACATACCGGGAGACTTTCATCCAGAACTTTCTCTCTTATTCTCAGGTCTTCCCCATTTTCTTGTCTCTTTAAAATTCCAAAATGTTCCATACATTGTCTAGAATCACTATTTTTAGTTCTAGGAATGTCTTTCTAAATTTTAGCATTTGTTTAACAATCATTCCATGAATCTTTGATTTATCTATTTCACTATATTTTTCATAGAACTTTTTGAATTGATCTATCCTGCCTTCATCAACAATCCTTGAACTCAACATATTGAGACTAGGTTTGAAACTTACATCTGGAGGTGTTTGAGTGTTCTTCTTACTTCTTGTTGCTCATGAGGATGGATGACCAGTGCTAATCTCTTTCTTCCTCTTAGGCATTGCCTTATACTTAGGAGGAGTAGTAAGGTCAATATTTTCCTTGCGCACAGAAGGGGTATCATTTTTTTACCCTTCAGATCATCAGATTTCTCAATTTTCACCTTCTTCATCTTTGGATCATCAAAGTATGTCTTTGTTGCAGCTGCGCTCTTTGTTTCCAAAGCAATCTTCCCTTGCCTTGCTTTGTCTAGGTTTTCTTGAGATACTCCATGAATTTTCAAAATCTCTGAAGTAACCTTGGAAACTTTTCTTTTTGTTTCTACATTATTTAATATAGCATCTACTTCTCTTGTGTTCTCTTCATAAGTCCCCCATCTAGGTTCATTGGGGTCCTTAGGTGCTGACAATAGAACTTGAGCATAAGCCTCTAGAATAGGCTCTTCAACTTCATATCCTAGTGGATGAATCCACTTTGTTCTTTGTTCAACAGCCTCCATGCATGTTGTATCAGTCTCTACCATGAAACAAATACTATCCTTGTATTTTTCAACTATCTTTTCAAGTATCTTATACCTCATCTGCATTCTTACTCTGAATGTTTTCAACTCCAATTCCATGTAATCCTTAAGGGTACTTTCTATGGTTTCCTTCAAGGATATCTATGGCATAGTGGGAATAGATTTGTCTAGATACAAATCAGACACCTTTCCAAGAATATGGAAGTACATATAGATTATTAAGGATCCAAACTTGAATACCTTAGTCTTCTCATGCTTGATGGCTCTTATGTTTTCTATTAGCTATGCACGCAAGATTTTACATAGAATAAACTCTCCATTTTCTCTTACCAACCTTATTGTTGCTAGAATGGTGGCCGTTGTCACACGTTTTACATTGTTATTGTGCTGGAACCTATATCCCAGTATAATGGACATCAATTTGATGTCTTTCTCCTCTATAGGCTCTATTTTTATTCTGTGCCTATCACTTCTTGATTTGCAAGTTTGTTCAACAAGTTTTCTGACATCCTTGCCCGTTGGAAGAACCATGCCAATCCTTGAGATTCCTATCATCTCATGAATTAGTTCTCCTATTATCCTAACTGGTACTTCACCTATCTAAAATAGGTCATCATGGATCCTGCTGAGTAAGATCTTGTTCCATTCTATCTCATAGAACTTATATGTCATAGCATATTCCACTATAGGATGATTTTCCCACCATGCATACTCATCCATAAAGGTTTTGTCAAGTTTCATCATTGTTTCAATGTGTGCTCTTATTCTATCCAAGCCCATTGGTTCCTTCTTGCAATATATGTATGCCCTGATATCTTCCACATGCATAACACCCATGGGAGTGTAGGAGAATGCACCTTCTAGGTCATCTAGTGTGGATTTGAACATATGTCTTTTAAACAAATATCTCTTCTTCTCCACCACATCAAATACAATGGGAGTAGCCATTACTTACTTGTATATCTCTTTCCAAATGATCCTAAAGAATTCTTAATTGGCGTGACGAATTAGGGCTTCTGTAACTAATCAAATGCACTGTTAATCATTGGTGAATCAATCTACAATCCTTCACACTCAAATTCTAGGGCTCCTCTACTCTCTAATCACTCTGAATTTGAATGCAATGAGAGATCTAAAGGCTTCTGTATACTTTAAAGTAAAAATTCTTCCATTAATGCTTGTCGTGTAAACCACGCTATCACTGAAAATTTTTAACTTTCATTCTGTAAATAATCAGCTAGTGCACTCTTGCACATAGGTTCTGCTAGTCTCCAAAAGGTTAAGTTCAATGGTGCATGCTCTGAGGGTGAGTATACCAGTCGCGCAAGGGTTTAGAGATAAATTAGCTCCCCCTATGACCCTAAGGGCCATTCATATAGATGTAGAGGGTGCATCCACTAGGGATGTATCCAATAGAGTCTCATCTACCTTATCCTTCTTTGCTTTTTTTTAAATCATGCTCGCATCTTCTGAAGCTTTCACAAACATGACTTCTCCTTTGGTATCCAGTATGGATTCTTCTAGATTTTTAGGGATTTCCTGAATTTGCATTCTTGATCTATAGAACTTTGAGATGTCTCTAGCCTTATTACATGAGTGACAAATGACTGGAGGCCTTATATTCCTCAGTGCATTGACAAGGGTTATCATTTTACACTGTCGAGCTGAGTGACCATTATAGTTACATATCTAACATGTAACATTCTGAGAACTTCTTACATTTGGCTGATTCTTATTTCTTTGATTATGTTGAGTCTTGTTCTTCTAACTTGTCTTACAATTCATAGCTCTATGACCAAATTTAGTGCATGAATAATAGTAACCATTGAAAGGTCTTACCTCTGTACAGTTCCTTGCTATATTTCCATGCTTGTTACATGCATAACAAGTTTGATCTACTGGCTTGCGCTCATTCTTGGATGGTTCAACATGATGTTTAGTCTGACTTCCATTCTCCTTAGCATCTAAGGTGTCTTCTAGTGCTTTCATTCTTGCTCACATGTTGTCAATCTAATTTTGTGCTTCATTGAATTCAATGCTACTGGTATCTCCTTTAAGCCTTCGAGCATACAACTAAGATTCAATCAGATCCTTGCTTGAGTGTAATTTATCAATGTGATTCTTAGCCTCTTTTAATTCATATTCCAAGCTTTCTTTGTTGTTTCTTAGCTCCAAGGTTTCCATGTCTGCTTGCCTCAATTCTTCATTTAGTTGAAGGTTCTCCTTGATCTGTTCATCATAGACTTCCTAATTCTTAGTTCTCTTGTCCTCCAACTCTTCAACCTGATCTTTTAGAGATGTGTTTTCTTCATTTATCTTTTTGACCATTATCCCTAAGTCACTGGTAGAACATTCTTTTAAATCCTTTCTTAGCCTTTTGATGACTGCTTGGGTATCACTAACTTTTTCATTTAGTTATTCAATTTCTTTTTCAGATCTATCCAGGTCTTCAAGGGCAACTTCAAGATTTCTTTTTAGATGTTTCATTTCTACTTTGTCCATGATCTCATCAAGTGTTTAAACTTCTTGGCTAAGGACCAAAGCTCTGATACCACCTATTAGGAATGAGAACACTGAGAGGGAAGGGGGGGTGAATCAGTGTTCACTTAATTTAATCTTTTTCTTTTCTTCTTAAACTTAACTTGAATGCTTAAGCATTGAAATGAACATTAATAAATAAGAAAATAGAATACAACACATAACACCAATATGATTATGGGGAAACCCAAATAGGTAAAACCCTGGTGCGAATGGACACCCACTAATATTATGTACTAGTGTATTGTGATCCTTGTTAGAAGATCCTTAACCCTGTTAGGAGTTTCTTTACATTACTTTTAGTATAGTAGACCTAGTCAAGGGTTGGACCCTATTAGGAGTCTTTTACAATAATCTTATTAGGGGTGTGGACACACTATCCTAGAGCTCACTACTTAAATGATGAAGGCTATAACCTTCTGATCTCAAATACACATTATATCTGTTGGATGAACTAGCACTGTGATATTGCTTGTCTAATCAGTTCCTTTGATGTGTTGATTCTTGACCTCTTGCAAAGTTGTAATACATATTATCAACTCTTTGCAAACTTTTTCTTTGTTGCTTTCAACTCTTTATTCACTTCCATACCTAATTACAAAGGCGCATCTTATATTTATATGCGCATACAAAATAATTAACTAGGTCGGCCCTTTAACCATTTACATACAATGCTTCCAATTGAATTGGCTCAAGCGTGTTTTTAAAAAAACATAATTATATGTCTACAACCTAATTACAATAGGCACATAGCCTTTACAACATAATAATATAACCGCTAACTAAAATACCAACAGTTGGTTGCTTGCTTTGTTCTTCTTTGGTATTCACTATCTATGCAACTTGAACTCTCTATATCTTTCTCATACTGAATCTTCTGATCATGCGCTCTTAGATGTAGCATGAATATGGTTTTATTAACTTAACTTCTAGGGCACATACCATAGTTTTTTGTATGCACATGCGTTTACGCTCTAACCTTCAAGTACTCTATATATTGTCTAGTCTTCAACACTTAGCCAATTTCTAATCTTCTTATCATAAGTGCTAACTCCAAAACATCATATGATTTTTTTTCCATAATGAAAACACTATATTAAGTCATATACACCATTATAGTCAACTTTCCAACAATCTCCCCCTTTTTCATTGATGGCAACAAAGGAAAATGGCAAAGTTACTAACTATCCCTTGATATAAAAAACACTTAATCATACTCTATCTTATATCTCCCTTATATCTGAGAGTTCACTGCTCAAAGGGGCGAAGGCTACAACCTTCTAAATAACAGATATACACTATATCTGGATCTTGGTGAATTGTGCTTTGACTTGCTATCTAGATCAGTTTCAATGTATAGCACAAACACTTTACTTGGTCACATAGACCTTCTTCTGATGGCTCAACACTTTGCACACTCTGCTCTGCTTTGCTTAATCAACTATGAACCACACTCTAGCAAACACAAATGATTGCCTATAAATATCTTTCCTCTAAATGATATAATCAATTTGGCCTGTTAGAACCACTTTGAAATTATAATATAGAAACCATAATAAACTCCAACAAACATTCATCAGCTCTATTATGCACGCAACATAATCTAGGACCTGTCTAAATAAGATAATTGTAGGCACATGCTACATACTATCAGCTCTACCAAAACAACTGAATCTTTCTCCACAAGCTAAATTAACTCATGCACTCTTAACCAAACATCAACAAAACATCTCTAATCTTAACTCCATGGGCGCATACCCTAAAGATAGGCACAACTCAAGAACTAATAAAATCTTTGTCGGCTCTACTAAACAAACACAGGAAACTGCTACTGGCAAATAGCGACTACATAACTTCACTTGCATTCATCATAAGACCATGCATCCATGAACTTAACATCACTAACATGTCTGCAACATATATCCTAGGGCACATGCCTATAAGACAACTATACAGACAACCATACATAGAACACTACTTGTAACTCTATCAAGAACACTACTAACACAAGCTGTTGTATAACTGTCTGCACTAATAGTTAACCTCTGCACCCATGATATCATGTTGATATCATGTCCAAGTATCATATATAGAAAGCTTACTATATAATACTTCCATGCATGCTACTTTCCATATGTTGTCATCAATGACAAACATACAGTCAGTACCGGCTTGCTAGAAAATCTCCAACAATCTCCCCCTTTGGCATTGATGGAAACATGTGGAATGAAAAACCACCATCAACCCAAATGAACATTTCTTTTATAACATTCTCCATTTCCTCTTCAAAACTCCCCCAAAGATGAATCCTCCATCTACTACAATATTTTCCAACATTCTCTAATTCCTCAACTGAACTGTTGTCACAACTGAATACTAGTCCCCCTAAGTATATTACTCCTTCTATTTTTCATGACTCTATATACTACCCCCCTTTGACATCAATGGCAAAGGGTGTCATTCATTTTAAGCACCGGTACTACTCTTGAGGTAGAGTAGTCAACCTTCCATCAGTCCCAGAGGACTGATGCCATTCCTGCTTCCTTCTAAGCAGAATCAAGGAAGGGTATTACTCCCAACTTCCCCCTAAGATACTCAAAAGTATCCTTAGGCAAGGGCTTTGTGAATATGTCTGCAACTATTCCTTAGTATTCACATACTCCAGATTAACTTCTTTCTTTGTGACTTTCTCTCTTAGGAAGTGATACTTGATCTCAATGTGCTTTGTCTTTGCATACATCATAGGGTTCTTTGACATATTGATAGTGCTATTGTTATCACAGTGAATAACAATAGGCTAATCAATCTGAATTCCAAAATCTTTTATCATCTGCTTGATCCAAACAATTGTAGAACAATTCAAGGTTGCTGCAACATACTCTGCTTTTGTTGTTGATTGAGAAATACAATTTTGTTTCCTTCTTGTCCAAGTGACAAGTCTATCACCAAGAAACACTGCTCCTCTTGATGTACTCTTTCTGTCATCAACACATCCTACCCAATCTGCATTAGTGTACACATGAAGCTCAACATTTTCTGAATTGGGATACCATAAACCATAGTCTATAGTGCCTTGTAAGTATCTTAATATCCTTTTTACTGCCATGAGGTGACTTTGTTTAGGCTTTGCAGCAAATATTCCAACTATGCCAACTACATTTGAAATATCAGTTCTAGTCTAAGTAAGATAAATAAGTTTTGCAATCATAGATTTATACAATGTTATATCAATTGCTGATGAGTTATCTTCCTTTGTAATCTTGCATCTAGTAATCATAGGTGTTCCTACTAGCTTACAATCATCCATCTTGAATTTCTTTAATATCTCTTTCACATACTTAGACTGATTAATGAATATACCTTTCTCTATCTATTGCAAATTCAATCGTAAAAATTATTTGATAGGACCAATCATACTCATCTCAAATTCATTCTGCATCTCCTTAGAAAATTCAACACTGATTTTTTCATTACCTCCATAGATAATGTCATCAACAAATATAGCTACAAGTAACAAACCTTCAGATGTCTCTCTAATGAATAGATTACAATCTAGTGCTCCTTTCTTGAATCCAATCTTTGTTAAGTATCCATCTAGTCTCTCATACCATGCTCTAGGGGCTTGCTTAAGTCTATAGAGGGCCTTCTTCAATCTGCATACCATATCAGGTCTGTCTGATAAGGTGAATCCTTCAGGCTGCTCAATGTATACTTCTTCTTTCAAATCTCCATTCAAGAATTCTGACTTGACATCCATCTGATAAACTTTGAAGTTTTTTACTATAGCATAAGCTAGAAACAACTTAATAGCTTCTACTCTACTCACAGGTGAAAATGTGTCTGAATAATCAATGCCTTCTCTTTGCACATATCTTTTGCATACTAATCTTTCTTTGTTTCTTACTATTGTACCATCTTCATTCATCTTATTTTTGAATAGCCACTTTGTACCAATCACATTCTTATCACTAGGTCTTGGGACTAGTTCCCTAGTTCCCTAGTTCCCAAGTGTCATTCTTAATAATCTGATCAAGTTCTTCTTTCATAGTAGCATGCCAATCTAAATCTTTACAAGCATCTTCAACACTTAAAGGTTCAATCTAAGATAGTAAACATATTGCTTCACTATTGGCTGAGTTCTTTTCTTGTGATCTTGTCAAGACTTTTTCGCTCTGATCTCCAATGATGTCTTTCTTCGAATGGTTTCTCGATGTAAACTTTGGAGCTTTAGCTATTGTTGACTCATCAGCCTTAGGAGTCTCTTCCTCACTTGTCTCAGGGTCATTAAACAACACATCAATGTTGTCAAACATTTCTTCAATAACTATCTCACTAGAAGAGGGTCTAGGTTCTTCTTCAATCATGGGTGAGTAATCATGATAGCTTTCTTGAACATTAAACTTTTCATCAATCTTAACATGAGCACTTTCAATTATCTTTTTCAATCTTAAATTGAAACATCTATAAGCTTTACTTTTAGTAGAGTAACCAAGGAAAATAGCTTCATCACTTATTGCATCAAACTTTCCTATTGCTTCATCTCTCTTGATGTAGCACTTTCTTCCAAAGATTTTGAAGTATTTTACTATGGGAACATTACCAAACCAAAGCTCATATGGTGTTTTTTTAGTGCCAAGCCTTAACTAAATTCTATTGATTGTGTAGAGTGCTTTATTGACCGCATCTCTCCAATAGGTGTGGGAAACCTTTCCTTCTATCATAATGGTGCATGCTGTATCAAGAATGATCATATTCCTCCTCTCTACAATTCCATTATGTTGAGGTGTTCTAGCTCCACTTAACTATCTCTTTATGCCATGTTCTTTGCAGAATTCATAAAATCTGTCAAAGGTGAATTCTCCTCCTCTATTCGATCTCAAACATTTTATCTTTAATCTAGATTCATTCTCAACCTTAGCTTTGAATATTTTAAACTTATCAAATTCTTCTGACTTATCTTTCAAGAATGCAACCCACATCATCCTATTATAATCATCAACAAATAAAATGAAATACCTTTCACCATAGTATGATCTTGTTTGAGTTGGTCAGCATAGGTCTATATGAATTAGATCCAACTTGTTCTTTGCTAAATTGTGCTTGCTCCTAAATGAATTCCTCACATGCTTTCCCATCACACATTCCCTACATATAGTATCAACTAGCTTTTCTATGCTAGGTAGATCTCTTACTGCCTTAACAATTCTTATCTTCACTATGTTATCAAAATTGATATGACAGTCTTTTATGCCATAACCAACTGTCACCAACTTTAGCAACAAAACAACTTGCTTCTGAATTGAGTTGAAAAACATTACCTCTTATCTTTGAGCCTAATGCAATCATAACACCATCCTTGTTGTTAATGATACATTTTTCATCTTTGAACTCCAACTGATATCCTTTTCCAAGTAACTATCCAACACTGAGAAGGTTATGTTTCAAACCATCAACATAGAGAACATCATCAGTACTGTTATTTCCATCCAGAGTGATGGATCCTCTACCAATTATTGGTTTAGGAGTGTTATCTCCAAATCTAACCATACCACCATTGTAGTTGTCTAGATGAACAAATTTTCCTTTATCACCTGTCATGTGATGTGAACAACCACTATCTATAATCTAGTCTGTCCTTATGTGACCTACTTAGGAAATCAATGCTAGTTCTTGATTTACTTTCTCATCTTTAGGAACTGACTTACTATTCATTTTATCTACAATAGAAATGAATCCAATTTCTTCTTCACCTAATTCATCATCTAAAACTCCATCTCCAGCAAAGTAACATTCCTTAGAGTACTTAGGCTTGTAATCCTTTTTGAACTTTCTAGCTCTAGTAGGACACTTAGATGCAAAGTGACCTATCTTATTACATGAAAAGCACTTAAAAGGAAATTGACCTTCATATTTTCCTTTTCCTTTCTTTTCTCTTTTAGCAACCATAAAAATAAAATCATCTAAAGTTTTCTCTGCATCATCATCATCAAAATTACCAGAAGTGTTTGCAGATTTCTTACCATGAACTGTTGCTTTGAAGGATGTCTCACTTTTAGGTTCTGTCTTCAATCTTGAAATCTCAAAAGCTAAGATTTTGCTGATCAAGGTCTCTCTCTTGAAATTAGATGTAATTTTCATGGTCTCATCAAGGATATTGATCTTGCTTTCATATTCTAGAATGAGATTAGTCATCAACTTGTCCATAATATCTTCCTCAGAGATCTCTCCACCATTGTTCCTGATTCTAGCAACTTCTTCATTGATCCTTTCATTATAAGCTCTAATGTTTCTTTTACGTAGCATCTGTAATGCATTGAATCTTTTCTTCCATGTCTTTCTATGCACATCCTTTGCTTTCTTGTCTCCTTCAAATATGTCTACTAGATACTTCCATATCTTGTGGACAGTGTCTACCTTGTTTATCTCTAAAAACTCACTATTAGATAGTGTGCTGATAAGGGCTTCTTTAGCTATAGCATTCTGATGAAAAAATTCCTTTTGTGTGTCAGTAGCATCATCCTTTGCAAGGTCTTCTAAAGTAGGAATATTGGCTTCTTTGATAGTTACATTAAAAACATCATAAGCAATGCACTGCAAATGGGTCACCATCTTGTTCTTCCAATCAAGATAATTCTCTCCATCAAACTTAGGACTCTCTTTCCTAAAGTAAGCCATCTGATCAACCTCAAGTTGTTAAACTTATCCTCCAAGGCACTTGGCTCTGATACCAATTGTTAGGAATAGTCCCAAGAGATAACTAAGAGGGGGAGTGGGGGGGGGTGAATCAATTATCTACAAGTTTCAATTCTTTATCCAATTAAGTATACTTAAACATAAATCATAAACACAATGAAAGAACACATGAACACAACACCAATATTTTGGTTACGGGGAAACCCAAATAGGTAAAAACCCCCATGGGACTTGATACCCACTAATATTATGTACTAGTGTATGATGATCCTTGTTAGAAGATCCTTTACCTTGTTAGGAGTAGCTTTACAATATATGAAGTACAGTAGACCTAGTTAAGGTTTGGACCCTATTAGGAGTCTTTTACAATTGTCCCTATTAGGGGAGAGTTTGCACTGTCTGAGAGCTCACTGCTCAAAGGGGCAAAGGCTACAACCTTCTGAATAACATATACACACTATATCTGGATCTTGGTGAACTGTGCTTTGACCTGCTATCTGGATCGGTTCCAATGTATAGCACAAACACTTTACTTGGTCACATAGACCTTCTTCTGATGGCTCAACACTTTGCACACTCTGCTCTGCTCTGCTTACTCAACCATGAACCATACTTGAGCAAACACAAATGATTGCCTATAAATATCTTTCCTCTAAATGATATAATCAAGTCGGCCTATTAGAACCACCTTGAAATAATAATAGAGAAACCATAATAAACTCCAACAAACATTTGTTAGCTCTATTATGCACACAACATAATCTGGGACCTGTCCAATAAGATAATTGTAGACGCTCGCTACATACTATTGACTCTACCAAAACAACTGAATCTTTCTCCACAAGCTAAATTAACTCATGCGCTCTTAATCGAACATCAAAAACATATCTCTAAGCTTAACTCCAAGGGTGCATACCCTAAAGATAGGCACAACTCAAGAACCAATAAAATATTTATCGACTCTGCTGAATAAACATAGGAAACTACTACTGGCAAATAGAGACTGCATAACTTCACTTGTGTTCATCATCAGACCATGCATCCATGAAATTAACATCACTAACATGTCTACAACATATATCCTAGGGCACATGCCCATAATACAACTGTACGGACAACCATACACATAACACTGTCTGTAACTCTGTCAGGAACACTGCTGACAAAAGTTGTTCTATAACTATCTGCACTAATAGTTAACCTATGTGCCCATGATATCATGTTGATATTATGTTCAAGCATCATACATAAAATTCTTATTGTATGATACTTCTGCGCATGCTACTTTCCATATTTTGTCATCAATGACAAAAATACAGTCAGTACTGGTCTACTAGAAAATCTCCAACACTTATATCATCAACAAAGTGTACCTTGGACACTTTCTTATCTATTGGCAACAAGTTGTTTAGGACATTTACTGATTCTACAAAGAGGGGATTCCTCATTACCTATTTCTCTTTAGCCTTCTCCATAGCTAAGACACTGATTTTGATCAAGACTTCTTCTCCCCATGAATCCAAACTAGTTGTGTCAAGTGTCAAACTTGACAACAATGATGTTAAGGGAGTGATAGGACTGCTATCCATCACTTCTTTCTTTTCTTTGCTTAGCATTTCAACAGATGATTTATATGTTGTTTCACTTCTTGATTCCTCTTCTTTTCCTTTCTCCTCTTCCATCTTTTCTTCCTATTTTTCTTGCTCTTCTTTTTATGTTTCCTTCTCTTCTTCTTTTTCATCAATTATATCTTCAATGTGTACTTCTTGTGGCTTGGGTGAGTTGCTACCATAAATAATTTCAGCTTCTTGTGTGCTTACAAAAGCTTCCTCAAACTTACCCAGGTCTTTATCTATAGCCACCATGGCTATTTCTACATTGTCAATGATGATAGTGTTATCTTTTAGTGATTCTGACATGGGCACAAACTTTTCTACCTCTGTATGTGTTTCCACTACAAGCATTGAATCCTAAGGACCTATCATTGATACCTTTTTGGTCTCTGACTCCTTGGCTTCCTTAGGAGGCACTTGAGTTGTGTGCTCAGTAGATGGATACATGTGTCTGTTCAAAAATACATTTTCAAAGGCTTTCTCTATCTCTTTAGCTAATAACTCATAATTTTTATCCATGATATGTAGTGTTCTTGTCTTACTCCTGAGGTGTGGTTTTACCAAATCTAACAATAGGGCTTTCTCTTCAAGAGAACATACCGAGAGACTTTCATCTAGAACTTTATCTCTTATTATCAGGTCTTCCTCATTTGCCCATCTCTTCAAAATTCCAAAATGTTCCATACATTGTCTGGAATCACTATTTTTAGTTCTAGGACTGTGTTTTTAAATTTCAGCATATGTTTGACAATCATTCAATGAATCTTTGATTTATCTATTCTACTGTATCTTTCATAGAACTTTCTGAATTGATCTATCCTACCTTCATCAACAATCCTTGAACTCAACATACTAAGACTAGGTTTGAAACTTACATCTGGAGGTGTTTGAGTGTTCTTCTTACTTCTTGTTGCTTGTGAGGATGGATAACCGGTGCTAAACTCTTTCTTCCTCTTAGGCATTTCCTTATACTCAGGAGGAGCAATAAGGTCAATAGTTTCCTTGGGCATAGAAGGGGTATCATTTTTTTTACCCTTCAGATCATTAGATTTCTCAATTTTCACCTTCTTCATCTTTGGATCATCAGATTTTGTCTTCCCTGTAGCTACGTGCTCTATTTCCAAAGAAATCTTCTCTTTCCTTGCTTTGTCTAGGTTTTCTTGAGATACTCCATGAATTTTTAAAAATCTCTTAAGTAACCAGGGAAACTTTTCTTTTTGTTGCTACATTGTTTAATACAACATCTACTTCTCTTGTTTTCTCTTCATAAGTCCCCCATCTAGGTTCATTGGGGTCCTTAGGTGCTAACAATAGAACTTGAGCATAAGCCTCTAGAATAGGCTCTTCAACTTCATATCCTAGTGGATGAAGCCACTTTTTTCTTGGTTCAATAGCCTCCATGCATGTTGTATCAGTCTCTACCATGAAATAAATACTATCCTTTTATTTGTCAACTATCTTTTCAAGTATCCTATACCTCATCTACATTCTTACTCTAAATGTTTTCAATTCCAATTCCATGTAATCCTTAAGGGTACTTTATGTGGTTGCCTTCAAAGATATCTGTGGCATAGTGGGAATAGATTTGTCTAGATACAAATCAGACACCTTTCCAAGAATATGGAAGTACATATAGATTATTAAGGACTCAAACCTAAATATCTTAGTCTTGTCATGATTGATCGCTCTTATGTTGTCTATTAGTTGTGCATGCAATATTTCACACAGATTAAACTCTCCATTCTCTCTTACCAACCTTATTGTTGCTAGAATGGTGGCCACTGACACACTGTTTACTCTGTCGGTGTGCTGGAATCTGTATCCTAGTATCATGGATATCAATTTGATGTCTTTCTCCTCTATAGGCTCTATTGTCATTTTGTGCCTATCACTTATTGATTTTCAAGTTTGTTCAACAAGTATTATGACATCATGTCCACTGGAAGAATGGTGCTAGTCCTTGAGAGTCTTGTCATCTCATGAATTAGATCTCTTGTTATCCTAACTGGTACTTCACCTATCCAAAATAGGTCATCATGGATCATGTTGAGTAGGATCTTGATCCATTCCGACTCATAGAACTCATATACCATAGCATATTCCACTATAGGATGATTTTCCCATTGTGCATACTCATCCATGAAGTTTTGTTAGGTTTCATCATTGTTCCAATGTGTGCTCTTATTCTATCCAAGCCCACTAGTTCCTTCTTGCAATATATGTATGTCCTGATATCTTCCACATGCATAACACCCATGGGAGTGCAGGAGAATGCACCTTCTAGGTTGTCTAGTGTGGATTTGAACAGATGTCTTTTAAACACATATCTCTTCTTCTCAACCAAATCAAATACAATGGGAGTAGCCATTACTTACTTGTATATTGCTTTCCAAATGATCTTAAAGACTTTTGAATTGGCGCGATGGATTAGGGCTTCTGCAACTGATCAAATGCACTACTAATCACTAGTGAATCAATCTGTAATCCTTCACACTCAAATGCTAGGAATCCTCTGCTCTCCAATCTCTCTGAATTCGAATGCAATGAGAGATCTAAAGGCTTCTTTGTACTTTAAAGTAAAAATTCTGCCATTAATGCTTGCCGCATAAACCAGGTTGTCACTGAAAATTTTTAACTTTCATTGTATAAATAATCAGCTAGTGTGCTCTTGCACATAGGTTTTGCTAGTCTCCAAAAGGTTAAGTCCAATGGTGCATACTATGAGGGTGAGTATACCAACCACGTAGGGGTGTAGAGATAAATTAGCTCCCCCTATGACCCTGAGGGCCATTCATCTAGATGTAGAGGGTGCATCCACTAGGGATGCATCCAATACAGTCCCATCTACCTTATCCTTCTTTTCTTTTGACCAAATCATGCTTGCATCTTCTGAAGCTTTCACAAACTTGACTTCTCCTTCGGTATCTAGCATTGATTCTTCTGGCTTTTTAGGGCTTTCATGACTTTGCATTCTTGATCTATAGAACTTTGCAATGTGTCCAGCCTTGTTACATGAGTGACAAATGACTCAAGGCCTTATATTCCTTGGCGCATTGACATGGGTTATCATTTTACACTATCTAGCTGAGTGACCATTATAGTTACATATCTAACATGTAACATTATGAGAACTTCTTACATTTGGCTGATTCTTATTTCTCTGATTATATTGAGTCTTGTTCTTCTGACTTGTCTTAGAATTCATAGCTCTATGACCAAATTTATTGCATGAATAATAGTAACCATTGAAAGGTCTTACCTTTGTACAGTTCCTTGTTATATGTCCATGCTTGTTACATGCATAACAAGTTCAATCTACTGGCTTGCGCTCATTCTTGGATGGTTCAACATGATCTTTAGTATAACTTCCACTCTTCTTAGCATCTAAGGTGTCTTCTCGTGCTTTCATTCTTTCTCGCATGTTGTCAATCTGATTTTGTGCTTCATTGAATCCAATGTCGCTAGCATCTCCTTTAAGCCTTCAAGCATACAACTAAGATTCAATCAAATCCTTTCTTGTGTGTAATTTATCAATGTGATTCTTAGCCTCTTTCAATTCATATTCCAAGCTTTCTTTTTTGTTTCTTAGCTCCAAGATTTCCATGTTTTCTTGCCTCAATTCTTTATTCAGTTGAAGGTTCTCCTTGATATGTTCATCATAGACTTCCTAATTGTTAGTTAGCTTGTCATCCAACTCTTCAATCTGATCTTTCAGAGATGTGTTTTCTTCATTTAGCTTTTTGACCATTATCCCTAAGTCACTGGTAAAACATTCTTTTAAATCCTTTCTTAGCCTTTTGATGACTGCAAGGGCATCACTAACATTTTCTATTAGTTCTTCAATTTCTTTTTCAGATATGTGCAGGTCTTCAAGGGCAGCTTCAAGATTTCTTTTCAGATGTTTCATTTCTGCTTTGTCCATGATCTCCTCAAGTGGTTAAACTTATTTGCTAAGGACCAGAGATCTGATACCACTTGTTAGGAATGAGAACACTGAGAGGGGGGGGTGAATCAGTGTTCACTTAATTTAATCTTTTGATTTTCTTCTAAAACTTAACTTGAATGCTTAAGTACTAAAATGAACATCAACATAAATAAGAAACATGAACTCAACACATAACACCAATATGATTACGGGGAAACCCAAATAGGTAAAACCCCGGTGGGAATTGACACCCACTAATAGTCTATACTAGTGTATTGTGATCCTTGTTAGAAGATCCTTAACCCTGTTAGAAGTTACTTTACATTACTTTTAGTACAGTAGACCCAGTCAAGGATCGGACCCTATTAGGAGTCTTTTACAATAACCCTGTTAGGGGTGTGGACACACTGTCCTAGAGCTCACTTCTCAAATGATGAATTCTACAACCTTCTAATCTCAGATACACACTATATCTACTGGATGAACTGGCACTGTGACACTGCTTGTCTGATCAGTTCCTTTGATGCTTGACCTCTTACAAAGCTCTAATACATCTTATCAACTCTTTGCACATTTCTTCTCTGCCAATTTCAACTCTTGACTCACTTCCATACCTTATTACAAAGACGCATCTAATATTTATATGCGCATACAAAATAATTAACTAGGTCAGCCGTTTAACCATTTACATACAACGCTTCCAATTGAATTGGCTCAAGCATGTTTACAAATAAACATAATTATATTTATACAACCTAATTACAATAGGTGTATAGCCTTTACAACATAATAATATAACTGCTAACCAAAATACCAACAGTCGGCTGCTTGCTCTATTCTTCTTTGGTATTCACTGTTTGTGCAACTTGAACTCTCTGTATCTTTCTCATACTGAATCTTCTGATCATGCACTCTTAGATGTAGCATGAATATGGTCTTATCAACTTAACTTTTAGGGTGCATACCATAATTTTTTCATATGCACGTGCGCTGACGCTCTGACCTTTAAGTACTTTGTATACTATCCAGTCTTCAACACTTAGCCAATTTCTGATCTTCTTATCATAAGCATTGACTCCAAAACATGATATGACTTTGTTGCCATAATGACAACACTATATTAAGTCATATACACCAGTTTAGTCAACTTGCCAATATATTTTATAGTAGAACATTAATAGAATGCCTTATAATTCTATTGATGATGGACCTATTTAATATTTGATGATGTCATTCTTCATTATTATAATGTTAATAAATTTAATGTAGATAACAATGACTATATTATCATTAGACAAAGCTTCATGTTAATATTCAAAAAAAAAATTACTATATTAAAAAAAAATATTAGTAAAAATATTTTTTACATACTCTTCTTCCCTAATGTGTTGTACTTTAGCAATACATTGCTACCTCTTCATTTTTATTCTTTTGCATTATTTCTATTTTTTAAAAATCATTAATTTACAAAAGACTTTTCTTATTATAAACCATTATTTTTAGCTTTTATTGTACTTGTCGTAGGCAAATAATATTGCATTCACCTATGCACAATTAATTGATTTTTTTGTACCAATGAAATCTAAGTATTTTATAGTAATTTGAATTTATCTATATTTAACATATTTATTTATTAAATTAATATTTTTTTATCGATAATATCACTTTTGACTGGATCTTTGAGCCACTGGGGTTACATTAGAGGGACCCATCCCCAAAAGTGATAATTACATTTCTATGTCTATGTTTGAGGCATTAACGTCTCTCATATATTGACTCAAGTTGTAGCATCATTGAATCCTTATAACTCCCAATTCATTTATCGCTAACATTAGTGGTAATGTGCCCCACCTTATATCTCCCCTACGTGAAGACCACCCTCGTCGATGAACCACCTTATGCATCCCAATGATGAGCAACGCCAATATATGGTGTAGGCTATCCTCCTGACATAATGCACTATAAAACCAAAATATTGAAAAAAAAATTTAGATCTGCGAAAAATACAATGATTTTTTCACAGATTTTTTGTTGTTTTCTACCATAAACCTTTCTGATCATGAAGAATTCATCCTAAATTTTTTGTAAAATTCCATTGTGTTTTTTGAATTTCAAGAAAAAGTCAACGGTGCATCCTGTCGGGAGGATAGTTGTGTCCCCAATAAATACCATCTAACCCTTATGTCACCTGTGATAGTCAAAACTCCTTATAACTCTCTTTATGCCAACCTTATTTCTCTTGCCTCCACACACAATCTTCAGGTGAGCAAGGACCACCTCAGGTACGTTACGTTGATGTGGGAGGGCAGACATCACACCAAGAGTCAGCGTGTACAATAGTAAAGCCAACCGGTAAGATGAATAAAGCAAGCAGACCCTTCATAGGGCGCGACCACAGACAACTAATCATCAACAATTGGACCGCATGACCACCAAAGCAACAATCTCAAAATCTACATAGTGTGCTCAAGAAGCTGGTGAGACTTGTACTCGAAACACCTAAGGCTCGTGACTTTACCATCAGGTTGTGAGTTGAATCCTATTAAGTTAATTATAATTAAATTAATTAATTAATGGAAATATGATTGGTTGAATTCGTTTGGTTCTATATTACCCTTTTTTTGGAATTGTCATGATTATAGTAAATCAGTGTTTCTATTAATTTTTTGATATTTTTAAATTATCTATATTCTTCATTACAAGATAAAAATTTCTTTCATTGATTTAGAAAGTTTATCTCAAGATATATACTATTTTTTGTTTCTAACTTAATTATTGTTTAATTAATATAATGTATCTACAAATCTTCTTTTCTCTTATAAAAAAATTGATCTAAATCTAATAAATTATTTTAGAAAGGGAAATAAAATAGTGAGTTTATATTAAAACAATGAAAATCAATATTAAATATTATTTAAATTATACAAAAAATTAATATTAAATAATTTTCATATTCAATTATTTTTTAACATTGAAACATTATTTATATTTTTGTTGTATATCATTTTTTTAATTTTGAATTACTATAGTATCAATTATCTCAAATTACAGTTAACTGATCTTAGACACTATTTGTATCACAATACTATAACAAGTGCCACGTATTGGCTAGTACTTGCCTTTAGTTTTTTAATTAATTCTAAATTTAATTTATATGTAAAGTGATTTTTTAATTATAGATAATTATTAAATTATTATTTAATTTATTTTTATAATTATAATTGTAATATTTTTTTTAGTTTTATAAATAATTATAAAATATAAATTGTAAATTAGTTTTACTTATAATTAATGTTAATAATGTCAGCCAAACAATTATATCTTAAGTAGGAGATATTTTTCATAGCAAGTACATAATTAAAATGATTATAAAAATATAGCTTATATTAAATATATTATTTAGTTCAAACATTCAATACTTTTTAGTATAATATAAATCACCATCTTATTTGATATAATGTGACATTAATTAGACATTAGACTTTTGATTGAAATAATTGTAAAAATAAAATGTTAAAAAAACATGAAAGAAATCAATTAAAATTCAAAAATTCCTTTCAACATTCCATAATTAAAATGGAAAAAAAAGGGGGCAATATATTTCCTAAATAGGGGGGTGGGGTTTTTTTGGGGTGGGGGTGGGGTTTTATATATAAAAATAGGTGTGGGGGTATTGGGTGGGTATTAGAGGGGGGAGACAAAAAAGGAGTTTGGGGCAATATTTTTTGAAAATAGGAGAATTCTTTAGTATGCCACGAATAAACGTGCTATGATTCAGGTTCACTAAGTGAAGCCTACGTGATCTTGATACATTGGAAGTGAGCCTCTGTATGCAATTCCAAAGCAATGAGATCTTATTTGTAAGGAAATGAGCCTTCTTCATTATTCACATTAATTATTGTATTGGATGTGAGTCTTTGTTTAGTATTCTGGAGTACTGAGCTCCTAAACTTTTTTAATCAAATTATATACTTCATTGCATTATATTTGTAGGCATGTTCTCACCATGGTTTTTTCCAATTTTGTTTTCTACATATAAATATTAGTGTTCCTATTTTGTTGGTTATATTTTCTACTTGCATATTGTTTCTTGTGATTGTAGCTGGAGTTAGTTGTTGGATTTTTTGTTTTTTATGTTCATTCATCCCCGCCCCCCTCTCAGCATCCAAAGTGTGTTCATCATTTTGGTCACCTATCTTTATGCACTTACCATACATATTAGAATCTCTACATAATGCGTGTCAATCTCTAGAATTTAAAATTTACATTGTGTGTATGTACTCAACCTCTATATTTCAAATGGATGTCTAGTTCTATATTTATCCATGCCTTAAACATTTAAAATTGGTATTTATATATGATAATAAAGATGTTATAATCAAATTTATAATTATTTAAAGAGTAGAAATATAAATATATTATTTTATTAAAATATAATATAATATATCTGCACTTTTACACACACACACACACACACACACACACACACACATATATATATATATATATTAGAATAAATAAAATAATAGACTAGAAAATAATGATTGATAAAAACTATCTTAAATTATCCATCATAATAAAATACAAAGCCATAACATATTTATTTAATAAAAACTAAAATATTATTTTTATATAAGAACTTGTAATATCTTTTCAACAAAAACCTTTATTCAACTTAATTAAATTTTAATCTTAATAAATCAAGACAAAATTTATCTTTCCCACCTTATTTAGAATTTGAAATAGTTAGAAGAATGACTAAGATATACAATACAAATAAACAAAATGCAAATAACTAGAACAATTGTTTTCCTCTACTAAATTATCCCTTCATTTTTCTCCTTACCAATTCATTCTTCTCTTTTTATCAACTTTCCCCTTGTCTTATACAATGTCAGTAGAAGTTGATAGAAATCCTTACTCGTCCAAAAATTGTGTGGCCATTTGAAAAGTACTTTCTCTTTCAATACTGGTAACTTTCTCCTTGTCTCCTACGGTGTCACTAGAAGATGATGGTGATTCTCACACATGCAAAATTTGTGTGATGATTTGAAAAGTAGCAGCACGCCAATTAACTTTTTCCTAACTCATTGTCAAATCATTGTCATTGTCATTGTAATGATTTGAAAAGTAGCTAGTCCAACTCATTGTCAAATCAAGAGCACCGACAGAGTCTTGTAATCAAACTTTTTTCATTTGATTTTGACAAAAGAGCACTAACATGGTGAGATGGGCCATCCCAGTACCCAAAATGTGACATTTGTAGATTTTGACAAAAGAGCACTAACATAGTGAGATGGTCCATCCCAGTACCCAAAATGTGACATTTGTAGAGTAGTTACAGAATATGTGGAGCCTGCCATTATTCCCAACCTAGATTGATTATATGTCATGTACGTGTGATACGAATAGGATCCTATCTTCACAATGGGAGAAAAAAATGCTGTATTTACTGAAATAAAATTTATGGAGAAGATACAATTTCTCAAGAGAAATAACAATCAGGGGTATATAGTTTAGTAAAGGTGATTAAATAATCATAATCACAATGAATTAAGATTCAAGAGGTCTACAAAGTATTGCTTGGAAATTACTTCTTTAAGTTAAATTTGGTTTAATTAGATAAGTTGCAGATTTAATATTAAATTTTAAACGGAAAAAATTATTTTCAATAATTTATTTATTAAATATATATATTTTAAAAATCTATTTTTTATAAAATTGTTTGCAACAACTAGTTGAATGGTTAGAAACCAAATATTTTTAATTTGTATTTTTTAAAATTCAAGTTCAAATTCACAGTCATGAAATTGAACTTACATCTAGTTCAAAATGATTTAAGATGGTAGACTAGTAAATGTGTTCTTGGATACATCATTTAAGATGGTAGACTAGTAAATGTGTTCTCGTATTTTTTAAAATTCAAGTTCGAATAGACAGTCATGAAATTGCACTCATTCTAGTGGCATGCCTCTCAAAGCTACGAGCTTTAGCCCATTTTTATACATCAATCCTCCTTACATACTATCCCATAAATAATCAACATTGTTTCACTCACCCAAATTTAATGTTGGTAGAATTCAATAAAGGAGCCATATGAACTTATCACATCTTAAATGTTATCAGTGTAATTTCTTCACCAAATTTTTTGTAACTAATATTGCATAATAAGACGAATGTATTATTTTTTGGAATACATGAAATAATGAAAAATAGGAAAAAAATAACTTAAAATTTCTCCTTAAAATTTTAAAAATAAAATATTTGTTAATTGCCAAAAGAAATAATTCATATGAAATTAAAAAACGATACAATAATACAACTATGTGATATAATTTAATTATAAAAATCTAAAAAAGTTATTTAGAAAAATAATTAAAAACTAATTATATACAAACTTCTAATTGTAGCAACTAATGATGCAGTGCATGGACCATTACTTTTAGTAGCACCTTAAAATCCCTCTAAAATATGCAGCCATACTATTTGCGACAAGCATGCTAAGTACTGACTCTTTGAATGCTGGTGACGTCCTCGTCTTCTACAGTGTCACTAGAGGATGATAGCGATTCCCACTCATGCAAAAGTTGAGTTAAGATTTGAATAATATGATCCCTTTCAATTCCAGCAATTTCCTCCTCCTTTCCTATAAATTAGAAGATGACATTGATTTTCCCCATGCAAAAGCTGTAGCAATTAAGTAGTAGTATCTCTTTCATCATCAGCAACTACCCTCTCTTCTAAATAGTCAGTAGAAGATGGCACCAATACCCATTCATGCCAAATCTGTGTGGCCATTTCATGAGTAACATCTGTTTCGATATTAGTGACTTCCCTCCTCTCTCCTTCAATGCAATTAGAAGATGACCGTAATTCCCACTCATGAAAAAACTCTGTAATGAATTGAATAGAATCACCTCTTTCAATACCAGCAACCTCCCTCTCCTCTCCTTCTGATGACATGCCAGCAACTTCCCTCTCCTCTCCCATGTCATTAGAAGATGGCAGTGCGACTTCTCTTTCGATGCTGACAACTTCCCTCCCTCCTTCTGCAATGTCACTAAAAGATGACAGCAATTTCCACTCACGTAAAAGCTGTGTGGCCATTTGAGGAGTAGCATCTCTTTCGAGAAGAACCTCAACCTGCTTTAGTAACACCGGACTCCCATATTGTGACAACTGATCAAGTACAGAGTACGAACAGTTTATCATCCCACCTTCAAAAAAGGGTATAGAAGGGGATGACCGCCCTGCTTTGCAAACACACACTCGCAGAATATCCTTTCCGCTGTCATCTTCAATCATAAAAGAAGGAAGTTTGAAAGTTTGAAAATATGGGCGATCAGGGTTTTCACCCAAAAATTTCATTACCACCTCCATCTGCGGAAGACGGACATTCTGGTTAAAGCAAAATAGAATTGCTACGGTTGAGTTGCCCCTTTGCAGCGTAAAATTCTTTTGGCCTTCAAGAGGTTGCGTATCAGCAGGCATCTCCTCTCGAGAGGATACCGACAAATCCAGTTGCTCCAGATGGTTAAGATCCTGTCATTCAAACAAATTACGGGATTAGCTTTACCGTAAATTTGGATTTTTCAAATGGGTATCTCGATCCCCAAAGAAATTAAATTACAAAGGAATACTCCAGTACAAATTCGAAGATTAAGGATCCTCTGCTTCAAAAAAGTGAAAGTGAAAAAAAGCGAATTTGGAGATTATAAATATGCCAGTAACGCAAACATTCAGAAAAGACGAACCTCCAACAACTGGTAAATATTCAGACGAATATTATCGCAGCCTATCATACATATCCTTTGCTTTTCAGGCAAATCACTATGATAAGTACTCAGCGACCATATACTTCCTCCTGCTTTCTCCTTACGATATGAAGAAGCCGAGCATGCCGGATATTCTGTTATTTCACCATAAACCCGGGTGAAGGAGAATTCGTGCAATTGTGAGCAGCCTGAAATGCGTAAACAAGCGACAGTTCGCGGAAGAGAACCCAATTTGACAAGTCGCCTACATCCTTCTAGATTAAGATTTCTCAAAGATGTACAACTTTGCAATTCCGGAAGTTCAGTAATGCTTTTGCAGTGAGATGGATCCATTGTCTCTAAAGACTTCATAGCATACATGAGAGATATTTCTTGCAATTTTGAGCATCTTCTTGCATTGAGACTACTAAGCCCTTCTGGAAGAGCGGGAAATACTAAAAGTTCTTCATTCCAGGCCATCTCCAGATTCAATAGAGATTTCAGATGATGAAAGCTTGGTGGAAACTCTGACAAGGAATTGACGCTAACGTCAAGCGTCTTTAGCTTGATAAGCTTTCCCAAATCTTCAGGCAGGGCCTTCAAACTGCATCTGCTTAAATATAACTCTTCCAAGCAGGGAAGTTCACAGACCTCTTTTGGAAGACAGCTCTGTTTGGTACCGCTCATATCAAGGTATCGCAGATTTATAAGTTGGCTAATGGATTTAGGGAGAACAGGGGAAAGGACAGATGATCCATTATGCTCGCTGTCCCTCTCTATTCCAGCCATCTATCAGAAAAAAAATGTTGTGAGATCATGCGCAATAATGTTATCCCTGGAAAGCAAAATATGAATAGCACACTACACTTTTGGTCCTTTTTACACCAAAAATAGAGCAGGGAGTAACTGACCTGAGGACTGCAGATCTCCAATCGACACTCCGACAAGACCAGATATTTTAGATTCGTAGGAAGCCTTTGTATCTCAGTTTTTACTTTCAGTTTCCACCAGAGCAAGAACTTTAACTTGTGCATTGCTGCCAAAGTGTCTATGCGCTGAATCTCCATTCTCCTTCTACACAGGAGGCCCTCTACTATTGAGTTTTCCTGTTCAAGATGAAAGGCAGAGCATCGCTTATAATTGGAGTTTATGATGCAGATCTGTAAACAAATCTTTTCATGCACAGACTAATGAAAACGCGTACTTTCTTCTCCCAAAATGTTTTGTCAGATCAGATCCGAGAAAGCTACCGACGGAGCAACCTATGCACATGTTTTTTAATAACAAAACCTCTATACAAACTATTATAGCAATTAGGACAAAATGACTGCCAACACAGCCAAAAAAATGGGTTTTTCCAGACTCGCGGTAAAGTAGGAATGATTCCGCCTATAACTGGTCAGTTTTACGCTTTAAGATTAGATGCTAACTTTCGAACAACTGGTTAGAAAATGTGAACCAGAGGATGAACAGTACCTGGATGGTCGTAGCAGCGAATAAAGTATCTATGTCCTTCTCCTGCCAAATTCTACTGCGATTGGTTGGATCACTCGACGATTCCTCTCGGACAATTCGCCAGCCCATCCTTCGTATCTCCTCATGCATAGAAAATTCACACAAGTACTGATCTGCGAGTTCGTCTTCATCTATATCCCCATCCATGGCCTCGCAATATCTGTGCTCGTGTACTGCAATGAGTGCCTTCTCTTCAAGATTTTTAAGACTTGTATACACAGTCTCGCACCCTGAAGCACCCCAGAAATTAAGATAAAAACCCATAGTAAAGGCACTATTCCGAATATAGATGCTGCTCTTGAGGTTGACGAAGAAACAGGCTATGTCTAAAAAGATGTGTTTTTCTTCAAGGGCTAGACTATTGTAACTAATTTTGAGGGTTTCAAACACAGGATCGTTGCCGCCATTTTCAAGTTTAAGTAGAGCCTCCTTCCAATATCTTATGTCATGTCTATCATATAGGCCCGTGCCTATAATCTCCAAGGACAGAGGAAGACCTCAACATGCCTTCACAATTTTCTCCGTCATATCCTCATAACCTCTCTTTGGGCGGGCTCTGAGGAATGCATGCCAACTGAATAATTCCTCGGCTTCAGCATGCTCGAGTTCTCTCATGTGGTAGAACTCATCAACTTGTCGCACCTTCAAAACACGTTCATTTTGTGATGTAATGACGACTCTGCTTCCTTCTCCAAACCAGTTACCCATCAGAGCATCCAACTGCAGCACATCGTCAACATCATCCAAAACTACCAGTGCTCTTAAGGATGCCAAACGAGCCCTCATTAGAATTTTTCCATGATCTATATCATTCACGTTTATCCACTTTTTCAACAGATTCTTGAGGATCTGCTGCTGCAATTTTCTAAGGTCCTGTAATTTTACGTTAGATACAAAACAGGAAGCATCAAAGCGGCCATGGATCTGGTTATAAAGGGCTTTAGACAGGGTGGTTTTACCCAGACCTGGCATGCCCCAAATACCAAGGGTGAGCCTATCACTTGCCTTATCGTCCAGTTTCAACAACTGTATCACCTCCTCGCAGCGAGGTGTGAGTCCCACAGGGTGTCTGGCCACATCTAACACTCCGGCATCCAATGTCTGGAGAACGTCCTTCACCACTTGCTTCACAAGCTTCCCTTCGCACCTGCGGAATTGCAGAGATTTACGATCAATTTTATTTCTTACATGCCTCTGATCTACAAACATAAAACACGCACATAAAAGAGAACAAGTACCCGAAGAACGTTTCCTCGAGAGACCACCCAGATAAAGAAGAGACTTGGTGCAGCGCATCCCTCCAGCCTTTGATCTCCCATTGGCTATGCCTCCCTTGTTGCAGATGTTTTCTGAAAGCCTCAGCGTATGGACCTCTTTTGCAAGGATATCTCACATGTGATGGCTCCACCTTATAAAAAAGTGGGATCAAGGTTACACGTTGTACGCGTGCGGATTTGATCTCCCACATAAGGGAAACCTCCCTGAGACACCATGCTGAAGTGGCGTAATCAGGAGAAAATATGGGTATATAGATGGTAGAGTTTTTAATGGCCTGTTCAAGGTTCATTCCAATATTTTCACCCTTTTCCAGTTTTTCACTGTCTATAAAAACATTCAATCCTGCAGTGGAGAGAGATTGGTAAAGATGATCAGCCAAGGTTTTTCTCACATCGGGACCCCGAAAACTCAGGAAAACGTCGAATACTTTTGTCTCAGCAATGGAAATTTGTTGAGGCTTGTAAGGCCTGCATTCCGCCATTTGCAGAACTTGAATAACGTAGGAAATATGAGTGGAGAATGTTTTTACTACACAGCAGGTAAACAATAGGTAGAACCTTACAAGTCAGATTCTAATAGGACGTTAGTAGAAAGACAGAATTTCCGGGAAACTGCAGAGGAGGACCGCGGAGAGAATCTACTACTCAGACAGTTAAAGTCAAATGCAACTGTATTCACTAATATGGATCGGATGCGACATTTGCTGAGAAAGAAATAGCAACTGCTTAGCGCTAAACAGTAGGATTTTAAATATGATAATTTACTTTATGAAGCAAAATTGCAAATGACAGAAAGGTGGAATCAACTAAGTGAGCTTCTCCTTGAGTCTGCCGACAATGATTGTTCAACTATAAGCAACCAGATAACTAATTTATAAAATATCAACTAATTACTTCCCCACGAACATTGTTTATATTGTTAGAATTTACCTAATTGTTCTAAAAAAATTCTGATCTTATTCTGTCTTTGGCAGAGATCGGGAACATACTAAATTTCCAATAAAATACTCTCTGTTGCATGCTAGTCACGTAAGGTCGTAGGTTACATGGTTAAATTATTCGCCAAACAAAAATGCAAATGTAGACCTCTGCTTAAGAAAGAAGCAGAACCATGTTTCTTGCCAATTTCAAGGGGCCGTACATTTCCGTCACTTTATTCTGTATGAAGTTAACAGAATCGAGATCCGTTTACGGACGATACGGAGATAGGTAGTGCGGGGTACACGTGTAAGCAAATGTGAGTACGATTTGTCTTTGTTGCATTGCATCCGTTTACGTCGTTTTCAGCAGCGCCCAGTGTGGGGTTGCCAGGTACAACAGTGGCTGTGGAAAGGCTTTGAATCTCATCATGAAATCAAGTACGTACGTTAAGCAAGACTGTAAAGTTGAACGCAAACGGTCGTTTATATTTTATCTTGCAAGTATTGGCCGTTGGGCTTCTTGTGTGTATTCAGCCTATTTATGCTCGTGGTGTTGTATTGCTATGTAATTTTTGTTATATTAATAAAGTTCCTCTCTTCATCGTGGATGTACGTAATTTAGCCGAACCACAATAAATCTCGTGTATTCTGTTTTATGTTTTATGTTTATTGTTTTGTTTTCAATTTTGTTTTTCATAGTTTCTTCGAATTCAATAATTGGTATCAGAGCTGGTTGAACAACTAATTTGAAATTTGGCAAAGAATTTCCAAAGCTATGGAAGATTTGAGGGTGCGAAAATTCTCAAGAAAGAATTTCGGGATATGGAAGATACAGATAAAATCATTGTTAATTAAGCAAAGTCTTATGCTTGCTCTTGAGGGAAAGACAAAGAAGCCTACCACTATGAGTAACGAATATTGGGAATCACTTGACGAAAAGGTCATGGCAACAATTCTTTTTCTCTCTAAATGACAATGTGTTGTACAATGTTACCAATGAATTAACAACAAAGGAGGTATGGGACAAGCTCACAGTCACATATGCAATGGCATCCGCTGCAAATAAAGTCTTCATCATGAAGAGGTTATACAAACTCAAGATGAGGGAAGGAGAGGCCATGAAAAACCATCTTAACAAATTCAATACCTTGATCAACCAAGCGAATTTGGTTGGCATGGCACAAGACGATGAGAACAAGGTTGTCTTATTATTATGTTCTCTTCCAAATAGTTGGGATGGAGTTGTAACAACCATTAGCACTACAACATCAAGCTTGAAAAAGTTATTTTTTGATGAAGTTTCAACGACTCTTCTCAGTGAAGACATGAGAAGAAAGAATATGGAGTCTTCAACTAGCAAAGCCTTAACAATGGTTAGTACTAAAAATAGGAAGAAGTCACAATAGAGGCATAAATAATTACAATAAGAGGTCTAAATCTGCAAGAAGATCACAGCCCCAAGGTAGACAAGGTGACTGCTAGTTTTGTGGAAAAGTTGGTCATATCAAGAAGGACTGTAGAAAATACAATAAGGCACAAGAATGGGTGTTGGACAATGAAGCAAATATAACTCATGATAAGGGTGATGATATTCTAATACTATCAACAACTAACACAAAGTCAGATTCATGAGTAATTGATTTGGGTGCTTCCTTTCATGCCTATTCTTGCACGGAGGCCTTCACAAATTACCAATAAGGTGATTTTGGACATGTATATTTGGATGACAACAAAACTTTTGAAATAGTTGGGAAAGGTGATGTTGTTTTGCAGCTAGCTGGAGGAGTCAAATGGTTGCTAAAAGACGTACGATATGTTTCCAAATTAAAGAGAAATCTAATTTTTGTAAGTCAACTATATACACAAGGCTCTCTCACCACTCTCACAGACACATGGAAAGTCTCTAAAGGCTCTTTGGTGATTGCAAAAGGAGACAAAGTTGGCAGCCTCTATATTGTAGAAACCATTGGTGAGGTGGGAGCTGCAATGACTATTGTGGGAAATGGTGTGGCTCTTTGGCATCAAAGATTAGGCCACATGAGCAAGACGGGACTTGAGGTTATGCTCAACTGATAACAACTATCGGGTCTTCAATCTGCAAATTTAGAGTTTTGTGAACATTGTCTTCATGGGAAATAAATCTACAGGCTAGCTTCTTGAAGGATGGACACGATAAGAAGACAACACCATTGGAATTAGTGCACTCAGATGTCTTTAGTCCTACAGAGGTAAACCTCTTATGGAGGCGCAAATTACTTTGTTACTTTCCTTGATGATTGCACTAGGAAAGTTTGGATTTGCATGATTTCTCAAAAATTTGAAGTGTTTTCAAATTTTAAAATTCTCAAAGCACTTGTTGAAAATCAAAGTGGTCAAAAAATAAAATATTTGTAATCATCTAAAAGTTATCAAAATTAAATCAAGTGAGCAACTAAGGTAAAATCAAAGCATTAATTGCAATCAAGTCAAAATCCAATAATAATTAAAAATCAAAAGCCAAATAAATCAATTAAATCAAATAAATTGAAAGATAAATCAATTAATTATGAAATTAATCTAATTAATTGTATAGTTCAATTAAAAATCAAATCAACCCATTTAAGGGGCACACATGGCTAAACAAATCAATTAAATTTAATTAATTAATTCCTATTTTCTCTCATCCACCACATGGGAGGAAAATACCTCAACCAATAGGAATTAAAGATTGGCCTCACATGGATCAAGCCAAGATCGAATCTCAATCACTCATAAGGTGAGAGCATCTTGATCACTCATTTTATCTCATTGTCCCAAGCTTTGAGGACAAATCATTTAAATTATCCCCAAATTCGAAACCATGGACTAAACTTTAACCTAATCATGATTAACTCAACTCCACCCCCTATGCTTGCAAAAATCTATAAAAGCAAGGTTAAAATCAGGAGAATGGATCCACATATTTGAGAATTGCATCAAACCTATTGAGAATTTAAGCTAGAAAGGAAATTTTAGGCATAATTAAGCATGGTTTAATTGAAATAGGCTTTAATTGTGTTAATTTTTATCATTTTCCCATCTTAGGACTGTCACTAATGGAAGTTTGATGAGAACTTTGCATTAGCATTCTTAATTAGAGATCCATAGAGTGCTTATTGACATTATTTGCATTAAATAGCTCACTAATTGTGGTAATTTAGTTTATTTGTTCGTTTATTGTCAAACTAACCCTATGAAAGTACTTTATTAGTACACAAAATGGCACCCACCGTGGGGCTTTAGGCCTCAATTGTTTAAATTTTGTAGAAATTGGTAGAATTCTAAGATTTTATGTTTAATTTCTCTATTTTGCAGGTAAAGTAGTGCATTTGAGGGTTTAAACAGTGCGTTTGACCAAAGAAACAGTGTGTTTGAGGTCTGAAACAGTGCACCAAAAGCAAAGTTCAGCACATTTTAACGGTCAAATAGCGCATCCGATCACTTATGTCTCTTAGCTAAATTTATTTCAACGTGTGTACCCTGACTCCACAGCGCATTTGACTAATTCTGCAGCACATTTAAAGTTGCATTTATGTGCATTTGACTGTTTAAACAGTGTATTTAAAATCTATATTAGCGCTTTTAAATATTCTTGCAATGTATTCAATCATTTAAATAGCGCGTTTAATTATTTTTGTAGCGCATACAATCATTTTTGTAGCACGTACAAGCATTTTTGTAGCGCATTTAAGCATTTATGTAGTGTGTTTAATCATTTATGTAGCGTGTGCAATCATTTCTATAGCATTTTTAAACATTTATGTAGCGTGTTTAATCATTTTTGTAGCACGTACAATCATTTTTGTAGTGTGTACAAGCATTTATGTAGCGTTTCCAATCATTTCTGTAATGCATTTAATCATTTTTGTAGCAGTTACAATGTTTTAATTAATTTTAAATTTTGACGATAAATAATGTTTTCTCTATATTTTTCTAATGCCGAGACATAAAAAAGCTTGGAAACCAGAGGCCAAAATCCATAGTGAGGATAAAAACATCACAAAAAGGTTGAAAAGAGAGAAAAAAAAATTATCTTAACAACTTTTTGGGAGGACTCCAATAAGCAAGGTAAAGATTATGAAAGATATTTACATACAATTGATTTGTAAAAATCTAAATTTGTCTCTTTAAATCAGATATTTGTTCTTTAAGTTCATCATTTTAATCAATTTTAAGAAAATGAATAAAGTTCAAATTACTTGGATTTCTTCACTTTGTTTGTGTTGGACTAACAATTTTAAAAGGGAGGCAAAGGAGCTGAAATGATCACAATTAGGTGAGTGAATTAATGAAAAACTCAATCAAAAATGCCCGTAGCCTTTGCTAGCTTTGAAATGAGGTAAGTCTTCATCCCTTGTAAATTTTTTGTTTAAATTGTGGCAATTCAATTTGAATCTAGTAATTAGAAGTCTATTATTGTTTGGGAGATTTAGGAGTAGACCTATACTCTTCACTTTTCAAGTGAATCAAAATCTCAAACCTACTAGATCTTTCGATTAAAAGAAAGGCTAAGGAATAAACAAACACCTAATTTGAAGCCTATTGTTTGTGGAGGAGAGTAGAAATACTCAAAACCCATTAGATTAGAAGGCTTGGGAAAATTAAACATTGTCAATTGTGTTTGGAAGTAAAAAATAGTTGGGATATACTCTTTACCTTTTGGTGAATCAAATTCCCAAACCTATTCATTCACTTCATTTATTCGCTTTGAATGAACATGCTAGAATTTAGTGGCTCACCTCCCAAGAATTTGCCTTAATGAGGCCGGTGAGAGGGACAACCCAAAGTGGGATACAATTGCCTTCTCCACAATAATCTGACCCACTATAAAATAAAACGCGCTCATCTTTAATGGGGTGAGTGACAAAAGGATATCAAGAATCGAACTTCCTCAAGTAGTCCTTCGAGATTGCGCAAAAATTTGACATACTAGTGGTGGGAAGCCCCTAATTATTGGGGGATGAGACTTTATATTTTTTTGAATGGAATCCATACTAGCTCCTTGATAAATCAAAAAGCCTACCTTGTTAGAGCCATTTTAAAAGCCAAATTTGACCTTAGGTAGATTGCTTGGAAGAATTTCTTGTGATAATTGATAAAACCATTGTGTTGTGCTTGAAGGCCTATGATTACAAAAAGAAAACATCCATTAAGATCCAAAAATCAATTAACAATAAAAATTTAAAATAATATTCTATTCACAAGAATTCAAGATATGGAAAAAGAAATGGAGACATCATCCAACAAATTCTCATTAAGAACAATGTTTCCTTACCTCTATGATCCTAATATTACATCCATATCTACATATTCTTTAGACAAAAGGGCTATTCCAAAATATCACATCAATTCAACCTTTGATCAAAAAGAAAATCATGAATACCCTATATGTGATCAAGAACATCATAATGGTAATCCAATATTTGATGAAAAGCCTATTTCAAAATATCAAGAGAACCTCATCTTTGATCAAGGAAATCAAGAGGAATTAGTCCCATCTCAACAATATTCATCACATGAAAACTCTTTGAGAAACACAAATACATCTAAATGTCCATTGAATAAATCATTTACTCCTTTGGGACAATCATATGAATCATCTTTGGAAAAACTCTTTGAAAATAATCTCATCATGTTGCCTCAAATCACTTCATATGGTTTTATATTTTTGAGTAACTATTGCGCATATCATAGACATAATGAACATGAAACTTTAGATTACATGGATTTGAAACATAAAATCCAAGATCTTATTGATGATGACTTAATCGAAAATGAAGATCCTAATGAATCATCTAATCAAGATACTACTCTCAAGAAAGATCAAACTTATGAACACATGTCTAGTAGTGGTTCTCCTATAGCCTCCGCATCTTCCAACATTCCTCCCTCTCATAAAGAAGTAAAGCTATCCAATATTCCTCCATAAAATCAAGAAACTAATGCTTTTCATGATAACTATGTATACCCTCAAGGGCTACCTCTAAAATAGATCCAACCTAACCTACATCTTGCTACAAACTTCTTCCATGCTTCAAAGGTTATAGACCCCAAGCCTTCATGTGATATAATGCCTATCGAGCCTATTTCAAATGAACATCTTTCAACCCTTCAAGAATCACTCATGAAGATCCAAACTCTTACCTTGTCCTTAGAAGTGGCTCCATGTCAAGAGACTAATCCAAAGTACAAAGAAACAATCATTATTAATGATCAAGATCAAGACATTATCCCTCCTTATCCTATATTTGACCAAAGTCCCATACCCCAAGAATCTCATGATGACCCCTTCATACCCTTCCATTTCTTTCCAAAAGATACCCTTCCATCTCAAACACCCCATATTCCTTCACCTCTTATATCCTACCCATCTCTTAAGCAAGATCAAGGTATTCCTTCCATCTCTATTGGACTTATTGAAAATCAAAATAAAATTATTCTTCCTAGGCTATCCAAAGATCCTTGTCAAGATCAAAGTATCCTAACATCCACTTTTCATAAGCCTCCATATCTACCTCAAAATCCTCCTATTATTCCTAATTCTTTGCATAAGAATAAACCCCCTCAAGCTTCAACTGCTCTTATCAAAGTCACTACTATGAAAGCTACTCATAAGCCTATTGGTATAAAGATAAATCCGAAAGATGAAAGCATTGGCCATGGAGCTCAAAATAAAGATGTTGATACCTATCCCACATCTCATTTACCTCCATTTGTGCATAAGCATTTTCCTTATACATCCTCCAAATTCATCCTTGGTCCATTTATTCCAAAATTGAAACCTTCATATCTTCCATCTATACTGGGTCCTTACATCCCTCCAAATCCTATGCATAGTACCATGTATCAAGATCGAAAAAGACCTGCATACTTGAGAAACCAAGCACCCATCCATATGAACTCTCCATATCAACCCATCCATATGAACCAGCCATATCAACCTTATTCATCCACTAATACCAAGTCTTTTGGAAGAAATTTGAATGTGCAACATAAAAATCAGAAAATCAAGAATCCACTTATGTATGAAGAGTACCATGTCCAATCTAATTGACATGTGAATACAAATCAAAAATAAATATCCAAGAGATCACAAAGGTCCATCAAGCAAAAAGAAAAATCAAAGAAAATGTGGGTTTATAAATCCCTCATTGAAGAAATTCATTCTAAAGAATTCATCAAGCAAAAATAAAAATCAAAGAAAATGTGGGTTCCTAAATCTCTCATTGAATAAATGCATCATAAAGCATCCACAAAACAAAAGGAAAAATCAAAGACTATGTGGATTCCCAAGTCACTTTTGAAGGACTTACACACGAAAGAAAAAAAAAAATTGACATTCAAGCTTCCAAAGGCTTCCACTCCACATTCTCCCAAACACATTCCATTGTATCCATCCATTTTGGGTCCTTGCACCCCAAGATCCATATCCTCTTTTACATTAAATTCTCAAGCTATTTCACCCATTTTTATTCCATTATTCCACTATCCTTCAAGGTGTTTCAATGTTGATCTTGATAATACTTCCTATCCTTCTAGTCATTATCCTTTCATTCCCTTTTCATGCCCACACATAGAAAGACTAATTATCCTCTCATTCATTATCCTTCCATTTCCCTTATCCAATCCATCACATAAATCTTTAACCACCCTTTACCTTATCCACCATATCACCTTTCCATCACCCTATCAGCATCTTTGAGCATACCTTTCAGTAGCATTGGCTCATCATATCATATATTTTCAAGGAGTATCCAAAGAGCATGAGGCTTGAGTCTATCCAAAAGTCAAAAATACAAAAAAAATGAAAAAGAGAAAAAAAAAAAAAAAAGAGTGCCTTGGTGAAAACCTAGAAAATAGGCACCTTGGTAGCAAAAGAAAAAGAAAAAGAAAAAAAGAGAAAAATAAATCCATCTTATGGTGAAAACCACTTCTTGTGGTGTCTTGGACAAGTACCATGATGAAAACCTAGCAAACATGTATCATGCGTAATTCCTCTCTCTTGCACTCTATACTTGGGGGCAAGTTCCATCTATCATATCCTTCATCTTTCTACCATTTATCTCACATGCATCTATATTCCATCTTTCACCTTTGATCTTGACAAGGTTAAACATATCTGTGAGCATTAAGTATCGTGACTTGCGTTATCCTATCCATTAGCCTATTCTCTTGTTGCATTCATGCTACACTATCATGATCTTGATTATCCTAAATCCACCTTCATTAAAACTAAGAAACCTTTCCATAATCCCAAACCATCCACTCATAGACTCTATCACCCCTTTATCATGATTGTGTAATCCTATCCACATTGATCCCTTGATCTTGATCCAAATGAAGAATGAAAGCATGCAAAAATATGTTATAATTTAAAGTCTATTTATATGTCCACTCCTTTAGACCATTTTCATGATCCCAGGTCATTATTCCATATGCTATGCAACACCACATCATTGGCCTACATTGTGATATTATAATTTTTTCTAGCTTGGATAATCTTAAGGAGATGGTCCTATGGGTAACACACTTTCTTCATCCATCATGGCCTATTAATTTTCAAGTCATCATTTTTCACATCAATCTTTCATGTTCTATACCTTTCTAGACATTGGGGACAAATCAATGTGATTTTGTTTAAGAACTAGTGATCTCTAAAAATCTAAAAAGGTGAAAATATTCTTTAAAAAAATCCAAAACATATTAAAAACTCTAAAAATCCAAAAAAAATCAAAATTGTTAAAAATCCAAAAACATTCAAAAAATTAAAAAAAATATTAAAAAATCATAAAATCATAAAATCGTAAATAAACTCTCAAAAGCTCCATGGTCCTCTGCAACATCTTTTCCAAATCAGACTGGGAGCAACAATCCAAATTCAATGAGCTTCACAAAATAGACGCAAGTTGGCTCAAAATCATCGCATCAGAACCATAAAAAATGTTACACTTTAAATTATTGACCTATATCACATTTCAAACATCCAAACACTTGATCTCAAACAACAACATTTAACAGCACCAAGTCTTCAAATGACAAATCAGATCAAAATTTAAAAATTTTTAAACATAACTAAGGATCAAAGTGGATGAAGTTTTATTGAGATATGGATCTACAAATAAAATAAAAAAATGTTCAAAGTGCAACATAATTTTTGGAATCATGTCTTTTAGAAAATCGATAAAGTTTTTGACTAGATGAGCAATGATGAAGACATGATATTTTCTTGATTTCTTCTTGAGTGCTTGTTAGGTCGATTCATAGCAGTATGCAAGTTTTTCTAATTCAACATGATCATCAAAGAATCATCCAATAAAAAGAGAAACCTACTAATAACTATAAACAAAAAACCCAAAAATGAGGTATGTTTTTATCAAAAAAAAACCCTACTAGTCCACTACTAATTTTGCCCTTCGGCTCCATCTAAGTAGAATTCTACAGAGAGGATTAACTGTGAGAATTCATCAAGCCACCCATATTGCCCCACCTGAGCCTTCTCTTCATCAAGCATAAACCACTTTTGGAGAAAATCCATAGCAATCACAGCCCATTTCCTATGGTGCTTATACTGCCCAGCATTCAGGCCCAAAAGAAAAGGTTGCATGGCCACATTCTAGCTTGGGAGGAGAAGCTTGGGTATTTCACTTGCCTAAGGGATCCCCACCACTATTTCCATGAACACGACAACATCAACATTATTCCCCAAGTATTCTTCTTTAAAAACCCTCCTCAACAGCATTAACATGTCCACCTTCTCTCCTCCAGGGTCGAGAAGAGATGCCAAAAAATAGGACGTAATGTTCGTGTTGACCTGGTGCCTATCTTCATTGTGCAAAAACTCTCTGCCCAGCACCATTTTAACAACCTCTATTACAAAAGGCCCACCCTCCTTACAAATTGATTGTAAGGTTTCATATGAAAAGGAACCCAAAAAGGCCTTCTGGGGCTCCTCAGATGTGCATCTAAGCCTAATTGGAGTGTCCATCTAAAACTTTAGAAACCTTAAAAACAAATTATTTGCAGAGTGCAACTGCAAACTAATGACCTAAACAAACAATTTATCTAGCAAAGATGAATCGAGGAATAAAGAAGCTAGATCGTCTATAAATAGCTGGAGCCCTTGAATCCTTGATCATTACTTAGCAATAAATTATTCTATTTTTAATGGTATTAAATTCATTGTCCTTAATATGCCTCTAAATCTTTCATGTAAATCTTTCCCCTAAATGCATGCGTGTGAGGAATTAAAATTTTGTCCTTAATCTTTCATATCTGGCAATAAATCTTTCCCATAAATGAAAAAATGTCAGATATCGGTTATATTGTAATACGACTTTGGAAGTGGTGCATGACAAGTTAAAGAATGACACTTGTCAGTTGTCACTGACAGGGCATTTATTTCTTACCGAGTTAAGAGGTTACAAGTTTCACTATAGTAATAGGATCGTGATTATCGATAGTAGATACTAACATGTGTACACTGTAGTTTGCAGACAAGTTACCCTTATTTGATACGTGTCAACATTCCGGTGACTTCCTCGGTAACTCTGTTTCCTTCAAGGAATTGGGGCCTAAATTAAACTTCATCCATTGATCTTCAATCATCAGACGGTCTCAAATAATACATTTAACATTATAAAATAATGTATGTATGTTAGGTATGTTAGGTAACCTAGGTTAGGTTACGTGTCTGTGTTAAGTCCCATCTTTTGAAAATCGCCAATAAAATATATTTTTTTCCCATAATTAACGAATGATTAGCCAATAAAATAAATGAATTTTCAAACGGCACATAAAATTCGCCAATACAATTATTATTTTTTCCCTTCAAAAAAATATAATTCGCCTCATATATTATAATTTTTTACTTCAAAAGAAAATTATTCGCCTCATATATATTATAATTTTTTACTTCAAAAGAAAATTATTCGCCAGCAATTTATGAAATTTTCATTCGGGAGGGAAAAAATCATCAATAGAATCTATGAAAAATCATGGATTTGAAAAAAAAAATTGTCTGCATTAAAAAAATCTCCCCCTAAAATAATGTACGATTCCCCACGATTTTACACATTTTCCTAAAAGGGGGTTTCTTAAAGTTATCCCTGCCGACGACACGCAATTGAATCTTCACAGATTTTGCACAAATCAATCTTTTAATCACCTTTGAATCACTCTGCAAATTATCTAAATGCTTTTTGAAATGAAAATGAATGATAAAATTCACTATATAGATTCAAAAGGTCGAATTAGGTTTTCAATAAATGCTTTGTACACTAGTGGGTGTAATATAGTTATCTCTGTCCTTGCATAATAGCTCAGTTAACACATTCCCTTATTCCATGACTCGGTTATTACTGACACTTCCACACTTAACTTAGTCAATATATCAGCTCGGTCGTTATGGGAGCTTGATGCATACTGTGAAACTCAATCACCATAGACATCAATACTGATGTTCGACACCAATTGTACATGTGAACTCTTTTCTTGGTTCTTGCCTCAAATATGTCCTAAGGCATCTTGAATTATGCACATATGGACTTTAACACATCTTATGTTAGGAACTGGTGTTAGATATAGCATTTGAAATACCATTCCTTACATACCTTCTTTGCTTAGTTAGAAGTAGTGTGATCACCTGATCTATTGGATTGGGTGATCTAAACTTCACTGGTTCCACTATTTCTTACTTCTTCTTTCTCGCTCCATGTCTGATTCATCTAGCTCTTTGTCTAATCAGTAGTATTTTCACCTTTGTTTTATTCATTTCTAGGTGTTGGTGATCCAGTCCTATAGTCTCTTCTTACATGACCAATCTTGTGACAAATATAACAAACCAAACTTCCATTCATCCAACTCTTGGATTTACCTCTAAAGTGTGTCCTTATACAATTTTTTGCAACATGAGCATATTCACCATAATAATGACAACTGTACCATGTATTGTAATCTCAATTGATTGTGTTACCTTTCCTAGGTGCATTGCCTTGCTTCTTGGATATCCAATTAGATTTTTCATTGGATCTGCAATCTTGTACTCTATGACCATACTTCTGACAATTGTAACAATGTCCTTCAAATCTACGTGCACTAGGTGTATTGTTGTCCTTTGACTTGCATTCATGTGCCCGATGTCCATGCTTGTTATAGTTAAAGCAATATCCATTGAATTTAGGCTTAGGATTGGACTTACCATTCTTGCTTCTGCAAACTTTTTTTGTGTGTCCTAGTTTCCCACAATGATAACATGTAGTTTTGTAGATCTTTGGCTTTACATTCCTCTATTCTTCACTCTTTGATGATTCTCCTTCTTTAACTAGTAGATGATAGCTGCACGGTATAGCCTAGTCCAGAGGTGTGATTGGATCTTCTTTGTGTTCTCATCAGTTCCTCAAAATATCTTACAACTTCATTAGGTTTGTTCATCCTATCAATGAGTTCCTTTTCAAAACTTAACTCATTTCTCAGTTGATTGTTCTTTGATCTTAGATTTGCAATTTCCATGTCTTTCATGTTTAACTCTTGATTTGCAAGTAATGGTTGATTTACCATGTCCAACTGATTATTTGTGAGCTTATGCACATCAAATGCCCTTTCATTGAGTCTAGTAGCCATTTGTCTCTTATCTTCTTCTGCCATTAGCTTATCTTCCTCAGCTTTCTTTTTTTGTTCAGTCACTTCGCATAGTCTTACTGATTGAATTTCATTTTCTTTCTTTAAACCTCTGACTTCTTCATTTAGTATGTTGTTTCTTTCCAATATATCTTCTATTGCTACATCAATTTCACTAGAATTTTTATTATCAAATAGACCTTCAGTGTCTTCTTCTTGATATTGAGTGTCATTATGTTGCATTGCCAATTCTTTCCTTCTTTTTAAGGATTTCTTCAATTCCTATCTTGTTGTCTCAAGCTGGTGCAATGCAAGCTAGATGTTAATCTTCTAATTCTCTATGATCTTTCCCAACCTATAAGCCTCTATATCTAAGATCTTAACTCTCAAGTGGTTAGAATTATTCTAAGAGAACAAAGCTCTAATACCAATTGTTGGAAGTCTATTGGGAAAGCAAGATACTGAGAGGGGGGTGAATTAGGATCTATAAAAATTTTACTCTTTTGAAACAAATAGATTCAACATGTATATAATGAATCACATAAACATTAACTATAATGTTGTAATAGTTCTAACTGTTAATCACATCCATGAACACGAAAGTAAATGATAAATACATAACACAAAAGATTTGGCTATGCAGAAACCCTTCAAGGTAAAACTGGGGTGGGGATGACACCTACAAATCTTCACTACTACAGTAATAAAGTGTGCCTTATAAGGTTACAAAGTTTGATCACTTCTGGTGATCTACCCTATGAGGGGTCTGCCCTGCTAAGAGCTTACAAACTTATTCAGTCTACCTTGATTAAAGGATTTAAACTTACAATGAAGTAAGCACTCTTTTAGGAGATTTACAAAGGTTTGTTAGGACCACTCTATTAAGAGATTTACCCTAATTCACTTGCTAGAATGTATCAGTACCTAATCCTTTTGTTTGTGTTTCAAATGCTGATAACGGATCTCCTCTTTCTAACTCTAATATGATCTCAAATCTAATATAACAATGTTTTGTCCTTCACTGCTTTGCTCAGTCTCTCTGTCTGGTCTTTGCTTCTGACATCCAAAACACAGCCTCTTTTGCATACACATATGATACTACTTAGTACTTATTAGGGTTTTGAAGCCTCCTTAAATAGATAACTAATGAAGCTTCTAGATCAACATCAGTGATCTAGATTCATCACTTTTTTCATTTATGCATTCTCTTTTTCTAATTGGTTACATTGCTTGTATAGGGATTAATTATCTCAACCAAAATGCGTAATTAACTCCTTAAATGTTTCAATGATCATTAAATCATGCATAGAAGTCAGCCAAAATGGTTTACCTAAGTGTTTGTGCCATTCCAAACACATATACCAAAACTGGCTTAATCGGCATATGAACTCTGGACAGTGCTTGGTCAAAACTATTATCCATATGTTGTCACTCAACACTAACTGTTCTTTCCAACTTAGCATTCATACTGCTCAGTAAATTCTAGGGTACTCGGTGACCACTGACTTGCTTGGTAGTAACTACTTCTCGGTTCATACATGATATTTGCACAAGTCAAATACATTGCTTAGCCTTAGTAGGATGGCTCGGTCGTAGTGATGACCGACCAACTCTACCTTAGAAATGACTAAGAGTTTGACACTAATAGGCAACATGACTTGGAGATCAACAAAGGGGATATTACATATATACATTACATATATGGGTGTGTACATATGTATATGTATATGTATATATTTTCTCTCTCTCTGGTCTAAATGGGAAGAGGTATTTTCATTGCCAAATCATTAATTATTAAAGATGTGCAATTCTTATGATGGGACTTAATGCTAGATATGACCAACAAATGAGATTAACCAAAATTGTTAAATTCCCCTACACTTTAAGATATGATATGCCTTGGTTGGTGTATCATAATCATCACTATTTTTTTCAACATGATCAGTGATGTTTCAACAAATTAAAACTTCATATAATTTTACCTAAGTTTACTTGCTGAATATCTTTATTCAACATCTCCTTATTTTCCATTATGCATTGGCATTGGCATCTGTACTGAAAAACTAAAGAAAGAAACTAACACCTACTACTATTGAAAATAAAATATTTAATTGACTTAATTTGTTCTAGAACAAAATTGATCAATGCCTTATTTAGAGCAGCAGATTCAAATCTCGCAAGAGATATTTCCTCATCCAATGACATAAAATTCTAACTATTTTGCACTTTTCCAGTTTATGCATAAAGTGCAAGTATGTCAATTACAAAAACCTATTCTTATCCAATTTGATTTCTCCTAATCGTTGCAATTTACTCAATATAATTTAATCCTTCCTTAAGAAAACCCATTAAATAAATTATTAAAAAACATTAAAATATAATGACAAATAAAACATATTCTTGATACGCTGATTCATGTGATCATAAAAGTGAAAGTTAGAGATGGTTAAATGATATATTTTCAGTATAATTGTTAAACAATTGAAACCATCTTCATAGAGACACAATTACCATTTACAAAATATCCATCTTCAAAACAGCATTGCACATAATGAGCTCGATAGTCCCCAAAACGTCTGCCTTCAACCTGTTATTTTATGACATATGTTGTAATCATTTCATTCCATTCCTTAAGATGGCATCTCTCAAAGAGATGTCAAACACTTTATCTTCGTTGATACATCTCACTGTTGGGATTGGAAGGCCAACGGACTTTTGTCTGTTGTGCCTTGTCTTTTCAGCTACTTAGCGATGAGCTTATAAATAAGACTCTTCTCTTCATTGTAAGCATTCTGATTTGGAGATTAATATAATTATTCTGCTCTCAGTGTGGACAGCCACTATTGTGGTGAACAAAAATAAATTGTGTGTTCTGTGTATTCTGCTCTTTAATTCTATTTTTTCTATTTTATTTCTGAATTCGTTAAATCTACAATTGGTATCAAAGCGAGGTTAATCGCTGGTTGAAGTTTTCAGTTTCAGAATTATGGAAGAAGAAAGAGTTCAAAAATTATCTGGGAAGAACTACAGAATATGGAAGATTCAAATGAAATCTTTGTGAGTCAACAAAGAGCTTTCACTGGCACTTGAAGGAAAAGCGAAGAAACCCATAGCCATGTCGGATGAAGATTGGGGAAAGCTTGATGAGAAAGCCATAGCGACAATCTTTCTCACGTTAGGCGATAATGTGTTGTATAATGTTTTAGACAAAAATACAGCCAAAGACGTATGGGATAAATTGGCTTCAACATATGCACAAGCATCCACTGTGAACAAAGTCTTCATCATGAAGAAGTTATATAAACTTAAGATGAGGGAAGGTGAAGTCATGAAAAATCACCTCAATGAATTCAACACCTTGATCAGCCAAGAAAATTCAGTTGGCATGACACAAGAAGATGAGAATAAGGCTGTTCTATTGCTATGCTCTCTTCCTAATAGTTGGGATGGACTTGTGACAGCCATAAGCACTTCAGCATCAACTACCAAGAAGCTAGTTTTTGATGAAGTTTTAGCCACCCTACTCTCTGAAGATTTGAGAAGAAAGAATGATGAGTCCTCGTCTGGTAATGCTCTCACAATGGTGAGCATTGAAAATAAAGGAAGAAGCCAATATAGAGGAAGATTTAACAACAATCAGAGGTCCCAATCTACAAGAAGATCATAGTCAAGAGGGAGACAAAATGGTTGTTGGTTTTGTGGGAAGGTTGGGCATGTTAAGAAGGATTGTAGAAAATTCAAGAAGGCACAAGAACAAGTATTGGATAGTCAAGAAAACATAGTTTGTGAAAAGGATCTAGGTATCCTAATTTTGTCAACAAGTGATACAAAATCTGATTCATGGGTAATTGATTCAGGAGCTTCCTTTCATGCTTCCTCTCTTACAGATGCATTTACAAATTACAAAGAAGGTGAATTTGGAGAGGTATATTTGGGTGATAACAAAGCATGTAAAATTGTTGGGAAAGGAGATGTTGTCTTGCATCTTGAAGGAGAAGCAAAATTACTTCTCAAAGATGTTAGACATGTTCCTCAATTAAAGAGGAATCTGATTTCTGTCAATCAATTATACACCCAAGTATTCAAAACTAAACTCGTGGATACATGGAAAATAGTCAAAGGTTAATTGGCTATTGCTAAAGGAGACAAAACCGGTAGTCTCTATATTTTGAAACCCATTGATAAGGTGGGAGCTGCTTTGACACTTGTGGATAGCGATGTTGCACTTTGGCATCAAAGGCTAGGCCATATGAGCAAGAAAGGCCTTGAGGTAATGCTGAATCATGATCAACTATCGAGTCTCAAATCTGCAAATTTGGAATTTTGTGAGCATTGTCTTCATGGGAAACAAAAGCGGGTCAGTTTCTTGAAGGATGGACATGACAAAAGAACAACACCTTTGGAGTTAGTGCATTCAGATGTCTTCGGACCTACGGAGGTAACCTTTTATGGAGGCACACAATATTTTGTCACCTTTCTTGATGATAGCACCTGAAAGGTATGAATTTATATGCTTTCTAGAAAATCAGAGGTATTCTCTAAATTCAAAATTTTTAAAGCTCTTGTGGAAAATCAAAGTGTTCATAAAATTAAGTGTTTAAAAATGAATAATGAAGGTGAATTCTATTCGTTGGAGTTTGATAACTTTTGTGCAGATCATGGTATAAGATGAATTAAGGTTGTTCCTTATTCGCCTCAAGAAAATGGGGCAGCAGAACAGTTAAATAGAACCATTCTTGAGAAAGCACAGTGTATGCTTTCCAATGCCGGTTTGGGCAAATAATTTTGGGTGGAAGCCTATAATACAACAGTCTATTTAATCAATAGGACTCCTTCATCTCATCTAGAGTTTGGCATTCCGGAAGAGGAATGGCTGGGAAAAAGGATTTCGTACTCACACATCAAAGTTTTTGGGTGCGAAGCTCATGTACATGTTCCAAAAGAACGAAGGACAAAATTGGATTTCAAATCACAAAAGGGCATATTCATTGGCTATGGTGAAGATCAATTTGGTTACAGAGTTTGGGATCCGGTTGAAGAGCGAATCATTTGCAGTCATGATGTCATTTTTAATGAGCAAAATTTTCCAGCACCCGTAGACATTGATAAGTCTGAAAATGATTACATTTTTTTCAAAATACCTTCAAATGGTATTGCTTTTACTCATCAGGGAAGAAATTCCCTTCGGGCGACTCCAACTTCTGTTCTAATTCCTCCTTCTCAATCCTCATCAAGTGAGGATGATTACCCACATCTGTTCGATAGAGAATAGAGAGATTTGATTGATGACAGTCAAAGTTCTTTTGAAAATAGGGGAGAGGCTATGCTCTTCCCTTCCCCTCTCCACGGCAATTATGAAGAAAATTTAAACAACAATCTGCAGTCACCATAGGGAGATAATCTACAGGCAACTCGTGGCAGCTATGGAGTCACTCACGGTAGAGAGCAAGCTCCATATAATTTTGCTTCTGCCAGCAGAGAAGATAGTTACGGTAGGTCTAGACACTGCACGGTTGAATCTACTAAATTTGGTGAATTGACTCACCATATTACCCACCCCAGCTCTCACAACACTCACGACAGAGGAATAGGGACTAATGGCATTAATAACTGAGGCATTGATCCCTACCCGCGTCACCCGCTAACTACTCCTCTCCATCTGATTGCAGCTCCTCACTCCCTAACTACTCCTTTTCATGCTGAGATGTCACTGAGAACCCGTGCCAGTCCACTTAACAGTCATATGCATGATACCATGCATACGCATGACAGCGTAGACTAGTGCAAGCACATGGAACGATTCATTTTTGGTGACCAGCATGGACATTCCATAGAAGATATAAGTAACACGTCTCTCAGTAGGGAACAAACAATTCACGACAATGTTAAAGATCCTATGCCAACTCACAGCAGGGACTCCACTGGTAATTACGATAGGCAGGGCTATGCCTGCAGGAACATGACTCACAACAGAGAAGATCCTTATGAGACTAGCCACGGTAGGGATATCATTTTCGATTGCCATGATATGAGGGAAAGTAGTCACAGCAGGGGAGAAGACACCCACGATAGGGATAATACTCAGAATAGGGGAGTCTTAACAAGACAAGCATGTCGTAATAATTCAGTTATATAGAGGACATGCTCCTTTCCCATTTCCAAGTGCAGTCCTCATGAATTACTCACTAAATCAAATACCAATAGAATAGATCCTTCACTTGGAGAAAATAATGATAATCAATTGCAAAGAATTCATTCTCGTGAACCAAATCATCCTGAATTGAGAAGATCCTCATGACAAAGGAAAGTTCCTTCAAAATTCTCTGGTTATCAGCTATTATTTTCTGAAGAGGCAGAGCCAGAGCTATTAACTTCTAAGAAAATTGAACCTGCAAATTTTAAAGAGGCATGTATAAGCAATAATAAAACCAATTGATTTGTTGCTATGACAGATGAAATGAGTTCGCTTGAAGAAAATGACACCTGGGATTTGGTTTCTCTTCCACCAAATTGAAAACCACTCAAGAACAAGTGGGTTTATAAATTGAAAGATGAAGGAGGAGGTCAAAAATAGTTCAAAGCCTGATTGGTAGTAAAAGGATATGCTCAAAAATAGGAGATTGATTTCATTGAAATATTCTCTCCGGTTGTGAAGATGACATCCATCCGAGCAATATTGGGATTAGCAGCCATTTGGGATCTTGAATTGGAACAATTAGATGTTAAGATAGTGTTTTTACATGGAGACATAAATGAGGAGTTGTATATGCATTAGCCTAAAGGTTTTGTGAAAAAGGGGCAGGAACATCTCTTTTGCTGGCTGGAGCGTAGTTTGTATAGGCTCAAGTAAGCCCCAAGACAGTGGTATGTCAAGTTTGACTCATTCATGCTTGAAAATAATTTTATCAGATGTGAATCTGATCCGTGCATTTACTACAAGACACTCCCGAATGGTGAATTTGTTATTCTTCTTCTCTATGTTGATGACATGTTAGTAGCAGGAACAAGCTCTAAAATTGTTAGTGAGCTGAAAACTAAATTGGCAAGAACATTTGCTATGAAGGATTTAGGGGCAGCCAAGAATATTCTTGGTATGACTATCACCCGGGATAGGAAGAAGAAAGTAATCACATTGTCACAAAAAGAATACATTGACAAAGTAATTCAAAGATTTGGTATGGCTGATGTGCATAGTGTGTCTACTCCACTTGCTTCACATTTTCAGTTATCAAAAAATTTGTGTCCACAAACACAAGAGGACAAGGAATATATGGAGGACATTCCTTACAAATCTGCAGTTGGTAGCATTATGTATGCTATAGTTTCAACACGTTTCGACATTTCTCATGCAGTGGGAGTTGTGAGTAGATTCATGAGCACCGGGAAGACTCATTGGGAGGCTGTCAAATGGATATTAAGATACCTTAAGGCACTTTAGATTTGGTATTATGTTTTGGGAGCAACAATGAACAATTATGGGGATTCACGGATTCAAATCTTGCCAGAGATTTGGATAAGCGTAGATCTACTACCAGTTACACATTCATGTTCGTTGGAGCTACAATCAGTTGGGCCTCAAGGCTGCAACATTCTATTGCTCTTTCTTCCGCTGAAGCTGAGTATTTGGCGCCTTCCAAAGGTGCTCGGGAAATGATTTGGTTGCAACGATTACTTGGTGAAATGAAGTATCAACAAAATGATTATGTTCTTTTCAGTGACAGTCGCAGCTCCATATTTATGGCTCATAATCATACCTCTTAGCGACATTCAAAACACATTGACATCCATGCTCACTTTGTTTGGCACATGGTTGAAGAGGGCAAGTTGAAGGTTGAAAAGATTGATACTAAGATCAATCCGACAGATATATTCACTAAAGTTGTAACCAAAGAGAAGTTCAAATCTGCAAGAACTTCTCTTGGACTTGTTAAGCTAAAGTAGATCAACATGTAGAGCAGGGGAATGCCTGATCAGCTGAATCATACATTGACTTCCGGTGGGAATTTGTTGGGATTGGAAGGCCAACAGACTTTTGTCTGTTGTGCCTTGTCTTTTCAGCTGCTTAGTGATGAGCTTATAAATAAGACTCTTGTCTTCATTGTAAACATTCTGATTTGGAAATTAATATAATTCTTCTGCTCTCAGTGTGGACATAGCCACTATTGTGGTGAACCATGATAAATTGTGTGTTTTGTGTATTCTTCTCTTTAATTCTATTTTTTCTATTTTATTTCTGAATTCGTTAAATATACACTCACAATATTTTCATTAGGAATGTCCCCTTCGTGTTTTGTCCAATGTGATTTCACCCAATTCACTACGCATGGTTGTCTATGCAAGATGAATCACAGTAAAAATGAGATTCTGAACACCATATGATATTCTAATAGAATCCACTATCTTGACACAAAGTATCCCTTCAATTGAAATACTAGCATTGTCTTTAGTAATTATAGATTGGTCTCGAATTGGAATCTCTTCCTCTCTCAATTAATGCACAAAAGCAATACAATCAACCATGGGTATCAGAATGTCAATGCCAGCATTAAGAGTCAGGGACAACACTGGCAAAGGTCAAGGAGATTTTGACATTACTACATCCCCAAATTGAATTTTCTTGAAAGCTTCTAAAGCCTTTTCAACATATCCATTTCCTCCGTACCTTAAATTATAGCTGCATTCTATGAGACGGCATATCTTTGGGCTACCTATCAAACATTCCACATGCCTTTTCTATGATTTCACATCTCGTATGCATGTCTATCAGTGTTCGCAACTACAATATCTAGCAACGACCCTTCTTGTGCTTTGATGGATATTGATGTCGAGTTCGAAACTCCCATCTTTATGGCAGAGAGGATATGGGCAAACTACTTGGCTCTATACCTACCAATTGCATTTGTTTGAAGGTTTCTAAAGACTTTCAGACAAATCAATTTTTTACAAATCTTCCAATCTTTATGATGTCTCTTAGAAACATTCTAAATGCAGGAGAGTTGGCACTTTGTGAGAAATGTTATTGAGGTTTTCTTCACTAAATTTTTATGGAAAGGAAAATATGACACTTAAATTTATTATTAATAAATTGTCAAAATTTGTTATAAAGAATATAGTATTTTATTTAATAATACAAATATATGTTATTAGTACTTGCCTTAGGCAATACTATTGCATTCACATGTGTCTCATTAGTTAATTAAAATTCACCAATCATAAGCAGTTATTATTATATTTATGAAAATCAACATAGTTCTACTAAAGTTAAAAAATTTAAATCTTTAATTTTTAATTTAAAGAATTTATTTATCTTTAATATGATTGGTTGAAATCTTAATGTCTTATAGGCGCCCTTTTTACGGGAAATCTAATTTCAAAATGGAAACTTCTGGTTTTTGGCAATTTAATCTTTCCATAACAATGCTTGTCTGCATAGAAACTTCTGTATCCAATGGTGGTTTTCTTTAAAAGCCTACAATTCACACAAACTATCTAGGAGCTTTTATCTTGCAAAAAAACGCAGGTTGGGGTTTTTTTTCTCAATGTCAATATTTAGCCAAACTTTGTATTTTTATTCATTGTTTTGATTTCATAATTTTTTTTGCAGATTTGTTCTCAATCTAGTGGTTGCTGCATAAAAAAATTCTACCAAGTTAGTATTTTTTCCCTCTTCACTATATTATTTTTCATTAACAGTTTTTGTTGAAACGGTCATTTCTTATTTGTTGGCTGCTTCATTTCTTAATAAAATTTAAAACCCTAGTTCACCTATCCTATGTTGAAAAACCCGTAAAGACAAGTATTACAGAGATTCTTCACGCCAACGCTCAATAATTCGCTTTTGTAATTGCTTTTGGAAAAAGAAATCCCTTCCAGCATTTTCACATGCGTAGAATTAAATTCCCTGTATTATATCCTTAAAATCCACTGTAAGTGCCACTTTTACATCACAGGGGTACTATTATCTCAATATTCATAAAGGCTAAACAACCATGATTATTAACATTGTCTTGCCCTAATCAATTCGTCATCCCAGTTCTAAAGAAGGTCTCTATGTATCGTATTCCTCTGAAACAGTCTTATATATTCATCGCTGCTGCATTTTATCAAATAGTTAATGTGCTTCATCTATACTGCCACATTTGCTATACATAGCAAGCAGACCATTCTATACATTGATTTCCTATTCGAATGCGGTTTTTATAATCTGGGCATGTACCTGTTTACCTTCACTAAAGAACCTTGGCCTTCTGTTCGCCCTAAGAACACTACTAAAAGTGAACTGGTCAGCTTGCACACCAGTCGATTGTATTTGAGTAAGGAGTTTGAAGCATTTTTCACTATACCCATGTTGGGTATATCCTGCAACCAGTGCATTCCACGACAGAACATCTCGCTCAGGCATTTTGTTGCACAATTTACGAGCGTCATCAACATTGTCGTATTTTGCATCTATATTTACAAGAGCATTCCCAAGACAAACACGGGTTAGGGTTTTTTTAATAATCATGATTATATTAAGGAAAACTAAGATTCGATCTTTCTGTGATATCACTAGTACCTTCAATGAAGGAAGCTCCCAAACCTGTTAAGTTTTCCACAATAATATTGTTATTCATAGGTTATTGGCAAACGAAATGACTCTGAATGAACCACTAACTCGTATTATATTTATCGTTGTTAATAAGGCATTTTAATCAATTGCTCAGTCTAGTGTTGATCCTGCCCCTAAAAGACCACTTTTCAGAGCACTCGAAGTATAAAAAGGGGGCATGAAGGACAAACTTCATCATGTACTAAATAATTGAAATCATTTTTTCCCAAAAACAAAAACCATCGCCTCAAACTTGATCACCATTTAGTGCCTATAGGTGCAAGGCTTATAACTTTGTTCAATGGAATATAAGAAATTTAATACTCAATAATAACTTCAAAACAAATTTCCTGAAGTTAACTGGAGAGAATCGGGTTTGAAAACAGCAGGCATGATTCGTGCCATGTCTACAAGATCAGAATATTTCATAGAAAAATTAAGAAAATAGTCCAGTACTATATTACCAGAAACGAGAAACAGCAATGGAAACATATATATATATATATATAACAACAGGCATGATTCGTGCCATCTCTACAAGATCAGAATACTTCATAGAAAAATTAAGAAAATAGTCCAGTACTATATTACCAGAAACGAGAAACGGAAATGGCAACGACAACGGAAATGTGTGTATGTGTGTGTGTGTGTGTGTCAAAATAATTTAATTAAATAATAATACATATATTTTAGTTTTATAAAAAATACATTTAAATATGGTGAAAAAAGTTAAGTGTATATACAAAATCATTATAAAAATTAAGAATATAGACTACAGTAACTTCAAGTTAATAGCTTTGACTCATTCCCATTACTTGTAAGGAATTAATTGATAGGTTAAAAAAGTAAATTTAACTATAATTGTAAAATCTTAAAAAATTCTAACAGCAGTTACACTGATATTTTTTTTTAATATCTAGAAGATTCATAAATAAGTCTAAAACTTAACTGCAGTGAATTATGCTTAAAATTTAACTAGAAGAAATCATGCTTAAAATTTAAAATTTAAATGGAAGGAATTATGTTTAAAACTTAACTACAGTAAATTATACTTAAATTTAACTCCAGTACATTGAATTTTTTATAAAAAAATTAAAACAATCGGCAAAGACTGGAGCAGTTTAGAAACGGCCGTTCGCAACGGAGAAACCCGTTTCAATCGTTGAAATGCGAAACGAGCCTCTTCCATTGCGTTTCTGGCAACAAAGGTCCAGTAGTCCATCAAACAAGAAATGAGGCTGCAATCCCAACTCAACGAACTTTGTATGCTTTGCATTGATTTAGGAAATAGACAATTTACATTGACTTATCAAAAACAACTAGCCATAGTAGCAGAGTTCAATTGGTTATTAGGATTATTGTGTTGTACTATAGAGTGGTTGGTTTGTTTCAGACATTTTAGTTCTAATTTCTACACAAGTCAGGTTTAAATTGCGAGAAAAAAATCACTAGCTATCTGCCAAGACAATATGCATACGAGGATATGTTTCTTCAGTTGCTCTTTTGTTAGCTTAAGTTTGACTACCTTATAGAAAAGACACAGAAACATTCTTACACAGGTTTTACTGTTACATTACATTACTTTCATCTGGCAAGCCTACTTTAACGGCTGTCTGCCGATGATTCACGATATACATCTGTCATTTTTTCAAAGTGCAAGGAAAAATAACTATAAAATCTATAGTGGCTAGCCTTTTGACTTGACGTAATACAAACTGAGACTACTTGTATAGCTTATGTGAATACAAGTGCATCCCGTTTAGCATGCAAATGAAAACACATTACATTATTCAACATCTAGTTCTGATTCACCATCTTGAGTGAACAAGGGGTTCTCCTTTAGCTGCTCCATCGGTTCGCTACCCTCCAGAAAATTTACAATTGCTGGAAATTGAGTGAATTCAACAGTAAATACAAAAATAAATGGCTCTTCCTTTGCTTGAATTCTCCTTGAAACTCCACCTTTTCAATATTCCATTCGCTGCATCCTCATATCTATCCATCCTCTTTGACCAGCATCATTCCTACAAGAGGAAGAGAAACATCTTGGATCAAAACCATGAATAAGGGTTAAAATGCAAGTGTAAAATATTTTCATGACTTTAGATAAGGAATTTAGACTCTTTGAATTAAGGATTTGGATATCCCAAATCTGGATTAGGACTTTGATTAATCTGACTTTCTGATGAAGAGCGTTGGAAATTTTGCCATGAACCTGATCTTAGTTGCCTTAAACCTGATTTAGATGTAGCCCCCATGATCTGAACTCTGGAAATTCATAGTTAATTTGATCTCAATTCACCTTGATTGGATTTCAAACCCCAGATCTGGGAAATTTTCACTTTTGATCATATTAAGTTTTCCCTTAAAGGTCTGATTCCACACTTGATTTGGGATTTTGCATTGATGTGGTTTGAATCTCTCTGAATCTGCCCTTGTCTTGAGTCTGATTTGAATTTGCCCTTTAGCTGAGAGATTGTTTTGGTCTGATTTTGACTTTCAAATGCTGGAAATTTTGCAGCCATATCCCTGCTTAAAATCAGAATATTTTGCTTCCTTCTTGAACTCAATTAGACCTTGACTTGATGCTTGAATTCAACTTCCTATGAATTCTAATTTTCATTTTATCTTTGTTGAATTCTTTGGTAGCTGCAAGATAGGTCTTACCTGTGATGTTCACCTCTGCATTTTTGGGTTTCTTTTATCAACTCTATGCTTCTCTCTTGATATAGATCATGCTGTACATGAATATTAATTTTATTTTACCTGCTTTAAAATTATAAAAAATCACTATTTGCTCATTGCATTCTTATAAATATTAACTTACGTTAAATTGTGATCAGATTTAGAATAGAAGAATTTTAAATTTTATGACTTGTTTCATATATAATGAAATTATGATGATACTTTGATTGATACTTAGATTAGAATTATATTCTAACTCTTCTATCCTAATCAAATTGTCTATGTTATGATTTATTTAATTTTGAGATTTATGTTTTTTAGTGCTTCATACGATCTACAAAGACACTAATTTATTATTTGTATTTGTGTTATTGAAGCAGTAATATACATACGTGCTCCTACAAAATCAAGTAACACCTACTTCTTATTTGTTGATTTTTCTCTCTCAATTACATACTATCATAAAATAAAATATTTACAATTACAATTACTGCAAATTTCATTACACAATTAAAAATGATTGATATTGTTGATGTTGATAGCTATAGAAACAATCGAAAACAAATTGGGTGTACTATTGATTATGCATTGCAAATTGAAAACTTATTTAGACTACAATCGGTTCATTACACTGTAGGAGATTTTTTATTTGATAGCCTTGAAGTTTTGCCTCATTTTCATTATACTTCAAATAAAATACGAAATGGATTAATCAATCACTTTTTGCAATCTTTATCGAACAACGATGCAGATGCAATGCAAGCATTTCAATGTGATTTGCATCTAGATATCTTGAATGAAATGCATGGTTTAAATGATGTCACTACATACTTAGATAAAATGAGATTGTCTATCTCAACTACTCAACCAAAAATAGAGCGTGGCCTTTGGGGTGATACATTTTGTATACGGTGGGTCTCAAAATGGATGAACATACCAATTGCAATATGGTCAACAACAACCAAAAAAAATACTTGCATTTCAACAACAACATTGAACAACATACTTATAGTATTTTATTCCATGACGAAAACCCTATTGGTGGTCACTATGAGCCACTCATATGTAAAAAAACTTGCATACCTGACAATTTTCCATCCTCAAGTTACTGGTCGAATATTTGTTCAGCAATAGAAAGCTATTGGCAACAAACTTCTCCTGAAATGAAAATTAAAGGTCTAAACAAAAATACAGTTACAACAACAAATTGTGGTGACAACCTCTTCCATTCAATTTTCTATTTGATGGATGGAGAATTCGATATACAATCATTACGACTATACATTGCAATCCTTTTGCAATGCAAAAAAAGGTAATGGTACACAAGTAAATCACTATACACAACTTTACATAACAAGAAACATGTTGCAAACAATTCCATGTGTTGCAAACTAGCAAGACTATATTATCAACATGGCACTGCCTTATTCAAAAGGCAAAATTGAAGGAGGGTCTTTCTCCTTACAATGGCTAGCAATTATATTCAACATAACAATTAATGTATGGTCGTCAAGAACTAAACAAATTGAGCATGTGTTCAAAAATGAAGTACGATCAAGAAAAACATATAATATATATTATATTATTTGAAACAAATAGTACACATATACATTAGGAGCCACTAGTACTGACACAAAATTTAGAATCATTTCAAATAGATCATTAAACATTGTCAACCTCAATTATGAAAACAAAAGAAAAAGATCAGCCAACAAAAAAATGTGTACAAATTTGTACACCAAATAATATGACAATAGATAATGAACAAAATAAAGATAAACAAAGAATATCACTCAAACAATTAAAAAATTTAATACATTATAGTAATAGAAATGAACAGAAATATTATTCAAAAAAAAGAAAGCGCATTAAGAAAAATCCAAGAGAAACATATTTCAAAGCGATTCAAGATACTCCTGAACACGAATACTACATTTGTCAAAGATTGCAATTTGGTCAGAACATAAAACCACTTACCAAAAAAGAACCAAAAACACATGAGACATTCACAAAACTAAGACCTCTACATTCCATTGCAAAATCTTAAATACATTGTAAAACAATGTTACAAAATGGTAAGTTTCCACTTTATACAACACCACAATTCATAAGATGAAACAAGCCAATTCAAATTTTGTCATCTATATCAGAACTTGAGGAATGACTTATATCATGATGACTAGCTTTTGCACAAATTAGGCAATGGGGACATTAGATGTCTCAACTAGGATTAACTGGTTCCATCATTAATGTACCAACAAATATAAACATTATATAGAAATCACTTCCACGTTTAGTAGATGACACAATAACAATTGATGTTTCATTAAAGAGAAAACTACAATTTACAAAAATCCATATCAAACTGGAATTGTTCATCCAAACCTAATAATGAAAGCATTAATAAAATTATGCAAAAGACAATTATACAAATAAGAAAATATATCAATAGATAATACTTGGAAATCAATATTTCAAAAACAAAATACCACAAACTCTATAATAGAAAATGAATGTGTTGACATTGATTCAAATAGTGATGAAATGGTCGATGGTGATGATTTAGAAACATGTACTGACACACTTGTACATGGATTTGTAGAATCTCGATCTATATATGACTTGCATGATAAAATATTTGAAATAGCACCAAGAGAAGGAAACCAACCGTTAGGAATTTTTAAGGATACATAAGCAGAAGAAATAAACTTTCCAACTCTTTTTTTTGGTGAGCCACGAGATATAGACATAACCAAAAAATTCAAGTATCAAAAAATTGCACAATGGGAGATTTTACAATCTAGTGGAGATTTTGCAACTCATACAACTAACCTATTTTTTAAAGCAATCTACATCATCCCAGAGAAAATAATTTTAAGTTATCAATAAGAATAAGAAAGGGTCAACTGAAAGTACAGACACTACTCACAAAAGACGTTAAAAACAAACCAAATCTAGAAAAAAAAATAAAAATCCGACATTGGATACATGGATTTCAAGCATATTCCTATCTCTCCAGATTATCTACAACAAACAAAGAAAAATGTATTTGCAATGATACGACAACTAGGTCCTCCAACATTCTTCTTGACATTCTCAAGTGCAGAGCATGTATGGCCACCACTATTATCAACATTATCCAAGTTATACAAAAATTGACAGGCAAAGAAAATGTCAAAATAAGACCATGACCTTGATATTAATTCACTCATTCATAAAGATCCAGTCACTTGTACTCATTATTATAGACATAAAATTAATTGCCTTAAAAAATTATTAGTTGCCGATGACACTATTCTAGGACATATCAAAGATTTCTTCTTCATCATAGAATTTCAAAATAGAGGTAATGAACATGATCATGCATTAATATGGGTTGAAAATGCACCTATATATGGCAAATCCAAAAACTTGGAAATTGAACAATTCGTTGACAACTTCATTACATGCAATACAAAACCACTAAACAATAGGCTTAGTAAGCTGCATCGACACTACCTCACAAAAAGTTGTAGGAAAACAAAAAAAATGAATTGTAGGTATAATTTTCCACTACCTCCTATGAGAAAAACAATAATACTTAAACCAATTGTATTGACCGATACAATTATAACTAACAATGCTAGTAAAATATCAAAAATTTTGCAATATGAAAAGTATGATGAATGTATTACTTTTCAAAACTTCTTAACTCAAATCAACATGAATGAAGATGAGTACTTGAAAGCAATACAATCAACAATAACAAAATCAACACTTTTCTTGAAAAGACAACCATCACATATTTGGAATAATAATTGCAGAAAAAAAGTACCAACCTTGTGGGAAGCAAATAGTGATGCACAATTTGTGCTAAATGCATATGCTAGTCATCATATATGACCAAAATTGATAAATCAATGACAACTTCTTTCAAAAAAATACGAAGAGACCATGAAACAACAAAAATTGATACTATACAAATGATACGTACACTAGGAAATACCATGCTCAACCTACAACAAATGTCTAGTCAACTTGCAGTACATATAATATTATAACTACCTTTAAATTCAAGCTCAAGAACATGCGTCTTCATCAACACATCTCCACAAGAAGAACGCACATTTATTCTAAAGTCTAACTCACTTTTAAAAGTAGAACCTGATGATTCTAATCAAATAATGTGTAAATCAAATATAGATCATTACATTATTCGTCTAGAGAAAATAAAAACAATTTGTTTGGCTCAATTTGCAGTAGACTACAAAATTATTAAAGGGAAAACCAATAAAGCGAACAAAATCTAGTGTCATTAGATTTGTTAAATATAACAAGCACATTGATTATGAAAACTATTGTAGAGAAAAACTAGTATTGTATGTTCCATTTGAAAACAATAAAACTACAATAGCGGATTGCTTTAAAACAATTCAACATGCCTACAGTCATTATGAGAAAATAATCACAGAAAATGAAGCTAAATATACATACAATTTTAATTCAAAATGGGGAGACTTAGATGATGAATTTGTAAAATTTGAGCAAAATGAAATTATGACTCAAGAACAAATAACCCCCCCAAAAAATAGTAACAATAACATTCATTATCATGGCGGAGTGTTTGGGGAGATACATTGGCAAGCTAGTCAACAAAGGTGAGTTTATAGGGTTGAAACCTTCTTCAAAGGAGCTGATTTGTTCCCATCAGCAGTTTGTGGATGACTCCATTATTATGGGGGAAGCCTCTATAAAAAATGGTAAAACTATCAAGAGAGCCCTTGATAACTATGCTGCTACTGCTGGACAGATTGTAAATTGGACTAAGAGCTCCATTTTCCTTATTAATGTTCCTAAAAGAAGACAAGAAAGGATAAAAAAGAGTGTTGGGTTGTGAGGTGGGTTGCCTCCCTAGATCCTACTTAGGCTTGCCTCTGTGCCTTGATCCCCCTGATTCTTTTTGGAGAGAGATGATTGATAAATTTCATAGGAGCTTAGCTGGTTGGAAGGGTGCTCTTCTTAGCCAAGCTGGTAAGATTTTGGTGTTTAAAGCTACCCTCCAAAGTATCCCTCTCTATGCTTTAAGTATTTTCAAAATCCCTAGGAAGTTTGCTAAAAGTATTAAGAAAATCTAAAAGAATTTCCTTTGGTCTGGTATGGAACATAAAAATAGAATGGCACTCATTGCTTGGGAGAAGGTTTGTAAACCTATTAGGGAAGGGGGTCTTGGTCTTCGGAACATAAGAAGCATGAATGACTTCCTTATGGCTAAACTTCTTTGGAGAATGTTCAAGACCCCGGGAGAATGGAGTACCATTTGGCACAACAAATATAAAAGGGACATGAGTGACTTCAAAAAAATTTTGAATCAAGAAATCATTCAAGGAGGTTCTAGCATCTAGAATAATGCTTTGAGAAGGAAGGATTTGATCAAGAAGGGTGTTAAATGGAAGGTGGGAAATGGTAAGACTATTCTTTTTTGGGAGGATTTCTAGATTTTAGACCACCCTCTTAAGGCTGACTCAAGATGGAAAGAAAAGATGTTGCAATGCAAACAAGTTTTTGGATCACATGTGGCTGACTATTGGGAGGGGGATAAATGGACTGACCTGGCAAGGGTGGATCCCTCTCTTAGAACCCTGAATAAAATTTTGAATGTTGTCTTTCTCATTGATTAAGAGGATACCTTAATCTGGAAATATAATCCTAATGGATCTTTCTCGATCTCTTCTTTGTACATGCATAATTTTGAAGATAGCCTTGAATCATGTTGGGTGAAAGCCTAGTTCAAAGTTTTAATACCTAAAATTAATGTTTTTTTTTGGATCTTATTGCAGGATAAAATCTTAACTATTGACAATCTTAGGAAAAGAGGCTTTTACATAACCAACAGATGTTGTCTCTTCAAGAATGATGAGGATAACATTAATCATATGACTATTCACTATTCCTTTTCTAGAAAAATATGGGAGAAATTTCTTGATTTGATGAATTTGGATTGGGTTTTTCCTCAGGGTATCCAAGAGCTCTTCACTTCTTGGAAGCCCCCTACTAATAATAATCTTTTAGTGTTCTTATGGAGCTTTTTACTTCCCTACTTGTGTTGGGGAGTTTGGAAAGAAAGGAATGAAAGGATTTGTAGGAACAAGGAGTCTAGTTGGGTTGTGATCTTCCACAAGATTAAGAGAACCCTGCTAGAAAACATTGGGTTGATTAACAATTATCGGGATCTAAAATATGATTGGGAGGTTAAAGTCTACAAAAATTGGAAGCTTGATGGGAGGAAGACACATGATACCAAGAGAAGTCTGAGGAATGAGGCCCGTTGGGACTGCCCCCCTAAAGGTTGGATGAAAGTCAATTTTGATGGTGCCTCTAAGGGAAACCTGGGAATTGCTAGTTGTGGCATAGTTATCCGTGATGAATATGGGAACTGCAAAGGTGCTATGGCTATCCCTATTGGCTTCAATACTAATCATGTTGCTGAGGCTAATGCTGCTCTTTATGGTTTGATGTTAGCTAAGAGGAAAAATTATAGAAAAGTGTGGGTTGAAGGGGATTCCCTAAATATTATTAAGTGTCTTAATAATACCATGACCCCTTCATGGACAATTGCCAACATTATTAATAAATCTAAAAAAATTATAGATTCCTTTGATGAGTGTATTATTACCCACAATTTCAGGGAGGCCAACTCGACGGCTGACTGGGCTGCGAATGTGGCTTGCTATAGCCAAGTGGACATCGAGTGGGAAGATGGGTTTGTCCTTCCTCTTGAAGGGGTATCATTAATCGATAAGGATTGATTAATCAGCAAGAAACATGTTCTTAATGAAGGTCATATTAATGAGTAATAAGTGCTAAATTTCATGTGAAGATGACAAAGGACATTGGGGTGATTCTGAGATGAGTACTGCTTTCATTTGGCATGATTTATAGGTCTTTCGAGGTTTTAGAAGGCATTATTACGGTTTCAAGCCAAATTTGCAGAGAGCTGTGAGAAAGTTTGAGAAGGGTTTTCTTATCAATTGCAGAGCTATGGGAGAATGAAAGAAAAGGTGTGAACCGAGGAACTACAACGAGTGAAACCAAAACTAGGAGGTGTGGAATATTGTAAAAGATGGGGGTCTGGTAGTTTACATGGAGAAGCTTCATGGAGGAAAGGTTGCTAGTACCAAGAACTTCATTAAGACCTAGGACAAAGGGAAAGTCATGGTGGGTACGCAGAGCATGGAGGTGACTAAGGAGATAATCGCAGAGGCGATGGGCCTAAAGATTGAAGGCATCAATTTCTATAGGGATAGGAAGGTATCGGATAAAGCTCTGGAGGTTTTTTCACCTATGGAGTAGGAAAGGAAGCATATGGTAAAGGTGGATAATTCCTACTTTAATCCTAAATTTATTTCTAGGCCATGGAGACTGGTTCTCTTTATGATCATTAGCTACATTACTTTGGATGGTAGATATACCAAAATTTACAATGACCATCTGATTTTGTTGAATCATTTTAGACATGGGGTTAAAATAAATTTCCCCTTTTATCTTTTGATCTCTTTGAATGCTACTCTTCTCAGTTGGCAGAGGGATCCTGATGGTGACCATGCCTATCATGATGGATTGATGGTCCTCATTTACAAGGTTTTGAAATCTAAGAAGGTTGAGAGGCCTTGGCTGAATCAGAAGGCCCTCGAAGACTATGATACAGATGGTAAAGAGTCAGAGCAACCCTTCATAGAGGAAACTGAAGATGATCAAGATGACTCTAAGGAGTATCAGGAGTCTGTGCCCAAAAGAAAAAATAAAAAGATCAAGGTGGAGGATTCAGTCACTGATATGGATTTGGAGGAAGAGGAGAGTAGGGAGGACAGTGTGAAGAAGAAGTGGTAAAATAAAATGGAACACATAGGGAAGCATAACAGAGCTAAAAATGGGAGTAAGAAAAGGGTTAAGAGGGTTGTCATCTCCTCTCATGAGGACTCCTCTGCTATGGAGAATAGTTAGGATAAATAGGAAGAGCGGGTGGAGAATGACCCTATTGTTGAGGAAAGTGTTGGATTGGACCAGAATGTTCTGGTTGATGAAAATATTTTGCAGGATGTTTCCCATGATGTCGCCAATATTGAGAAGGATAGTCGGGAGAAGGATGTGATGAACACTGAGAAGGATAAGGTGGAGAGCCCAAAGGAGGAGACGGTGGGAGTGAACAAGGACTTTGAAAATCTGGGGTGTCTTGCATTCCTTGTTAACTTAAGCAACATGAAAAGTGACATCTCTGCCATGAAAGCTCATATTCATCAGCTTTAAAAGGAGACTGGGGTTCTCGAAAGGATGAATCTAGGGGAGAAGACCATAGGTCAAAGCATTGATGAGTTGATGGAGATAGTTGCTAGGGATGAGAGGCTTACTGCCTTTAATAATAAAATCATTGCTATGGAGGAGAAAATTGAAGATGGAGAGGGGATGAAAAAGATGATCAAAATTATGGAAAATAGAGTTGTGAAGCTGGAGAAAATGGTTGGTAATATTGTGGAGCATAGATTTAAAATTCTCAAAGCCTCAATTGAACATGTCAAGATTCTGGTGGACAAAATGGACCAAGGGAAAGGGGAGCAGGTGATCATTGAGGTCAAGGAGGATCATGGTGTACACACTCAAATGGTGCACTTCTCTAAGTCATTACATCCAAGGAAATCCATGAATAGGAAACCTTAGAAAGTGACCTAGAGCTCTCTATGTATGGAGTTGCAAGATTATTTTAAGTTTGCTCTCAACTATAGCTATTAAGCTAATGACCTTGCTAGTCAACCACACAATGAGAGATTCAAATGAAGACAAGGGAAAGAATGCCAATATCTCCAAGAATCCAAATGAAATGAAATGCAAGTAAGCTAAGAATGAGGATGCAAACTAGTCTATGGAAATGAAAGTACAAGCTATGCTATGAAAAGGAAAGTACAAGTATTACCAAGCCTTCCTAGTTAAGCTAGATGAGTTATTCTAAAGCTTGAAAGGAAATCTTAAACTATGAAAGCATAAACATGAAGCTACTATGCAAGAATGAAACTAGAATAGTATGTAGATGCAAAAGCCAAGAATGCTCCAAATCTTCAAAAGCTCCAAAGTGACCTAGAAAACCTGTAGCATAACATTAGTATTCAAAAAATGCATATGAAAGTGAAGAAGTGAGCTCTTCTTTTATAGGAAATGAGAAGGAATGAACCATGGAGATTAAGAGGCAAAAGATTTAATCAAGGGTGGAGCTTGAAAGAGGAACAATCCATGTGCACAAATATCCTCCAATGAGAAATAAGAGTTGACTTTTGAGCCTTGTGTGAGACAAAAAGTGCTTTTTCCCTTTTTATAAAATAAGAATAATGCTTTATTTGTGCAACTTAGGATAAGAGGAAAAGGTGGGGGCTTTTTGTTTAATAAAAGGGGAAGAAATATTCCTTTTAATAAATAAAGACTTTAGGATAAAATGGTTAGCCCAAGATAGAATAATCAAATAAATGATAGAATAGGATTTGATCAAGGAAATTGATATTGAGCTGAAAATGTTGATTTTTTGAAAATATTGATTCAGGGATTTGATAAATTACAAGAATGGGGCCCAAAGTCTAGGCAACCATTTTAGGGTGCATACATTTGCCCCTCTTTGGATAATGTGAGATCGATTTGGGATCACATGTGGCCAAAGAAGAATTGAAATGTGAGATCAATTTGGGATCACAAAATAACCCAGATGTGTGTCCGATGGATGGGAACACATCAAGACAAAGATAAGCATAAGTCGGCAAAGATAAGCTAAAAGACAAGACCAACACCATTGCTATTAAGTGATGATCAAGTCTCAAAATAAGAGATAAGAATCTCAAGAAAAGGTAATTGATAAAGTTGAATCAAAAGTTTGAAGCTGATAGGTACTACCCCCTCAGAATTGAAATCGAAATCAGATAGAGGAGAACAACAAATTGATAAACTTGATCAAGTCACTAAAAATCATAATCAAGAGATGGAGCATGATAGGATAACCATCAAGCAGTGAAGATATGCCCCAGTTTGACTAGGTTGGACTGAGAAAGATATAGAATAAAAATGAAGTCAAACCTTAGAGAGGAGAATCGAATGAAGATGAATGAAAGACTAGGAGATTGAGAGAGATGGGGATGAAGAAATAAAGGTGCCCCAGCGAAGATCGAAGGATCAGGCCTCAAATGGTCAGCCAACTATGTAGAAGAAGGGGGAATTTGAAATGCAATTTTGAATATCAAGATAAACTCATATTTCAATTTCGAGTCTGAAAATGGATCCAGGACGTCGACATTAGCCAGGGGTGCAAGTTTCATGAAATTTTGAGATGTTTTAAAAATCAAGTCAAAAAGTCAAAAGGCTATAGGAATAGAAAAGGATGTGATATGAAAGACAAGAAGCAAAAGACATGATTGAGAAGAAGTGAAAGGCAATCATAGTTGACCAACAAGTCCATGAAAGATAAAAGGAGAGCTCTCTCCATATGCAAAATGCAAACTAATCTAACATGAACCTAAAAATGCAAGCTACTATGAAAAGTGGTTGACTTGCAAGGTCACAACACCAATAGATATCTAATAATCATCATCGAGCTTTATTGGCAGCATCATAAGATCATATAATGCACACTAGTATAACTATGTGAATCTGAATATGATCTATATCAGATAGGTATGTGGAAATCCCACCTAGGCATCAAAGACATGTAGGTCAAGATGACTAGTGCAGTGAGATTACCTAAGTTTTATATGGCAAGATTATACTCGGATCAAGACACAAGGAAAGTCAAGATAGCTATAAGTATGCACTTGTAAAAATAGTCAAGGATAATACCTTGTAGACCCCAATGTCAAGTGGAACAAGCATAAATGCTAATGACGGTGAGGATCAACAAGATATACCCACAAGTAGAAAAAGCAATAAAACATGTCCTCATGCCCCCAGTCTTCTAGCTATGCATCATTGAAAACTATCTTTGGGAGAGAAAACTCATTAAAGAAATCATCATAGATAGCACACAAAGAAAACAAAGTCAATCAAGTCTCAGCGAGTCAAGCATTTAAGTGCGTGTGTGTAGGTCATAGAGTCAAACTTTGCATATCACATCTGCCACTGAGAAATATCGCATCTTTCTAGACTATGGATAGGGTATCTGATAAGTGTTGAGAAACACTCGACGCTAGGGAAGTGTTGAAAAACACAATTGGGGTGGTGTTGAAAAACACCATTTGCGAGGTTTTTGAATTTTTTTTATTTTTTGGTATTTTTGAAATATATAATTTTTTTGGAGATATATCAAAGCGCCTATTGCTAGGTTTCCACTAAGATGATCTTTTTTCCAAGACATTTTCCAATTTTTAAAATTTTTAACAATATATCATTTTATGGGGTTTTTTTCAGGATCAATAAGTATGTACAAAGGATGCCCCCAGATAGAATGGGCATCAAACTCCCAAGCAAGATCAGATCATATAGTCCCAATGTCGAGCAAGGTGGAGGACAAGAAGGATTAGCAAGCTGGTGGAAGAGATGAAAGACAAGAGAATGAAGGAGAATGAAGGGAAGAAATCCTCAATGGAAAAATCCTCAAGAGTACCCAAGCTAGGGAAAAAAATGTCATGCAAAGCACATTTGGACAAGCAATGAAAGGCCAGCATAGGATAAGTCACAAAAGTGTAATGCAAAAGAATAAGGATGCAGTCCAAAGGAGTAGACATGTCAAGAGGCTTCATAGCATCATGTTTTACTCTTTTTTATTAGATCAAGACCAAAGGGGAAAAGGATAGCGAAAGGCTAGAATGAATGGAGGAAAATAAATATGAAGGCTAAACATGAATGGAATGAAAGCAAGATCATCGTAAGATAGCTGAAAAGATAGGCAAATGTTCGTGTATAGGTCAACATTGTCAAGATCAAAGAGAGAAGATGGAATGGATGAAATATGTAGAAGAACTACGCATGATGCCTGATTGCCAGGTTTTCATCACGGTACTTATCCAAGGTGCCACAAGGGAGTGGTTTTCACCATAAGATGAATTTATTTCTCTTTACTTTTGCCACCAAGACACCCGTTTCCAGGTTTCCACCAAGGTACATTTTCAATTTTTTCATTTTCTTTTTTCTTTTATTTTCTTTTTAAATTTTTCTATTTTTTGAATTTTTTCTTTTTTTTTGGAAGAAGGCAAGCTTTTTAGATAATGCTCCTTGAAAGAATAAACCATGATATGCCAAGGATTCAAAATGATATGCTCAAAGATGTTGATAGGGAAAGGAAGATGGAAGAGAAAAATGGAGGATAAGGTTTTATGTAAAGCGAGTGAGGTTGGAAGATAGGAGGAATAGGCAAATGAGGAAAAAGGATAGAAGGTAGAAGGATTGTGAAAGGGTAGATGGAAAGGAATGCAAGATCAACATCAACACACACCTTGAACGGTGGCGAGAGGATAGAGAAAACATGAATAAAGGAATATGTGAAGGAATATGGTGAATGGATAGCAGAGGTTGCGGTTTAGGCACATGGAATGGAAGAATGTTTTTGGAAAAAGATGAAGTGGAAGCTTTTGGAAGCTTGAATGTCAACTTCACTTTTTGTTCAATATTAGACTCTTTTAAGAGAGACTTTGGAATCCATATAGCCATAAGCTTTTTATTTCTTTTTGATGATTTAGAGAGAATATCTTCAATGATGGATTTTGGAACCCATACTTGTCTTGTAGTTTTCTTCGTAGATATCTCTTTTGACTTTATGCTTCCATGTCAATTAGAGGAGACATGGTGATCTTTGTTTTTTGATGGATTCTTGTATTGCTTCTTTTTCTTGTATTGAACATTCAAGTTACTTCCAAAAGACTTGGGACTTGTGGAAGAAGAAGGAGGATATGACTGGTTTATATGGGTGGGTGGAAGAAAAGGATTCAAGGGTATGCATCTATGTTGATCTTGAGGAAAGATAGGAGATGGAGGGATGTAAGGACCCAAGATGGATGGTGAATCATGGGAGTTAGGAGGGGAAAGTGAAGAGACATAAGGGCCCAAGATGGAAGGAAGACGTGAAGCCCTTAGTATTGGTGGAGGAGGTCCAAGGATGGAAGTGGAAGATGCAAAAGGATAATCAACAAGTTCATCAGCATCTATATGACAGCCAAGGACATCAGCATCTTTAGAGTGAGCATTAGGATTTTCAATAGGATCATGAACATTTTGAATAGGAGCAACTTCTTCGATAGGATTATTCAAAGCTTGCAAAGACTTAGGAAGAGTAGAAAGTGGAATTGAACATGGAATGGTAGAACAAGAAGATGGAAGGCTTTGATCTTGACAAGTTTCTTTGGATAGCATAAGTGCATCATCTTTGGAAAGCGCAAGTGTAATAAGGTAATTTTGATTGTTAGGAAGCTCAATGGTGTAAGTAGTAGCTTGATCTTGCTTACGAGAAGACTTAGGACATGGTGGAATAAGTGAGGAAGGGTGTAAAGGATTGAAAGAACCATGAAATGAATGAGAGATATTATGAACAAGATTGGATGACATGGAGGGTTCTTGATCTTGATCTTTCTTTATATTTTTTTCTTTATCATTTTTAGAGTCTTCTTGACATGGAGCCACTTCTAAGGACAAGCATGTTGGAATTGTATGGAAGACTTTGGAAAAGATGGTGAAGGACTGGCTGAAGTAGGCATTATAGCGCATAAAGTCTCAGGCTCTTTAGGTTTAGCATTATTGAAAGTATTTGCAACCAAGTGAAGGTCAACTTGAGTTTCTTTAAGATATAGCCCTTGAGGATAACTATAGGGAACCGCATGAAAAGTATTAGGATCTTTGTTGAATGAAGGATTTGAAAGACTTGGAAGATTTAGGAAATGTATGGGTATTGGAGGAAGTAGAGGATGGAAGGGAACCATCACAAGATAAAGGTCCATTATTAACATGATCTTGCTCGAGAGGGCAATCTTTATTTTTAGCATGAGAGTTCTTAGAGGAGAAATGTTCATAGTATCTACATTTATAATCAGCATGGAAAGATTTCTCTTCCTCAATAGAAGTAGATGTATCATATTGTTCACAACAAGCATCATAGTCTCTTTCAAAATCAAAGTCATATGGATCACCATCACGATCTATCCAATATGATGACCCATTTTCAGTAAGCACGAGCACATGACTAGGAGGACTCTGAGGAATAGAGGTTTCATAGGTATGAATATATGGTTCATCATCATAGCCATCATAATAGTCATCATAGTCATCAAAGGTGGGTGTGTCACTCTTCATGGGAGAGGTATCACAAAGATTCCTATATTGCTCATATTGAGGAGTAAGACTCTTGGGAGAAGTAGAAGAGGAATGAGATTGTGAAAAAGAGGAAAGTGAAGACCTAGTGGAGAAAGAAGACTTGGATAATGAGGAATGCAAATAATTTCTAGAAGAGTCATGGTAAGACTTAGCAAATGAGGAAGGATGAGAATACTTAGAAGATGAAGAATGTTTGGAAGAAGGATGTCGTGCCAGGATCATGCATATGATCCTAGCAAAGGTGTCTGATTCAATTGATTTTTCTTCTACTTTTTCCATAAGTTTATCATCCATGCAATTTTTGGAGGAATAAATATACTCTTCGATTTGAGCAATGAGTTCGAGATCATCTATTCCCGAGAGAGGTTCCATAACAAGATAATTGAAACTCGTAGTTCTAGAAGAAGAGGAATCAAGCATGGAATAAATGAATAGAAGAGATGAAATAGAAGAAGGTAGACTAGATAATAAGAGGAAAAGAATCAAGAAGACATGAATAATTTAGGAAGAATCATGAAGAAAGAAGAGAAATGATGAAAATGGAAGACTAGGAAGACATGGAAGAAGCAGAAGAAAGAAGACTAAGAGTCATTTTTTGCAATTTGATACCATTGAATTTCATTTGAGAAATATGTCATAGCACCTAAGATCTGACCCAGACTGACCAAGGAAGACTGAAATGACAAAAATTAGCAAGATAGCAAAAGGTTCTGGGCGACAGTTTCTAGGCTAACAAAGTGATATAATTTCTCTAGGCGATATTTCGCATAAGGCAATGCGATAGTTTCCAGGTAGTGCATGCGATATTATCCAGGCAAGTAGTGCGATGGTTGTGTAGCAATGAACTATCACACAATATTTCTTAGAATAGGGTGTGATATTGTTTCGGGATCGTACGACTCTTTGACCAGTGAAGTGTAAAATCTCATTTTTAAGGATTGTTTGGTCAAAATTTCAGGCTGAATGTTGGTTTTTTTTATTTCAATCACAGTTACAGCAGTAAATTGATAGGTTTGCAAACAATGAGGGATCAAACATGTCTTCAAACACTTGAAACAAGGGAAAAAGCAACCTTGCCAAGACAAACACTTGTGATATCAAAATTAAAAAATCCTATGAATATTACCGTGATGTTGAGTATGCAAGAACATTTACACGGGTATATCACAATGAGAACACTTCAAGCACTTTCTATCCTAAAAAGACAATGGCTCAATACTTAACAACTTGGCCCACACTTGATGCTCCATTGCCTCACACAAAATGGTTGCCCACAATAGATATTGGCTTTGTCGTGGAAGTGCCAAAGACACAACCAAAGGAACACAGATGGTGAGTAATCTTGGGGTGATCTGAGTTATTCCACTTGGATCAATCCTTGCACTAAGAAGCTAAGTGGCAAAATAGGGTGGCTTCTATCTAATGGTTCATAAAAAGGGCTTCCATTCGTAGTACCCCTCTTGCTCCTCGGAAAGGACTAGGACCTCGCGGCCACAAGAGTACCTTAAGCATTCTTGCTCAATACTTTCCTCATGGTCACAATCCCACAAGTACTCACATCAAGCGAAGACAAGCACTATGTCTACCAAGGTTTTGTGTCCTTGATGGCCTTGAGTTTATAGTGGGTTGGAATAGCCAGCGAAAGTCTTGTCCCCACTTGGGTCGTTCCTCTTGATTGCTCAAGAGTAGGCCCGCTAAAGGATTCTAACAACTAAACAAAAATGGATCAACTTATGAGGTTCAAGGTTTTTGTTTCACCACAAGGGTGAAGAGCATACTCCCCTATCTCAAATTTTTTCTCAAACACACCAAGAAGAGTTCAATTACCCTCTTGCTTTCAAAATCCAAGGATGGGTCAAGATTTTTTGGTTCACCACAAAGGTGAAGAGCATACTTCTCCTACCACCCAAGAATTCCTACAACAAGATATTATGTTCCTATGAAATGAATAAACTAGGAATTTCCACACTTGAAATGAAATAAAAACAAGAACTTTTTTTTTTGTTTTTATGCTTTTGGGTAGCCCTACAAAAACTGTTAGTAGCCCTTGTGCATTTGAAGCTTTGACATGCGTTCTTTTGGCAAAATATGTCAAGTAATGAGACACCTACAATCACAACTTGTTAGCCCCATAATGGTTAGTACATCAAAAATCAGATATTCTGCAAGTAAAATAGCTGATCAAATGACAAAATTTGAAAATGAAACCAACATGGTTAGATCAAGCTCGGAAAGAGATTTCCAATGATATATCACACTTAAATTTTCGATACCGTATGTGAAAATTTCTCAAAAATGGGTGCCAATTTTCCAGAGTGGCAATTCTGAAAACCCTAAAATTTTCAAAAAAATAGAAAACCTAAAACTTGCAAGATAAAAGAGCTAAAAACAACTCACTGTCGGGTATAGGTGATAGTTACAGTCACTAGAAGTATTGCGCGATACTTTACAGTATACTGGGGCGATAATATCCTTCTGGGTGATACTTTATTATACCTGTAGGCGACAGAATGTTCTGAATAGTGCGATAGAATATCTCAAATAGTGTGATACTTTAACTGGTAAAGTATCGCACCAGTATAGCAAAAACTATCACACGATATTGGCAAAGTATCGCCCGATAATTTTCTAGAAAATTGTAAAACTGTCGAAAATAGCAAGCTACAAATTGACGAAAAAAATTGCGGAAATGCAAAAAATGAAGAACAAAACAATAATGCTCTGCCCCACGATGGGCGCCAAAAATGTACACACTCAAATGGTGCACTTCTCTAAGTCATTACATCCAAGGAAATCCATGAATAGGAAACCTTAGAAAGCAAGCTAGAGCTCTCTATGTATGGAGTTACAAGATTATTTTAAGTTTGCTCTCAGCTAGAGTTATTAAGCTAATGACCTTGCTAGTCAACCACACAATGAGAGATTCAAATGAGGACAAGGGCAAGAATGCCAATATCTCCAAGAATCCAAATGAAATGCAATGCAAGTAAGCTAAGAATGAGGATGCAAACTAGTATATGGAAATGAAAGTACAAGCTATGCTATGAAAAGGAAAGAACAAGTATTACCAAGCCTTCCTAGTTAAGCTAGATGAGTTATTCTAAAGCTTGAAAGGAAATCTTAAACTATGAAAGCATAAACATGAAGCTACTATGCAAGAATGAAACTAGAATAGTATGTAGATGCAAAAGCCAAAAATGCTCCAAATCTTCAAAAGCTCCAAAGTGACCTAGAAAACCTACAGCATAACATTAGTATTCAAAAAATGCATATGAAAGTGAAGAAGAGAGCTCTTCTTTTATAGGAAATGAGAAGGAATGAACCATGGAGATTAAGAGGCAAAAGATTTAATCAAGGGTGGAGTTTGAAAGAGGAGCAATCCATGTGCACAAATATCCTCCAATGAGAAATAAGAGTTGACTTTTGAGCCTCATGTGAGACAAAAAGTGCTTTTTCCCTTTTTATAAAATAAGAATAATGCTTTATTTGTGCAACTTAGGATAAGAGGAAAAGGTGGGGGCTTTTTTATTTAATAAAAGGGGAAGAAATATTCCTTTTAATAAATAAAGACTTTAGGATAAAATGGTTAGCCCAAGATAGAATAATCGAATAAATGATAGAATAGGATTTGATCAAGGAAATTGATATTGAGCTGAAAATGTTGATCTTTTGAAAATATTGATTCAGGGATTTGATAAATTGCAAGAATGGGGCCCAAAGTCTAGGGGACCATTTTAGGGTGCATACACATGGTCCCAACAAGAGAACAAGATCAAGGTTCAAGCAGCTAGAGGATAACAAGAACAAAGACATTGAGGAGCTCAATGCATCCTTTGCTAACATGCAAATGCTAGCTGAACAGGAGGCAGATCTTACGAATATATTTAGACAGCTTGTTGTTGTCTTGTTGTCTTTTTGTTACCTTGTTTTCTTTGTTTCTTTTATGTCTATGGACTTTCTCTTTTGTGTGTCTCTTTTTGGTTTTGTTGCACTATTTTTGTTCGAACTTTAATGCCTATCTTATATTCCTGATGTAAAAGGTTTCGGGTCCTTTCAAAACCTATTTTTACATAATCAAAATAATAAAGTTGAAACATACGATCTCAATTTAGATTTAGAATTTTTACAACAGAAGAAAACTAAATTTGATATTGGTTATCAAATTGTACAAAACCTAAATCTCCTAGAAAATGTCCAATATTATAAACTCAGGCAACAATGAAATGAAGAACAACAACAAATTATAAAAGACATTGCAATAAAAAAAATAGACCAAAAAAAACTATTATATCTCTTTTTAACTAGTGGTGCAGGAACTGGCAAAACGTTCATAGAAAAAGTGATATTTCAAATGCTATTACACATTTATAATTCAAATCCTGATTCAAATCCCCTCAAGCCAAAAGGACTATTCATGGCTTACATAGGGAAAGCAGCATTCAATGCAGGGGGAACAACAATACATTCCGCATTGCTACTTCCATTTAACAAATCCACGTTCACCCCACTTGTCAATGACACAATGGATTCCTTGCAAAAACATTATGAACAACTACAAGTATTGCTTATAGATGAGGCTTCTCTAATAGGTAGTCAATTCCTATATTTAATTGATAAAAGAATGAGAGAAATCAAGCATTGCCCAACAATTTATTTTGGAGGTATTGACATAATCTTTTGTGGAGACTTCTATTAGGCACAACCAATTCAAGATAGTTTCATTTTTGAATATCCTACGATCAACAAGGAAAGAGTACCCTACAATTTCTAGAAAGATACGATAACCTGTTATGAATTACAAAAAACTATGCGATAAAAAAATATTGTCTTTATCTCTATACTAAACTAAATACAAACCAATTCACAATCTAATTATGAAATAGAATATCTGAACAAAAATTATTTTAGACCACCTCCATCTGATCCAATGTTCCCATATCTTTTCCACACAAACAAGTTAGTAGATTTTCACAATCAAAAAATGTTATCCATTGTTCCAGGGGAATAGATTTTCATTAATGCAATTGAGGAAATAGATGAAAACTACGAAAATATAATACAATATCCAACAAAAAGTCTACCTCAACAAAAAATATTAAAACCCAATATGTTAGTTGAATTGTACGCTGGAAATTACAACATGAAAGATGGATTAGTCAATGGTGTTGATGGTATTTTCAAAGCATACACAACTTCAAATGAAGTGGACACAATTTGGATTCAATTCAGTGACAAAAATATCAGGCAAAGTCAATCACAAAAGTTTGAACATCTATACACACCAAATATTTCAAAACAATGGATACCGATTCTACGAATAACAAAAGCAATAGCACAAAATAGAAACTCATCACATCTCAAGGTTCGCAAACAGTTCCCAGTACAACTAGCATGTGCTAGAACAATTCATAGATCATAAGGGCTTACACTAGAAGGACTTGCATTTGATCCATTAGGAGTAAATTCCCATGGATTAGTATATACAACATTATCACGTGTTCGAGATATGAATTCACTATTCTTGATAAATCCACTCACAAGGAACAATTTCAAAGTCAACGATAAAATACAAAATGAGATGCACCGATTAAACATAGATGCCAAATGGAAACTAACATATACAAAACTAAAAAGTGATATAAACAATTCAATAACAATTCTATCACTAAATACAAGAAGCCTAAGGTCACATTTCGATGATATAATAAATGACTATGATTTCTTACATGCAGACGTAATATATCTTCAAGAAACAAATACAAATCACATACCTTATCATGAAAAACTAAAAATATTTGAACCAGTTTCTATGTATCATACTCATGGACTTATGACTTTAGTTAAAAAATATATACTTATTACAGATACCCAACAATACATATCAAACAATGTTGAAGTATTACAAACAAAATTAGCCCTTCATACTTTTCAAATAACAATACTTAACTTGTATGCACCACCAACTACTAAAATCTCTTCAATCATTGATACCATCAAAAAAGCATTCCCAAATATTGGTTTGAACAACAATATACTAATTCTAGGAGATTTCAATATCGATATGGAACATAATAGTACAGACACCATTAAACTAGAAATATTTCTAAATAATAAACATATATATTTTCTACTGAACAAAATAAATCAATTACAAAAATATGTTATTGACCATGCTTGGTCCAACATTAACAAAGAAAATTACACATTCTCAATGATAGACACATATTGGAGTGACCATGATACCATTTTTTTAATTCTACATTTTTTAAATAAAGAAAATACACAAAAAGTAAGCACAAATATTTCCTGAATGCTCTTTCCCTTTCTCTTATTTTTAACATAAATCTCTTGCACTTACATATCTCTCTTGTTCCTCTATAGTACAAATGAAGAGCAACAAAAGAGCAGAAGGACAGAAGGATATTGTACAACCGGGACAAGGAAAAATGTAAGTGTTCTTTCATTTCACCCCAATTTCAAAATTGAAAACTTATTTTACTTCAAAACTGTTACAAACTTATGAAACAATATTCTTTTCCCATTTTCATATTACATAATAAACACGTGTTCAAAATAATTCTCAGGCAAAAATAAAAAATTACAAATGTAATTTCCATTGAAGACCTGAATGCACACAAGGATGGGAATATTTTTTAAGGTGTTGTTGTTGTAACATATAGAACTCACCTAGATAAAACCAAAAATACAATTGAAGTCCTCCGTGCTGACTTGACAAACAAACAAGGAGAGATGACAATAACCCTCAACCTCGCAGGGTCAAGTGTTAGAATAATAAATTTTCAAATTGCATAAAAAATAGGCTATGACCATGGTGAATTTGAATGCATTCTATTGATTACTGGGACAAGCACTGTTGAAACCATTTCTCCAATCTGCCCTCAATATTTGCTCACGCCGAGCACTACAATCAAGCTTCTCTTACAAAGTACAGAGCAATATGCAGTTGGCACAATTGGAGCAATTGTTATTGCAACAAAAAGGACACCCCTCTAGTACATGTTAGAGATAAAAGATGGAGAAACATAATATGATCATGCACAGGTAAATACTAACTACCCTCTTCTAATTATTAGAAGATAGATATTCTATCAACAATATTTTAAAATTTTCAAACATATCTAACAAATAATACTCCTTCATTTAAACAGATATACATACATCCAAATCTCTTGCAACATTTTATTAATATTGAAGAACATGTCCGGGTAAAAGATTATCCTCTAATCCTCTTCAAGAATGTTGTAAAATGAAATGACACAAAAGGCTGCACATTTCACACATCGAAGTCAACTTACATTGGACCACTCACAAACAAGGAGAATGTGGAACAACTACAAAACCTGATGCATTCAACATATGAGGCAAGTATTATTCAAATCTTTTTTTTGTATCTCTATAACATATTCATACACAATTATTGAATTTCTTTCAAACTAAATCATGTTTATCAATTTTAATGTACATTTTTCTTTAGTAATGTTTGTTTTAACTTGCACAAAAATAACATATAACATTTAAAACATAATATATTTGTAGGTATATGGAATATTAAGAGCAACAAACCCTTTCTCTATACCATTCCAACCCACTTGTACACAATGCAATTGCACGACCTTTAACTATGGTACAATCAAAGATGATGTTGGTCATTATCACAAATGCAATGAACATACCCAGTATACATATGTCCATTCTCTCAAATGCATCTTGGCAACTAACAACAAGAAAAATGTCAAATGCACTCTTCAAAATGATATGTTTAATCATTTACTCCCACAACTGGAAAATCTCACTTATGATGACTACATCAAACAAAAGACAAGAGTAATCTTCATTGTTCGTGGGCTCAAAATGGAGGGATACTACACCTTGGACCAGAATAATATAATACTCAATTTGCAAGAGGATAACATACTGCTCTTGGAAAATCCTTCTCAGGTATAAAAATTCATTTATGTTTCTCATTTCCAATTATAACTATTGTTTATTATTCCTATTCAAATTTAATCTAATAACATTTCCTTCCTTTGCAAGTTACTCAATAGTATTTTCGTCAGCAATGAATCTTCCCAGCACATGCACAAAAACAACATTCAAATTGTACAGCTGTTATTTTCAGAATTGAACATTTTCTATTCAGCCTATTTGAACTTCTCTTTTTATAGTCATAAAAAAACTTATATACTCGAATATTATAGCTTATTTTAACTACTTCTTACTTTCGTATAATATACATAAAATCAGATTTCTTGCATTTGGAAGACACTATAAATAAAGTTTTATGTTAAATTTCTTGCACAAATGTATGCATATGATGTCAATTAGAATGTTTCAATGTCTTTGAAATTCAGGAAATATTTATAATACTTCCACTAGATATCACATTTTAACAACTTTAAAAATAGACAAACATAATCTCATATTTCTCATAATTTAATATTCTATGTTTTATTTTGCTAATATTCTCTGTTTTATTTTGTTTTAATATTCTCTATTTTATTTTGCTAATATGTTTCATACATACAATCAATTGTGTTGCTTTTACAAGACAGTATAAACAAATTTTTTGGTTGAACTTGTAAACAAATGTATGTATATGTTGTCAAATAGAATGTTTTAGTGTCTTACAAATTCTACAAACAAATGTATGTATATGTTGTCCAATAAATGTAACATTTTAATAGCTAAAACAATAGACACATAATCTAATATATCTCATTATTATTTTAATTAGTTTCATTTTACTATTTTACTACAAAAACAAAACTGAATGCTATGGAAGAAAAGTAAATGTATCCCAAAAAAATTAAACAAGATTCCAGTTCACAATTTTCAAAAACTCTGTCTTTATAACACACAAAAAAAAAAAAAACATTTATTGCTACAACAGTTCAAGATAGTACAAAAAAAACTTTAACATAATTATTCCTTCTTCATTTTGATTATAATATAATACAAAAAATAATAAAAGGCCTCCACCTATATTGTCACTAATGCTTTCACTTTCCTTGCTCTAACTATTGTACTTGTCTTATGCATTTAATTATTATTTTTGGCTACTTTAACTCAAATTTGATTTTAGGAAAACAAACATCATAAAAAAAGCAATGGCAAATTATAAACATATAACATTGGATAATCATATTTGCAATGGGTATTGCTACTTGTTTGCAACTCTTCATATAAAACTACAGTTTTTGTTAACAAAAATTATGAACAAAAATTTACTTTAAATAACTTTATTTCACTCTTATTGAACCTATACTATAAAATGTGTCATACAAGAAATTTTTTTCTAAAAGAATTAGGGGTAACAATTACAATTCTGATATAATTATAATTATGGTTACAATATCATTTTTAACATTTTCAATTTTGTACAACTCCAAAATCATTCATTATCACTATTTGCATTATTATTAAACTATACTGACTATGCTATAACGGCAAGTACTCGCCACTACGTGGCACTTGTTTTATAAGGCGCTGGCTATCTTCCCGACAAAAACGTACAAGAGATTAAAAAAAAAGAATCAGATCTACGAAAACACAGTCATTTTTTTTCAAAATGTTTTTGTTGTTTTCGATTCAAAATAAGCAGATCGTGAAGAATAGATCCTAAAATTTTTGCAAAAATCTGCTGTGTTTTTGGATTTGTCAAATCTGATCAATGGTGCATTTTTTTGGAGGATAGCCGCATCCATTTTATAATATGTTTCTATTTTAATTATTATAATTTTACATTAATTTAGAAAAAATATATGAATTTTAAAAACTTGTTTAACTAATTTACAATATTAGTATGCGATATACATGTTTTTATATATTGTTTATTATATATTTATATTAATTTAGAATTCTTTTAAAATAAAGCATATGAACTTAGAAACTTGTTTAGTTAGTTCAAGATTTTGGCATATATTACTAATTTAAAATTATTTTATAATTTTATATTCTTTTTATCACAAATAAAAGTGTGATTTATTGTATATTATCATTGATTTAGAATCTTAAATAAAACATATAAATATAGAAGGGACTTTTGCATATATCACCAATTTATACTTATTTTCTAATTTTATATTCTTTGTATCTATATTTATTATGTTTAATGTATGTATTACTAATATTGATAAAATATTTAAATTTAAAATAATTTATTAAATTTTTCGTAAATTAATTTTTTTAACAATTAATATTTTCAAATTCCAGGCCTAGCGGTATACACCCCGCATGACTTTTCATGTTGACCCTTTCTGGGATGTAGGATGTTCCTCAATCTACCACATCCAATCTTGTCAAAACCCAACTTCTTTGTCTAGGTTAGGGAGAGTCATTTCTTTTTTAACAAAGCATGTTTCACATTTTTATAAAAATTTAACGAGCCCGACTTGGATTTTAACTTATGCATTAACAATGACTCCTTATAAATATGTTATCTTTCAACTTTCTTTTTTGTGTGACTTGGCAACGTTCTTTGCCAATAAAGCATCAATCATACTATTAGTTAAATCATTAAGAGATTTAAATAATACTATTAGGAACTTGAAATCATATTCAAATGACACACAACTTCACTTTCCACTAATCCATGTTGGGTCTCTCTATGAGATTGGCCTAAATAAATTTTGGCCTAGAACAATTTGATCTTTGATTCACTCTTGAAACAACAACTACATCTACCTAGAGTAAAAAGATAAAGTGGGTATTCAATAAAATTTGATTTCTTACATTTTTGAATTCTAGTCAAGACAAGCAAGACCATCTCTAGATTTGCCTTTAAAAATTGATCAGACATCCTCCTGGAGCTATAAGAATTGATAGAAATGTCGACATAAGATAGGAGAATCACATTTGACAAATAGATTAGCATGACACAATTTGAACCCCAAAATTTTAATGGCCAAAGCTACTCACTTAAGCGTTTCAAAAAATTGCACATGTCAAACTCATGTGAACCATGTCTGGATTCAATGCCTTGGAAAAATACCAACCCTAACTTTGAGAAGTTGATATTGCATAGATAAATTCATTAAGTTACAGTGAGAAAATATGTCAAAGAGTTTTGCATGATCAACCTCCTTTTCATAATATTAAAAGTCAAAGTTGACCTTTCAGCAACTTCTTAGAATGTAGACATGCAACAAACTTTTATAAATTTCATTTGGTTTTGGCTTCAAAAAAATATGAAAATAAATGATAAAACCTTGCAATTGTGCACAAGAGTACATGAACATGGAGATAATCACGAGAGATAATCTATTTCATCCAAACTTAAAGTAGTTTTAAAATGTGAACTTCCAATGTAAGCAACTTTAAGAAACTTTAACACACTCTAAAATGTGCAAATAGCAAATACCAATAAATTACATTTGATTTTGATATTGTAAAAATATCGAACGAGGTCATGGAATTCTCAAAATACATGTATAGGAGTATATGAATGTGGGGAAAATTGCAAGAAATAATTGTTTTTCCATAAAATTAAACTAGTAATGAAATATTATTAAATTTAAAGATGGCTACCTTATCAGAGTTAACAAGGTGTGGATAGCAGACCCTTTCAAAACCTATAAAATTCATACTTGGAAAACACATTAGATCTAACTATGGGGGACTGAAAATGGACAAGTGGAATCACTCATAGAAGATGAACATGATCCCCAAGTGGTTTTACATGGAAATCGTAGGACATCAAGTTGTGAACCTTCAAACTAGGATACTTGGAAAAAATTTCAAATGTACTCTATGGGTGCTACAATTGACTTTTCACATCATGGGCTAACAAGGTACAAGGAGAGGGAGAAATAGATAGAAAGATATAGAGGAAAACTATGAGAGATGGAGAGGAGAGATATAGTCCAGAGAAATGGACGAAGAGAGGGGGAGAGATAAGATATAGGGATATAGAGATATAGATAAAGAGGGATATATAAAGATACACACACACACACACAGATGGGGTAGGGGGAGGGATAGATGTGATAGAGAGACATAGATAGATGAAAATAGAGGAAGGGATTATATGTATATGTATATGTATATGTATATGTATATGTATACGTATATGTATATGTATATGTATATGTATATGTATATGTATATGTATATGTATATGGATATGGATATGTATATGTATATGTATATGTATATGTATATGTATATGTATATGTATATGTATATGTATATGTATATGTATATGTATATGTATATGTATGTGTATATGTCTATGTGTGTATGTATATGTATATGTATATGTATATGTATATGTATATGTATATGTATATGTATATGTATATGTATATGTATATATATATATATATATATATATATATATATATATATATATATATATATATATATATATATATATATATATATATATATATATATATATATATATATATATATATATATATATATATATATATATATATATATATATATATATGTATATGTATAGATGTGTGTGTGTGTGTGTGTGTGTGTGTAGAGAGAGAGAGAGAGAGAGAGAGAGAGAGAGCTAAGGCCTTAAATGACAATGAAATTTCAAAAAACTAGAGTTGGGAAACTTTGCATAAAATTTGAATAGGTGATTAACATAAGTTAAAAAAATGTAAGAACCAAATTTGTAGAAAATTGAATGTAACTTGTAGGCTACCAATTGTGTTTTAGAAAAAAAAATCTATTTGGTGAAAGTTTAAAATTTCAATGCCATAGTACTAAATTTTAAAAAATTGACTAGGTGAATGTTTGACCAACCTAAGTAAATGAAAACTTTCAATATAATTAAAGTGTTGGAATCATTTGTCATTGCAGCAAAAGCTTGAACTGTCAATGCCTAATACAAATGCCATATTTAACCTGATCCATAGGACATGTGGTTAAGCCATGTCACGAATCACTAAGGAGGTGCTAACCACCAAGTCAATAATCTCCCCCTCAGCACCAACTGAGCCTTCAACATCCATTGAAGGGAGACTAAAACCCATGACCCAAGGCTCTGACACCAATTGTTGGAATCATTTGTTGTTGCACCAAAAGCTCAAACTATCAATGCCCAATACAAATGCCAGATTTAACCCGATCCACGAGAGGCGATTAAGTCATGTCATGAATCTCCAAGGAGATGCTGACCACCAAGTCAACATAGAGGACACCTACTTAGATGTGATACAAAAAAAAAATTGTACATGTTTTACAAAAAAAAAAAAAATTATTAGTAATTTTTAAAAATAAATTAAAAAATATTTGTCTAACCACCCTAACTTAGTCAAAAAAATTTGAAAAAAAAAATCTATAGTTTGTGAAGAATAGAGTGGTGCATCTTTCAAATTCAAAAAATGTGAAACCATTTGAAAGTTATAGATGTTTTCTAATCACCCTATCAATAAGGACTTATATATAATGTATGTAGAAAATCCATAATAGTGATCTATTATGAAATTTGACAATTTCCTGAATAAACCTTTTTCATTTCATCAAATTTGAGTAAAAACATTTGTTAGCATGAAGGGTTAAGTTTGAAAATCCAAAGAAAAATTATAAACAAATTGAGGTAGTTTATTTTTAAGGTTTGACACCCCCAAGCCAAGTTCCAAAGTGACTCTGAGGGAAATCTCATGGTGGAAAAATTTGTTAGAAAAATGGATACCCATTTGGAACGACTATCTATTTTTGGAGTAAGAAATGTATGTCTATTTAAAACTATTATCTATTTGGAAGAGATATCTATTTCGAAAGGATAACTATTTCATTTCTATTTGTTTAATTTTTTGTTCATTGTATATATTGAAAACTAATGTGTTCTAATATATAATATAATTAGTGGTATTAATATATAATATCTATATATAATTATTTATATTACATTATATATTATAAATTTAATATGTATATATATTTGTATGTATCTAAATGATGTGAAAATATGAATCAAAATAATGAAAATAATGCAATAAAAGTTTCAAACTAACAATTCAAACAAATGCAACTGTAAGTCTAAGATCTATACATAAAATTAAATGGTAAACAATAATACCATCACAAAAGACATTACGGGACTATTGCTACTAAGACTTTCTTGAATTCTTAAGTAGGCATGAAGCATTTCTGACAAGAAAATTCAATATATATTTTTTTAAGTGCATAACATTCACCTCGAGTGTTGATTTTTTGCAAATGTGTACTTGATGAAAGTTTGGAAATGAAAACTTTTCATCCATAAAGGTCATGTTGAAAATTTACCATTTTCTATTGGATATTGTAGGTTGAAGTTGCTAAATTTTTTCTCTTGAACAATCCATATATTTCTCCTCTAAACTCCATTCTTCATAAACAAAAAGACATTGTAAAATTATTGAAGAGTATCACCTGACTACAAGGTTATTTTTAACATTTTGTCTCAGATTTATTTGTATCAAAATTTGTAATTTTGGCCATTGGAGGCCTAGAAAGCATTGTGGTTTAATGAAAGGCCTTGTAAACACATTAATTATAAAGTGTCAACCTCATAATATTTGGGGGTTGATTTTTTAAAATAGTGGAAAGGGAGGGTGTCACATGCCTCTTCTTTTTTGGTTACAAATTCTTTTTTGCTCTCATGGATGCATCTAATTTTTTTATTTTAACACTTTATAACTATTTCAAATAGAAATCAAAGATGATAATATGTCCTAAAAAGGACATGGATATCCTCTTGTTACAATGGGACTTGAAGCTAAACCTCACGATGATGCAAAATTGATAAAATGGTTTAATAAATTATGTGATGAAGCCTTTGGAACTTTATGTATATTAATCTCTCATAACCTTATTTTTAAGTTTGGGTCTTCCACTACACCAAATGGACTATGGACTGTGTGCTATAATTGTGTCACACTTCTATGAATCCTTACATGCAAGAAAACTCAAGAATGAGCCATCACAAATCGATCCATAGCTCTCTATGCATGGAGTTGCAAGATTTGTAAAATTGCTCTCAGCTAGAGCTATAAACTCATGACCTTGCTAGTCAACCATACAATGAGAGATTCCAAATCAAAGACAAGGGAAACAATGCCAATATCTCCAATGAAATCAATATGGATGCAATGCAATGCAATGCTAGAAATGGAAATGCAAGCTAAGCTATGAAAATGAAAGATGCAAGTATTACAAAACCTCCTAGTTAAGCTAGATGGATTAATCTAAAACATAAAGGAAATCTAAGCTAAGAATGCCATGATAATGCAAGAAATGAAACTATGATAACATGTAGATGCAAAAGCCAAGAATGCTCCAAATCTTCAAAAGCTCCAAAATGACCTAGAAAACCTGCAGCATAACATTAGCATAAAAACTTAAGATATGAAAATGAGGAAGAGAGCTCTTCTTTTATAGGAAATGAAAAGGAATGGACCATTGAGATTAAGAGGCAAAAGACTTAATCAACGGTGGAGAAAAAAAGAAACTTGATCCTTGAGCACAAATATCCTCCAATGAGAAAATAAGAGTTGACTTTTGTGTCCCACATAAGACAAAATGTGTTTTTTCCCTTTTTATAAAATAAGAATAAATGCTTTATTTGTGCAACTTAGGATAAGAGGAAAAGTGGAGATTTTTTATTTAAATAAAAGGGAAGGAAATTCCTTTTAATTAAATAAAGGCTTAGGATAAAGTGATTTTATTATTTAATTAAAAGAGATTTTTAATTAATTAAAAGGAGCATGTTCTCTTAATTAAATAAGCTTTTTATTTTTATTTCTTTTAAATTAAATAAGACTCAAACTTTAGGAAATATTGAATTGATTATGATTTGATCAAGGAAATTGATATAATTGATATTGTTGATATTTGAAAATATTGATTCAGGGATTTGATAAATTGCAGAAATGGGGCCCAAAGTCTAGGCGACCATTTTAGGGTGCATATATTTGCCCCTCTTTGAGTAATGTGTGATCGAACTGGGAACACATGCAGTCAAAGAAGAATTAAAATGTGAGATTGATTCGGGATCACAAAACAACCTAGATGTGTGTTCATTTTGGGAACACATCAGGACAAGCATAAGCATAAGCTGAAAGACAAGACCAACACCGTTGCTGCTAGGTGCAAATCAAGCCTTAGAAAAAACTATCACCATCACTGCTAGGCAATAATCAAGTCTGAAAAAAAAATAGGAGATAAAAATCGAAAGACAAAATCACCACCATCGCTGCTAGGTGATAATCAAGTCTCAAAATAAGAATCTCAAGTTGAGCTGAATGATAAAGTTGAATCAAAGATTAAAGCTGATAGGTACTGCCCCCTCAGAATCAAAATCGAAATAAGATAGAGGAGAACAACAAAATGATAAACCTGATCAAGTCACAATAAATCATAATTGAAGGATGGAGCATGATAGGATAACCATCAAATAGTGAAGACATGCCCCAGGTTGACGAGGTTTGATTGAAAAAGATATAGGATAAAGATTAAGTCAAACCTTAGAGAGAGGAAGCGAAAGGGGTGAATGAAAGACTAGAAGTTTGGAAGACATGGAAAGGAAGAAATTCCATCAAAGATCAAAGAATTATGCCTCAAAAGGTCAATCAACTGCGTAGAAGAATGAGAAAATTTGGAAACGTGACTCAGATTTCAATTTCGAGTCCAAAAATAGATAGAAAATGATGTGATATGAAAGACCAAAAATGAAAGATATGATCAAGAAGAATCAGAAAATGAGCACAGTTGACCAACTAGTCCATAGATGATAAAAAGGAGAGCTCTCTCCATATGCAAGATGCAAAAACTAAACTATGATGAACCTAAGAATGCAAGCTACTATGAAAGTGGTTGACTTGCAAGGTCACAACACCTATAGACATCTAATTATCATCATCAAGTGTTATTGATAGCATCGTAAGATCATACAATGCACACTAGCATAACTATGTGGATATGAATATGATCTTTATCAGATAGAAATGTGGAAATCCCACCTAGGCATCAAAGATATGGAGGTCCAGATGACTAATGTAGTGAGATCACCTAAGTTTGATATGGCGAGATTATGCTTGTATCAAGACACATGAAAGTCAGGATAACTAGAAGCATGCACTCGCAAAATAGTCAAGGATAATACCTTGTCAATCCATAGTGTCAAGTAAGACCAGCATAAATGCTCATGACAGTTAAGATCAACAAAATATACCCACAAGAAGATAAAGAAATAAAACATGTTCTCATACCCTCAGTCTTCTAGCTATGCATCATCGAAAACTTCTCAGGGAGAGACCACTCATCAAAAAAATCCTCATAGACAGCACACAAAGAAAAATAAAGTCAACATATCTCAACAAGTTGATTGTTTAAGTGCATGTGTGTTGGTCATAGAGTTAGACTCTGGTCATGGCATCTGCAAATGTGAAACATCATATCATACTAGACTATAGGTAAGACATCTGATAAGTGTTAAGAAACACTCGATGCAAGGGTAGTGTTGAAAAACACTGTTTGGGGTGGTGTTGAAAAACCCCTATTTGTGAAATGCCCCAAGAGACAAACACACCTAAAGGACCAATGCTAATAGTTATGCCCCCTAGAAAAAGATAAAGACCAATTCCAGACCAAGTCAAATAAGGTCAAGGCATGATGGAGAAAGGCTAAGTGTTGAGGATGCATGCTAACAAATAGGAGTGCAAAGGCCGCAAGTAGCGCCTATTTCCAAGTTTTCACCACTTGGATTTTTTTTTCATTTTTTTTCATTTTTTTGTATTTTTGCTACCAAGGTGCCTATTTCCAGGTTTTCACCAAGGCACTTTTTCTATTTTTTTTTTCTTTTTTTCTATTTTTTGTTTTTTTTGTATTTTTTCAGGACTTTTTATGCTTTTTAGGATTTTTTCAGCGTCATATATGATTTTTTTTGGCATTTTTTCAAGATCATAAAATATGTACAAAGGATGCCCCCAGATAGAAACAGGCATCAAGGATAGAACTTCTTTAGGTGCAAAGTGTTGATGGGCTCAGGGAGCTGTTCTCCATCTTCATTTGATAGTAAATATGCACCTGTACCAAAAGTTATTGTAATAATGTATGGTCCAAGCCAATTAGGTTTGAACTTTCCCTTTTGTTCTCTGTTCTGTTGATTCTTAGGGTTCTCTCTTAAAACAAGATCACCTATCTGAAATTCTCTAGGGCGAACCTTCTTGTTAAATGCCTTGGACATATGCTTCTGATATACTCTCATGTGATCAAAGGAAGCCTTACGCTTCTCATCTAGAAGTTCTAGTTCTTGTAATCTCATGGCACAATAATCCTCATCTGTAATCAAACCTTTGAGAGAGACTCTGAGTGAAGGGATCTCTACTTCTAAAGGTAATACCACTTTAGCGCCATAGGTAAGGGCAAAAGGCATGGCTCCTGTAGGTGTGCGAATGCTTGTTCTGTAAGCCCATAGTGCTGGATTGATTTGCAAGTGCCAATCCCTACCATTCTTGTGCATTGTTCTATGAAGAATCTTAAGAATGATTTTATTAGAGGCTTATGCCTGTCTATTTCCCTATGGAAAGTAGATGGAGGACCAATGTTGCTTTATTTTAAACTTTTTGCATAAATGCTTTAGGTCCTTATTCTTGAATTGGCCTCCATTATTAGTAATAATCTCAGAAGGCACTCCAAATTGGCAAATAATATGATTCAGGATAAATAGGGAAACTATTTTGCCTGAGGCAACAGAAAGAGGGACTACCTCTACCCATTTCGTGAAATAATCAGTAGCTGTGATGATAAACTTATGTCCTCCTGATGAGTTGGGGTGGATTTTCCCCACAAGGTCAAAGGCCCAGCACTGAAATGGCCAATGAGAAATAGAAGGAATTAGCTCTCTGCCTGGTGCATGAATCAGATTGCCATGTTTTTGACATTTCTCACAAGACTTAGAGAAAGCTACTGCATCTTTCTGCATTGTGGGCTAGTAATACCCTGCCCTAAGCAACCTTCGGGCTATGGCAAGACCATTAGAGTGTCCACCACAAATACCCTCGTGGATGTCTGCTAACGCTTGGGTGGATTCCTCCTTTTCCAAGCACCTAAGAAGCATCCCATCTAAACCCCTCCTATATAAATCACCAAAGATAAGGGTGTGGCGAGAGGCATTTTGAACCAAGATTCTGCATTCTGATTGGTTGAATGTGTCGGGGATGATGCCATCACGGAGATATGAATAGATAGCACCATAGCGGGAGGACTCATGTGTGACAAGGGTACAAATGACATTGCTTTCAAATGAGTCAAATATGGGGTGGTGTAGCTCTTCCACTAGGAATTCAAATCTGGAGTCATGTTGTTCCAACTGTAGGAGTGAAGCTAATGTGGCCATAGCATCTGCAGCTTTGTTCTCTGTCCTAGGGATTTGTTGAAATGTCATGAATGAAAAGTAACGTCTCAATGATTCAACCATCTTTTTGTAAGGTACCAATTTATCATCCTTGGTTTGATACTCCTTATTGACTTGGTTGATAATTAACTGTGAATCCCCAAAGACATGTAATTCTATTATGTTCCATTCTATAGCCATTTTCAATCCATTGGTCAAAGCTTCATATTCGGCAATATTATTTGTACATGGGAATAAAAGTTTGTAAGACTTTGGAATGTTGTACCCATGTGGAGAGACAAATAATACTCCAGCACCTGATCCATTTTGCATGTGGGAACCATCAAAGAACATCTTCCAAGTGTGGGTAGTCATATATAGTATGTGTTCATCTAGGAATTCTACCTGAATAGGCATACTATCCTTAACTGGGAAGTCAGCTAATTGATCAGCAATAGCTTTCCCTTTTATGGCCTTTCTCTCAATGTACTCTATATCAAATTCAAATAAAACCATCATCCACATGGCAAGCCTACCCGTGAGGGCAGCCTTACTAAGCAAGTACTTAAGAGGATCAATTTTGGCAACCAAATGTATAGTATGAGCAAGCATATAGTGTCGTAACTTTTGGGAAGAAAACACTACTGCTAGACAAGATTTTTCAATGCTATTATAATTGATCTCATAAGATACGAGAGTGCGGCTAATGTAGTAAATGGCCCTTTCTTTCCCAGTATCATCTAATTGAGCCAACAATGCCCCCAACGAAGACTCTGTTGCTGAAATGTATAAAATCAATGGTTTCCCTGGAATAGGAGGCATCAAAATTTGAGGATTAGCCAAATATTGTTTTATTTGATCAAGGCTCTTTTGGCAATCCTCATTCCACACACATGTGACTCCCTTATGCAATGTTTTATTGAAAGGTTGTGCTCTATCTGCAAGTTGTGAAATAAATCTCTGTATGGATTGGAGTCATCCTTGAAGACTTCTCATTTGACTTATGTTCTTTGGAGGTGGCATATCTAAGATAGCTTGGACCTTTTCAGGATCAACCTCTATTCCTTTTGCTGAAATTATGAATCCTAGGAGTTTACCTGAGGCAACTCCAAATGCACACTTTTTTGGATTCAATCTAAGCTGAAACTGTGCCATGCGATCTAGAATTACTTCTAGATTGTTGAGGTGTGTATCTCATTTTCTTGATTTAGCCAAGGTATCATCCACATAATCTTCCATGCTCTTATGCATCATATCATTAAAAATTGTGGTCATAGCTCATTGGTATGTTGCTCCTGCATTCTTTAGGCCAAATGGCATGATGTTCCAACAATAGGTTCCCCATGCACATGTGAAAGCTATTTTCTCTTGATCTTCGGGAGCTATTTTTATCTGGTTGTATCCAGAAAACCCATCCATTAAGGAATATATCTCATAACCCACCATCATATCCACTATCATGTCTATGTTTGGGAGTGGAAAGTCATCCTTTGGGCATGTTGTGTTGAGGTCTCTGAAGTCTATGTAAATGTGAATGGACCCATCATGTTTTGAAACTGGAACGATATTGGAGATCCACTCAGCATAGTCAATAGCTCGAATGAATCCTGCGTGTAAGATCTTTTCTAATTTAGCTTTAACAAGAAGAGCTATATGAGGATGCATTTTCCTCAACTTTTTCTTAACTGGTTTTATTCCTGGAGCTATAGATAGATGATGCATAATAAGATCAGTGTCAAGCCCTGGCATATCAGAATATGTCCAAGCAAAGTTGATTTTCTTCTTTTGCAAAAACTTTGTATATGCCTCTTTTTCTCCAACTGATAGAGACTGAGCTAGGTGCACTATTTGGGGAGCCTCTTCTGTATTCAAATTCACTGGTTGTGTGGGCTCAATGAGAACCGATGACCTATCCTGGAAGTAACTTGGCAAGTTATTAAGCACCCCATCCTTGGGTGCCTCAAAAAGGTTTTCACCTTTGGATACATCTTTTCTTTTTACTATTTTGGGTTCTGACACCGCCACAAAGTGGTTTTCGCCATTAGAACCATCTTTCTTTTTTTCTTTTTCTTTTATTTTTAGACTGAGGTACTTAATATCAGGCTTCGTCATACTTGTTGTCGCTTCACTGGTGGAAGAGACTACAGGTTCAAGAGCATTCAGATAGCAGGCAATTTTGTAGTCATTCTGAAAAGTGGGGAGTTTAGGCTCTTGAAGTCACTGAGACCAGTCAATTAGGTGGAAATGAACAAGGGGTAGGTCAATGACTAGTTCAACATTGTGTATGTGGAAGGTGTTATCTCTGGTGACCATACAAGTGGGATTCATCAAGTCCCCTCCTAAGATACCCGAGTCAGGATTTGTCCTACCAAATGAAGTGTCGTCCACTAAGGCAATTCAAGGAGTCCAATCCTCTAGTCCTACACTAGGCTCGTTGGTCACATCGGGTTGAGTACTATAAGTATGAACAACATCCATGTCCAAATAAACTATTGCATCTGAAAGTGAGTCCCATTCGAACTCATGTGAGTCTGTCTCTGAATCATTATTTGGGCTTTGTGATGTAGAAGCCTCAAGATTGGGAAGAGTTTCCCCTTCTCCAACACTAGCACTGTTACTATTTGTTGCAGCTAGGATAGCAACACTTTCCATTGTCAATCTAGCATTCATATAGTCACTATCCATCGCAGCTGGGATAGTAGGACCGTCAATCAGTAAATCTATTGAATCTCCCCAAAGGAGATTTGTTGAAGGCACCCAATCATCAGACATGTCTTGCTAATTAGAGAGATCAGGTGTGTAGTCTGAGTCATTGTCACTATCTGTCGCAGCTGAGACAGGGACACTTTTTTGTTTCTTATGTTCAAAACCTAAGCCAATTGTTGACTTATTCCTTCATCCAAAAAGGGCATGGTTAAGAGGTTCAGCCTTAGCATCCAACCTATGACTAAGGGGACCATGTCCTGGATAACCCATAGTCTTGACCAATGTATATCCCCTCCCATAAGTTCTAGGGGAAGGTGCAAAATTCTTATTATGTAGGTATTTCTCTTCTCGGTAAATCCAGTCCCTAATGGCAACCTCTTCTTTTTCCTCTTGAATCAAAACTAAGGATTCCACAAACTTGTCGAATAATGTCATGGCTAAAGATGAGGGTTTCATATCTTGAGAGGGTTTTCCATAAGACCTAGGGGAAATTGGAAATTTTGTGAATGAATCCAATTTGTAATCCCCCATACCAAGATCTATGGTCTTGAATTTATTCTTGCATTGTTCAAATGCAGTATCAAAAGTGTTAGCCTCCCTATTCAAAGGAATGTGAGACCCTGCTAAAATTGTGTTGACTGATAGTGTGTTGTCCCCAGGTATACAGACTTCTATTCCATTGTAGGGGAACTTTACACACTGATGATAAGTAGACAGGACCACTTGCATCTCATGTATCCATGGTCTACCTAACAAAATATTGTAAGCCAAAGGACCGGCATCAACAATCTGAAACAAATATCCTTCTCTACAAGACCAATTCGGATAGGAAGAACAACCAATCCTTTAGAACTACATTCTGCTTCATCATAAGCCTTGATAGTTATCTTCTTCCTTGTGTTAATGACTTCTTCAGAATATCCTAAAGCCTTCAACAAACTCATGGTACAAATATTTAGCCCTGCACCCCCATCTATCAACATGCGCCTAACACGGGTCTTGTGAATCATAACCTTTATGTGAAGGGCCAAATTGTGTGGGTGGCTTAATGACTTGTCATCTTCATCTAAGAATGTAAGGTAGTGAGGGTTGGCCAAGTGGTTGACCATATTCTGGAATTGATCCACATCTATATCGTTAGGGACATTAACCACTCGCAAGGCATCCTCAAGGACACGCCTATGCTTAGGGGACAATTCCAAGAGTTCAAAGATTGAAATCTGCACTGGTGTATGTTGTAATTGGTCAACAAGATTATAGTTCAACTCAGGACCAACAGAAAATTTAGGAAGAACACCTTTTGACACTGGCTGCTTAGATTTACTAGAGCTAGGACCTCTAATAACAATGGGAGCTTGAGACTAGCTTCTAGTGACAGCATTGAGGGGTTGAGACATCCTTCGTGAGTGAGGACCTCTTAGGACCACAACGGGTCATTCATCAAGCATAGGAGCTGAATCCACATTATATCCATAAGGGTCTTTCCCTCTCATCATGTTGACATTGTCATCAACAACTTCAAGCATATTAATAACATTTTCAGCATTTGTGTAGGTGTAGTTGATAGCATCCTTTCCGTTCTTGTTGTTAGAATTCTCTCCTTTCTCATACTTGGGCAAGGGTTCTTTAAAAGCTTTGTGATCTGCATTAGTGGTTAAACCATCAACTTGAAATCTTCCACTTTCAATAAGATCTTGGACAAGATGCTTAAGTTTAAAACAATTTTCTATATCATGTCCAATTCCATTGTGAAAGACACAAAAAGCCTTCTCATCCCACCAATGAGGCTTAGGATCTGGTATGCAGAACTTTGCAGGATCCTGAGTTTGTGCCAAATTATGAGCAATTAACATCTTGAAAATGTCTACATAGGAGTCCCCAAGCTTGGTAAATTGTCTCTTTTCTGTTTTAGGTCTCCCTTGATACTTGGGTTTATTCTCCTATTGTGCCGAAGATGTTTGCAGCTTCATGGCTTGGACTGCATTAGAGAGATTAAGAACTCCTTCATTCTTAGGTTGTGATGAGTCAAAAACTCCGTCATTGACCACTTGCTTATTCTTATTCCAATAGGAGGTCTTTTTGTCCTTGTTACCATTATTATTATTGTTTTGGCCATTGTTGTTGTTAGTTGTTTTGGCCAAAATTCTTTGTTCTTTCAGGACATCCTCTATGCGACACGCCACTTCTACCATGGTATCAAAAGAATTAAATGGGATTTTCCTTACTTCATACCTTAATTCTGGTACCAAGTTGCTCACAATGATGTCTATTCTTTCCTCCTCAAGAATTGTCCTTGGATATTTTGAGCACAAACGTCTCCATTTTTGTAGAAAGGTAACAAAGGATTCCCCTTGATTCTGCTTGAGTTTGCACAAATCAAGCATGGTGACTGACCTTGATAAGTTGTAAGCAAAATGTTGAACAAATCTTTCCACAAGCTCCTTGAATGTCTTAACTGGAGGAGTAAGGTTAGTAAACCACTCCATGGCTTGACCCTTGAGACTCCTTGGGAATAATCTCATCAAGTAGGAGTCTTCATGGTGAAAAGAAAAGCTCATTATATAGAACTATCTAACATGGTCATGAGGGTCACCAACGCCATCATACTTGTCATAGGTTGGAAACTCAACTTTCTTAGGAAACTCAACAAACACCACACTCTTATCAATTGGGTTGGGACATATGGAATCCAAATTAAATGTGCTCTTAGGAGCTCTCATCCTTTCCATGCCCTTTTGCAGTTGTTTGATCACCTCATCAGTTGACGGATCTTGCTTCTTTACTTTTCGGTCCACATCAAAATTATATGGGACCTTAGCACCTTTGTTGATGACACTTTCTAGGAACTGATCCTTGTTTTGTTCCACATACCTTTCTACATATGCTTGGAAGGATGGTTCTTGTTGCATAGTCATAAAATCTATATGATCGAAGTTGGCATAACTTCCTCCATGTTGTGAGCCATGATGTGCTCATTGGGAGGGTTGTTTTGAAAGTCTAGGAGACGACTGTCTCCTATGGTGATCATATCTAGAAGTCCTTCTACCGTGAGGACTTAGAGATCTTGAGGGCGTCCTTGACCTTCTTCTAGGACTTGGTGAAGGGGTAGATGGGGGTGAGTTGGTCCCACTATTGGTACCCCTCCCATTAAATTACTTTTGGAGTTGTTGTGCATAGAGCCTATCTTCTTCTTCTTGGGCGACTCTCTTTCTTATGTCCAATAATGCACGTTCCTCTTCCTCTAGTTGTCTAAATTTCTCCTTTTTAGTAGCTTGTTCATCCAAATAGGCTTGCTTCTCCCTTTCAATATTTTTCAACCTCATATTTGCATACCAAGAGGTATCTTTAAGTGGAGAAGATTGTCTTGAATGCCTTATTGCGTTGGCTGCGTTGATGTGATGGTCACTAGATTCATTGTTCTAGTCCTCGTGTTGTGACCCTAAATCTGAGTGAGGTTGCTTATAATGTCTCTCAGCTCATTGGTAAGCATCAAAATACCTTGCGTTGTTGGGAGGTGACCGGGTGGACTAGCATGAGAAGAACCACTGTACTCTCTCTTATGCCTTTGGAAGATATCCTCAAGAGTTTGATTCATGGCTTCTCTTTGTTGTCGAGTAAAAGTGTAACTCATGTCCATACTTGATGAAAGTGGTGCTAAAGAGGTGCTCACTTCACCAGGATTACCTTTCGGATCAAAACAAACCTCGGATTCACTTTTAGGAGATTGGTCAAAAAAGGGTTATTTTCCCTTGTGCTATTGACGAGTCTTAACTGGTGGTAATTGGCTAAAGACAATAGGGGGTCACTTCCCTTGATTGACTTGGTACCTTATTGTAACTGACATGAAAGAAAGAGATTCTTAATGATAGGGTGACCTTGCAAAGTGTCAACACCAAACTAGGATAATCAAAGTTCTCTATTGTCTAAAATGAAATGAAAAGATAGAAATAAAGGGGCTTTACCAACACTCTCAAAGAGGTGCTACAATCAAAGGATGAATATCCTTGCACTTTTGAATTAGGAGGTTGGACTAGGCCAAAATATAACTGAAATTGATTAAATGAAAGTGATTTGGACAATAAGAGCACTAAAATTTTTTAAGAATGTAGCTAACAATTCTAGAGATAAACTTTCTCACCAAGAATAACCTTCTAACCTGACAACTATTTCTAAAGTGGCCTTGTAAACCAATTGATGCTATTCCTAGAGGGCAAAAACCAGAGATTTAAAGTCAAAACAAGTCTCTAATGTCAGGATAGAAAATCGAGCAAGCTGTAAAAAAATTGGGTGTTTCAACTCAAGAATTCAGTTGTTTTGTGGTTTAATCAGACACATTAACAGATTTCCAACATTTTATCAAGCACATAAGACAACAATCAAGGAGTTCAAGCAAGCAATTGTCTTCAAACAATGAGCAAGGGGCAAAGCAACCTTGCACATGAACAAGTATAGTGACTTAGTATTTCTACTCCTTAAAGGTTCTACTTGTGTATGTTCTTGACAATGTTTTAGCAGGCACTTAGAACACAACAACACCTTATCAAGTTGTCTACAAGGATATACATGGCCTTCTAAAAGGAGTCCTCGATATACGCAAGGTACGTGAGGCCCAAATCTGTAATTGAGAAGAATCCAAAATCACACAACCGGAGGGAGATGGTAACCCAAATCTCCTCCTTCACTTCTCAAAGGTATAAAGTTCTTTGAGGCTTAGCCAAGAGTGATATCAAATTCAATTTCCAAGAGAGGTGTCTTTGGATTCACCTCCTGATATTTATACTCCACTAGAACATAGGAGTTAAGGTCGTCCCTTGAGGTGGTGTGTCCCGAAGCAGGCCTTCTAAAAATAAAAACTAAGTAATTCACTATCAAAAGTATTTAGAGCACTAAAGGTGGAAAACTTAACTCTTCAAGTAAATGCGAAGTGAGTCCAAAAGTGGGACACTTAACCCTTCAAGTGAATGCGAAGCGAGTCCAAAAGTGGAACATTTAACCCTTTAAGATAATGTGAAGCGAGTCCAAAAGTGGAACATTTAACCCTTCAAAAGAATGTGAAGCGAGTCCAAAAGTGGAACATTTAACCCTTCAAGAGAATGTGAAGTGAATCCAAAAAGTGGAACACTTAACCCTTCACACAAACTCAAAGTGAGTCCAAAAGTAGAATATTTAACTCTTCACACCAACTTAAAGTGAGTTCAAAAGTGGAACATTTAACTCTTCACACCATCTCAAAGTGAGTCCAAAAGTGGAACATTTAACTCTTCACACCAACTCAAAGTGAGCCCAAAAGTGAAACATTTAACTCTTAACATCAACTCAAAGTGAGTCCACACCTTAGAAAACAAGTGAGTTCCAAAAGCACAAAAGAGTTGCCTAGTGGAGCAATTAACGCTTCTTTCCTGTAGACCCCTCCCCTTTAATGTGGCGCTGATCTTGCAACCACGGGGCAGAAATGAGGGGCTAGTGGATTAGCGAGTCTAATAATCTAAGATAGAAATCTAGATCAATCACAAGTAATCTAAAGTTGCTTATCAATACTACTCACAAATGACAAAGGGTTGAATCAATGAAATATTTAACTTTCCAAGCAAACATAGAGTGAGTCCACAAAGTGGTGCATTTAACTCCCTATGTAAACAAAGAATGAATCCATGCCCTCAATCACTCAATGAGATATTTGATATTGGAACCAAGAATTACTTAAGGTTTAAACACAAGCATTCACTTACACAAACTTGTATGAAAGCAAATCTATGTTCATTCATTTCCCATTAAAAGTATCAATTGAAATGTGTTCTATGAAAGCATGTAAACACTCAAGCCAAACACATGAGAGGTTCAATTTTAATCTCAAGATCCAAATGTTGTAGAGATGGAACAAAGTACTGTATGCACCCTAAAATGGTTGCCTAGACTTTGGGCCCCATTTCTACAATTTATCAAATCCTTGAATCAATATTTTTAAAAATCAACAATATCAATTATATCAATTTTCTTGATCAAATCATAATCAATTCGATATTTCCTAAGGTTTGAGTCTTATTTAATTTAAAAGAAATAAAAATAAAAATCTTATTTAATTAAGAGAATATGTTCTCTTTTAATTAATTAAAAATCTCTTTTAATTAAATAATAAAATCACTTTATCCTAAGCTTTTATTTAATTAAAAAGAATTTTCTCCCCTTTTATTTAAATAAAAAATCTCCACTTTTCCTCTTATCCTAAGTTGCACAAATAAAATATTTATTCTTATTTTATAAAAAGTGAAAAAGCATTTTTTGTCTCATATGGACATAAAGTCAATCCTATTTTCCTATTGGAAGATATTTGTGCACAAGGATCAAGCTTCTTTTTTTCTCCACCGTTGATTAAGTCTTTTGCCTCTTAATCACAATGGTCCATTCCTTTTCATTTCTTATAAAAGAAGAGCTCTCTTCCTCATTTTCATATCTTAGATTTTCATGCTAATGTTATGCTGCAGGTTTTCTAGGTCATTTGGAGCTCTTTGAAGACATTCTACATCCAAGCTTTGAAGACTTGTTGTTGCACTTTATTGTAGTTGCATATTTCCTTTCTTAGTTGCATTATCATGGCATATTAGCTTAGATTTCCTTTTATGGAATAGATTAACTTGCATTATCATATAGATTTGCATTGCATTGCATACATTTGGTTTCATTGGAGATATTGGCATTCTTGCCCTTGTCTTTGATTTGGAATCTCTCATTGTATGGTTGACTAGCAAGGTCATGAGTTTATAGCTTTAGCTGAGAGCAATTTTACAAATCTTGCAACTCCATGCATAAAGAGCTATGGATCGATTTGTAAGGGCTCATTCTTGAGTTTTCTTGCATGTAAGGATTCATAGAAGTATGACAATATTTTAGCACACATTTTTGGTGCCCACTGTGGGGCAACCCACCTCTTGCATGTTGGTTTTGATTATTTTTGGAGCTAACCCTTGTGCAGATTTGTTTGGAGATGAAAAACCCTAAATTTGAAAGATTTGATTATATCTCCCAAATGGCTTAGTATTTTGGTCTAAAAAAATTTTTGCAAGTTGGCAACATATCAGATAAGCTTCAAAAAAAAATTTAGAATTTTCAGAGGTGATTTATATTTTTTATGATTTTTTCTTGATTTTTCATAAAAAAATCAATTTTTGGCACAAATTAGCATATTTTTCAAAAAAATTTACATTTCTGGAAAGGTCTTGGAATTCTAGAGGGGGTCTATTCACTGTGTTTGTAATTTAGAAATCAAATCATAGCTCATTTGGTCAATTTATAAAAACTAGTATGTTTTGATAAAATAGGTCTCTAGGGCACAAATGAAAAGATTTTTCTAAAATTTTTACATTTTTGGAAAGCTCTTTTTTTTTTACAGAGGTCTCTTTTCTGCATTTTGGGTTTGGGGTCCGAATTCATGTGGTCAAAATCAGATCTTGTTGACTAGGTCAAATGCAAAAAAAAAAAAAAATTGTGATGGGTATGCACTTATTTTTTATTGTTCATTGCATGATATGAGTTATCATTTGGATTATTTGCTGGTTATCATTGCTCCTAATAATTGATTTTCAGATCTAACCCTAGGGTTTGCATAAGTTGGATATACATTGCATACCTTGTTTGCTTGTTTTCTTGTCTTGTTCATTTGAAGGTGCTCTTGCTTTCATGAAAAATGTTTAAAACAAAGTGTTGGACTTGAGGTACTTTGTTCCATCTCTACAACATTTAGATTTTGGGATTAAAATTGAACCTCTGATGTGTTTGGCTTGAGTGTTTACATGCTTTCACAGAACACATTTCAATTGATGCTCTTAATGGGAAATGAATGAACATAGATTTGTTTTCATACAAGTTTGAGTAAGTGAATGCTTGTGTTTAAACCTTAAGTAATTCTTGGTTCCAATATCAAATATCTCATTGAGTGATTGAGGGCATGGATTCATTCCTTTTTTACATAGGGAGTTAAATGCACCACTTTGTGGACTCACTCTATGTTTGCTTGGAAAGTTAAATATTCCATTGATTCAACCTTTTGTCATTTGTGAGTAGTATTGATAAGCAACTTTAGATTACTTGTGATTGATCCAGATTGCTATCTTGGGTTATTGGACTCGTTAATCCGTCGGCCCCTCATTTCTGCCCGTGGTTGCAAGATCAGCGCCACATTAAAGGGGAGGGGTCTACAGGAAAGAAGCGTTAATTGCTCCACTAGGCAACCCTTTTGTGCTTTTTGAAACTCACTTGTTTTCTAAGGTGTGGACTCACTTTGAGTTGATGTGAAGAGTTAAATGTTCCATTTTTGGGCTCACTTTGAGTTGATGTGAGGAGTTAAATATTTCACTTTTGGACTCACTTTGAGATGGTGTGAAGAGTTAAATGTTCCACTTTTGGACTCACTTTGAGTTGGTGTGAAGAGTTAAATGTTTCATTTTTGGACTCACTTTGAGTTGGTGTGAAGAGTTAAATGTTCCACTTTTGGACTCACTTTGAGTTTGTGTGAAGGGTTAAATGTTCCACTTGTTGGACTCACTTTACATTCTCTTGAAGGGTTAAATGTTCCACTTTTGGACTCACTTCACATTCTCTTGAAGGGTTAAATGTTCCACTTTTGGACTCGCTTCACATTCTCTTAAAGAGTTAAATATTCCACTTTTGGACTCGCTTCACATTATCTTAAAAGGTTAAATGTTCCACTTTTAGACTTGCTTCACATTCACTTGAAGGGTTAAGTTTCCCACTTTTGGACTCACTTTACATTTACTTGAAGAGTTAAGTGTTCCACCTTTAGTGCTCTAAATACTTTTGATAGTGAATTACTTAGTTTTTATTTTAGAAGGCCTGCTTGGGGACACACCACCTCAAGGGACGACCTTAACTCCTATGTTCTAGCAGAGTATAAATATCGGGAGGTGAATCTAAAGACACCTCTCTTGGGAATTGAGTTTGATATCACTCTTGGCTAAGCCTCAAAGAACTTTATACCTTTGAGAAGTGAAGGAGGAGATTTGGGTTACCGTCTCCCTCCGGCTGTGTGATTTTGGATTCTTTTCATCTACAGATTTGGGTCTCACGTACCTTATGTATATCAAGGACTCCTTTTAGAAAGTCATGTATATCCTTGTAGACAGCTTGATAAGGTGTTGTTGTGTTCTAAGTGCCTGCTAAAACATTGTCAAGAACATACACAAGTAGAACCTTTAAGGAGTAGAAATACTAAGTCACTATACTTGTTCATGTGCAAGGTTGCTTTGCCCCTTACTCATTATTTGAAGACTATTTGCTTGAACTCCTCGATTGCTATCTTATGTGCCTGTTCAATGATGAAAATCTATTGATGTACTTACTTGATCTTTTAAAACAAATTGAGTTCTTGAGTTGAAACACCCGACTTTTTTACAGCTTGCTCAATTTTCTATCCTGACATTAGAGACTTGTTTTGACTTTAAATCTTTGGTTTTTGCCCTCTAAGAATAGCATCAATTGGTTTACAAGGCCACTTTGGAAATAGTTGTCAGGTTAGAAAGTTATTCTTGGTGAGAAAGCTTATCTCTAGAATTGTTAGCTACATTCTTGGAGAATTTTAGTGCTCTTATTGTCCAAATCACTTTCATTTAATCAATTTCAATTATATTTTGGCCTAGTCCAACCTCCTAATTCAAAAGTGCAAGGATATTCATCCTTTGATTTTAGCACCTCTTTGACAGTGTTGGTAAAGCCCCTTTATTTCTATCTTTTCATTTCATTTTGGACAATAGAGAACTTTGATTATCCTAGTTTGGTGTTGACACTTTGCGAGGTCACCCTATCATTAAGAATCTCTTTCTTTCATGTCAGTTACAACAAGGTACCAAGTCAATCAAGGGAAGTGACCCCCTGTTATCTTTAACCAGTTACCACCAGTTAAGACTCATCAACAGCGTAAGGGAAAATGACCCCTTTTTGATCAATCTCCTAAAAGTGAATATGAGATTTTTTTTAATCTGAAAGGTAATCCTAGTGAAGTGAGTACCTCTTTAGCACCCATTTCATCAAGTATGGACATGAGTTAAACCTTCACTCAAAAACAAAGAGAAGCAATGAACCAGACTCTTGATGACATATTTCAACAGCATAGGGGTAACATGATGTATGTTGGTCTGCATATGCTAGTCCACTTGGATCACCCCTGATCAACACAAGGTATCTTGATGCTCACCAACAAGCTAAGAGACATCACCAACAAACTCACTCAAATTCAGGGTCACAACATGAAGACCAAAACAACGAGTCTAGTGACCACCACATCAATGTAGCCAATGAAATCAGATAGTCAAGGAAACCTTCTCCACTTAGAGATACCTCTCGATATGCAAATACAAGATTGAAGAGCATTGAAAGGGAGAAGCAAGCCTATTTGGATGAACAAGCTGCTAAAAGGGAGAAATTTAGACAACTAGAGGAAGAGGAATGTGCATTATTGGACATAAGGAAAAGAGTTGCTCAAGAAGAAGAAGATAGACTCTATGCACAACAACTCCAAAATTGATTCAATGGGAGGGGTACTAATAGTGGGACCCACTCACCCCTGTCTACTCCCTCACCAAGTCCTAGAAGAAGGTCAAGGATGCCCTCAAGATCCCCAAGTCCTAGAGGTAGAAGGACTTCAAGATATGATCACCATAGGAGACAGTCACCTCCTAGAATTTCAAAGCAACCCTCCCAACGAGCACATCATGGCTCACAACATGGAGGAAGTTATGCCAACTTCGATCATATAGACTTCATGGCTATTCAACAAGAACCTTCATTTCAAGCCTACATCGAAAGGTATGTGGAACAGAATAAAGATCAATTCTTAGAAAGTCTAATTAATAAGGGTGCAAGAGTTCCCTTTGATTTTGATGTGGATAGAAAGGTAAAGAAGCAAGACCCATCCACAAATGAAGTGATCAAACAATTGCAAAGAGATGTGGACAACATGAGGGCTCCTAAGAGTACTTTCAACTTGGATTCTATTTGTCCCAATCCTATTGACAAGAGTGTGGTGTTGGTTGAGTTTCCTAAGAAAGTTGAGTTTCCAACCTATGACAAATATGATGGCATTGGTGACCCTCACAACCATGTCAGACAGTTCTACATAATGAGCTTTTCTTTTCACCATGAAGACTCCTACTTGATGAGATTATTCCCAAGGAGTCTCAAGGGTCAAGCCATGGAGTGGTTTACTCACCTTACTCCTCCAGTTAAAACATTTAGAGAGCTTGTGGAAAGATTTGTTCAACATTTTGCTTACAACTTATCAAGGTCAGTCACCATGCTTGATTTGTGCAAACTCAAACAAAATCAAGGAGAACCTTTTGTCACCTTCTTGCAAAGATGGAGACGGTTGTGCTTGAAGTATCCTAGGACAATTCCTGAGAGGAAAGAATAGACATTATTGTGAGCAACTTAGTACCAAAATTAAGGTATGAAGTAAGGAAGATCCCATTTAATTCTTTTGATACCATGGTAGAAGTGGCGTGTCGCATAGAGGATGTCCTAAAAGAACAAGGAATTTTGGCCAAAACAACAATAATAATGGTAATAAGGACAAAAAGAACTCTTATTGGAATAAGAATAAGCAAGTGGTCAATGACGAAGTTGTTGACTCATCACAACCTAAGAATGAAGGAGTTCTTAATCTTTATAATGCGGTCCAAGCCATGAAGTTGCAAACATCTTCAGCACAACAAGAAAATAAACCCAAGTATCAAGGGAGACCTAAAATAGAAAAGAGACAATTTACCAAACTTGGGGACTCCTATGCAGACATTTTCAAGATGTTAATTGCTCATAATTTGGCACAACCTCAGGATCCTACAAAGTTTCGCATACCGGATCCTAAACCTCATTGGTGGGATGAGAAGGCTTTCTGTGTCTTTCACAATGGAATTGGACATGATATAGAAATTGTTTTAAACTTAAACATCTTGTCCAAGATCTTATTGAAAGTGGAAGATTACAAGTTGATGGTTTAACCACTAATGCGGATCACAAAGCTTTTAAAGAACCCTTGCCCAAATATGAGAAAGAAGAGAATTCTAACAACAAGAACGGCAAGGCTGCTATCAACTACACCTACACAAATGTTGAAAATGTTATTAGTATGCTTGAAGTTGTTGATGATCATGTCAACATGATGAGAGGGAAAGACCCTTATGGATATGATGTGGATTCAACTTCTATGCCTAATGAAGGACCTATTGTGGTACTAAGAGGTCCTCACTCATGAAGGATGTCTCAACCCCTCAATGCAGTCACTAGGAGTCAGTCTCAAGCTCCCATTGTTATTAGAGGTCCTAACTCTAGTAAGTCTAAGCAGCCAGTGTCAAAAGGTGTCCTTCCTAAATCTGTTGTTGGTCCTGCGTTAAATTATAATCTTGTTGACCAATTACAACGTACACCAGAACAGATTTCAATCTTTGAGCTTTTGGAATTGTCCCTTAAGCATAAGCGTGTCCTTGAGGATGCCTTGCGAGCGGCTAATGTCCCTAATGATATAGATGTAGATCAATTCTAGAATATGGTCAACCACTTGGCTAGCCCTCAGTACCTTACATTCTTAGAAGAAGATGACAAGTCATTAAGCCACCCACACAATTTGGCCCTTCATATAGAGGTTATGATCCACAAGACTCGTGTCAGGGGCATGTTGATAGATGGGGGTGCTGGGCTTAATATTTGTTCTTTGAGCTTAGTGAAGGCCTTGGGTTATTTAGAAGAAGTCATTGACACAAGGAAGAATATAACTATCAAGGCTTATGATGAAGCAGAACGTAGTTCTAAAGGATTGGCTATTCTTCCTATCCGAATTGGTCCTGTAGAGAAAGATATTTTGTTTCAGATTGTTGATGCCAATCCTTTGGCTTACAATATTTTGTTGGGTAGACCTTGGATACATGAGATGCAAGCAGTCCCATCTACTTATCATCAGTGTGTGAAGTTCCCTTACAATGGAGTAGAAGTTTGCATACCCGGGGATAGCACATTGTCAGTCAACGCAATTTCAGCAGGGTCTCACATTCCTTTGAATAGGGAGGCTAACACTTTTGATACTACATTTGAACAATGCAAAGACAAATTCAAAGCCATGGATCTTGGCATGGGGGATTACAAAATTGATTCATTCACAAAATTGCCGATTTCCCCTAGGTCTTATGGCAAACCCTCTCAAGATATGAAACCCTCATCTTCAGCCATGACATTGTTCAACAAGTTTGTAGAATCCTCAGTTCTAATTCAAGAGGAAAAAGAAGAGGTTGCCATTAGGGACTGGATTTATTGAGAAGAGAAATATCGACATAATGAGGATTTTGCACCTTCCTCTCAAGCTTATGGGAGAGGGTATACATTGGTCAAGAATATGGGTTATCCAGGACATGGTCCCCTTAGTCATCGGTTGGATGCCAAAGCTGAACCTCTTAACCATGCCCTTTTTGGACAAAGGAATAAGTCAACAGTTGGCTTAGGTTTTGCAAATAAGAAACAGAAAAGTGTCCCGGTCTTAGGTACGATGGATAGTGACAATGACTCAGACTACACACATAATCTCTCTAATCAGCAAGATATGTCTGATGATTAGGTGCCTTCAACAAATCTCCTTTGGGGAGATTCAAAAGATTTGACAATTGATAGTCCTACTATCCCAGCTGTGACGGATAGTGACTATATGAATGCTAGATTGACAATGGAAAGTGTTGCTATCCTAGTTGCGACAAATAGTAACAATGCTAGTGCTAGAGAAAGGGAAACCTTTCCTAACCTTGAGGCTTCTACATCATGAGGCCCAAATAATGATTTAGAAATAGACTCGCATGAGTTCGAATGGGACTCACTTTCAAATGCAACAATTGATTTGGACATGGATGTTGTCCATACTTATAGTACTCAACCTGATGTGACCAACGAGCCTAGTGTAGGACTAGAGGATTGGACTCCTCGAGTTGCCTTAGTGGATGACGCTTTGTTTGGTAGGAAAAATCCTGATTCAGGTATCTTAGAGGGACACTTGATGAATCCCAATTGTATGGTCACTAGAGATAACATCTTCCACATACACAATGTTGAACTAGTCATTGACCTACCCCTTGTTCATTTCCACCTAATTGATTAGTCTCAACGTTGCCAAGAGCCTCAACTCTTAAACTTTTAGAATGACTATGAAATTGCCTGTTATCTAAATGCTCTTGAACCCATAGTCTCTTCCACCAGTGAACCAACAACAAGTATGATGAAGCCTGATATTAAGTACCTCAGTCTAAAAATAAAAGAAAAAGGAAAAAAGAAAGATGGTTCTGATGGCGAAAACCACTTTGTGGTGGTGTTAGAACCCAAAATAGTAAAAATAAATGACGTATCTGAGGGTGAAAACCTCTTTGAGGCACCTAAGGATGGGGTACTTAATAACTTTCCAAGTTACTTCCAAGACAGGTCATCAGTTCTCATTGAGCCCACACAATTAGTGAATTTGAATACAGAAGAGGCTCCCCAAATAGTGCACCTAGCTCAATCTCTATCAATTGAAGAAAAAGAGACATATACAAAGTTTTTGCAAAAGAAGAAAATCAACTTTGCTTGGACATATTCTGATATGCCATGGCTTGACACTGATCTTATTATGCATCATCTATCTATAGCTCCAGGAATAAAATTGATCAAACAAAGGTTGAGGAAAATGCACCCTCACATAGCTCTTCTTGTTAAAGCTGAATTAGAAAAGCTCTTACGTGCAGGATTCATTCGAGCTATTGACTATGCTAAGTGGATCTCCAATATTGTTCTAGTTTCAAAACATGATGGATCCATTTGCATTTGCATAGACTTCAGAGACCTCAACAAAGCATGCCCAAAGGATTACTTTCCACTCCCAAACATAGACATGATAGTGGATATGATGGCGGGTTATGAGATATACTCCTTAATGGATGGGTTTTCTAGATATAACTAGATAAAAATAGCTCCTAAAGATCAAGAGAAAATAGCTTTCACATGTGCATGGGGAACCTATTGTTGGAACGTCATGCCATTTGGCCTAAAGAATGCAAGAGCAACATACCAATGAGCTATGACCACAATTTTTCATGATATGATGCATAAGAACATGGAAGATTATGTGGATGATACCTTGGCTAAATCTAAGAAATGGGATACACACCTCGATGATTTGGAAGTGATTCTAGATCGCATGGAACAGTTTCAACTTAGATTAAATTTGAAAAGGTGTGCATTTGGAGTTACCTCAAGTAAACTTCTAGGATTCATAATTTCAACAAAAGGAATAGAGGTTGACCCTGAAAAGGTCCAAGCTATCTTAGATATGCCACCTCCAAAGAACATAAGTCAAATGAGAAGTCTTCAAGGATGACTCCAATCTATACGGAGGTTTATTTCACAACTTGTAGATAGAGCACAACCTTTCAATAAAACATTGCATAAGGGAGTCACATGTGTGTGGAACGAGGATTTCCAAAAGAGCCTTGATCAAATAAAACAGTATTTGGCTAATCCTCCAATTTTGATGCCTCCTATTCCAGGGAAACCATTGATTTTATACATTTCAGCAATAGAGTCTTCCTTGGGGGCATTGTTGGCTCAATTAGATGACACTCGGAAAGAAAGGGCCATATACTATATCAGTCGTACTCTAGTATCTTATGAGATCAATTATAATAACATTGAGAAGTCTTGTCTTGCAGTAGTGTTTGCTTCCCAAAAGTTGCGACACTATATGCTTGCTCATACTATACATTTGGTTGCAAAAATTGATCCTCTTAAGTACTTGCTTAGTAAGGCTACCCTCACAGGTAGACTTGCTAAGTGGATGATGGTTTTATCTAAGTTTTCTATAGAGTACATTGAGAGAAAGGCCATAAAAGGGCAAGCTATTGCTGATCAGTTAGCTGATTTTCCAGTCAAGGATAGTGTGCCTATTCAGGTAGAGTTCCCAGATGAACACATTCTTTACATGACCACTCACACTTGGAAGATGTTCTTTGATGGTTCCAACATGCAAAATGGATCAGGTGTGGGAGCATTGTTTGTTTCTCCTCATGGGTATAATATACCAAAATCCTACAAACTTTTATTCCCATGTATAAACAATATCACAGAATATGAAGCATTAACCAATGGATTGAAACTAGCTATAGAATGGAACATAACAGAGTTGCATGTCTTTGGGGATTCATAATTAATTATCAACCAAGTCAATAAGGAGTATCAAACCAAAGATGATAAATTGATACCTTACAATAAGATGGTTGATTCATTGAGACGTTACTTTACCTTTGTGACATTTCAACAGATCCCTAGAGTATAAAATAAAGCTGCAGATGCTATGGCTACATTAGCTTCACTCCTATAGTTGGAAAAACATGAATCCAGATTTGAATTCTTGGTGGAAGAGCTATACCACCCAATATTTGACTCATCTAAAATTAATGTCATTTGTACCCTTGTCACACATGAGTCTTCCCGCTATGGTGCTATCTATTCATATCTACGTGATGGCATCATCCTTGACACTTTCAACTTTCTGAATGTCGAAACCTCATCCGTAACGCCTCTCACCACACCCTTATCTCTGGTGATTTATATAGGAGGGGTTTGGATGGGACACTTCTTAGGTGCTTGGAAAAAGAGGAATCCGACCAAGCATTAGTTGACATTCATGAGGGCATTTGTGGTGGACACTCTAATGGTCTTGCCATGGCCTGAAGGTTGCTTAGGGCAGGGTATTACTGGCCCACAATGCAAACTGATGCAATAGCTTTCTCTAAATCTTGTGAGAAATGTCAAAAACATGGAAACCTGATTCATGCTCCAGGGAGGGAGCTAATTCCTTCTATTTCTCATTGGCCATTTTAGCGCTGGGCCTTTGACCTTGTTAGGAAAATTCACCCCAACTCATCAGGTGGACATAAGTTTATCATCATAGCTACTGATTATTTCACAAAATGGGTAGAGGCAATCCCTCTTTCTGTCGCCTCGGGCAAAATAGTTTCACTCTTTATTCTAAATCATATTATTTGCCGATTTGGAGTGCCTTCTGAGATTATTACTGATAATGGAGGTCAATTCAAGAACAAGGACCTAAAGAATTTATGCAAGAAGTTTAAAATTAAGCAACATTGGTCCTCCATCTATTTTCCACAGGGAAACAGACAGGCAGAAGCCTCTAATAAAACAATTCTTAAAATTCTTCATAGGACAGTACACAAGAATGGTAGGGATTGGCACTTACAAATCAATCCGGCACTATGGGCCTATAGAACTAGCATTCGTACACCTACAGGAGCTACTCCTTTTGCTCTTACCTATGGCGTTGAAGCAGTATTACCTTTAGAAGTAGAGATCCCTTCACTTAGAGTCTCACTCAAAGGTTTGATTATAGATGAGGATTACCATGCCATGAGGTTACATGAACTAAAACTTCTAGGTGAGAAGCGTAAGGTTTCCTTTGATCACATGAGAGTATATCAGAAGCATATGTCCAAAGCATTCAACAAGAAGGTTCACCCTAGAGAATTTTAGATAGGTGATCTTGTTTTGAGAGAGAACCCTAAGAATCAACAGAAAAGAGAAAAAAAGGGCAAGTTCGAACCTAATTGGCTTGGACCATACATTATTACAGCAGCTTTTGGTACAGGTGCATATTTACTATCGAATGAAGATGGAGAACAACTCCCTGAGCCCATCAATATTTTGCACCTAAAGAAGTTCTATCCTTGATGCCCATTTCTGTCTAGGGGCATCCTTTGTATATATTTTATTGATCTTGAAAAAATACCAAAAAAATTCATATATGATGCTGAAAAAATCCTAAAAAGTATAAAAAGTCCTGAAAAAATACAAAAAAATCAAAAATTCAAAATTTAAAAAAAATAGAAAAAGTGTCTTGGTGAAAACCTGGAAACAGGCGCCTTGGTAGCAAAAATACAAAAAAAAGAAAAAAGAAATTGCAATAAATCCAAGTGGTGAAAACTTGGAAACAGGCGCTACTTGAGGCCTTTGCACCCCTATTTGTTAGCATGCATCCTCGACACTTAGCCACTTTCCATCATGTCTCGACCTTATTTGACTTGGTCTAGAATTGGTCTTTGTCTTTGTCTAAGGGGCATACCTATTAGCATAGGTCTTTTAGGTGCATTTGTCTCTTGGGGCATTTCACAACATGTGTTTTTCAACACCACCCCAAACAGTGTTTGTCAACACTACCCTTGTGTCGAGTGTTTCTTAACACTTATCAGATGTCTTTCCCAATAGTCTAAGTATGATGCGATATTTCTCATTTGCAGATGTGATAACCAGAGTCTGACTCTATGACCAACACACACACACCTAAACAATCAACTCGCTTGAGATATGTTGACTTTATTTTTTTTTGTGTGTTGTCTATGAGGATTTATTTGATGAGTGGTCTCTCCTTGAGAAGTTTTCGATGATGCATAGCTAGAAGACTGAGGGAATGAGAACATGTTTTATTTCTTTATCTGTTTGTGGGTATATTTTGTTGGTCCTACCTGTCATGAGCATTTATGCTGGTCTTACTTGACACTATGGATTGACAAGGTATTATCCTTGACTATTTTGCGAGTGCATGCTTCTAGTTATCCTGACTTTCATGTGTCTTGATACAAGCATAATCTTGCCATATCAAACTTAGGTAATCTCACTGCATTAGTCATCTTGACCTCCATGTCTTTGATGCCTAGGTGGGATTTCCACATTTCTATCTAATAAAGATCATATTCATATCCACATAGTTATGCTAGTGTGCATTGTATGATCTTGCGACGCTACCAATAACGCTCGATGATGATAATTAGATGTCTATAGGTGTTGTGACCTTGCAAGTCAACCACTTTCATAGTAGCTTGCATTCTTAGGTTCATCATAGTTTAGTTTTTGCATCTTGCATATGGAGAGAGCTCTCATTTTTATCATCTACGGACTAGTTGGTCAACTGTGCTCATTTTTTGATTCTTCTTGATCATATCTTTCATTTCTGGTCTTTCATATCACATCATTTTCTATCCATTTTCAGACTCGAAATTGAAATCTGAGTCGCGTTTCCAAGCTTTCTCATTCTTCTACGTAGTTTACTAACCTTTTGAGACATAATTCTTCGATCTTTGATGGAATTTCTTCCTTTCCATGTCTTCCAAATTTCTAGTCTTTCATTCACCCCTTTCGCTTCCTCTCTCTAAGGTTTGACTTAATCTTTATCTTATATCTTTTTCAATCAAACCTTGTCAACCTGGGGCATATCTTCACTATTTGATGGTTATCCTATCATGCTCCATCCTTCGATTATGATTTATTGTGACTTGATCAAGTTTATCAGTTTGTTGTTCTCTACCTAATTTCAATTTCAATTCTGAGGGGGTAGTACCTATCAGCTTTAATCTTTGATTCAGCTTTATCATTCAGCTCAGCTTGAGATTCTTATTTTTAGACTTGATTATCACCTAGCAGCGATGGTGGTGATTTTGTCTTTCAATTTTTATCTCCTATTTTTTAGACTTGATTATTGCCTAGCAGCGATGGTGATAGTTTTGTCTAAGGCTTGATTTGCACCTAGCAGCAACGGTGTTGGTCTTGTCTTTCAGCTGTTGTTTATGCTTGTCCCGATGTGTTCCCATCCGTCGAACACACATCTGAGTTGTTTTGTGATCCCAAATCGATCTCACATTTCAATTCTTCTTTGACTGCATGTGTTCCCAGAATGATCATACATTAGTCAAAGAGGGGCAAATGTATGCACCCTAAAATGGTCGCCTAGACTTTGGACCCCATTTCTGCAATTTATCAAATCCCTGAATCAATATTTTCAAAAATCAACAATATCAATTATATCAATTTTCTTGATCAAATCATAATCAATTCAATATTTCCTAAGGTTTGAGTCTTATTTAATTTAAAAGAAATAAAAATAAAAATCTTATTTAATTAAGAGAATATGTTCTTTTTTAATTAATTAAAAATCTCTTTTAATTAAATAATAAAATCACTTTATCCTAAGCCTTTATTTAATTAAAAAGAATTTTTTCCCATTTTATTTAAATAAAAAATCTCCACTTTTCTTCTTATCCTAAGTTGCACAAATAAAATATTTATTCTTATTTTATAAAAAGTGAAAAAGCACTTTTTGTCTCATATGGACATAAAGTCAACTCCTATTTTCCTATTGGAAGATATTTGTGCACAAGGATCAAGCTTCTTTTTTTTTTCACCATTGATTAAGTCTTTTGCCTCTTAATCACAATGGTCCATTCCTTTTCATTTCTTATAAAAGAAGAGCTTTCTTCCTCATTTTCATATTTTAGATTTTCATGCTAATGTTATGCTGCAGGTTTTCTAGGTCATTTGGAGCTCTTTGAAGACATTCTACATCCAAGCTTTGAAGACTTGTTGCACTTTATTGTAGTTGCATATTTCCTTTCTTAGTTGCATTATCATGACATATTAGCTTAGATTTCCTTTTATGGAATAGATTAACTTGCATTGTCATATAAATTTGTATTGCATTGCATACATTTGGTTTCATTAGAGATATTGGCATTTTTGCCCTTGTCTTTGATTTGGAATCTCTCATTGTATGGTTGACTAGCAAGGTCATGAGTTTATAGCTCTAGCTGAGAGCAATTTTACAAATCTTGCAACTCCATGCATAGAGAGCTATGGATCGATTTGTGAGGGCTCATTCTTGAGTTTTCTTGCATGTAAGAATTCATAGAAGTGTGACAACATTTTAGCACACAAGTACCTCAAGTCCAATGCTTTGTTTTAAATATTTATCATGAAAGCAAGAGCACCTTCAAATGAACAAGACAAGAAAATAAGCAAACAAGATATGCAATGTATATCCAACTTATGCAAACCCTAGGGTTAGATCTGAAAATCAATTTTTAGGAGCAATGATAACCAGCAGATAATATAAATGATAACTCATATCATGCAATGAACAATGAAAAATAAGTGCATACCCATCACAAAATTATTTTTTTTTGCATTTGACCTAGTCAACAAGATCTAATTTTTACCACATTAATTCAGATTCTAAACCCAAAATGTAGAAAAGAGACCTCTATCAAAAAATAGAGAGCTTTCCAAAAATATAAAAATTTCAAAAAAATCTCTTTATTTGTGCCCTAGAGACCCATTTTACCAAAATAGACCAATTTTTATAAATTAACCAAATGAGCTATGATATGATCTCTAAATTAAAAACACAGTGAACAAACCCCCTGTAGAATTTCAAGAGCTTTCCAGAAATGTATAAATTTTCAAAAAATATGCTGATTTGCGCTAGAAATTGATTTTTTATGAAAAATCAAGAAAAAATCATAAAAAATACAAATCATCTCTGAAAATTTTAAAAAATTTTTTAGATCTTCTCTGATATGTTGCCAACATGTAAAAAAAAATTTAGACCAAAACACCAAGCCATTTGGGAGATATGATCAAATCTTTCAAATCTAGGGTTTTTCATCTCCAAACAAATCTGCACAAGGGTTAGCTCCAAAAATAATCAAAATCAGCATGCAAGAGGTGGGTTGCCCCATGGTGGGTGCCAAAAATATGTGTTATAATTATGTCACACTTCTATGAATCCTTACATGCAAGAAAACTCAAGAATGAGTCATCACAAATCGATCCATAGCTCTTTATACATGGAGTTGCAAGATTTGTAAAATTGCTGTCAGCTAGAGCTATAAACTCATGACCTTGCTAGTCAACCATACAATGAGAGATTCTAAATCAAAGACAAGGGCAACAATGCTAATATCTCCAATGAAATCAATATGAATGCAATGCTATGCTAGAAATGGAAATGCAAGCTAAGCTATGAAAATGAAAGATGCAAGTATTACAAAACCTCCTAGTTAAGCTAGATGGATTAATCTAAAACATAAAGGAAATCTAAGCTAAGAATGTCATGATAATGCAAGAAATGAAACTATGATAACATGTAGATGCAAAAGCCAAGAATGCTCCAAATCTTCAAAAGCTCCAAAATGACCTAGAAAACCTCCAGCATAACATTAGCATAAAAACTTAAGATATGAAAATGAGGAAGAGAGCTTTTTTTTTATAAGAAATGAAAAGGAATGGACCATTGAGATTAAGAGGCAAAAGACTTAATCAACGGTGGAGAAAAAAAGAAGCTTGATCCTTGTACACAAATATCCTCCAATAAGAAAATAAGAGTTGACTTTTGTGTCCCACATAAGACAAAAAGTGTTTTTTCCTTTTTATAAAATAAGAGTAAATGCTTTATTTGTGCAACTTAGGATAAGAGGAAAAGTGGAGATTTTTTATTTAAATAAAAGGGGAGGAAATTTCTTTTAATTAAATAAAAGCTTAGGATAAAGTGATTTTATTATTTAATTAAAAGAGATTTTTAATTAATTAAAAGGAGCATGTTCTCTTAATTAAATAAGATTTTTATTTTTATTTCTTTTAAATTAAATAAGACTCAAACCTTAGGAAATATTGAATTGATTATGATTTGATCAAGAAAATTGATATAATTGATATTGTTGATATTTGAAAATATTGATTCAGGGATTTGATAAATTGCAAAAATGGGGCTCAAAGTCTAGGCAACCATTTTAGGGTGCATACATGGACCACCTTGAAAAGATTCTTTGGTAAGTAGGACAATGAAGAGGTCACAAACTAGATAATGATTTCATAGGATTGAGTCCAATCACTTTTGACACTGTGCAATACTTCACAAAAATAAATCTATATAAGATTACAATTGGAATAGTGTGGAATCAAGAAAGATGATAAGTATATGATACTGAGTAATATTCATAAGCTTGGTCCAAACTATTCAATTATTGTTTACATTCTATGCTACAATATGTGCTCGAGATTCCACATATAAAATGCATTTCCTAGATGAATTTCTTATAGATCTCACTAGAGAGCGAGATAACTTAGTTCTAATGGGTAAAATTAAACCCTCTAAGTCACATTTCTTACATGAAAATCAAGACACAAAATAATATAAAGGGTCTATAAAACATGATAAGAAACAAAAGAACCAAGGATAGAAGGAGAAAGATCATAAATTTGCTACTTCAAAAGTAGATAAAATTAGACCTCTTCATCAAAAGGTGAACAACCTAAGAAGGATAAGATCAAGTTTTCTTACTATAAGATGTCTAATCATGATGAACACAAGTGTTCAAAGAAACAAATCAATCACCTCTCACATCTAGAAAAGAACAATATTAGGGTGCCTGATTCAATCAAATTTAGACCACCAAAGGTGTCTCTAATTAGGACATATATAAAGTCAGGGGAAAGGAAAGGGAAAGACCCTATTTTTTTTCTTCACAACCAAATTCTTAGATCATTGAATTTGGTACTTTGCACCACGTGGACTTTTTAGAAGATAATTTCACCTCTTTAGAGACATGTTTTATGCTTACCTTACAAATAGGTGATGACACTCATGTTGAAGTGCACAAGAGAGAGACCATTGATGTGGGTTCAAATAAATACTTGTTGAGGTTTTTTATGTTACATATTTATCAACTAACATCCTATTTGTTTATTAAATCACTCACACTAGTTCTAGAACTAATTTAAGTTCACACCGAATATAGTAGTAATTAGTGACATGCATAATGTGTCTACAATAATCATGGGACAAACAAATCATCAATGTAGACTATATCAATTTAATACAAGTTCTACTTGACTTCCTCCAAATTCTTACTCTTACATGCAAATGAGGAGAGTTATTTTTGGCATAAATAATTCAACCACTTGAATTACCATTACTTGCAACAACTCAATCACCAAGGCATGGTTTTAGGGTTGCCTTCTATTAAATTTTACAATGGAGTTTTCCAAGGATGCATTCTTGGTGAGCATCATGAGGATAAATAAAATAAAAGGAAAAGCATGGGGATCTACACAACTATTGGAGTTGGTACATGTAGTAACTTAGTAGGATCATTTCCACAACCATCATTTTGTTGGGAAAATGGGTGTTGTAAAAATTTTATACTAATGTTTATTATTATATAGTATTTTATTTATTATCTATGGTGCACATAGGAGTACCTAAATGGACGTGTAACATGTACTAATTCTTTTCTAATATTCTTGAGCCTACTTGATAAATTGTATTGTAATATCATATTATTGTAAATATTTAATATTAGGGAAAGTAAACTAATAGAGTACACAATATTAAACATGGGGTCAAAGGCTTATGTAGCAGATGGTTTTAGCATATGGCTTATGTAATACAACTTCATAATTTTGTGGGAGCTTGTTTCTATGAAAGCAACCACAAGGGGTAGTTGTTGAAATTAGCCAGTTTAGCATTTTTGGATATTGGAAGCATGGCACGGGATTTATGGTTACATGCTTGTTCACATGAAGTTCAAGTTGTTGGCCAGGTGTTTAAATTTTTTCATGGACGTATTGCAATATTGTATTTACTTTTAAAGGCTGATTTTTCCCCCTTGATGATTTTCCTAGGCTATATCTTATACCACTTTTCATGGATATGTTGTCTATTCTTTTGCATGTAGAATCTAAGTACTTGTTTGAATGATTTGTAATGTAGTATTTCTAGAAATGGTCATGGTATCGATGCAAGTTTCCTTAAAATTGACATCAAAGCCATGGTTCAAGTGTTATAATCATGGAAGTTTAATCTACCAAATGCATGAAAGAATGGGAGACAAGACAAGAAATGTTTTTAGGTTTTTAAATTTTAGCTTTGAGTATTTTGGATTTTTTGTTGTGATGTGTTATTTGTAGATTTGGGGCTTGAAATTTTTTTGGTCAAATGGGTTTATTGAATATGTATTAAAATGGGGGTTTTTAAGGGAAATTTGTAGAAGTGTCCTCTTAGGTAAAAAACAATCTCACTTTTGAAATTAAGTCGATCATTTGATGAATTTTGATATAAAATTTGCCCTATTTTGGCCTGATTTTAACAAAATGCAAAAATAATTTGTGTTGGCGAAACAATGACGATCAAAATTAGTTCACAAAGAAAGAAATTTTTTTTTAAAAATCTCATTGAATATATTTCCTAGATATTAGAAATAATGTGTGTGTGTGTGTGTGTTTCCATTAATGGTGGATCACCCTCCAAAGTGGAAAGGTGTCTTTTCCACATGTCTACTAAAGGTAGATTACCTTCCAACTTGGAAATGTTTTTGTGCAACACGTCCATAAGAGCTGGAAAAGTGATAAAGTGATAAGGCAATAATGTTGAAAGGTGGAAAGGTGATAATGCAATGTTGTCACCTAAAATAGGAATATTCTCATGTGGTTCTAGTGTAAACTCAAGTAACATGTGTGTTTAAAACCTAGGAGAATGACTAACTAGGTGAAACAATCTAAACACAAACACATTAAGTGTAACTTAGGGAGAATGTATGCATACAATGCAAGGTGGGTCTTGATTACTAGGCCATGTTAGGTACCCATGTAAAAATGTAATGTAATCTATTACAAATAGAGAAAAGGAGAAAACCTAATGGAAAAAATCCTTCCTAAAAGAGAGACAAAAATATTAAATGGTCCCAATGATAAATGCGAGAGACAAAACCTAATGTGGAGAAAACTTTTCCCTCACAAGAGAGAAGAACAGAGACCATGAAGCCCCCCCTCAATATTTACTTTCCTACAAGGATGGTCTAATTGTCCCAAGCAACATTCCTCCCCTTTAGAATAAATAGAGCCAATGTTTCACCAAGAATGTCAAAGTCTAACAAAGCCAGGTGCTACTATTGATGAAGAATTGATGATGAAGCTCCCACTACAATATGATAAAAATTATTCATGGAGACACCTATATGAGCATCAAATAGACAATAAAACTATATACAATATCAACTAGATACATGTATGAAGTCTCACAAGATAGGTCTTAACCTATTGAATACATAAGGATTGCATCCAAAGAAGCCTCAATGAAAAAATACATGAAAGATATGAGGCAGATATTACATTTAGAACATGACTCATGCAAGAGATTACAATATGATTACAATTATGTAGATTTGGAAACAATAAGAAGAATCCATAAAAAATAATGCCTTTAAGTAACTAATTATTAAAGATGCCTTTGATTAGGATGTGCCAAGAAAATAGAAACAAGTAGCCCCTAATGGTTCTCACATGGAATATTGAATGGTTGGGTAGTAGAAGCTTGGCATGTGGACATTAAATTGGTTTCCCTAAATTTTATTACTAAACAAGATTTTTTTAAATACTTATGTAAAAGTATTTTAGAAAAAAACTTATTACTAAAAACTTTATTAAGTAAAATTGAGAGCGACAATGCCTCCTCTGCAATGGTCAGAAATGAGACAATTTTAGAGTCTTTAGGGATCCCTGAGGTTTTTTTATGAAGGGGTGGGACATTTCAATTGAGTAGGACAATAAATGGTGAATGGTTATGGTAGAAATTATGGCAATCAATGGCCCTTTAACATAAGGTTTCAACATAGTTTCAATACCATTGCAAACCCTCCAAGGCTGAGACATAATCTCAAGGAGAGATCTTCACACAACTAGAAAAATCTCGATGATAGGTTTGGAAGGTTTCGAGATAAGAGGAAGAGCAACCTAGGGCCTCAAAATAGTGTGTTCCCTTCAAATAAGCCCTTTAGATTTGATGAAATTGAGAAAAAAATTTGGGGGCCAAAATCTTTGAATCTGGCAGTAGAAAATGGACCTGAGGTAAGTGAAAATATTATTTATGCAAAAGTGTCTTCAGTTTTGGTTAATAATATGCAATGGCAAGAATAAATAGGCATGCTTAAAGATAAAGTTATTTTCTTTAAATGGATGGGAGAATGGCCATATATAAGTAAGATTAGGAACTGGTGTGAAAACAATGAGGGCAGTGGTTTCACTCTAAAAATAATGGAGAATAATTTTTATTTAGTGGTCTGTCTATCTAAGAATGATAGATATTGGATCCTAGGAAGTGGCCCTTTCTTGGATGAAAAAGGAATCTATATTTGAGAATAGATGCCAAATTTTGATCTTGTGAAGGAGAAGGTTAAAGAAATAGCAATATGGATCAAGATTCATAATCTTCCCTTCAAATATAGAGAATAAGGAACCCTAAAATAGATTGGGGATTCATTAGGAACTTTTATTTCTTTAGATGAAGTAGTGGATGGAAATGATCTTTCAATGGTGCTGAGGGTACTTGTTAAAGTTCAAGAATGTGATAAGGTGCCAAATTATATTGTTTTGGGCTCAGAGAAAGGAGAATGGAGAAAAATGATTATGGTGGAGAGTGGGATTAATGATGAAATGGAGGGTCTTTCAAAGATAGATTCCCTTAAAGGAAAGGCATTAGAAGTAGAGAAATCTATGGATTTCATCTAGTTTTTAACAGAGTCAAGGAAAAAAGATGATAATATTATCCTACAGTTTGAATATGATATGATTATCAATAGCAGAGGGATTGCTCCAATGTGCCTTGCAGATAGCTTGGAGATGGTGAGGGGATAGACAAATAGATTTTTCTTTGTGGCCAATATAGATGAGGATGGGATCCCTTTGGAATCCCTGTCAACACAAATTATTAAAGAAACCCTGACTTCATGCTTTCAGTTCCTGGGAGAGCGGAATGATAATATGAAAAATAGCCACATAGTGATGGTGAAACTAATAGTTGGTGAGAATTTAGTCTCTGAATAGTTGGTAGGTGAAGTTGAGAAAAAGGGTGAGGATTTTGAAGAAAATTTATTCCCTTATTTGATCCCAGACTTGAAACCCTTGAAGGAAAATAATGATGAAGATTTGGAGAAAGGTGGTGGAGATAGGAATGCTAAGCTAGATAATGAAAAGGAAACTCATTGGTTTGATGAGGGTGCTCAACCAATTGGTTTTAACAATACAGATAGATATTTTGTTGTTCTAGATGATGGGAAAATTTCCCTAATCAGGAGCATAGAGGATCTATTCAAGGAAGCAAGAGATAGTGGAGGGAATAATCTAGGTTCAAACTCTGAATATGAAACTCAGGATGAAGATGGAGGTATGGATGCTTTTGGATTGTAGGATCAGGTGGACATCACTAAGAAATAGAGAGTTAGTAAAATTAAATCTCATATTTTGAAACCAAACATAGGAGAAAATAAGAAAAGATGAGCTAGAGCAAACAAGATGAAGTTGGAATTGGTTGGTAGTGCAGCAAACTAGGGTAAACTCTTGAGATCTAGAAAGGGCTATGCCTTTTCTTAGAAGTAATGAGGCTCCTTTCATGGAATTTTAGGGTCTTCAATGCCCCTGAAAAGATGTGCATGATCAAGCGATGTTTTGATCAAGTGCAACCGGATATTGTCTTATTACAAGAAAATAAGGTTGGGATAGATGGAGCTGATGTGTTATCTAAAATGTTTTTGAGGTGGAAATGTGTCTTTGAGGTGGCTGAGGGAGCCTCAAGAGGACTTGGGATTTTGTGGAAGGAGGATACAACAAAAGTTAAACTTATTAATAAAGCTACAAATTGGAAATTGGTGGAGGTTTCATTAAAAAAGTTGATGACCCATTTCTATTTTTTTTAATATATATGGGCCTAATAATACTAGTCTTAAGAAACAAGTTTGGGATTTTATCTCCTTCCAAATGGATGTACTTAGAGATGATTTGATCATCCTTGGGGGGACTTCAATTCTATTTTGTCACCAGTAGAAAAGATAGGAGGCTGAGGGTGAATGAGTCAAATCCAAAAGGATTTTATGGAATTTGTTTCTTCACAAAGTCTGGTAGATGTAGAGTTGCAGAATGGGGACTTCACCTGGACTAACTAAAGAGGGGGATTTATTAATAATGCTAAGAAGCTTGATCGGTTGATGTCAGTAGGGGAATAGAATAAAACTAGTTGGTTATGTCAGGTAGAGATCCTACCCTTTTCAAGATCTGATCATTTTCCAATTCTTTTGAGAATCCATGAGTATTCTGTTCTAGAAAGAGCCCCATTTAGGTTTGAAAGTATGTGGTTCAAGGATTCTAAAATTATGGATAAGATTTCTTATTGGTAGTCTAATTCTCCTAAAAAGGAAGGAAATAAAGGTTTTATCTTCTTTAAGAAATTAAAGTTATTGCAAGAACTTGAAGATATGGAATAGAGTGGATTTTAAGAATATTTTTATTGAAAAGCATACAATTGAAGCTTAATTAGAAGCCTTAAATCTATGGTTAATTGATAAAGGAATGATAGAAGAAGATTATATTTTGGAAAAGGATCTTCAAAAAAGGTACTCTAAAATTTTGGCTTGGGAAGAGTCCCTTTGGCGACAAAAATCTAGGGAGACTCGGCTGCATGAGGGAGATAGAAATACAAAGTTTTTCCACAATTCTGTAAAGGTAAGAAGATCTCAAAATAAAATCTTCTCAATAAAAGATAGGAATGGTAATCTTTCTGAAAATTCTAAGGAGATTAATGTTGAATCTGTCTTTTATTTCTCTGAGACTTTTGCAAAGAATTTGAAATATGTAAAGCTAGATGATAAGATTCTAAATAGTATCCCATAATGCATAAGGGAGGAACAAAATAAGAAGTTAATGAGGCCTATCTCCAAAAAAGAAGTGAAAGTTTCCCTTTTTAATCTGGGTAGTGATAAAGTGTCGGGACTGGATGGTTTTCCAATAATGTTTTTCTAGAAGGTCTGACATGTTATAGGGGATGACCTATGAGAGGTGGTGGAGAAATCTAGAAGGGATGGTTTCATTTTCAAGGACTTTAATAACACCTTTTTGACATTGGTTCCTAAGAAAGGGGAAAAATCTACTTTTGATGACTTTAGGCCAATTGCCTTGTGCAATACAGTTTACAAGGTTATTGTAATCACCTGAAAATGGACAAGATCAATTAAATGAGCAACCAAGGCAAAAATCAATGCAATTAAATCAAATCAAGCTAAAATCAAACCTAAATTGCAATCAAGCCATAATTCAAATTTAATTGATATCTTTAGCCATGTGTGCCCCTTGAATGGGTTGATTTGATTTAAATGAACTATGCAATGAATTAGATTAATTGCATAATTAATTGATTTCATTTGATTTATTTGATTTTAATTGATTTTATGGCTTTTGATTTTTAATTAAATTTGAATTATGGCTTGATTGTAATTTAACTTTGATTTTAGCTTGATTTGATTTAATTGCATTGATTTTTGCCTTGGTTGCTCATTTAATTGATCTTGTCCATTTTTAGGTGATTACAAATGCCCCTCTTTGAATCGATGCACGAAGCATATCGATTCAAAGAATGTCCTGATCGTTTCTAATGTGAAGTCCTGATCAACTGATGTCTGATTTGATGTGATAGAAGATGCAGATTTTGATGATGGAATTGATGCAATTTTAATTGATTTTAGGTCCTCGATGGTCATTCTGATGATAAGTTGCCTGATATGGTACCTGATTTGATATGATTTGATGTTTGATGCCCCTTTCAATTGATAAATAAAAAATTCTGATACAAGATTACGCTCTAATTTGATGGTCATGTCCATGATTCACTGATTATGATGTCGGTCCTAATTGTCCGAGTGTATGCCCCCTCGGAAATGAAATGAAATTTGAGTATTGTCGAAAAATGTGACATTTTAGGTCAATTTGCATGAATTAGGTCAATTTGTAATAAATTTTGATTTCATTTCTGATAATGTATTTGCATAATATTTGGGTCCCTTGTTATTTTCTAGTCAAAGATGCTCTTTTTAGGTCAAAATTAGCTATATATAGGGGTAAAAGTCATTTTTACTATTCATTTTTACCTTCACTTTTGACTTTTTGCTCTAAGCCATTTTTGCCCTTCGAACGATGGTGATCCCGATTCGTGAGCACAGATTTGAGCGAGGTCACCGATACATGCATCCACCTAGCTATGGACCTCTGGTATGTACTCCAACAACTTAATTTGTCAATTAAATGCATTTAATTTTTTTAAAAATTGGATTTTTATAGGAAAAATCCTATTTTTTTTCTTTTTTCAATTTAAATAGCACATTTAATAGTTTTAATAGCACATATAACTTTTCTCCAACGCTTTCACAATTTTCTGTAGCACATCTGCTATTTTTAATAGCATGTACAAACAGTAGAACTAGGGCTTGATTCACATTCGCCCTTTTCTATCGTGCATACAAATTAGATTATGCATATTAGTATTTTAGCAACACATACAGGGTTTTCCTGTAGCGCGTACTAAATTCTATAGTGTGTACACCTTAAAATAGCACTTTTAATCATTTATTATGCGCATTCACCATTTTTAACTGCGCTTTTTATTTTTAGTGCTTTTAAATGATTAAATAGCGCTTATATCCTCTTTAATTAAATATGCAAACTGCTGAGTCAATTTTCTAAACCATCTGGTGTCATCAATCAGTCGATTGGCTTAGGTAACAAGTCTAATTTGATAGCAATTCATATGATGTCAGTTCGAGTCATGTCATATTGAATATTTGATTGTCAATCTTGATTTTGATGGTGGATGATGATAAATTTTCCATCCTCTCTAAATAGAATCAAGAAAATTGATTGTGATTTTATTTAGATTTTGATCATTTGATTGACTTTAAATGATCCAACATGTAATGATGTTAATTTCTAATGTGTATAACTTGCTTTTTACAAGCCGAGCTTAAATCACTTAGAGTTCAAGGCTTGTACCCATTACCTTTCAATATGATTGATGACTTGACTGGTCCAGAGCACCAAGTCATTGGTAGATGCGGTCTCTCATTCCTTTTGTCTCTCCCTCAATTCCACGTGAATCAAGGTATACTCACAGCTATGGCAAAGAAATACAACTCTGACCATAACACATTTCAATTACTGATGGGGGAGATGCCTATCACTCCCGAGGATGTGTACAGGCTCCTACGCATCCCTACTCATGGGGAGCTTATATATTATGATCAGTTTTATGATGGGACCATTTGTAGGTGAGTCTTTGGTGACCTAACTATTGGTGATGATTCAATTTAGTGGGCCCAGTACCCTTCCTTCCCTTCTCTTCCTATTGTCCTAGGAATATTGGTTGGTGGTTTCCTCATTCCTGATCGGCAAGGTCATGGCTTTGCAATTGGTTGGGGTTGTATCCTAGAGGATATGATCACACAACCACAGATATTTGACTAGGGTACCTGTGTGCTAGTGTAGTTGTATCATGAGCTGCATTTTGTTATATACCATCGTGGGGTGACTCTTTTTGCTGTGGTGATTCTATTGTAGCTATGGACATGGGAGCACATCCCTGTCACTCATCCTATTTATGTTCAGCACCGTGATCCAGGCTATCCCTTCACTTGGATGTATGAGGGGATGGTAGTGCAGGCCCACTTAGGCAAGTTTGATTATTGGAGACACGTCATTGATGATATTGATTAGTTCATGTGGTGACCATATATTGGATGCGAGGCATGGTTAGAGGATGTGACTGAGTTACCATTTATGTGTATGCCATGATGGATGATAGGACATACACCACTGATTATTGAGCGATTTTTCTTTCAAAGAGTTTTACGATAGTATGGTCAAGTTCAAGGCATGCCTCAGGGTTTGGCATTATATGCCTGTGTATAGGTGGAGAGGTCACGTTGGGGCCCTCATATAGATTTTAGGATATCTCACTAGGAGTTCTTATAACTACCCCACCTTGTGTGGGATATACGAGATCATATCATTGATGTTGGCATGACTGATGATTATGTCAAGTGGTTTGCTCGGAACCCTTTTCCCAGATTCACTGATCCTACAAAGAGGGTTTTAGGCATCGAGGAGGAGTCAAATGATGATGGTGAAGATGATGATGGTGGGGGTAGAGGTCGGAGATGAGGTCGTCAGGGATGACAGGGCCAGTGAATAGATAGAGGAGGTAGGGTTATTATCGTGGTGATTGTTGTTGCACCAGTTCCTCCTAGGGGTGGCTGAGTTTGGATGAGGGGTGGTCGGGTTAAAGTCCGAGGTGGACCTTACAGAGCTCTGCACTAGGTTGGTGTGGACAGATTGGCCATATGAGGCCAACACAAATTGAGAGTTTTCAGGCAGGTGGGTACTCAGGTTGTGGCCGACGTGGATTCTCAGGCCATACAAATATTATTAGATTAGGCACATTTTCCACCAACACTACCGCAAGCTCCTCCACAGGCTCCTCCAGTACAAGCTCCTGCTTCTTCTTTTATGTCATCTTATTTCATTCTTCCATCTTCTTCTTCTTTCATTCCATCTTTGTCTCCTTCTATTCCATCTTCTTCCATCCCATCTTCTTTTATGGCTCCCCCATAGACTCCACCTGTTTAGGCTCCACCCACACAGGTACCAGCACAAACTCCTACACTAGCCTTGGCCTCGTATGTTAGATCATTGCAGTCTGAGATGTCAGAGATAAGACAACAAGTTACTCAGCTAAGTTCGATGATGTAGACCTTCATGGTTGCTATGAGTCAGCATGGTTTACAGGCTAGCTCGAGTAGAGCTCTAGATGTTGATCATGGTCCTAATGGTGTCGATGATTTTGGTAGTTGACCTATTTTTTATATGAGATACCTTTATTCTTTGATGTATATGATGATTAATTTTTTATCTAGAGACATTGGACTCACATTATTCTTTGATTAGTTGATGTTACTCATGCTTTGATACTTGTTAATATTTTTTATAGACTTTGATTTCTAGATACTAGTGGTTTTGATGATACTATGGACTTTGATACTCAATTGATAGATTTACTTTATATGATGTCATCATGTATTGGACTTTATTCTTTGGGTGCTTTATATGATATGCAGATCTATATGATTCTATCTCTATATGCTTTATTTTTATGCTTTTTCAAATGCAGTTTATGATATGAATGCACATGTCTAATCTTTCTATTGATGCAAATGTTTGTCTTATTTATGACATAGAGTAGATGGATGCATATGGTATACGGCTTAATGTTGTATGATGATGCAATGGTTTAATGATTAAGGCGATGTAATGGTACTTATGAATGCATTTATTTGATGATATGGATGTATGATAAATGTAATGGATATATGCTATATAAATGTGATGCAAAATGTGATGGATGTAGTTATGAAAGTGGATGCTTTAATGATCAATGATATGAATGAAATGATGATTCTAGATGTAAATATAAATGAGCTAAGTTTAAATATACTTTAATATTTGATATGTATGAATTTGGATGAATGCACCTAGATGAACAATGCAATATACTAATGATATGATCTTAAAAATGCAATTATGTAGAATGAATGCAATGCAATGTTTGTAATGTCTTAATGATGAACTAATGTTATTTAATGATAAAGATTAATCAATGAATGCAACTAATACAATGAACTTTAATGACCTAGTGAAAGATTTAATACAAGTGCAACCTAATGAATGAAATAAACTAGATGTATTCAATATTTTAAGATGAACTTTTAATGAAATGCCATGAGATGTAATGAATAGCTATGAATAATGAAATGTGATGAGCTAATAAAAATGATTATGAATGATCTTAAACTAAAGTAAATGATTTTATTGGATATGACCTATAGTGATAATGAAAGATTTATTTGAAAATTGAATGTGGCTAAAATGAATACAAACTAAAATGAATGTAAACTAATGCACTTTAATTTAAATGAACTTAGGTTAATTGCTTAAATGGATGCAAATTTTTCACGATTTAAAATGAATTTAACACATGCCTTTAATCTACTACAAAGCACCTTTTGTTTTTTATTTTTGATTTTGACATCCAACACATTCTATCATATGTAGTTTTGATGTGCATTTTGATTTTTGATCTACTCCCCCTTTTAGTTTTATCTTTTTTTTAATTTATGTTTTTAGACTAAGATAGGCAAATCACTTAAATGCATTTAATCTAGGATGGATGCAGCTAACTGTCACTATTCACAAATTATGAGCTTATATTCATCATTGAGTAGGTTTTGGAATCCTAAAATTAGTACAACCATCACTAGTTCAACTATGATGATATGAATACTTCTTTCCTTTTTCACAGTGCTTTCCCATCCTTGGTATGCACATTACTAATTGAGACTAATCATGATAGTATGAATACCGATTTTGTCAGATTCTATATTGCAAGTGGATTTTGGTATTATGATATTTAACATAAAAATATCCAAGGTATCCTTTTGCCTAAACAAACAAAGATCTCAATTTCCCCATATGTACATGTCCTCGATGATTCTTTGATGATCATGTCCTTAGACAAATAACACATACTTCAAAATTTTGACCTTAAGACACTCGTTCACAAATCCATAAAATATCATGCTTTCATCATAGCTTGTCTAGTTTAAAAACTTTCATTGATTTGCTAGAAAGACATGATTTCATCAATCAAGTCAACACTTTGAAAAATTTTGCATTGTTTTTCAAATCCATATTTCAAGTATAGTTCTATTCATTTCGTATTTTTAATCCTGATAAAGATAAGTGTTCTTGTGAGAGCTTGGATCAAAATTTTTCATTTGATTGATATTAGGATTAGGATTTGGATTTGATTTGAGTGTTTCACTTGTATTTTCATGAATTGATTTAGTGTCAGATTGATATTTGTTTTGATGAATCCTTCCTCCTTGAGAGTAGATTTTTGCCCCCAGTTTGATGTGATTGTGTTTGTGAGACTTGGGACAATTTGCAAATTGGATTAGTGACAAAATCTTTAGGTACTTACAAATGCAACTATGGGGTTTTATTATGTAATATATACAAATGTTGGCAAATGCAATATTTACAAGGATGACCACTAGGTAGGACACTAACTTGGACTTTCAATGGCGCCTGTTTACCAGGTTTTCACTGATTGAATGGATTTGCTCTTTTTTCCATTTTTAAAGTTTTTTTCCCCTTTTTTTGCTACCAAGGTGTCTATTTGCTAGGTTTTCACCAAGGTACTTTTTCTCTTTTTTGTATTTTCTCTTTTTCAAATTTTTTTTTGTTTTCATATCATCAAGGTACCTATTTACTAGGTTTTCACCAAGACAACATCTTTTTGAGGATCATTTCTTAATGTTTTTGGCTTTCTTCATTGATGAAGGGTGCTCCCCTTAATACCACAAACACATAACAAAAATAGAGAAACAACAACAATTTGCAAGAACAGAAAATGAGCTTTTTATTATCTCCACAAATGTGGAATTACAAAATTCAAAATTACAATATGCAAAGTCATATGGGCATTTTCCAATACAATATTTTGTAGGACAAAGCTTTGAATCATTACCCAGATCTATTCAGAACTGACCTAGACAACACTACGGGCCTTTCTTATATAGGCAATTTCCACCACCCGAGAAGGTTCCAGAAATTTAGCCCTTAAGGCCGACCAACCTAAGAATTATTTTTATTTTTCAATTTATTACATCAAAGTTAGCTCAAAACAATTTTTGAAACCCAAACAGAAATTTTGAAGGAAATTTATTTTCCGCCATTTTCGAAGACCATAAGTCATCACTTGGTGACCCGATTGACTTTTATGGCCCCATTTCAAAAAGGGCACGAAGTGCTCTACAACACCTAAAGTAAGCAAGCTTCATTAAGCCAAAGTTTTGACCTCATTCGGGGCCTCTAAAGCCTTCAAAACTGAGTTCAAAGTTTTTGTACCCTGCTATCAATACTGAAAATTTTCAATATCTTCAAAACTAAACTTGATCTGGCAATGAAACTTTACTGGCAGGTTGATATGACCAAAATGAACATCCACCTATGAAATCAGAACATTTTGAGATCGAACAAAAAACTTACTAAAAATAGTAAATTTCTAAAAATAGCAGCTCTGCACAAGATAGCCCTTATTGAAAAGAAACCAGAAATATTTTTGGGTGGTGCAAGATTGCTCTTACACCCAGGATGCTCCTACATCAGACACCCGGGGTAATTTGAGAAGTGACCCCATCACGTCTCAAGTGCGAAGAGGAAAACCAAGATGGTTAACCTCCTTCCTTCTCAGCCATGATTAATCTTTGACAGGTCATCCTTTCCATTTGACCAGATATTCTTCATATGTCATGCTCCTTGTGCTTCTGCCAACATGACTATCCAGTATATCCTCAACCTCCTTGATAGTTGAACTAGTTGTTGGAATACTCCACTATGCTTATGTGATCTCATCTTCAACACCTCCTTCATGATACTCTATCAAATCTGAAATGTTAAATACTAGTGAAATATTTAGCTCAGTAGGCAACTCGACCTCATAGGCATTTCCTGAATCATGCTTCTTCAGTATCTTACATGGCCCAAACTTTTTCATTTTCAACTTTTTATATGTACCAACTAGAAATCGCTCCTTCCGCAAATGAACCATGACTTCATCCCCAACCTAAAATTCCTTATGCCTCCTTTTCTCATCTACCTTAGCCTTATACTACGCATTCATCTTGGTAATGTTCTTCCTCACTTCTTCGTGGATGTTCTTCAAATGTTCTGCAAAATCTTCAGCTTCAGCACTACTTATTTCTCCTTTATCTATCTTTCTAAACTTAGATGCATTTTTGGGACTGCTTCCAGATACAATCTGGAATGGTGATTTACCAGTGCTCCTATTGACAGAATTATTGTATGCAAATTCTACCTGTGGTAAAATCAAATCCCTTCTTTTTGGCTTATCTCCAACCAAACATCTTAGCAAATTTTCCAAACTCCTATTCACCACCTATGTTTGTCCATCAATCTATGGATGATGTGATGAACTAAACTTCAAATCTATCTACAACTTCTTCCACAATATGCACCAAAAATATGTAACAAACTTAGTGTCTCGATCTGAAACTATTCTCTTTGGCAAACCATGTAGTCTCACCACTTCTCTGAAAAACAATTTTGCTACATGAACAACATCATTGGCCTTCTTGCAGGGAATGAAATGTGCCATCTTCAAAAATTTGTCAACTACCACAAAAATTAAATCATGTCCTCGCTGAGTCCTTGGTAAACCAAGAGCAAAGTACATACTGATATCCTCCCAAGGCTTCTCTGGTACAAGTAATGGCTAATACAAACTTATATTTCTCTTGGCTAATACAACCTTGTATTCTGCTTTACTCCTTTTTCCATCTGACATACTCTGTAACTCTGTACAAACTTCTTGACATCTTGCTGCAACTGTGGCCAATAATAATTCTCACTAACCAAAGAAAGGGTTTTATCTCGACCAAAATGTCCAACCAATCCTCCACTATGCTTCTCCTTGATGAGATTCTCCCTCATAGAACTTTGTGGAATGCACAACTGACTCCCTCTGAATAGCATACTATCCTGGATAATGAAATCCAACCACTTCATTATGTCTAGAATAACAGGCTCTATGCAAACTTTCCAAGCTTCTCCAAAATTAGGATCCTCTGGATACAAATTCTTGAGTTCCTTGAACCCAACCACCTCAATCTACATCTCTGTCAGTAATAGTTTCCTTCTACTAAGTGCATTTGCAACCCTGTTAGACTTTCCACTCCTGTGTTTTAAAACAAATGTATAACTCTCCAAAACTCAACCCATTCCAAATGCCTTTGATTCAACTTTTCTTGACTATTCAAATATTGCAAAGCTTGATGATCAGTATACAAAACAAACTTCTTAGGAAGTAGATAGTATTTGATGTAGCGCAAGGTAGGAGAATCCCCGATGGAGATGTCCTAGCCCCCAGCAAATAACCACACAATAGAATATAATAACAATACAGAGATATAGATCCACACAATGCCAATACTCATAATAGAATCATCATATTTTCATCCAACATGCCCGGCTATAAGGCCTTCCGGGTTACGGCCAAATACAATGCAATTATAATAGAAAATCCACAAGATCTCGCAAGATCCAAACCAAAACCCTAGCTAGCCCAGATCCACACACTAGTAGGAACCCCCAAGGAAGATCTAAACTTGTGCTCGCAAGCTCACCAAGCAATCTCCTTGTTTCCCAAGCCGCAGCTACTAGCTCTCCTCAAAACTCGCTCCACATCCACCTCCTCTTCTCCCAAGTGGATGAATCATTGCCTCAAGACTTCCCCCACAACCCCTACTTATACCAATCTAAGCCACAGGTCAGCCCTGAATATAAATTAAATACAAATACCGAAATTAAATGCCACAAGTCGGCCAACAACAACAATTAAATTCTCAAAATTGATGTCTTAGTAAAATCACAATATCTCCTAGTTCCAAATGAATTAGAACTCGTGCTTCGAACCACAAGTAGAAATATAGGCCCGCTTCAATCCCTGAAATTTGTAGCCTCTAACTCTTTATGAAAAATTACTTATACAGCCTGAAATAGGCACCAAATTCCTAAGCAAGGCCGAGCACCCCTAGGCCATGCTAAGCAACCAAGACCATGCCAAATTCCATTAAATACATCAAAACCAATTACCCAAGACCCAATTAGGTTTATCCAACTCTACCAAACCCCTCACATATTAAAATAAGTCCACATGACTCCATCAAATTTCCCAAACATGCAGGATAGCCAACTACCCTGGAATGCTCCTGCATCAGACTCAACCAACTAATCATGAAAACCAATCTCAATCACAGCATCAACAAGGTTAGGAAGCTCCATAGAAACATCCACAAGTTTCTCCATAGGTTCTGCATCAGCCTCCACACACTGATCAACAAAACCAACTTCCATGTCGACCTTGCTATGCCCTCTTCTCTCTCAAACAAGTCTTCTAACCGGCCACACAACTCGCTTCCTGATTGGTAGACTCCAGCTCCACGGTTTCAAGATCTCTCGAACTCTCTTACAAAATTTATCCAGAGATGGATCACTCTCAACCATCCCTTCCTTAACTTGATTAGTCAATCTAGCTTCCAACCGAGCACAAATCTTTGAAATATTCTTCTCCACTACATCATGGAGTTTTGCAATCATCTCAGGGTCCAATCTTCCTAGAGCCATCTTCTAAGATCTTCGCAAACCCTCTGCAGAAAATCACCAACTAGATCCAACCTTTGCTCCACCCAAAGTCTAGATGCAAATTGCCTCACATTCGACGCTCTATCCACACACTCAGGAACAACCTTCACTCTGAAAAACTCCACCCAAGGTCCTGGTGTAAACTGCCTCACATTCGGTGCTCTGTCCACACACTCAGGAACAACTATGCTCTGATACCACTTGATGCAGCGCAAGGTAGGAGAATCCCCGATGGAGATGTCCTAGCCCCTAGCAAATAACCACACAATAGAATATAATAACAATACAGAGATATGGATCCACACAATGCCAATACTCATAATAGAATCATCATATTTTCATCCAACATGCCCGGCTGTAAGGCCTTCCGGGTTACGGCCAAATACAATGAAATTACAATAGAAAATCCACAAGATCTCGCAAGATCCAAACCAAAACCCTAGCTAGCCCAGATCCACACACTGGTAGGAACCCCCAAGGAAGATCTAAACTTGTGCTCGCAAGCCCACCAAGCAATCTCCTTGTTTCCCAAGCCGCAGCTACTAGCTCTCCTCAAAACTCGCTCCACATCCACCTCCTCTTCTCCCAAGTGGATGAATCATTGCCTCAAGACTTCCCCCACAACCCCTACTTATACCAATCTAAGCCACAGGTTGGCCCTGAATATAAATTAAATACAAATACCGAAATTAAATGCCACAAGTCGGCCAACAACAACAATTAAATTCCCAAAATTGATGTCTTAGTAAAATCATGATATCTCCTAGCTCCGGATGAATTAGAACTTGTGCTTCGAACCACAAGTAGAAATATAGGCCCTCTTTAATCCCTAAAATTTTTAGCCTCTAACTCTTTATAGAAAATTACTTATATAGCCTAAAATAGGCACCAAATTCCTAAGCAAGGCCAAGCACCCCTAGGCCATGCTAAGCAACCAAGACCATGCCAAGTTCCATTAAATACATCAAAACCAATTACCCAAGACCCAATTAGGTTTATCCAACTCTACCAAACCCCTCAAATATTAAAATAAGTCCACATGACTCCATCAAATTTCCCAAACATACAGGATAGCCAACTACCCTGGGATGCTCCTGCATCAGTATCTCAACTTCTTCAATGCTTGAACTATAGAATAAAATTCCTTATCATAAATAGAATATTTTCTCTTGGCATCATTTAACTTCTCACTGAAATAAGCAATAGGATTACCTTCTTGGCTCGTAATAGCTCCTATTGCAGTACCACTAGCATCATAGTCTACTTGAAACACTTTAGTAAAATTTGGAAGTGCTAAAATAGGTTGTTCTATAACTTTCTATTTCAACAATTTAAAACTCTTATCTACCCCATTAGTCCACTTGAACTCTTTTCTATCCCCTCTCATTGTTTCAGTCAAGGGTCCACAAATACTGCTAAAATTTCTGATAAACTTTATGTAAAAGCTAGCCAAACCATGAAAAGATCTTACCTCAGTTGCATTCCTTATGGTAGGCCATTCACGGATAGCCTTCACTTTCTCTAGGTCCATTTTTAGACCTTCTTCTAAAACTACAAATCCCAGATACACTAATTCCTTCTTCACAAAACTACACTTCTTCAAATTAATTAACAATTTATCTTCCCTTAAATTCTCAAACACCATATGAATAAGCATCATATGCTCCTCCAATGTCTTACTAAAGATCAAAATATCATCTAGGTAAACAATGACAAACTTACCCAGAAATTCTTTCAGAACCTCATTCATGAGCCGCATGAAAGTGCTTGGTGCATTGGTTAGCCCAAAAGGCATGACTAACCACTCATACAATTCTTCCTTTATCTTGAAAATAGTCTTCCATTCATCTCCTTCTCTGATCCAAATCTGATGATATCCACTCTTCGGATATATCTTTGAGAAATACACAGCTCCACTCAAACAGTCCATAATATAATCCATTCATGACAATGGAAACCTAAACTTGATTATGATCTTGTTTATAGCCCTAGAATCTATACACATTCTCCATTCTCTATTCTTTTTCGGTGCTAATACTGTTGGTACAACACATGGACTCAGGCTCTCCTGAATCAACCCCTTCTGTAATAACTCATGTACTTGTCTATTCAACTCTTCACTTTTTGTTGGTGTCATTCTGTGTGCTACCTTATTTGGAAAACTTGCTCCTAAAATTAGGTCCACCTAATGACTGATCTTCCTTACTAGTGGTAATCAATCAGGAACATTATCGGATACAATATCCTGAAACTCATTCAATAAATCTGCAACTTCTACAAGTCATCTTCTACTTCCTCTTTACCAACTTTTGGAATTAAAGCAAAACACATATGCTCATGCCCCATACCATCTAGGAACTTTCTTCCATCAACAAAAGTTATTCTTGCATTACCACATACCTTTTCTTTTATTTCCTTCAATGGCTTTAGCTTATGTCACACTCCATCCTTTGTTAGGAAATAAGTATTCGCATGACCATCATGTATAGTACGTCTTTCGAACTGCCATGGTCTACCCAACAACATATGACATGCGTCCATAGGTATGATATCACATAGTACCTCATCATGGTATCTGCCAATCTTGAACTTCACTAGGCACTATTCATTGACCATGACCTTGTGGTCATCCTGTACCCAGGCAATCCGATATGGATGTGGGTGTTTCTACCTCTTGAGCTTCAACTTAGTGACCATCTCTTTTGACACCAGATTGTCAGTGCTTCCACTATCAATAATCACATCACAACATTTACCTTCACACTTGCATCTAGTGCAAAACAAGCTCATCCTTTGCTCAGGTTCATTCTCACCACTTAGTAGGACTCTTCTATTAATTAGTGTTTCTCATCTTTCAGCATTTTCAGAATATGATGATCTGGCATCTTCATCTACATGTGTAACCCTATCATGGCCTTCAATTCTCCTTTCGGTCCTTCCTTGGCATTGGGGACATTCATATGCCCTATGACCTTCTTCTCCATAGTGAAAACATGTTACATGGAAGCCTCCTCTTCCTGATCCTTGTCCTCTTCCTCTTCCTCTCTGATCTCTATTATTCTAATCATGGAAATGATTGAAAATGTTTTCTCTCTAATTTTGACTACTACTGGCCTCATCCTTCTTTTTTGGATCTTCATTTCGGCCTCCATATGACCATCCACTAGATCACCCATCATGATCTCTTCCCTTTTGTCTGCTCTCGAACTTCTTGCTCAGCTTCTCCTCTACTTTTAGGAAAAATGGTATGCCTCTTCAATACTATTCATTCAAACCAAATTCAACTCCTCCTGAATGCTTGGCCTGAATCCATTAAGGTAACAGGCAATTTTCTCCTTATCAGCTTCTACATGGCCTGTTCTGATGAGGATTCGATAGAACTCCTTCGTATACTCCTGAACAGATCTTCCTGCTTACTTCAAACTTTGCATTTTCTTCAGTAGGTTAAGCTCATAATCAACATGAATGAACTGTCACTTTAATTTATCCACCATCTGATCCCATCTTGTGATTTTATCCTTTCCTCTTCTATTTTTCTCCAATTGAATCTCTTGCCACCAGATCTTCGCATGGCCCTTCAGTCTGGCCTTCGCAAACTTGACCCGATCAGGATCCTTGATATCTTCATACTCAAAATATTCCTCTAATTCATTGATCCAATTGATCAACTCTTCTGGGTTAAGGTTTCTTGAAAATGTAGGAACCTCAATCTTAGATCTTTTCCCAATCTTGGAAATGGCCCGAAAAAGTCTTTCTTCCTCCTAGTTCAAAATTTTGCCTTCTCCTTCTTGATTAGAATTTCCTTCTTCTTCGGCTTCATCCTCACTTTCATCTTTGACATTAAGATTCATTCCTCTATGAAACTCTTCTTGAAATGCTCACACTTGTCTCCGGAGGGCTCTAACCTCAGGTGTCACAACACCAGCTCTTCTGCCACATTCCCTTCATGGAGGCATTTTTGTGTTGCTTGCTGAAACCCTAAACTACAGTCCTGGTGTAAATTGCCTCACAGTCGGTGATCTTTTTACACACTTAGGAACTCCTGCTCTGATACCACTTGATGAAGGGAGCTTCCCTTAATACCACAAACACATAACAGAAATAGAGAAACAACAACAATTTGCAAGAATAAAAAATGGGGTTCTTATTATCTCCACAAATGTGGAATTACAAATTTCAGAATTGCAATATGCAAAGCCACATGGGTATTTTCCCTTACAATATTCTATAGGACAAAGCCTCACATCATTACCTAGATCTACCTAGATTTTCCCTAGACAACACTACGGGCCTTTCTTATATAGGCAATTTCCACCGCCCAAGAAGGTTCTAGAAATTTAGCCCTTAAGGCCGACCAACCTAAGAATTATTTTTATTTTTCAATTTATTACATCAAAGTCAGCCCAAAACAACTTTTGAAACCCAAATAGAAATTTTGAAGGAAACTTATTTTCTGCCATTTCAGGTGGCCCAACTTCCGGAGACCATAAGTCATCACCCGTTGACCCGATTGACTATTATAACCCCATTTCAAAAAGGGTGCAAAGTGCTCTACAATGTTTAAATTAAGAAAGCTTCATTCAGTTGAAGTTTCAACCTCATTCGGGGCCTCTAAAGCCTTCAAAACTGAGTTCAAAGTTGTTGTAACCCGCTGCCAATACCAAAAATTTTCAATATCTTCAAAACTAGACTTGATCTGGCAATGAAACTTTACTAGTAGACTAATATGACAAAAATGAACCTCCACCTGTGAAATCAAAACATTCCAAGATCAAATAGAAAACTTACTAAAAATAGTAAATTTCCAAAAGTAGCAGCTCTACACAAGATAGCCCTTAATGAAAAGAAACTAGAAATATTTTTGGGTGATGCAAGATTGCTCTTACACCCAGGATGCTCCTGCACCATTCATGCTTAATTTTCCACTATTTTGATCTTTTCTGCATTTCTGATTTATTTTCTCTTTTCTACTTTTCAATGTTTTTAGTATTTTTTAGGATCTCTTCTGACTATGTACAATAAATAGGATGCTCTCTCATCTAATATCTCTGATACTCTTTTTCTTTATCCCTCTTCCATTTCTTTATGTGTAGAACCTTTTTAGATGTACATTGTTTATTGTCTCTTGCAACTCCTCTCCTTCACAATCAGCTAGTTTGTAAGTGTCAGTGCCAAAAGATGAAGTGATCACAAAGGGTCCTAACTATTTTGCTTCCCATTTTCCTTTCTTCTCTCTTTCTACTTGATTCGTGGGATTTTCTCGCAACACTAAGTCACCTATTTGGAATGCCCTTGGTTTGATATGCTTGTTATAGTTTCTGGTCATTCAATTCTGATACACTTTTAATTGGTCAAAAGCTTGTTGTTGTCTTTCATCTATAAATTCTAGTTTATGTAACCTAGACACTCTATAGTCTTCTTCACTTAGTAAACCATGCAATGATACCCTTAAGGATGGAATTTCTACCTCCAAAGGTAAAACTGTTTCTGCTCCATAGACTAGGGAAAATGGTGTAGCTCCTGTTGGCATTCTAATGCTCATTCTATAAGCCCATAGAGTAGGGTTTATTTGAATGTGCCAATCTCTGCCTGAATTATCCGTAGTTCTCTTCAATATTTCTAGAATATTCTTGTTTGTAGCCTCTGCTTGCCCATTACCTTGTGGGTAATATATTGAAGATGAGTGATGTACCATATGAAATTTTGTACATAATTCTTTCAAATCCTTATTTTTGAAATGTTTTGCATTATCTGTTATGATGGCATGAGGAACACCATATCTATAGATTATGTGATTTAATATGAATAAGGATATCTGATTTCCTATGGTAGTGGATAAGGGTACAGCTTCCACCCATTTAGTAAAATATTTTGTTGAAGTAATGATGAATTTATGACCATTTGAAGATGGTGGATAAATCATCCCTATCAAATCCAAACCCCATTGATAGAAGGGCCAAAGTATTGTCATAGGATGAAGCTCTTGTGCTGGTACGTGGATCAAGTTTCCATGATATTGACATTTATGACAAGATTTTGCAAAATGACAAGTGTCCTTTTCCATAGAAGGCCAAAAATATCCTATCCTAAGAAGTTGTAGAAATTGAGAGAAATAGATTCAATTTCCAAGACCAATTTGCATGCAAGATACCTGTTACAAAGAATGAAGCAAAAGATGGAAAAAATTGAAACCCTTCTGTACTAAAAAATGAGAGAGAAAAAATGTATTCAGCATAATGAAAAATAATTACAAGGTTCAACCTATAAAAGTGAACAAAACCCTAAAACAAGAAAAGCTAGGTTGCACATTATAATTAATAAAGATATTAATTATAATGTACCTAAGAGATAGCTTAAGTAAAAAGAGTAATGAAACTAACTAATTACTCTAACACCCCCCCTTAAGCGAAGCTCAGGAGGAAAGCTAACCTAGCACAGCTATGAAAGTAGGAAATGGGTCCTGGCAACAAGGCCTGATCAGGTACCCAATACAAGGAAATCTCTATAAACCGGAGACAAAGGAGAAAACCCAGTGGGAAAAACTCCTCTCCAAAAAGAGATATAAAAGAAAGCAAAAGACAAAAAATGACTTCAAGAGACTCTCTCAAAGCCATAAGTACAATGCGTGTTGCCAACCCCCCCCCCCCCCATGAGAGAGGGTCAAGGCTCCAAAGCCCCCCAGAATGAAAGAACCCCTAGATCAATGAACAAACCACCATGATGCTAGTACAAAGGAGTGAAAGGCAGTGAGCACTAAAGAGGTAACCTCGAAAGGTGAGGTGTCACTAGAAGGACGAGCTGATGCTCAAAGGAGTAAACATGAGGATCCTGAAAGGGAATCCCCAATGTAGGTGGTAAGATAGGAGTGCAGACACTGTCAGGAGAGAGGAGATGAGTTTGCTCTATAGAATCCTCAACAACTGCACCCAATGGCTCGATGAATGGTGCTTGAGGGTCTGGTAGTGCTGAAGAAGAGTCCTGCTAAAGAGAAGAAACCCCAACAAGATGAGGTGAGGTAGTCACAAAAGTGGTCTCAGGAACAACACAGAGGTTCAAGTGACCTAACTGTCCCACATGATGCTCTCACGTAAGAGGAGAGTTGTGCTCCGATGATGGAGATGGTGGATGAAAGTGTCAAAAGGTGTAGAGATGGGTGGAATGATCAATTGTCCCTATAGCAACAATTCCATCTGTCACACTATCCTGAATGAAGACTAAATCTGGTGTGAACTCAATTATCTTCCCTGACCCACTAAGTGTAATCTGATAAATCGAGAGGAGGTTTGTAGATAGAGATGGAACATACAATACATCATTGAATGTGCCATCCTGAATGCATACAGAACCTTTCCCGTAGACTGGCATAACAGTGTTATTCCCCATGAGAATGTGAGGAATAGGAGAAGCCTCAATAAAAGAGAAGATCTCCAGAGAAGACGCCATATGGTGAGAAGCACCTGAATCTAGTATCCAAGGGACCTATGAAGGGGATGCAACAGAAGCCCGTAATTCATGACCCTATCCAAAATCCTATCCAAATGTCGAAGATGAGGCAGAAGACTGAAAAATAGACCCTTGTGAGGTAGAAGAGGATGGAGAGGAAATAGTGCTCTTCTGAAGAAGAGCTTGCAAATCTGCAATCTGTTTCTCATAGCCATCAAATCTCATCTAAAAATAATGTGACTCGTCATGAGGCCCCTTCTGACAATAGGAACATGTAGGGCTCTCAGTCTTCTGTTTCTTCTTCTTAGAAGAAGATGGTGGGCCAGTAGAGTGCTGAGAAGAGGAATTAGATGTCTACTTTGACTTCTGCTTCTGTGTATCCTAAGGTGTCTTGGCAAGAAATGCCTGTGACTATGAACCTATAAGTGAATCCATCTGATTGAGCTTGGACTGCTCACGAGTCAACCTATCATAGAAGGTCTCAAAAGAGAGCATAACATGTTGTGCACCTAGTGCATCCATAGTGGAGTAGAAGGTAGAAGTGAAAATCTAATAAGGGCCATGAAGCTTTGAGAGTATCAGAAAGATACACTCATCATCTAACTTCGTCTTTCCAACAACTAGTAAAATAGAACGAAGAGACTTGAACTTCATCAAGAAGTCCTCAATGTTGGTGAATGATTCAGGTACCAAGGAGGTGAACTCTGCATCTATCTATAGAATCCTAAACTAATTCATTGTGCCAAACAAGGTGGAAAACTTGTCCCACATATCCCTGGGTGTGGTCAAACCATCCAAGTGGAGCAACAACCCATCTGAAATGTTCATTGCAATGAGGCCCATTGCCACACCCTCATCCATCCTATTTTTGTGCATAAGAGCCTCATAAGGCCTCTGTAGAACTGGCTAAGCTGCATCGAGACATGACCATAGCCCTTTTTCCATAAGCAATTTGGTCATCTGTCCTTTCTAAGTGTGATAGTTGTGAGGTGTAAGGCGAGCGACAGAAGAGTCCGCCATTGAGAGAAAGAAGACAGAAGTAGAAGGGTCTTTCTAAAGTAAAGTACAAAAAGTAAAGAGCACCCCCCCACAAAGTATAATACTATCCCCCATACACAACAAAGTACTATGAAAGCACAAGAAATGAGGAAAAAACCTCAGTTCCAGAAGCAGAACATGAGCACAGAAGAAGGTGCATCTTTGACTGCAAAAAATGGCAATCAAATTGAAAAATTAGGAAGTTAAACCTACATGAGAGTGACAGGCTCAGAAAGACCTTTCCAACGATATATCATATGTCAAATTTTGAGTCCGTATGAGCCCTGTAGGACCAAAAAGGCCCAGGTACCCCAAAAAATGCAAGCATGCTGAAAAAAATCAGTCTCGAGAAGAATTTTGACAACCGTATGGCCGTCACAGGACGTCTGGAGGGGCTAGTGGCACATGGGTGGTGGCTGCGTAGCGCGATGGCACGGTGGTGATGGCGTGGCGGCAAGAGAGCGGCGGCGTGGCGGCAGGAGGGAGGTGCGTGGGTGGCGCGTTAAAATTTTAATGCACTATGTTTAAAATTAACAATTTTTTTGATTTTTTTAAAGAAAAAATTGAATTTTTTTCTCATTTTCCATGCCCGTATGGCCCTAATAGGGAAAAATTTTTCTCCCAGATGCCCCGGAGGCCAAATAGATCAAGTTTTATATGGAAATAAGGGTTTTTGGGCCTTTCGGACGCAACCGTGAGATTGGTTTTTTCCCAAAGTGCTCCAAAAAAATGAGACCCACTAAATCCAATAAAAAACAATAGAAAAAATTGCTTGATCCATAGCTTCAAACAAACTTGAGCAAGCAGTAGCAGAATGGCTCTGATACCATGTAGAAACTAAGAGAAACATATTCAACTTCCAAGACCAATCTGCATGCAAGATACCTTTTACAGAGAACGAAGCAAAAGATGGAAAAAATTGAAACCCTTCTATGCTAAAAAATGAGAGAAAAAATGCATTCAGCATAATGAAAAATAATTACAAGGTTCAACCTATAAAGGTGAATAAAACCCTAAAACAAGAAAAGCTAGGTTGCACATTATAATTAATAAAGATATTAATTATAATGTACCTAAGAGATAGCTTAAGTTAAAAAGAGTAATGAAACTAACTGATTACTCTAACAGAAGTTTCTTAGCTAGGGTTAAACCATTTGAATGCGACCCACAAATCCCCTTGTGAATTTCTTGCAAGGCTAAAGTTGATTCCTCTTTCTCTAGATATCTTAGAAGCATTCCATCTAGACTTTTGTGATACAACATGTCAGATATCAAGGTATAGCGAGAAGCTTGGCATATAAAGCTTTTCTTTTTATTTCTAGTTTGGTCTAAGGGTAAGATTTGGTCTTTCAAGTAGGTGTAAATGGCTCCATACCAAGGTGATTCATGTCCTGTTAGTAAACAAATGGTATGAGGATGAGAAAGGTCGAATGCGGGTTGCTCAACTTATTCTACCAGGAATTCATATCGAGCGATTTGATCTGGTATTTGGAGAAGTGATGCCAAAGTAGCCATTGCATTTGTTTCTTTATTCTTATCTCTCGGCACTTGCTCAAATGTGATTAGAGTGAAGTATTTCTTAAGATTCTCAATCATATTCTTGTATGGTATCAACTTATCATCTTTAGTTTGATACTCGTCATTAATCTGATTAATAACCAATTGGATATCTCCATAGATTTGTAGCTCTGTGACTTTCCATTCTAATGTCAAATTTATGCCAATGACCAATGCTTCATACTCATCTATGTTATTTGTACATGGGAATAGCAATTTATATGATTTCAAAATTGTAGACCCTTGAGGAGTAATCAAAAATATCCCTGCTCCTGATCCATGTTGTGTATAAGAACCATCAAAATATAATTACCATGTTTTTGCTTCAACATTAACAATTTCAGAATCTGGAAATTCCACTTGAATTAGATGTTCATCTTGTAATGGTGATTTTGCTAATTGATCAACTATTACTTGGCCTTTAATAGACTTGCGGTCCACATATTCTATATCAAATTCACTTAGAACCATGACCCATTTGGCCAATCTCCCATTCAATGTTGTTTTGTTGAGAAGATATTTTTGTTGGCAAGTTGGCTATACTATTGTATATGACTTGATATAGTGTTGTCATTATGGCAACAAAGTCATATAGCAATTTGGAGTCAGCGCACTTGATGAGGAGATCAGAAATCGGTTAAGTATTGAAGACTAGACAGTGTACAGAGTTCCTGCAGCTCAGAGCATCAGCACACATGTGTATGGAAGAATTATGATATGTGCACTAGAAGTTAAGTTGGTTAGACTATACTCATGCTTAGTCTATGAGCGCATAATTAGATATGCAAGGATGAGAAAGATACAGAAAGTTGAAAACACACAGCCAGTGAGTGCCAGAGAAGAATAGAGCATGAAGCCGACAGTTTGTATTTTGGTTTGCGGTTATAATGTAATATTGTAAAGGCTATGTGCCTATTGAATTTAGGTTGCCAACATGTATACTTGTTTGTTTGTAAGCATGCCTAAGCCAAATCATTTGGAGCATTGTTTGTAATAAGTTATAAGGCCGACCTAGTTGTTTATTTTGTATGCGTGTATAAATATAAGATGCACCCATTATATTCGGTATGGAAGTTGATAGTGAGTTGTGTTAAGTAGAACAAAAGTATGCGAAGTGTCAAGAAGATGTATTAGAGCTTTGCAAGAGGTCAAAGAATCAGCGCATCAAAGGAACTGATCCGACAAGCAGTGTCACAATAACAGTTCATCTAGCAGATATAGTGTGTATCTAATATCAGAAGGTTGTAGCCTTCATCTCAGAGCAGTGAGCTCTAGGATAGTGTGTCCACTCCTGTAACAAGGATTATTGTAAAAGACTCCTAACAGGGTCTGATCCTTAACAAGGTCTACTATACTTAAAGCATTGTAAAGCAACAACTAACAAGGTTAAGGATCTTCTAACAAGGATCACTAAACACTAGTGCAAAATATTAGTGGGTGTCAATTCCCACCGGGGTTTTTACCTATTTGGGTTTCCCCGAAACCATATTGGTGTCATGTGTTGATTTCATGTTTCATGTTTATGTGAATGTTTAATTCAGTACTTAAGCATTTAAGTTCAATATAAAGATTAAAGTGAAAAGTTAAAATATAGTGAACACTGATTCACCCCCCCCCCCCCCCCCTCAGTGTTCCCATTCCTAACAATTTTAAGGGATCAATCTTTGCAATGAGTCAAATCTTGTGAGATAACATATAATGGCGTAATTTTTTGGGAAGCAAAAACTATGGCCAAATATGCTCATTCAATGAAGGTGTAATTCAACTTATACTTCACCAATGTTCTACTTATGTAGTATATGGCCTTTTCCTTTCCAGATTCATCCTCTTGAGCCAAGAGTGCCCCTAATACATGTTTTGTTACTGAGATATATAATAGTAAGGGCTTTCCTCTGATTGGAAGCATTAATATTGGAGGATTCATTAGGTACTTCTTTAATAAGGTGAATTCTTCTTCACATTTCTCATCCCACTTGAAAATTGTGTCCTTGTGAAGGAGTTGAGTAAAATTATGGCACTTTTCTGCTAATTGAGAGATGAACCTTCTGATGGATTGAATCCTACCTTGAAGAGACCTCATTTGACTAATATTTTGAGGTGCCCCCATTTCCATGATTGATTTTACTTTGGCTGGGTCTACCTCTATTCCTTTGGTTGAAACTATGTATCCCAATAATTTTCTTGATTGTTCACCGAATGCACATTTCTTTGGATTGAGCCTGACTTTGAATTGCTTTTTCTTACAAATATCTTTTCTAATATGGGTAAGTGTTCTTCCCTTGAGTGGGATTTAGCAAGTATATCATCTACATAGTCCTCCATGAACTTGTGCATCATGTCATGAAATATAGTCGTCATGGCTCTTTGATATGTTGCTCCAACATTCTTGAGACCAAAGGGCATAACATTCTAGTAGAATGTCCCCCATGTGCATGTGAATGTTATCTTGTCTTGATCTTCGGGTGCTATCTTTATTTGATTATAACCACTAAACCCATCCATAAGTGAGAACATTGATTGTCCTATTGTTAGATCTATGATGGCATCTATGATTGGTTGACAAAAATTATCTTTAGGACATGCAAGATTAAGATCTCTGAATTCCGTGCAAATTCTAATAGATTTGTCTACTTTGGAAATAGGCACAATGTTCAAAATCCACTCGGCATAGTCAATGGCTCTTATAAATCCTACTTTTAGCAATTTTTCCAACTCTACTTTTACAAGCAAAGCTATGTGTGGATGCATTTTTCTTAATTTCTGCTTCACCGGTCTTACTCCTTCTTTGATATTCAAATGATGTAAGATTAAGTTTAGATCTAATTCAGGCATATCATCATATGAACATGAAAAATTGATTTTTTTTCTTTGAAACAATTGATGAACTCCATTCTTTCCTTATTAGATAGGGATGTTGCTAAGTGTATGATTCTTGGCTCTGATTCTGACCCAATATTTACTTTCTCTATTGGTTCAATTAAGATAGGTGATCTTTCTTCATAGTGCTCAGGAAAAGTATCCAACAATTCTTCCTTAGGTGCCTCTGTTGGGTTTTCACCTTTGGAAACGTTCTTTATTTCTTTTTCTTTTTTATTTAATGTTGCCACAATGTGGTTTTCAACATTAAATTCTTTCCATTTTATTTTTTTTCACCTTTTTCCGAATTGAGAGGTTGAATACTCCCCTTTGTCACTTCTTCCTTGTATTTCATGGTAGAAGAAGGCTCAACCACATTAAGGTACTAGGACACCAAGTTATCATTCAAGAATGTAGGGAGGATGGTAGGTTCACCATAATCCTATTCGATTAGTTCAGGATAGATAAGGGTTAAAGGATCAATGCTTTAGTTTGGTTCAATAGGGTTTAGGGACATGACTTCATTTGAAGGTTCAAACATTGTATCATTTAAGTCCATGATATGTGCCTCTTGGACATGCTCTAGAGAACTAGGGTCAAAATGTTCCTCACTAGAATCCTCTAAGGTTTCTATTGGTAAAAATCTCTTGGATTAAACCTAGGGTTAGATTCCTCTATAGTAGGTCTCCATATTGGAACATAAGGCTCTCCTGCCCATTGATTTATTTTATTTTCCTAAATTGGTACATTATCTAAGACCACTTGACTAGAACTTGAAGCTTGATTCTGATTTCATTCTGAGGCTTGTTCTTTTCCCTTGCTAGGAGTATAGGTATGGATGACATCAACTTCTTTATCTTGGCATGACTCACTTGAAAATGAGTCTCATTCCCAATTGTTTGAATCTTCATCACTTTGGGAACCTAGTTGTAAGATTTGGTCATAAGCCCAAGGATACTTCTTTTGAGTGTACCCTTGTTCTAGGTACCCCAATCCAATCTTTTCTTTACTATTTCTCCATGACATCTCAATAGGCTCTATTAATCCTTCATTTCTTGTCCCTAAAGGTCCTTGTCCTTTATACCCCATCTTTTGCATTATTTGAAATCCTTTGCCATATTAATGAGTAGGAATGCTTATGTTTTGAATGCACTTTTCATGTGCACTTGATTCTTCATCCTTATATAGACAATTTAGGATTTCATTATCTTCCTCATCCATGGATGAAGAAGTACTTGCCCTCACAAAGTGATCATTATACTTATGAGGTAGATTAGATGGTCTTCCATATGATTTTGGAGATAAGGGTAGATCCATCATGGGTACAGAGTATTCACCTACACCCTTTTGTTTGATTTGACATCATTTTTCATAATTCTTCATCATATGATCAATTTTTTGATAATGGGCATCTTTGGTGTAGATTTGAATGGATCTAGCTTGGTCTTCTTTTTGTTTCTCAGGAGCACTCTCCTCACTAACCTTCTCTTTTCCTTTTGTTGATGTAGTTAAGTTAGTAGGACTTTGGTTATTTTCAAAAACAATTTCTTTTTCTTATTTTTCTTTTCCCTTCAAAGATGGAAGATCTTTTGAACTTTTCCCTTGTTCTATTCTTTGAGTTATATACCCTTCTGCATTATGTTTTTGGATTTGATAGGGATGATTTATCCACCATCTTCAAATGGTCATAAATTCATCATTACTGCAACAAAATATTTTACTAAATAGGTGGAAGTTGTACCCTTGTCCACTGCCACAGGAAAATGGATATCCTTATTCATATTAAATCACATAATCTGTAGATATGGTGTTCCTCATGCCATCATAACGGATAATGCAAAACATTTCAAAAAAAAGAATTTGAAATTATTATGTACAAAATTTCATATGGTACATCACTCATCTTCAATATATTATCCACAAGGTAATGGGAAAGCAGAGGCTACAAACAAGAACATTCTAAAAATATTGAAGAGAAATTTGGATAATTCAGGTAGAGATTGGCACATTCAAATAAACCCTACTCTATGGTCTTATAGAATGAGCATTAGAATGCCAACATGAGCTACACCATTTTCCCTAGTCTATGGAGCAGAGGCAGTTTTACCTTTGGAGGTAGAAATTCCATCCTTAAGGGTCTCATTGCATGGTTTACTAAGTGAAGAAGACTATAGAATTGCTAGGTTACATGCACTAGAATTGATAGATGAATGACAACAACAAGATTTTGACCAATTAAAAGTGTATCAGAATCGAATGACCAGAAACTATAACAAGCATATCAAACCAAGGGCATTCCAAATAGGTAACTTAGTGTTGTGAGAAAATCTCAAGAATCAAGCAAAAAGAGAGAAGAAAGAAAAATGGGAAGCAAACTAGTTAGGACCCTTAGTGATCACTTCGTCTTTTGGCATTGCACTTGCAAACTAGCTGATTGTGAAGGAGAGGAGTTGCAAGAGCTGATAAACAATATACATCTAAAAAGGTTCTACACATAAAGCAATGGAAGAGGGATAAAGCAAAAGAGTATCATTTATTACCAAAGTATTGGCAAATAGATTAAAATACATTTTTCATTTGGTATATCTCTTTGGAACATAGTGGTTTTTCTCCTAATAGGTCTATCTTTAAAGGTATAATAGTGGTTCATGAAGCTATTCATTTTGTTAAAACAAAAAAAAAATAGAATGATGATTAAGATGGACATTAAAATGGCTTATGATAATGTGAATAGGGATTTTCTTTTGGCTATTTTGGAAAAAAATTGGCTTTCACCCTAGGTGGTTAAAGTGGGTCAAAGGGTGTATTTGTTCTTCAAGGATCTCTATTCTTGTTAATGGAAGTCCACAGGGTTTTTTTGAGACAACTACTGGTATCAAGCAAGGTGACCCTTTTGTCCCCCTTTCTCTTTATTATTCTTGCAGAGGTTTTAGGAAGGTTAATATCTCATAAAAGGATTAATTGCACTTGGAAGGGTTTCAAATTTTCCAATGGGGTGGAGGCAATTTATCATCTACAATTTGTAGATGATACCTTCTTAATGGGTGAATCAACTCTGTCAGAGGCAAGAATAATTAAGAGAACTTTAGATAAATATAAAGAGGCTTCAGGGAAACATATTAATTGGTTTAAATCAAAGGTGATTTTTTTTAATACCGATCCTCGGTTACAAAGACAGATCACCAATATATTGGGTATGAAGACTGGTAGGCTAGCTAGAAAATATCTAGGCATCCCTTTATTTGATGGGGCATGTAAATCTAGATTATGGGAGGATTTAATAAACAGTTGTATGAAGAAAATGGATGGATAGAAAGGGAGGTTCTTGACTTATGCTGGATGGATTTTAATGCTCCAAATAGTTATATTTGCTATCCTAGTTTTTTCTATGAGCTATATGAAGGTCCCAATCAAGGTTTTGAAATATTTAGAACAACATATGTGGATTTTTTTGGAATGGTTCTCAACTAGTAGACAAAATCCCTCTAATACCATGGGATAAGATTTATAAGCCTAAAAGGTGTGGTAGTGTGGGTTTACAGGATTGGAAATTAATGACTAAAGCCTTGGGTGCTAAACTGGTTTGGGAAATGGTGACACATTCTTCAATGATGTGGGTAAAAATTTTGAAAGCAAGTATTTGGACTCCAGAATGAAAATCATATTATTATGGTTAGCAATCCTCCTAAAGGTTCAATTGTTTGGAATTTCATTATGGATTGTAAGGAGGTTATAGTGAATCATTTGACTTGGAAGGTAGGAGATAGAAAATTAGTGTCCTTTTGGAAAGATTCATGGAATGGTCTACCTGTCATAGGGAACTTAGACGAAAATCAAAGCATCATGAATTTTTTCTCAAGTCTATGGGGTAATCAACTTATAAATTATATGGAGGAAAGAATTATCCCCTAGGTCCTCAATGAGTGTGGAAGGATATCTCAAATTTAGGTTTAAACCCACAACAAGCAGCAACAATGTGTAAGATTTTTTATGAGAGGGAAGTACATGTAAGGAGTAAGAGTTGTTAGAAAGTAAAGTCCACCAAGATAACTAAGAGGGGGGGGGGGGGTGAATCAGTTATCTGATAATTATAACTTTTATCAACTTCAATAGTATTTAACCATGTAAGCAATATAATTACCAACCATAGAAAGATATTTATACATAATAACACAATGACACAAGATATGTTGACTAGGGAACCTCTTGATTAAAAAGTAAACCCTAGTGGGAATGATGCCCAAAAAAGATGCACTAATATGAATATTCCTTGTGAAAGGATGGACTCTGTTAGGAGTCTTATGAAATACATTCAGTACATATGAATCCCGGTTAGGAGATTTTGAATCCCTGCTAAAAGATTCTAACCCTGTTAAGAGTTATGGAAGACAGAAGGACCCATTGCCCAAACAACTTCAATGGCAAGATCATTGAACACATTGTCCAACTAATCTCAAGATTATTCAATAGAATAATAGCAAATATGTTACCTCCTTTCTCACTGTGCCAAACCGCACTCACTGCTACACCAAATCTCAATTTCAGATTTATGTACTTCGCATGTCTTCCTTCACAATTTCACTTTCACAACTGCATTAGCTCTTTTCTTCACTTCATGCATACATTCACATTCAACCATATTACAACAAGGAAAAACATTCCTTCCTTTATACCACACTCAAGTAATTACAAATGAGTCGACACACAATTATAAAATAAAAGTTTCCACACTCTACATCAAAATTACACAAAATTGTCAGCTTCCAAATACAATAATTCTCCACTCGTGTGACCTCAAAGTTTGTGCTATCATCCATGTCACTATCAATGTGTCTCTAACATCCCTTTAACTGTGAAAAACTAGATTCCATCCTGATTAGGAGATATCATCCGATTTCCACAAACCGCTACTCAGGAACACTGCTTGACTACTACTTCCACAAAAATGCTCATAACTTCCATGAATAAATGAATTACTGTTTGTGCTTTTAACCATCAACATATAACATATCAAAGAGTATATCCTCAACATTGCATAGCTCCAACTACAATATCCCATGTGCACTAATCCAAACACTGTCTGCTTCTCTGTGAGTCTCCTAAAGATCACTGTGTTGACATCAATGACAATCATAGTCATGAATGCAACAACAACTGCTACAAAATGATTGCCAAGCATTCATTCCTAACAAGAGTGACACTCTAATTTGCTATGTTTCTAAAAGCAGATGTTATTTTGTGAAAGTTGGTTATCTTATGATTACTCGATATGATTATAGGGAGGAGTGGCCCTATAAACTATGTTGGGATAGGGATTTTACATGGATTGCTTTGCATGGTAGAATTCTTACTAAGGAAAGGAGGAAGAAATATGGATTTATAGGACCATCAAAATGTGTTTTATGTGAGAGATCAAGTGAAGATGCAAATAACTTGTTGGTAAATTGTGAGTTTGCTCAATCTTGTTGGATAGGGGTGCTAAGGAAGTTGGGATGGAGTGGACCTTTACAGAATTCCACCTTTGGTTTTTTTAAAGGTTATCCAATATTGAGGAAGAAGACAACCTTTTAAAAACTATGAATTATTTGTCCATCTATAGTCATTTAGGAGATTTGGAAGGAGGGGAACAAGATAATTTTCTAGGGCAAGAAGGAATCTCTTGAAAGAGTGAAGAACAAAATAGATTCATTTATAGAAGAAGTTACGAGTGTTGTCACCTCTCATATTAATCCTTTAGTTGTTTTCACTTCATGGGATAGAGATGTTCATAAAAATTGGACATGAATCAAAATTTGTTTAAAGGAATTATCTTAAAGATAAAGTGGAAGGGTGTGTGATCAAGAAACATGTGAAATGGAAAAAACCAAATAAAGGTTGTGTGAAAATAAATTTTGATGGAGCCTCACAAGGCAATCCTAGTGCATCTAGAGCAGGAGTTACTGATAGAAACAATGATGGAGAGATAATGGCCTATGTGGGGCTGAAATTGAATGATGGGACAAATAATGTAGTAGAGGCTAAGGCAACCTTATTAGCAGTTAAATTCAATTTTTTTTTAATGCAGAAAAGCTACATTTAGAGAGAGATTCTAAGGTGGTTATAGATGTGATTAAGGAGGGTTATTGATAGGAATAACCTCTTTAAAATTAGTTTTTAAATGTCAGAATGGATTTAGCTAATTTTCAGGATTTCAAAATCAGCCACATGCTTAGGGAAAGAAATATTAAAGTGAACGTCTTGTCAAAATGGGTTGTCTTGTTGGATAATAAAAATGAAGTTTTTTGTGAAGATTTTAGATTAAGTGACTTCATGGAGGTAGATTCTATCATGATGAAGGGTAATATTTTTAGCATATGATTTGAAATTGTTATTTGAAGTAATGAGTAATGAGCCATTCATAGATAGGTGAAAATGATGTGACTGGAGACAGCTAGCATCCGAATTTTTTAATTTTAAAAATTATTGCAAAATGAAACTCTCTTTATTTCTCATTACTCCTTAATGATCAAAGGAATGCAGTAATGGTGTAAATATGGAATTTTTTTTAAATGACAGTGTTGTGGGTTTGGGGAAAGTGAATAGGACAGGGGCAACGTAGGATGTAAAGGAGTATTAATCATGATATGAAATGGAAAGTGTGTGGAGACATTTTTTCTATAAAAGATATAGGAAATAAGTGGCTTTTTTCACATAGTAATTTTGTTTTCTTCTTAGTTTCTACTTTTGATTGTGGAGAGCTTAGTAGTTATAGAGGCATAGATAGAAGCTTCTTTCTATGTAGATATTGATAACAAACAATAGAAAGGTTTTAGAGGACTAGAAAGTGTGGAGAGAATGCATAGATTGCTAAAAATCAACAATGCAAGTATAATTCAGGCAGTTTTAGGAGTTTTAGGCCCTCAGTTTCAAGAATGAAGGCGAAAGTGGAGGGTCAATTTGGATGTAATATCCATGGTAATAGTGTGGGGGTTGGAGCTTGGGTAAAGTAGAAAAGAATTTCATAGGATAGAAATTCCATTGTTTGATGAGGAACTCCTAGTTGGTTTAGATTCCATCTTGGAGTGGGCAGTCACAGGAGTCAAAAAAAATATCAGAGAGTGTATTGAGGCACGATGCTAAGAATTTTGGTCTAGTTCCCCTTTTAAGGTGGTGGGTAAGGGTGGATAAAGCCCAATATAGAAGAGAAAGGGTAAAGGAGTGATAGAAAGTGAAAGCCAAAATTACTTTGCATGAAAGTCATCATGAAGTAGTGGAGTGAATGCAGAATGTTTTTATCCCTAGGCATGGATGTAGTCAGAAGAATGTAAATCATTTGAAGAAGTAGAAGGTTTGTTTCTGATAGCTGGTGGATGATATGACATTTTTTGGTTTGCTGTGGAGGTAAGAATTTTTTGTAGACTGTTGTGATTGAAGTTTTTGGGGGAAATCTTGAATTGGGGGATGGACGGTTATTTTATGCAAGAAGTGAAAGGTTGTGTGTGGTGGTAGGATGAAGGCACTGATAATTTTTTGAAGTTTTAAAACTAGAAGACCCAAAGGAAAAAGTGAAAAATGTGTAATGCAGATGTTTTAAAAGAATATGTATATAGTCCCTTGTTTTGATTAGTTTTCGCTTGTAATGTTATGGATGGTTAATAATAGAATGTAATATTGTTGTAGTTAGGAATGGAACTTGTTGAGATATATTTTTTGCTCGATTGTAACAACCTGTGTGGCTTAAGAATGAAAGTTGGATATTGTATTGATGTAATCTCTTTATTCTCTATATAATACAAATACTGTTACCGATAAAAAAAAAAACTTTATTAAGTAATAAATAAAAAATTAATTTTTCTTTCTTTTTATCTTGGACTTTCCATTTAAATGATTATAATTATTCCAATTAGGCTATAGAAGACTTAGATCACTATGAAAAAGGAAAATCTAAGTTCTATGAATTACAATTGCAAAAAATAAGCCAAATAAGGTCATGTGTTGTGTTGACATAGTTTCTAGGCACATGCCAACAAAGGGAGATGGGTGTTTCCAACCAACTCTGCATGAAAGAGGGATGAGACCAAGATCTATATCCTCCCAAGCACCTAGATGTTGGGATAGACAAGTGGACACACTATGGTTTGTTCAAGGGGCCTACTAGTTGAGTGACTTTGAGTTGTGAATCCTCTAATTACAAGTTTTTGACATGTTAAAATAAACATAAAAAGATAGTGCAATGTTAGAGAGAAAAACTAACAATAAAATCTATTTCTTAATCATAACATCTCATCAAAATCTATCTAAGAAAAATGTAACACATCTCACCATTAACATACATGATTATCAATCATAATACATCAAGAAGGTAAGATTCATCTTGTATTAACATCCATCAACTTCACTAACATATGTAATTAACTTAGAACATTCTAGGATAAAGGACAATACAAAATGAAAGAAATACTATCCATTGATAAGTATGGAATCTCATGGAAGCCAAATGTACATAATTCTTTGTATTGATCATCAATAATAAACATCAACTATTGCTGGTTCTTCATACAAATCTCCAAAGGAGCACAAGATTTTAAACTTACACTAGGAAGATTGAAAGAGTTTAGAAAACTATTCTATTGAAGATTAAAAGAGTTTAGAAAAATATTCTATTAGAGATTGAAAGAGTTTAGAAATTTGTTCTATTAAATGTCTAAGGTGCCTTAAAATCATCAATTTTTTGGACCATAGCAATGTCCCAAATCATTATATTTAAAGGGAACAAGTCAGACTAGCTTTTTGAATCCCAAGAAGAGAGAAATAAAGAGATAGAAGAGAGAAATTGAGGAATTTGAATCCCGAGGAGGAAGTTGGAGTGCAAGTAAACTTATGTATAGTGCACCTTTTTTGAAACCCTTATCTTCATTATGAATTCTAGATAAGCACTTTATTAGTCTGACAGCTACTTGTACCATGTCTTTAAAGTGAAATCGACACCCTACTAGCATGGTAGGTGAGATCTATGGTGCCTCTCTCATTTGTTATTAATAGTGATAGTTGTAATGTACCCTTGTGGAAAAGAGAAACCATACTTTTCCTTTAGAGAATTTAAATGCGGGTATGCAAAAAGTAGTAGGTCTTCTTGGAAGTGACATGTTGAGAGGTCACTCCAAAAGTCCAAAAATGTGGAAAACCCAGAATCTTGGAGTCCCTTTGGACTCACATAATGAAATGAAAGAATCAAAGAACAAGGGAGGGGATTACCCTGATTGTGGCTCCCATGTGCTTGCTTTATATTCTTTGAGGTTTTCAAGCAAGCATTAAGGGATTCCTAATTAGGCCCATCAACCCATTCAATCATGAATCGTGTATCCTTTAAAGTTGTTCTAGCCTTCTCTACTTTATATTTTATTGTCTTAGTCATCATTTAAGATGAAACCATGGAGAGAATCATCCCCATACATTCATCGCTTACTTGCTTCTCAAAATTGTGAGAGGATCTAAACTTCTCCCCTATCCTCTTATTCGACGAGGACAATCAATTTTCCACAACCTCCTCTTCATTGGACATGAGCATCCTCTCTTGATCCAACATCTAGAAGATTTCATGAATGACATCTTGGGTGAATTCAGAAATAGTAGCAACTTTTGTATTTGTGCATTTCCAAGTGGCCTCATTTTAGTTATTGGGAAAGGTAAGGATCAACTCTGATGATTAAACTTCTTGTGGGAACACCATGACTTTTACTAACTTGGATATAATTTTGTTCTTGGGGGAAAATTCTAGGCATTGGATTGAATTGCATAAATGTTTATGTGGTCAATATCCTTGTCCATTATGTTTTGCACTATAATTCTCATCTTGGAAGGCTAGAGTTGTTGTTGGCACACATATTTCATTATGTCAGGTAAATTTTCCAATTGGATCTCAACTTTAGTCTTCTTTTCTACAAGAGTTGTAGGTGTTGGTGTTGTCATAGGATATCTTACAGGAAAACACAACAAGTGTCAACACAAAAAATATTAAAGCAATATCCCAACCTTCATGTTATTAGTTAAACAAATTCTTCACTATATGGGGGTTTGAGATAAGTTAATGGTAGTCTGGGGGTACCAAGCTATGGAAGACATTTCTATAAGGTACTTACTCTAGGGAAAAAGGTTTAGGACCACTCAAAAGTGAATGCCAAAATGGCATCACAAGGTTCAGATTCCCAAACCTGCCACTCTGAAGATGTCTCTTGTAAGTTTAAGCTTAAGCTTTCAGGAAGTTGAGATTGGACATCTAGGTTCAGGTTTATTGGAAATTTCATACCCAGTTAAGTACAGGCAAGAAATGGGAATCTTGAACTCAAAATTTGTAAATACTTCAACATTTAATAATCACTAGATAGTTTAAGTGTAGGTGCTTATCTGAGGGTACCTTGGTTGCTGGCCATTGGTGAGGTGTGGTTTTTGAGGCAAGTGGTGGTATGAAATGTTTATATGGCCAATATGCCTTGTATTTAATACTATTTCTAGGGTTGGTGGAGTTGTGCCCTAATTTGGTTTGTACAACCTAGGACATAGGGGTAGGGCATCAAAGAGCCCTAATCAATGAATTTTATAAGAAATTTTGAGGGCTTGAATATCTAGGTAATGGGAAATGAAAAGGAAGGAAAAATCGAACAACCTTACCTAGGGCACAATTTTTTCAAAGAAATCCATTATTTCTAACCTAAAATGAGGAACCTACATTGCGAAATGAAAACAAAAAATGAAAGCAAACAAAAGAAAACACAAGGAGGAAAGATAGAATATTCTTGTGGTTGCTTATAGAGAAGCAAGGTGAGTCTGCTCTAAAATTTTATGAGAGAAAGATTTCAAAATGTCTATCATTTCTTATGTTGATACCAATAATTATGTTGTTTGCAATCCTTGGAATACACCCCTTTAAGATGAAAAATTTGTATGGGTGAATGAAAGAATGGAAACCATAATTATGTAAGTTTTGTCAGAAATAGAGGGTTCCAAGTGGTCTACTTCAGCAATGCTTTTTTGGGAACACTTTCATAATGCACATATTTTATTTTTGTCTATGAAACTATATATAGCCATACCACCAAGGAAATCAATTCCATTACAATTATCTGCCTTATCAACTTATAAAGTCACATTGGGATGTCCAAAGTTAATTATGACGGCCCTATTTTCATGAATGTTGCTTGTTGAGCTAGAAGAGAAGAAGAGTTGCAATACCTACATCTTCATGTAGTTAGTTTGTGAGAGTTGGTGTAGTTCCTCTTGAATGTCACGACATCTTCTCTTAGTTGATAACAACAAAAATACAATTAGGCTTCTTTTGGTTTTTTAGAATGTTTTTGTTTCTTTGGTGTTGTTTACTTACAAAAAAACTATATGCACAAAATTGTGCTCAGGTAATGGTATTTTTAGAATCTAAATTATAATTTATAATGTTAAATATGTGCTCACGCTTTTATTTAAAAAGTGTGATTTTATTTAAAAAATCACGCTTGTGGTTTTATTTTAAAAGTAGGGTTTTCTTCAAAAAAATGTGTACACATCATGGGTCATATTGTTTGAGTCTTAAAACATTTGAGTTGTGTGAATTTTAAATAATTTACATACATGCTAGTGTTATTTTTTGGTTTTTTCTGTGAGTGGCCACTTTTTTGTTCACCATCTTTAGAGCACATTCCCAAGTCACAAAACCAACTATCTAGGTACTATAAACATCATATTTATCCTTTCTTCTCAAAATAAAACATACCAATGTATAAATGACCACAAATAAGGCTGACTAACAAAGTCTACAACAATACTAAATAAACTTGGTGGATATAGATAGTCCAAATTTGAGACAACCCACTACATCAAATAGGGTTCAAAACCTACCAATCACATAACTCGTAGATCCCAATCATTCAATATGAAAACTCAACATTGCATTAGAAAATTAAAAACTAAGATTTCAAAGAGAATAATCTTGTAGACCAAATGACTTAAACACTAAATCAACATCCAATCTAATTTTCTAAACATGTCTACAATTATGTGCCATAGTCAAAGAACCAAAAAAGCATCAAGGAGTTAAGAAACAACCTCCTAACATCAAACCAAATCACCATAAATCACAATAAACATGATTATTTCATATCAATGCAAAACATATACTTGCATACCGATGAAACTATAATCAATCCCAAAATTGTACCTACACTCAACTATCACCTACCTAAGACTCCAAGCATTAATACATGTCCAACCATGTCCTCAAATCAAAGACAACCTGTGTTCCTATCATCATCAAAGCACATAATTTGAAACATTTGTAAACCTATACTAGAATGCACCAAATATAATAATCAAATTGAATTATAAATAAATATATCATTAATACATGCAATCCCTCAAGGTTTTTACCTCTCAATGAGCTTAGATGCAATCACACTCACACCTAGAATCTCAAGCACCCATAAGTGATTAAAAAAAGTACACAACTCTCCATACTCATCAAACTAATAAAATAATAACACCAAATTAAAGGACACTAAACATACTCTCCAATACCTATTAAAAAATTAAAAAATCTGACTCTGTATGCAAAAGTTAAGACCAAAATCGCGTAAAGGAGAACATTTGGCTTCTAGGCCCCCAAAATATGTCAAAAAAACAAAATCAAGGAGCCAAACCTATACAATCATCTAGTGCTTTGAATCAACTTTCCAACATGTATAAGAAGTCAAAATCTAACTTTCCATATGAAAGTTATGGTAGTTTGAATAAAACAACTAGTTGGCTTATATTTACAAGCTTAAAGAAAACCCCACACATAATTTAAATTATTTTATTCAAAATATTTGACCAAAGAACAAGGTCATGGATCTAACCACTTATCCATTTTGATTCAATTTAAGTTTTTCAATGTGGCCATAAAGGGTGGTAGTTTAGTTTTTGAAGGCTTTTAATAGAGTTCTAACTTTTCAAAAAAGACAAAAAGTAAAACTTCAAAGGTGGCCTAGAATTCCATTTAAATGGCGAGGTTAATGCAAGTGGGTCAACATGATCAATATGGTGTTTGACATTTGTTGGTACCCCATAGGTACAAGGTCTGTAGACCCCCAATTGATATAACTTTATTTTGTTTCATTTTCTCTTAAGATTCCATAACAACTTTATCAGCTCTCATGATTTTTACAATTTCTTTTAATATAATTTGTAGGATGATTTTTTGTGTGATGAGAATTATATATATTTTTAATTGCTCTTTTTCCTTTGTAGATAAATTCAACGTCTATATGGTCATGAATGCCAATTTTTTTTGCATCTTTCTCAACTATAGGCAAAATATATTGAATTTTATATCAAAATTCATCAAAAGGCCAATTTGGGTTGAATGACAAGGTCTACTTATTTCCAAGAATACATTTTTGAAAACTCCCCCATAAAACCCTCATTTGAATGCATATTTAAAAAAATTCATTAGACCAAAAACTTCTCAAGCCCCAAATCTATAAACAACTCATCATAACAGTAAACCCAAAACCATCAAATCTACAATAAACATTTTGGAATATCCTTACTTCTTGCCATGTCTTTTATTCTTTTATGCATTCCATAGATTCAACTCCCGGGCTTATAACATCAAAACCATAGCTTTGATATCACTTATAAGGAAATTTACAACCATTCAATGACAATTTTCACATAACTTGGACATAATAAATCAAACAAATAAGCACTCAAAGTATACATGCAAGAGAATAGATAACATATCTATAAAAAAATGCGATATAAGATATCTCCTGGGAAAACCCTCATGAAGGAAAAACCCAGCCTCCAAAAGAATCCATCATTCATGCATTATTCGGTAATGTAACATTACAATTTATTGATGGAAGCCTTTGAAACCTCATCCATCAACAAGCACTCCAATTTGTAACATCCCTATCAATCTATAAAGCTAAAAGATGAAACCAAAGAAAATTCAACCATAAACAAAACCACATAGAACCATAATAATTTTTTTTTAATTACAAACTGGACATACAATCACAGTAACTGTTTCTAAGAGCTTTATAGTTTTCAATTGAATTACATCAGAGTAATAAGTATACTCTTTATTCAAAGATTTAGTTTCAAAAACAAAATTTCCTTCTTTCCCAATCCTTTACATTCTACGAATAGTTCTGATAACTAATAACCACGAAATGATCTGTTTCCCATAAATCTTAACAACTGCTATCCACTGTCCCATACTCATTGATTCATCCATCTAAAACCTGAAAATCAAAATGAACACAAACGCAAATAGCAAACAGGGCTTAGTCACATGATAAAGTTAACGAAAACATCTCCAAAATTCTACAACCATAAAAGTCAGTACAATATAACATTTATGTAGATTTAAATACAGATGTAATTGAAATCTAAATAACATAATTCCATTCTTTTACACCAAAATCATCAAGCACTGAATCTCTTTCTAACAGAAATAAACTCACAAAGAAAATGACAAAGTAATGATCCAATAGTTCATGGGTGTCCACATAAGGACCTACGCTATGTATCCGTAAGGAAACCTCGTAGAAATCCATTATGTCTGATGAAACCATAATGTTTTATCTTGTTAATTGAAACCCATAACCCTTGACTTTATAATTATCACTTAATTAAACAACTAACAGAAATTCTTTCCCATAAGGATATAGACTAGTGTCAGCCACAACTGACAGAAATTCTATCACCACAAGGTACTAGACTAGTGTCAGCCCCCAATCTAAGGATCATACTTGCATTATCTCAAAACACTTGATCTAACAATTAGTGATTGAAATGAAATGAACTACATTCATAATTTCACTAACACTTCATTTCTATTGCATCAATTTATAAAATTGAAACAATAATCAGAAATCCATTTAAATCCATGTTTCCATATTCCTTAACATACATTCTTAAACATGATGTTTCTCAAAAGAAGAAAAGATCACAATTCTTTCTCCATCACAAATCCAATCAAATAATAATCTCCACATTAACTTAACATTAAATCTGAAACTGTACAATAAAATGTCCATATTGAATTCATGATTCCATTGAATAGAAAAGAACTAATATAATCATATATCAACTGAATCAACACAACACCCATCACTTTTAACAAACATACAAGCTTGCCATAACCAATTTATTATAAACTAACTTGCCATACATCCTGCTCTGTTAATTACAAGTTTATACCTTTATATACATGTTGGCATATGTACATGTATACACCACGACTTGTGTATATATATACATATCCCAGCAGGTATATATATGTATATATATAATTATATAAACTTGTAATTAATAGTTCAGAATGATAAACATAGCATCTATTATATACATGTTGGCGTATGTACATGTATACACCACGGCTTGTGTATACATATACATATCCCAGCAAGTATATATAAACATATATAAATTATATAACGTAACTTATCATTCACAAAAGTTCAAGCCCATAACTACACATTGAACAAAACCATACTAGTCATCCCAGTTCTGTCAAAGAATACATCTACCTTAATATACTACTGAATCTGTCGAATACATAAAATAATGACAGAATAATAAGAACCGTTTTCTACATCTAAACAAAATACCAAAGTGGTCTTCCTTACTAACTGAGAAAGATAAAATTGACTTTCCTAAAAATTCCTAACATTTCCTAATGTCGCTACAACTATTTTTTTAACACTGGTGATAATTTCTAAAGATTCATATAGCTCGCAGTCAAGAATTGAGTACAACCAAGATATCCACATTTTCACTATTGACTGAAACAGACAGTGACAACACCCATTGACACAACAACCCTCGATACCAGATAACTAAAGGAGTATACCCAAGAAAACCTTAATCCATACCTATGTTGCGAGAATGTAAATTACACAATACGACAAGTATCAGGTAACACTATGAACTACCACTAATCTCTATTTCCACAATACAGCTCAAAAGAAAACATCGACACCAGATTCGATTTATAATAGTGGTAGAAAAACCCGATTTCACTTTATAACCAAGACTCTCACATATTGAAAACATTATGATGTTACAGTGTTCCTAACAACAGGTACAGTGCGAGAACACCGTTAAAGAAGTTTTTAAAACAAACACTCATCCTGTATTCCAAACTACATTTATATGCCGGTTCTCATTCTCGATTAACTCCCTTCATACTGACCAAAACAAGTAAACATCGACACAAAAATGCACTATGGAAGAACCATATTCAATTGCAACAACTATACTCCCATAGTTCGGCACAGACATCAAGAAAAACACTACCAACTTCATACCCAGACTCAATGAAAACCCATCAACACATTATGCCCGAAAACAACATATAAGAACATGTATTTCGAATTCTTCCCCTAAACATAACCACCATAAACTAAATAAACTACTTAATTCATCAAAGGAAAAGACCGATTCATGACCAAACTCACAAGGTATACAATCACAAAACCTCACATTCATCGACTAACAAACAGTGGTAATTAACATTCTAATAATTCATTTGCAGAATCATAAAATGGAAACAGAGGATAAGGTGAGAGAATGCCCCTGCCTGGTATTTGCGTGGGGAGATATCCAAAACTGAAATGCCAAAGCTAGCCCCTGCCTGGTGAGCTTCACAGACTGCCAAAGTGCCGTGCAAGAGAGCCCACAACGCAAATGCAGAGATACCAGTATGAAACACAAAACTTCCCAAATGACCACGAACAGAAGGGTATAACTTGCCGTGAAAACCCCTTTCCATTCCAAGCCACTTATCATATAAGATACAACAGTAACACGGGTCCATAACTAACTGTTTACCCAAACTGTCGCAGAATAACATGGTGAAAAATGGAGTCATATTCAACTGCAACTCCTTTACCAGAGCTAATGGTGGACATCAAACACAAAAATGAATTTCATCAATGATATCATTCAATGCGAGCTTATCTCTTTCATTAAACACAATACATTCCCTGCCAAATGTCCATCCAAGTACAATCCCACAACCCGAAAATAGCTTAAACCCCACTAACACCACTATACGATGCAAGTGCAATTAAACCCTGCTGATAAGTCATGTCTTCGAGCCAGATCATAAATAGGAAGACTTAGGGATAGATTAATTTACATATATGTTAGATAACATTAATCGATCTTAGGTCAAGAAAAACTAACTTAAGCACCAAAGATAACAGCGCATAACAATGCCAAATTACTAACACTTCATCAAACTAACCTCCTACTAACTTACAAAATAGGATATACTAACTTAGATAATTTCTATAGTTTTAGTAAAAGAAATACCACATAATTACTAAAACAATCACTCATAATTATATGTATAAAAATACATATATACAAATTTATTTATTTTGAATTCAAAATTTGATTAACATTAAATAACAATAATTCTCTATATACTGTCTATAATCATCAAGATACAATTAACCATAATAATATAACCAATTCTAATTATGTCTAACATAATATTTAGAATCCCAAAATAATGAACCAATAATCTGACAATTGACTAACCATTTAAGTTGTCCTTATTTTCATAATCAAACCAATACTCAAATCTCTACTAAATTATCCAGTTCCATTAATTCAAAAGTCAGTCTAAACAAATTCTAACATGAGAAAAACTCATTAAGCTACAGAAATAAACATAATTCTCTGAGTGTCTAGTAGAATTACAGAGATAAACATATTTAATCCAAATAACAAGGTTCAAATGAACGAAATCAGAGTTCAAACTCATAGAAATCTAAATATAGTTCCAGATAAAACGATGCTAATCAAACCAGAATTCCAACTATAACATAACATAGAAAAATAAAGCCTGAGACTGTCAGGGGCATGACACAATTGAATAAGCATATAACCACACATCCAATGCCATGTTTTGAACCTTTACAAAAGCTAACCTAGCTCACCTCAACAACTACCCTTGTGGTTGCTTTTATAGAAACAAGCTCCGAGAAAACCACCAAGTGGAATTACATAAACCATGCACTAAAACCATGTACTACCTAACCCCTTGACCCCACATTTAATATTAGGTACTCTATTAATTTTATTTCTCCTATATTAAATAATTATAACAATTATAATATTACAGTGCTACAATATAACATTAAGTGGTCCCAAGAATATTCTACAATAATCTCTACATGTTGCACGTCCATCTAGGTGCAACACAAAGAATAAATAAATAATTACCATAATAAATAATATTATGCAAGGTGCACAACACCTATTTCCCCAATAGCTAGATATCCTATGAAAGAAAAAATATATATTTTAGATTGCGATCCATTCCTTATGTTTTTGTGTATGGCATACTTTTCAAAAAATAATCTTAAGAAAGTGTTGTTGAGATGTAGTGAACATTAAGATCATGTCAATACAATACTGAAAAAAAATCCTATGATAACTCCTCATATGTCCATTTATTTGAAAGGACCATTTCAATTAAGATAATGAAGAAAGTCTATTATTGGCCAACCCTATTTAATAATGCTTATAGATGGATGACTTGAGCTATAAAAATATACTTTTTTTTGGAAAGCAAATGTTAAGCTGCCTTTCCCTTTCATTTAATCCAAGAAGACTAACCATTTGCACAAAGGCATTGGATTTTATCGATATAACATTTTTTCTATCTAGTGTCAGTCACAAATGAGGTTTAGTGGCTATAGGTCGTGCTACTTTATCACATGTGGATACAATAGGTTGCATTGAAGAATCATATTGAAGCTTCAATTTTAAAATTCCTTGATAGAATTTTGACCAAGTTTGTTGTTCCTTCAACTATCATCTCTGATAGTGCCAAAGCCTTTGTTGACACCCAAAATAGTGATTGAGTAGTTAAGAATGGTATATTTTCTTGAATAAGTCATCAAATAACTACCCTTGTGGTAATGATTTAATGATAATACAAGATAATTAGTGGTCTTGGCATAGTAAACTAAGGACAACCCATTGGACTGATTGAATCACTTCAAAGAGAGCTATGTGAAATTTCCCTTGCATGTTGGTTCATGAAAGAGAAGTAAGGTTGCCACTAGCTTAATAGTTAGAATTAAATGCCCTAACAATAAGGTTGGCTATGCTAATGGAGTTATAAGAAACCAGAAACAAGAGCATACGTACCCTTGAAACTCACCAAATATAGGTCAAGATAAATTTTAACAATAAAACTATCAACAAAAAGTCTCAAGAAGAAGACTTGGTGTTGATGTGAGATTAATTGAGCCAAAGCAAGAAGACGTGCCAATTTGACGATATTTAGAGTGACTCATATGCCATCATCAAGTACAAGTAGGCTAGTGCTTTCCATCTCTTGAGGCTAGATGGTGAAACACTTCCTATCCTAATATGCGATTCATCTCAAATATTTCTTTTGAGGTTGATATACCCAACCTTTGCATTGGTAAGTACTAATAGGAAATCAATGAACAATCATCTAGTTGAGATGTGATATCTCCTGCTTATCCCACTTTTTTGCATTGGTCTCCCTTGTGAAATGTTCTCAAATATTCTTGAGCGAATGTAAAGTATACTAAAATAAATAAATAAGCAATAAAAGAATTTTAAAATAATTCAAAACTAAAAATATATATTTTTTAATTAATAAAATTATTTAAACATAATAATTTATATTTAAAAAAAATATTTATACCAATTTATTGGTTTTTAAAAATCTTAATTATATTTAATAGTAAAAATATTTAAATGTTAATTATACAATAATATTTTTTATATATTATATTTTTCAATAAGTTGATTTCAAAATTATTGTGATATTGCTACCAGGATTCAACTGTTTAGTGTTTGAGTCAAACTCATTGACCCATGTTTCATGAGTAGTGGCTCAATCTCTCATGAGAATGAATGGAACACTTCACACTCATTGCATCTAGGTGATGCTCACAAGGGTGAAGCATTGGGCCCTTCTCGAGAGGTCACGCATTTCAGTATGGCTCCAACTCAATACGACTTAACCATGCAATTTCCTCCAAGGTTTAGACCACTTAGCTTGCTACACCCCTAACTATGGGACAACTAGAATACACTCTTTCATAGTGTGTTTTTTTTAAGACTATTATATTTATATACTATAGTGGTGCATTCTGGTTTGCACCATAGATGACATTTATTGCTATCCCATTTGTAAAATCTTTAGGAAGTATTGTTCCTTATGAACCATTCATTATATAATCTCTTTAGCTCATTAATTGATAAATAAGAAAGTCAAAATGTGATAATGCTACCAGAATTCTAAAATATTTTGTAGTGTTTAGTGAGTAATCAATAGCCATATATATATTTTTGAGGAGTACAGATGCATTTTCTCATAATCTCATGGTCGTACAGGGCTAAAGATGCGTTTGCTAGAGGTCCATTGTAAATGGAGAGTAGCCGTTGCCATTTAAGCGGGCAACGACTATTCAGAAGTATAGATACCTTTAACCAGACTACTATCAAGATCGCATGACAAATTTGTGTTTGTGTAACAGAGCTTCAACGGTCATTCTGAAACCCTTATCTCAAAATTTATTGCCCAATTTGACTCTCTTCGCAGAACGAGGTGCGAGCTGCGCCTTTAATCATGGCGAGGAAGTTTTCGGTCTCTTTCCTCGTTTTCTGGGGCGTGGTTTTGTCTTCTAAATGCAACAGGCTTGACTGCGATCACAACAGGTATTCATTTATTTGAAACGCTAGTGAGAATTATTGTTTTTTCTTCGTATTTGTTTTATGGAGCTAATGGGTTTTGCTCTGCTTTGTTTTTCTTGGACTGGCGTAAGGGTAAATATTTTTGGTCTGACGGAGGCTTTTAATTTGTAAAAAGTGTTTAATTAGATACTCCAGGGGTTTGGGGGTCTTTGCATTAAAGTCGCGAGTTCCAATCTCGCCGCTGGCCGCACTGTCAATCAAGTTTATCTTTGTCGTAAATGTTCATGCCCATTCACATTTCAGTTGCCATATGTTTTCTTCTGTTTTAATTTGGCAAGGCCTCCTGTGAGTAGAATTTGATAGTGTTAAATATTTTGAGAATCAGGTTAGTCGATATCTGGCAACTATAAATACGTGCCACAAAATTGACGACCATTTTCTATTTCAGTTATAGAGAATTGACTAATATTTTAGGTCCGTCAAACTTGCCCGGCTCAGGCTTTGGTAGACCGTCTAGGGTTTCTTTCTTTTACATGGAAGGTCGTCGAAAGGAAATTGCAGGGGGCTGCCTTGTTACTATTGTATTGATAATTATAATAGAATATTACAATTAAGAATAAACATGTATTTTCTAATTAAACATGTTTATTTTTTAATAATTTGTATGTTAAAATAGTACTTAATTCGAATGCTAATTTAGTTAGTTGTCTACTTTAGTGTGTTCAGGTTAGGTTATGACTGTACTTCCACAACCTTTACAAATTATTGAAATCTTTAGTAGATTGAATGGGAGTGAGACAAGTCTACCCTTTGTTGAGGCCACTACAAACAATGTACCCATTACATATTTAAATTTTACCAACTTCCATTGGTGGTATCTTGTGTTTGTTATGAGATCTTAGAATGGGCTAAAGGTGGGATTGTAATTATTCACATGCTAAAGAAGTAGAAGATGCAAACATTTCAAGGGCATTGGCTAAACTAGCATTTTGGAGCTAGTAAGAGCGCTTCAAAGTTTATTACTACTACCACATGCCACTCCTAAACCATTTTAGGAACCATGATCTTATCTTATTCCCATTTTTCCTGCTTGATTCTCTTGAAAGCTCTGTCATGGAAGCGATGGAAAATGCTCGAACCCAGGGGAAAAGCCTATCTTTTTACACTAAGGGTTGATTTATAGGCTCTATACTTTTCATCTGGCTCTTTGCCCTCCCAGATCCATTGTGGTTTTTGAGACCCCTAATTTGCTCTCCCCCCACCTGCCAACATTATTGATGCCCTAGACCCAAGCTAGAAAAAAAGTATCCATCACCCTGGAGTCCTCAAGATTACTTCTAGGCCAGTGACCCCTAAAACTTCGAACCCCGCTATTATTGTCACACAGTTGAGTGGGGTGGAAAGTGAAGCGTCCAAACTACTGACTGCCAACAAAAAGAAAATGAAAAACCTCTCCCCCTGCTAAGAAGGCCAAATCATCTATCCAAGAAGTCTTTACTAAGGAAGAAGATGAGGCTAGAGAGGAGCATAGTAACCCTCGAAGGTCCAATAGGTTGGCTATCCAGTCAGCTAATAAGGGTAAAAAAGCCTTGCTTGTTGACTATAAGTCAAAGAAGACAAAGCTAACCAAGGGACTAGGAAAACAACTAAAGGAGAAAAGGAGAAGACAATCGATGACAATGTTGGTGAAACTGAGACTGTTGACCACTCGAAGAAGTCAACAACTAATAGCTCCACTCACATCTCTGACAACACAAAAGTGGAGTCGGTTGATCTTACTGAGGATATGATGCCCGAGGAGGAGAATGTCAACTTTACTATTGGTAAATCATTTTGTATTGATTGTCACAAGGACAACACAACCACCAAGCTAGCCAAACTGAACATTGAGGTTGGTGAATTGAAAACTAAAATTCTTGAAATGGAAAGGAAAATTGGATGTATTTCTAGGTTCAACCTTCGTGTTATGCATAGCTCTGCAACTTCCTTGGGTTTGATGTAGCGTAAGGTGCTTGGTAAAGATTTTGAAGATGAAGGAAATTATAAGGAACTCTTCAAGTTGCTCATGGATTATTGGAGTCATGTGCTCTACTAGTTGGGTTGTGACATTAAATTTGTTGGCCATGGCTACTTTCTGGCTTTTTTTGGTTCTCGGTACCTTCTGCCCTAATGGGGCTTTCAGTGAAACTTTTCCTTTTTGATGCTTTATGTTAATCTAGAATTGGGTTCTAGAATGAATTTTTCTCTTATTACTAGTTTCTTAGATGATTATACTATCTTAGGTTTTAAAGCGAAGACTCTATTTACTTACAATGTTCTGTAAGATATTGATGTTTATATGGTTGACTATAATCTATTAGTAGGGGCTTACTTTTGGTTGTAGTTTTTGATGTTATTCTATTGTTGGTGTGCTGCTAGTTTTTATGCCCTTGGATTGTGGTTGTGTAAGGGACAACACCCTTGTTTTGCTTACTAATTAATACCAAAAACATTTTGGAGCTAGTGTTTCTATTTATATTAGAAACTCATTTTAAACCTTTTCTCAATGAGTAGGTCGCATTCCAATTCTCTATCCATTTGTCTCCAATAATTGACTTGGTTGCTTTACATGATAAACACATACTATCTTTGAGGGTGTTAGTTGTATGATTAATGAGAGATCCTCATAATTGTTTTTATAGTGTTGAAGTTGCAAAATGAAAATAGATTAATGGGAGATCCTCTTCAAAACTCAAGGATTAGCATGGTGTTCTTGTGCATTGCCTATCAAATTTTGGTTTTTTCAAATTTATAGGTTGTTGTAAGTCTTGTGAATTGAGTAATAGGAAGATTTTTTGCTATTTGCAACAAATGCTAGATCATTTTATGTTTGTTTTTGTAAAGTTCAAATGCTATGTGGACCGATCTTCGGATTTGTATGACCCACACCTTATGTGCATTGTTCTAATTACTCGCAGTGGGTTCTACCAACCCTTTCTTAAATAGGTGTGGGCTTTGATAATTTGTGATTCTCAAAGTCTTACATTTGAAAGAGTATTGATTGACATTGGAGACATTGATGGTATGAGGGTTTGACAAACACTATAATCTCATACTTGTGGCATCTAGTGGCTCTCTACCTCTTTTACCAAACTTTAGCACTCACAATATGCATGCCATTATGCAAGATGGTAGAAGGAAGCAAGATGAGCACCTTCTCTACCTCTTTTCCCAAACTTTAGCACTTGCAATATGCCATCATGCAACATGGTAGAAGGAAGCAAGAGGAGCATCTTCTCTACCTCATTTCCCAAACTTTAGCACTTACAATTTGCCATCATAGAAGATGGTAGAAGGAAGCAATAGGAGCTTTTACAAGGAATATCATCCCCAAATCAACTAGATGATTCAGTTGGCAATATAATCCACTCTCACAATACACATTGTGTATGATGCCTTCCATTATAAATAAACAAATTGTTTATATTTTAGTGTTAATTTTATTTTTATTATCAATTGCACTTATTACAAATACCTATTGGTGTGCCTATTGCACATCAAGTGAGTTTGCCAGTTAACTTAGATCCACATTCAATAAACTACCAGGCCTTTAGATAGCTTTATGATAAACTTCTAACAAAATCTTACTGATTGATTACTGCTAGCTTTGTAAAACTCAATAGGGAACCCATAACAACGTAGAGCCTTCCCATCTTTCATATGTCAAATAACAATATTAATCTCATATAGCGAGACATAATTGTCAATACAAACATAATTATTATGATTAAGTTTGCAAGGAATAACTTTAGACATAATATTCCTAGCATTATCGACATCAACACCATATTCTCCTTTATCAAAAAGATTACCCAAAAGAAATTGAGAACATTGAATGTCCTGTACTGAAGCTTACTTTCTACACTATTAAGGTTTTTCAACAACCATCTTACCCTTTCAACTCTAGTCTTGGCCACAAATGGGTGTCTCATTCCCATCCTCTGAATCACATTGTCTGTTAAGTATCCACTTGAAATGCACTTGAGCAACACAATGTTACAGGACTTGACCTTGGTACCTTTCACCAAACAATCAATAAACATGCCACTACACCATCATCGACTATTTCAGCACCATCATCTCTACACAATACAACTTCCATGTGCACTTGGAGTAGAGGATGGGTTACAATCAACCATATCGAATTTCTTTAACACATCCTTTGCATACTTTGTTTGACAAATTAAAATCTCATCCTTACTTCGATAAAACTCCATTCCTATAAAATATTAAAAGTATGTAGCGTTTCCTCCTTGAATTCGCGACTGCAGGTCCTACAATCCTTTTCACAATGATTCTTCAACCCATGACTGCTGGTAGCAATTCTTCTAAAATAATCTATTTAGGTAGCAATTCCTCCTTCAATTCTTGACTGCAGGTCCTACAATCCTTTTCACAATCTCCAAGGTGAGCTGTGAGCAGACTCTGCACTTTGTGGACAGCGACAATTTGTTTGTCTTTTCACAATCCCTTTCACAATGATTCTTCAACCCTTGACTGTCCTACAATCCTTTTCACAATGATTGTTAGGAATGTCTATTGACTGTTTGGTGACAGGTACCAAGTTCAAGTCCTGTAACAGGTCCTGTTGAAAAATCACTGTGAAAAGGATTGTAGGACCTGCAGTCAAGAATTGAAGGATGAATTGCTACACACTTAACATTTTTTAGGAATGGAGGTATATCAAAGAAGGATGAGATTTTCATTTGTCAAACAAAGCATGCAAAGGATATGTTGAAGAAATTTTATATGGTTGATCGTAACCTATCCTCCACTCCAAGTGCTCATGGAGTGGAGTTGTGTAGAGATTATGGTGCTGAAATAGTCGATGATGGTTCAGTGGCATTTCAAACAATTTTGCTCCACTAGTTGATGATGGTTGACTGCAGGTGAATTTGGCTCCGCTAGTATTGTAGACTTGATCACATCTCAAAGAATGCTTCACCTCCAAAGCTTCTTTATTTTAGGAGAACATCGAATGTCCTGTACTGAAGCTTACTTTCTAACTATTAAGGTTTTTCTACAACCATCTTACCCTTTCAACTCTGGTCTTGGCGACAAATAGGTGTCTTATCCCCATTCTCTGAAACACATTGTCCACCAAGGATCCACTTGAAATGCACTTGAGCAACACAACGTTACAGGACTTGAACTTGGTACCTGTCACCAAACAGTCAGTAGACATGCCACTGCCCCGTGTGCCCATGTGCTGAAGAAAATGGTAACGTCAAGCTCATGGGAATTGGCCTACAGAATGCTGTTCAAAATTATGTAATAAAACTAAGAAGAATATTGCAATGATGTGAATGATCTGTTGTCTACCACATGTCACATGTATATTCAACAATACTTTTTTTTTGTAGATAGAGGTCATGATGATTGCTAATCACATTTTCCCAAAAGTCAAAATAAAATGCATTCCTCTGTATGAGGAATAGACATTCCTGCACTTTAAGCAGATACGATTAAAGTTATTTGGCAGTGGGTTGAACATTTGCTCTTGGAGCATTCCCTTAAACCTGCATACGTTGTGAGTTTCAAGCTTCAATAATTTAACATAATCAGTGCAATCATCCTGTTTTTTGTTGTAAGTGCTGCAAACCACCGTGTATTATGGACAAGAGTTGCATTCTTTGTGGAATCTGGATTATTATTATGTTAGGCACGGGTTTATTTTGGATCCTACTGCTAGGATTAAATTGTTTCAGACTAGACAACTATGGCTTGATAAAGGAAAGCAACACTGGGACACCAAAGGCTAACTTGTAGTTACAAGACAAAGCAGAGAGAGAATAAAAATTAAACATACCAACCAGGTTCCAAGCATAATTATGATATTTGCTCCCTAATGAGGCATAAAATCACATAACTAATGGCAGCGTAGGAACCATTTAGGAAAGGAAATAGTAAAAGCCTCTTGACACCATCAGTAGAATTGTTTTTCCAAGAGGAGGTAGATTATATTAATGTTCTCTTGGACTGAAGACACAAGTAGTGACAGAGTCAGTGATTCCATTTACAATGATTCCCAGTTTTTTATATTTGTCATATATCTACATACTGAATTAGAACATCCAATTCAAACTTACAAATATTAAGAGTTAATTGGATCATCTATCATGAAAAATATTGAATCATTTTTATCGTAACACTAACAACTGATCCTAATGCTAAGTTTTTAGTAAGCTTGGCTTAATTAAATTATTAACCCATTTAGAGGAACAACAAATGTTGTCCAAATTCACGTTCTCCACAGATGATAGATAGTATGAGACAGTTCACAATTTGCTATCCACTATAATATGTTGATGTTTTGGTGGGTTGATGTCATCAGTTAGTGAAATCATTTATTCCTGGTCCATTTTCTCACATACAAAGGTCCTAGTGCTAAATGTTTAGGTACATTTTAACATGGCACTCAGGCCATATCATCCTTGAGAGCTTGAACTTACTGAAATCATCATTTTGCTTATACAAGCATTTACATGTATGTTGTAACTCTTTAGTGATGGCAAAAGGTCTTATGCAAAGTACTTATGCACTAAACACTCACTTAATTCATGCAAGAGATAGTTTAACTAAAGGAGAACTCCTTGTAACACCCTTTCTATGGTTATGAAGGAAATGATCAATTCTTTTGGGTTTGCAGTCTGTGAGGACATTGGTACCCATGATCAAGCAATTGCTACAATGGACAAGCAGTAAATGAATCCAATTTTTTTTGCTGTTATATAAATTGAAAAGCAGAGATAAATCCGAATAATATGTAGACAAAGGTCCTGTCAGCATGTTGCTGTAACATTTTTTGTTCAAATATACATGGATCAAATTCTGATGAACAATTGTATTTTGTTTTTTTTGTTCACACTGAGTGCAATTCTTAAAGGATGGTCAAGACCTTTATGGACAGAAGGTGCACCTTCTTAGAAGATAAGGGCATTTGTAACTCTTGGTTGACTTTTTCCGAGCAGACCCCTTGCTGTGGTGTCTAATCTAATGGTTTTGCACTTTAAGAGTACATAGTCTAATTTAAGGTAGAGGAAAATATTAAAACAATATTTAATTAATTAATACCATGGAAATATCATTTGAAGGAATTGCGCATGATGCACACTTTCTTGCTTAATTAATTAATAAATAAACACCACACTTAACTATAAAGTAATAGTAAAATAATATTGTGTCACTTATATTTTCCTCATAGTTATTTTCCATCTCTTTGTTCTGTCATATTTCTAGAGTCTAGACTATATATATATACACTCGCGTGGGGGATATATAGGATTTTTTTTGAGGATGATGTATATCAGAGAAATAGGAGTCTCGTAATAATTTAAAATCTCTTAGCTGGGATCTTGTCCATTTGCACATGTTTCAAATTTTTGTAATTTCTTTGCATCCAAACTGAAATTATAAACTAAGTTGCTGTTTTGGATTCAAGTTCAGGTTTGAAGAACCAGTTTGCCAGTATGGCAAAATTTTGAAATGGGGTTTGGGTTCGTTAGTACAAAGAAGCATGAGTTAAGATTAGAATGTCACATAGTATCATAAAAACAACAAAAACATCATAAACTTGTAATCATAGCATCATATCAACTTCAAATTATTAAAATAATAATATTGAGTTCAAGTATCATTGTTTTGACTTTCAGCAATTGGAACTTTATACTAAGTTTTATTCATCTAATGGATTATCTAAATCTTCATCTTCTTCTTCTTTTTCTTCTTCTTCTTCATCAAAGGCATTAATTGATTCACAAGCAGTGCCAATGCCAATGGGACCAGCTGTACCAATAACATTCTTGCTTTCCAAGTCCTCAAATGCTTATTACTTTTTCACTGTACAGAGAGCTTGTTTGTTTGTAATTAACATCCTACATGAAAAATGTTAAAAAAGTAGCTGCAACTCCCTTCACCTATTGAAGATATTGGTTAATGTTTAAAATATAATTTATCACTATAGAGAGCTTGCAATTAATTGGACCGGAAGAAATCTTGAGGGCTATTTTAATTTGATGTAATAAATTTGTGAACTTCAGCAAATTTTGTTTTGTAATGTTAAAGATCTTATTCAAATTCTGTAATAATTGTTTCCTGCACTAAATTATAGAATGTTTCCTAGCGTAAATGTACTGGATTCGCACTTGGTCTGCCTGGGTCTGTCTTGGTTCAACCTGGGTTTGGCCCAGACGAACCAGCCTGCCTAGGTTCAAACCCTGGCGGAACCCACAGGTGAACCAGACTCGAACCTGGACCTGGTTCGAACTGGACCGGTACCAGGGTCCCAGGCAGGTGAACCAGACTTCCTAGATTATTAAGGGATATTATAAACCCTGGCCAAACCCACAGGTGAACCAGACTCGAACCCGGACATGGTTCGAACTGGACTGGTACCAGGGTCCCAGGCCGGTGAACCAGACTTCCTAGATTATAAAGGGATATTTCGTGCAAAGCTATAACATGCAAATCTTTGTATGGATATCTTCTGCTGGTGTGTTGAATGGTTTGTTTGGAATGGATTGCATTATTATTTTGGATTGTTGGGGCATAAGACTGCATGGTCAAAGCAAAGATGTTGATAAACGCCCTTTAAATGGCCAAAAGAGATTGAGATTTATACTTTTTTCTACAATGACAACATCAAAAGTTTATCTGTAGCAAATATGAATCATTAAATCATAAATGTAAGGTATGACTTATCATATGCTTATTTTTGTAAAATCATACCGAAGTGCGACTGAAATTGATGCTCTAGATTTTTAACATTTATAGAGAAAACTATGAAAGCTAATCAATGTGTCAGTTCTTGCACAATGATAATCATAAAACACTTGCTATCTTAATAGAACTTAAGGTTTCTTCCTTTTGATTCTATGATTATGTATTGATGAAGATTGCTTGTTATTAGAAGTTAGAGACATAGGGCATTGGCTGTTCTGTTTGTCAATATTAACAATTGTTTTTTGATTTGTGGTTATTCAGCTAAAGAAAGGTGACTGCAAAATTTATGGAGAGTCCAAATGATGTGAATGTAATGATTGATGCAACCAAATTGGCCGACATTGTTTTTCTTCTTGTAGCTGGAAGTTATGGGTTCAAAATGGTGAGTAAACAAATTGTGCATGGATATTTGTAAAAGGGTTCAATGTATAATTTCATTGTTATGTTCTCTTAGCATCGACATATCAACTCTTTCCAGAAATACATGTTTCACATTGTACTTTTAAGGAACAGATTGTTATGGTGCTTATTATCTGATTTGAATTTAAGTATATCATATAAATTCGTCTTAATGATGTAGTTTAATGTTGGTCTAAACCCTGGATTGATAATCCATTCTGTAGAACAAATTCTGAATTATATTTTCAAAATTGCAGACTATGTTGCTTTAAACAGTGTTGTTGGATGCTTCATCATCTTGCCCAAACTTCGTACTTCATCTATGTATCAGATACAAACATGGATGTGGTTTGAATATGGCTGGGATACTGTGCCTGTACGTAACTGAATAGCAGCCCATTTTTAGCCCATATCTGGTGCTTCTGGATATAGTAACAGGGTTTATGGAGTCATAGGGTTATAGACAAAATTAAAAACCTGTAGATAAGATGAACTATTGAAATTTTTTTTCTAAAGAAAATAATTACTAGAGCGAACTTCTTTCTGTGGATGGTTAATTTTATTTTGTGATATAATTTGTTTTCTGTCTACAAACTGTGCCAGACCTGTCATATTATTTAGCCTCAAGCTATACAAACCTGGAAGGAGCTTTTGGGTTTGAATCAAGAGATGATTAGTGGGTTGCCTCATCATCTGGTTGATAATTGAAATCTTGATGGTGTCACTAAATGTCACTAGCTCAAGCTTATTTCTTGTCCTTGGTGCCTGATTTATAATCATTCTTTATGGTTAGTTCGTTGGCTATATATGCTTTTTTGCAACATGTTACGTAATCGTTAGTATACATTTAGAACATGCAATGGTATTTGTGTGTATCGGACCTACCAATCGGTTTGCTCACATAGGAGACTGAAATCATACATTTTTTCACAGGTAATTTCAATTTGGCATTTATGTATTATCTTAGTAAATATGCAGCTGTTGTATGTTCATTTTAATTGTAACTTGCTCTTTTGACAGGAAACATTTGAGTTTTTAAATGCTCTTCAAGCTTTTGGATTTCCCAAGGTTACTGGAGTTCTAAGTTTAAGAATGTAAAGAAGATGAGAAAGACAAAGCAATGTCTCAAACATCATTTTTGGACAGAGATATTTGATGGTGCAAAGCTACTCTTTATCTCTCTGGGCTAATTCATTGAAAGTAAGAATTTTTGACTTACTATTTTTTGGTATTTGCTTTGCCTACTGTTAATTTGACTCGTTAACATGTGATTAATACTTTTTTTGTTATGAGATGGTGATATAGTTACCAATATGGAAATTACAGATTTAAAATATTTTCTGAAGAAGAATTTGTTAAGGAGCCACTGCAGTTATTATAATTTGTTTGAGTTTGTTTTTAATTTTTTTTTCAGCTATCTGTCATGCCCCCACCAAACTAGGGATAGCAGCCTTTAATAAAAGAACAGGTCACAACTCTTAAACTATAATCTGGGCGTTTGGATAGGAGCAGTTTAATAAAGCAGTCTATTATGAATATTATCAGCGATCCCAAAAAGGCATTAAAAATATAATAAAAACATTTCATGGCAGCGATTATCTAAAAGGGGTGTAACTCTTGCAAAAGTCATGGTAAATGAAGAGGTGTGTCTCCCACTCATTTGAAGGTATTAATGGGAGATTATTTCATTGGGGAAGGTGCATAAATTCAGCAAGAAAGCAATTCAGAAACATCAACTCAGAGATTAATGCAAATAATCAATTCAGTATATCAGTTTAAGAGATGAAATCACAAGCAATTCAGCATATGAATACAGAACTTCATATAAAAAACAACTAGTCATTCAGCCATATTATAATTGCAGAAGTTCATTAAAGCATTACTCATAAAGCTTTCAAGGAATATTCAAGGATTGACTTGTCAATCTATCAAGAAATATTAATCAGCAATGGTCTGGCAATGTGATGCCCATGCCACACTAGGCACAGCAGCCTTAATGAATTTAATCATAGCTTTTATTATAGTAAACCTGAGCGACAATATATTAGCAAATCAACAGGGCTGACCTCTTAAATAAGTCTAGGAAAAAAAATATTATTGCTGTTCAATGTGAAGGCCAACTCAGAATAATGTTTAGAGGCTGACTAAGGTAAATATTGCAAAATAAAACTAGGCAATGAAATAAAAAGATATAGCAAAGGCCGACCTAGGTCAAAGAAATATAATAGCGATATGTGAAGGCAACCAAAGTTAAAAGAAGTATATTTATATGTGAATTATTAAGGTAGCTATTAACTTTGAAAAGAGGAGTCCCTTGCAAAGTAAAGGGGAGTGTCTCCTTGTCATTTGAAGATATAAGAGGGAGAGCAAACACATTTGGGGAAGGCACCAATGACGAGATCTGATTCAAGTATAAAGCAAGAAATAGAGATCTCTCTGAATAATAAGGCAGTAAGAATTGGGATTATTAAGCAGTAATGATCTGAAATTATTGATCAGGTCAGAGAATTTAAATATAAACTGCATCCAGAAATAGTGGCAGCCCTTTATATTTAACACAATAATAGGGGACATTGAGAGGAAAATTATAGGCAAGCAAGCCAAAGAACTCAAAGGGCATTAGAGAGAGAAAAGAGAAAACTTGCAACAAGCAACAACTCTTCTTGAAACATTACAATTCTGTGAACAGAGTTACAGTTAGAAGGTTACCTTCAATGCATACACAAATCTCATGTTTATTTCATCCCATAGAATGAAAGAGACACAAAATACTAGAAAAAGATGAAGCATCTAGACCGAAACAACGTAATACCTTGATATCTCAAGTGTATCCTTTATAGAAGAGAAGATGAAGCAACTAGACCGAAACAACATAATACATGATAAGGTACTAATAAACTATGATAACCTATGTAGGTGGCAGTACAATTCATGGTAGTATGATGGCTGCACCTTGACTTTGAAAACCATGTGTATCAATCAACCATAGTTTATATTCTAGTCTAATAAAGATGAGTAATTTTAAGCTCCATTCCTAGGGCAATATAAGTAACTCCATCCTCTGCCAACCTGGTAAAGCTTGAAAGATGGCACATTGCTTTTATGTGTTATGGTAAATCGATGTTGTTGTATTAAACAGAGGAGATGAAAGCTCCTTATATAGATTTACAAATACGATGTTTCTAAAAGAAACAATCGTGAACTAAAGATGAAAATAGAAACTACCTAATAAACTAAAGATTAACTAAGATGACCATTAAAGAAACATTATAATATTCTAATACCCTCCCTTAATGGTCGTTGTCTAACTGCTGTCTTTTGGTCACAAATTCTTCATAACATTCTGCTACTGTTGAGACCCTCCCTGGATCTGAAAAATGTTAATGATCAAGAGGCCATCCAAAAAAAATAGAGAAGGGTGCCTCCTTCAAAATGCTCTGCAACAAGAGACAAGAGCCTGCCACTGAGATGAGTCTGCCACTAACCCTCCCAAAATCAGCAAAACTTCTAACCAGAAATCATCACAAAATTCCAACTTGATGTTGGATAACAGAGCTGCCATTCCTTGGAAACAGAGATGCACACTAGAACAACTGTCATGATTTTGAGGAAAAATTGGCAAACCCTTCAAACTTTGCAAATGAGTAGGATGCCCCAAAGCAGATTGCAAGATACTATGATTTAAAGTTTTCAAAGCATCATTTTTTTTGGAAAAAAAGGTAAAACCCCTAAAACAGGAACACCTGTCATAAAATCCCAACACGACGAAAACCCAACACAATTTTTGAGGTGAAAATTGATCAAAACCTAGCATGATTTTTGAGGTTAAAAATCAATCAAAACCAAACAAAATGTGAGACACGGATCAGTGAATACAAAACTTCGTTTTTTAGGAAAAACCGTAAAACCCAATAGATAGTTTTTGAGGAAACAATTATTAAAACCCATCAGAAAATTTTCAAGGGAAAAAATTATGAAAACCCATCAAATAATTTTTGAGGAAAAAATTATAAACTCAATAGAGAAACCTTCATGTGGCAAAACACGAGACTTCTCATGGTAAAACAACACATGCTTGTGATTTTCAGCAAAAATCTTCGAAGATGAACCACAAAATTTTCATAAAATACCTCCAACAATTTTTTTTAAAAAAAAATAAAAAAACAAATTTCTGGAAAAAATTTCTAGATTAGAAGAGGCTTGAATTTTTTAAGTGCCAAATTTTATGAAATCCCATCGACCTGCTCTAATGTTATGGTAAATCAACGTTGTTGTATTAAACAAAGGAGATAAAAGCTCCTTATGTAGATTTACAAATACGATGTTTCTAAAAGAAACAATCGTAAACTAAAGATGAAAATAGAAACTACCTAATAAATTAAAGATTAACTAAGATGACCATTAAAGAAACATTATAATATTCTAATTTATGCATATGCTAAATTGAACATTGGGAAAGTTACCCAATGACACAATTTACTGATGACTATACATTACATTAGAAACCAGTGGCAACAAAGTAAAAGCCAAAAGTGGAAGTAGCATAATGAGGGATTTGAGAACATGAAAAGTGATACACCTAGTCTCAGACAATCAATTGTCCAGATTCAAGATAAGAAAAGCCAAACAAAAAAAAAAGAAAGAAAAGAAAAAATAAAGGTCTGAATCATAATATAATGAAGAAGGATAAGCAAAATCCTAAGATAGATGATTTTTATGTAAAAAGAGTACAATAACACTTGATTAGTCTTGGGTTTCAAACCAGAAATGGAGATTATAAAGGAAGTGAAAAAATGTAAAATGCAGATATCAAATTACACTAGGTGAAATCCTTTGACAAAATAAATTTTACTCAGAGATTTGTAGTTTGGAAAATATGAAATGTAGATACCAAATTGCTCTAGAGAAAACCCTCTACAAAAAAAACATTATTCACAAGAATAGGATTAGATGGTAAACTTATTCGGGGCCTTTTATAGTAGTGTTGCGTTGAAATGCGATAAAATGACGAGCATTGATAAAATAACACATCCAATTGTCATTCCCCCGCCATGACAACAAATGCTCACACCATTCTTAGTAAAAGAAAACTGTCTTGTTTCAAAGACTTCTTAATTTTCTGAATTCTAAATCAAACCCAAACAAACAGAAAAGAGAAAGATGGTTGTATTATACCAAGTTAATGACCTCGCATTGATATAAAGGTTGGTGTATACACAACACTTTCTATAAGGCACATACACATGTGATATTATTTATCGTTGAGGAGTAACTTCATTAAGGCAGTGATCTCACATGATTGCCACAGAGATCTGTTACTAGCTACAGTGAAGAAGTGATTTCATTATGGCAGTGATATGATGTTTACAACAGCAATTTGTTAAGAAGCAAAGGACGGTGTGAAAAAGGGCTATGGCTGTAAGAAGTGACATAACCCTTCCTCACTAATCAAAGAAGATCTGTATTTAGTTCAAGGGATCTGCATTTCATGATACAACCATCTTGTGTTATAGTAAGTACTGCGGTATGCTTAAACAAGATATTGTCTAACTTATAATATTTTATGAATATAGTTAATGATGGTGAAATTTGACCAATTTAGTTTCTTATTTGTTTATCAAATTTACTTGTTCTCCTACAAACAATCATGTGGAGGTAAGAAAACACAAGGAGGCAGGGGCAGTGTTGTATCTGCCCTTGGGCTTTAGATAAGAGGAATATTCTAGGCACCCTATTGCAGTTTCCTCTCCAACCTCTATAATGGTTTATTGTTGGAATTGAATTAAGAGAAGTCACAATCATAGGAAGGCAAGTAAGGTGACACGAATTCAAAGAGCAGAGATGAGCTCCCCCACTAGGTAGGCCTCCCCATGTTGGATGGATGCTGTATAGCCACATGTGGGCCAAGGAGTGTTGTATCCACCCTTGGGCCTAGTATGAAGGATGCTTTGGGCACCCAATCATGCTTTCCTCTTTAAACCCCTATTACTGTTGAATTCTAAAAATTAACTATGGATATTACATGATTTATATAAAATAGATTAAGATGATTATTAATATATATACAAGAGAATATTAAAAAGTGTTAAGGGCTTTTTTCCCTTCTAGATCTCGTACATTTTAGTTAAAATCTACAATGCTCTTCCATATACCATGTTAGTTGTTCCTAAATAGATCATGGACTGATGGTATAAGGGCAACTTAAGAAGTTTGGAGACCTATTTACCATGTTCAAATTGCTTACAGTTTATGTGTGCAAGTTTCTCTTGCAAACATTCATGTAGGGGTTAGTCAGAACACATGATTGGGAGGGCACGAACGGGTTCCCCATCTAAGGAGGCTACCCCATTTGGATGGACAAGAGTTTCTACCACTTGTGGCCAAGGGTTGTTATATCACACCCTTGGGTTTAGTTGTAGCGAATGTTTTGGGCACCCTATAGTGCTGTCCTACCCAATCCCTACGATGGTTGATATTGAAATGAAGCTATAGACCAAGGTCACTTGGATATGGGAAGACTTGGAGGTCTCGGAGATTGGTATTGGTACTGGTATGACTATTTTTCAAAAATAGGAGACAAGGTACTTGGAGACGACAATTTATTTTTATTATAATTTAATAATTTCCAAGAAATATCATAACTTAGAGCTTTGAAAACAAGAACAATGGAAAATTTGAAGTATAAACATCAAAACCATTGAATCAAAATATCAAATTAGTAATGCTAATAGTAATACTAATAGTAATGTCATTTACTCATTTACTATTGTCATATAGAGTCAAATAATTCACACCGCATATCTGATTTTTGAGTATCGCATATGATCATATCAGATTATCATTACGTATTGAAATTCAAAATTCAAAAATATATAGTTTTTATTATTTTTTAATATGCTTTTTCCTCTAGAGATGTCAAAATTCATGGCGGGAGACTTAGAGATGTCGGGAGACTTTGATACAAAAGTCTCCACCCAAATTTGAAGTCTTTGGGTGCGCGAGAGGTCTTGGAGATGCGTCCCCGTCTCAGAGATGCGTCTTGGAGGGGGGAGACTGATGCAAGAGCATCTTGGGTTTCTTGGCAAGCTTGCATCAACCAAAAATATTTGTTTTCTATTTTCCTGTTTGTATAGTCTCTGAGTTCCTTCGCACCTTCAGTTTGGATTTTTGGCAGTTGCGCACCGTATGGCATGTTCCTTGCATCATTTTGAACCTGCATCTAGGTTCACACCTTGATACGTTACTTTGCAGTTGAGAACTTGTGGATTCTTGGCGGGATTTTTCTGTTCTTCACATTTTGCGGCCAGTTTGTGTTTTCCGATCTCACGAAGGAATTTCCCGACTGGCCAAGCTTCGTGGCTCATTTCTCAATGTTGCTACACCTGTGACCAACCTACTTGTGGGATCACGATTCATTTTTTATCTATTGGAGGGCGATCCTTGTGATTTAGGTCTTGACCTATAATTGTAATACGTTTTCTTCTCATTGGGAAATGTAATCTTTCTAGGCCGACTTGATCCTTGCGAATGCTTTATAAGATGATGTAATAGATCCTTAGAGACATCTCATAGTAGTTCTGGATAATAAGATAACCTCTTGAAGGTTAACATATAGAATCTCTCTCTGTAATTAGGCCTGTATGCCTGGACTGTATGACTGCATGTTATAGGTCCATTGTAAATAATTTTCTGATAATGTGAACGCTGATCTTGGTGGTCTCTCAATTGATTCTTGTTGTTTACATTGTGTGACTCTTGCTGTACAAATTGGACAAATCTCTTTGAGGTCCCTCTGTCCGTGACTGCACGAGAGACGCATCTCTTGATTACACTACTATAAACTATAAAGTATGTGATATTTTTTATGCTTCATGCCTCACATGGATGCATCCTGTGTTGCATGTATTTATGTGTAATGCTTCCTACCTTATATGTATTTATGCTTCATTTCTTGCGTGGATTTATGCATATTGCTTCCTGCTTTACATGTATTTATGCTTCATATCTTATGTATATTTATGTATTGCTTCATGACTTAGATGTCTTACGTGTATGCTTTATGCCTTATGCTTATTTATGTATATTTATGGATGTGCTTTGTATCTTACGTATATTTATGCGTTTTCTCCTTTTCTATGTGTGTGTAATGTGTTTTCAACAAGTTTATTCCATGTTTGTTTTAGGAGTACTTATAAATGTTTCAAAATCCATATACTTGTATTCAAATTAAAATGACGTACATATTTTAGATCTTCAAGGTCTATTATGCAAATAAGAGTCTCATGCTCATATACCTCAAAGTACCCTAAATAACATTAGTAAGATACTAAAATAAACAACATATGAATTGTTGAATGTCACAATGCCATAAATGTGTAGGGTGTATGTCAGGATAAGAAGGAAGAATGTGGCAGAATACCAATGCTCAAAGTCAAAGAAAATTTTGAGTTTTTTTGAACCTGACAAAAAAGGCTTATGTAGACTTCTGGACTCAATAACTAAGATCTTGTGAAAACCCATAAAGCATATATATTTTTGTTAAGAAAAATAAAATGATGTGTACAAGAGAACAAATCACAACACATAGTCCCTACTAATATGGCAAGACTGTGAAATGAAAAGGCGGCTCACAAAACCTTCTTGACAAAGAACATTACAAAGATGCGTGTCATGCTTCTAATATGTGGAGAGAGAAATTGATTTTTAGATTGATAACCTTTTGTCCTTGCTTTTTAAGGATGAGAGAACTTTTTTTTTAATTATGATTAGGATGCCTCATCATGAACACTCTCTCCATGCTTGTTGCTTGAGGACAAACAAACTTTGGAAGGGCGAACTGCCATGCCTCCACCAAACTAGGGATAACAACCCTTAATAAAAAAACAGATTGTAACCCTTAAACTATAATTTGTAAAGTCCGACCCTTGACCACTACAATTTTGTTTTACACTTAAACATTGACTACCATCTTAATTGACCAAACATTTTCCATCTAGCTTAGAAGGGTTGACTTACTTTTTCACTCGCAAAACTATTTATATGCTTACACTTGAAAGTGTTAACTGCTAAGTTCCCATAATTAAGGTCATCCCCAGGGCTAGACCTAAGCCTCGAGGGTTTATTCATGATGACCTTGCGTACATATCCTCTCGTGGGAAGTTAGGGGCTTCATTGTTCACACTGAGAGCAAAGTTCAATCTCTCCTCTTGAGGACAAACAAACTTTGGAAGGGCGAACTGCCATGCCTCCACCAAACTAGGGATAACAACCCTTAATAAAAAAACAGATTGTAACCCTTAAACTATAATCTGTAAAATCTGACCCTTGACCACTACAATTTTGTTTTACACTTGAACATTGACTACCATCTTAATCGACCAAACATTTTCCATCTAGCTTAGAAGGGTTGACTTACTTTTTCACTCACAAAACTATTTATATGCTTACACTTGAAAGTGTTAACTGTTAAGTTCCCATAATTAAGGTCATCCCCAGGTCTAGACCTAAGCCTCGAGGGTTTATTCATGATGACCTTGCATACATATCCTCTTGTGGGAAGTTAGGGGCTTCATTGTTCACACTGAGAGCAAGTTCAATCTCTCCTCTTGATGATCTCTTTTTAAACCCTAACTATTAATTAGGTGAATCTATGTACTTAGTCCCATCACCGCAAAAGATATCCATTGCCATTAGGTGTTGGTTCCATACCCCTCATTACCAATCATTAGTTGTGCCAACTTGCACATACACAAAGGGGTCATATCACAAATCACAAACATAGTGATCGTCTCGAGCATACGCCACATATACGCAAAGGACTAGCTCATACACATCACGAGTATACAAGATGACTAGCTTTGGCATACATCACATACACAATGAGTAACTCCTTGACATTTATCATAGGTACACAAGATGACTATCTTTGGCACGCATCATATACACAGTGAGTAGCTCCTTGACATACATCACAAAGGCAATAGTGACTGGCTCATACATGGATCACAAAGACAATAGTGATTAACTCATACATGAATCACAAACTAACGACAACAGTTACTGGCTGTACATGAATCACAAAGACAATAGTTTCTGACTCACACATGAATCAAAAAGACAATATATACTAGCTCATACATGAATCACAAAGACAATAGTTATTGGTTCATATACAATGGCTAACCGTCTCCTTTCCATAGTGCATTCTAGAGAGAGGGATTGTCAGTGCATTGCATCCTACATTGCAGGTCCCATTCCTTTCCTTGGTCTTTTGAACCAGTGGATATTTAGAAAGAGGATTTGGTGCATCCCATACTACACCATGGGTCCATCCTCAATCCCAAGGATATCCACAAGTAGTGAACCAACCTAGCTTGGTTGAGTCCGACCTTAATTGCCTATAGGCCATTGGCGAAAATTCTTCCCAACCGGGATGAAGGAGCTTTCGACATACACCACTTGGTGACCTTAGTGATATTGTCAACTATCATCTTCACAATCTCGGATAACACTCGGTATCGATCACCCCCATGCTATAGGTGCTCCTCCCAATACAATGATTAGCTCCAATTATTGCTACTTGAATGGTAAGGTAACTACTTGTTTAATTGTTACCGTATCAAATTGTAGATAGCCTCTAGCAATCGTTCACCTCTGTGAACCAGGTGAATGCTGGCTGAACCAAAAGATACAATAGTAGCTCTAGGCATTCACCATTAGCACGGTCAAGTGAAAACCTGCTATCTGTTACCATATCATATCCAAGGTAGTCCTTGGCAACTTCACCTCCGTGAACTAGGTGAATGCCGAATAAACCCTTGGAATAGCCTGGACATCGATCATTGGAAGCCTGCAATACAGCAGTCTATTTAATCAATAGGTCTCCTTCATCTCGTCTAGAGTTTGGTATTCCGGAAGAGGAATGGCTGGGAAAGAGAATTTCATACTCACACATCCAAGTTTTTGGGTGTGAAGCTCATGTACATGTCCCAAAAGAAAGAAGGACGAAGCTGGATTTCAAGTCACAAAAGGGCATATTCATGGGATATGGAGAAGACCAATTCGGTTACAGAATTTGGAAAAGCGAATTATTCGTAGTCGTGATGTCATTTTCAATGAGCAAAAATTTCCAGCTCTCAGAGACATTGATAGGTCTAAAGGCAAATACATTTCTTTCAAAACACTTTCAAATGGTATTGCCTCTACACATCAGGGAAGAAATTCTCTTCAGACAACTCCAACCTCTGTTTTAATTCCTCCCTCTCAGTCCTCATCAAGTGAGGATGATTACACACATGATAATCTGTTCAATGGAGAACAGAGAAATATATTTGCTTACAGTCAAAATCTGCCAGCAAACAGGGGAACATGTTCGGGAGAGACCATGCTCTTCCTTTCCCCTCTCCACAACTCTTCTAACTCTAACTCACAGCAAGGAAATGTGCATGTTGATGCCCACTCCTTACACGACAGTCCCTATCATTCTCTCACGAGAGGGATTACTGACGTGAATGTACAGCTCCCGGTCAGCAGCATGAATGAGGAACTCCCGTTCAACTGCATGAATACGGACGTCCCGGTAAGCAGCAGACAACAGCAGGAGGAACTCCTGGTCAGCAATAGGAGACCACATTCCTCCTCCCCCTTCCCTTTGGCAACTAACCTCCCCCGCATCAGTCTTAGAACTCACGTGACTGTGATCCTATGCACGGGCTGCTGGGAAAAATGCAGGGGAACCCATGCAAGCTTGACTGTGCACGGGATGCTGGGAACAATGCACAGGAAGATGCGTGGTCAGCTGAGGAAGCTGCGTGGATCACTAGGGGAAATCCTATGCACAATGAAGGGTTGAATGGTAGAAGCCAGTTGGAGAATTCAAATCATGCTGAAAACATGGATCCTTCACATGGTGAAAACAGGGATACTTCACACAAATCATCTAGTGTGAAATCCATAGAGGTATCAAATTTAAATCAATTTGGTAAAATTAGTACTGAAAATGATGCTAATCAATTGAAGAGAATCCATTCTCTTGAAACAGATCATATTGAATTAAGAAGATCCTCAAGACAAAGGAAAGTTCCAGCTAAATTTTTTGATTATCAGTTACTATTTGCTGAAGAGGCAGAGCCAGAACTGTTAATTTCTGAGCAAATTGAACCAGCAAATTATAAAGAGGCATGTACAAGCAGTGATAAGAACAAATGGTTCATTGCTATGGGAGAAGAAATGAGTCTTTAGAAGCTAACCAGACATGGGATTTGGTTGTTCTTCCACCAAATTGAAAACCACTTAAGAACAAGTGGATATACAAGTTGAAAGATGAAAGCGGAGGTCAAAAACGTTACAAAGCAAGACTTGTGGTAAAGGGTTATGATCAGAAACAGGGGATTGATTTCGCTGAGATATTCTCTCCGGTTGTGAAGATGACATCCATCCGAACAGTATTGGGATTAGCAGCCATTTGGGATCTCGAATTGGAGCAGCTAGATGTTAAGACATCATTTCTACATGGAGACATAAATGAAGAGTTGTATATGAATCAACCTGAGGGTTTTGTGAAAAAGGGACAGCAACATCTTTATTGCCGTCTGAAGCGTAGCTTGTATGGGCTCAAGCAAGCCCCGAGGCAATGGTATGTTAAGTTTGATTCCTTCATGCTTGAACATAACTTTATCAGATGTGAATCTGATCTGTGCATTTATTACAAGACACTTCCGAATGGTGAATTTGTCATTCTTCTTCTCTATGTTGATGACATGTTAGTAGCGGGAACAAGCTCTAATATTGTTAGTGAGCTGAAAACTAAATTTGCAAGTACATTTGCTATGAAGGATTTAGGGGCAGCCAAGAAGATTCTTGGTATGACTCACCCGGGATAGGAAGAAGAAAGTAATTACATTGTCACAAAAAGAATACATTGACAAAGTAATTTAGAGATTTGGTATGGTTGATGCGCATAGCGTTTCTACTCCACTTGCTTTGCATTTTCAGTTATCAGCTAATTTGTGTCCACAAACACAAGAAGACAAGGAATATATGGAGGACATCCCTTACAAATCTGCAGTTAGTAGCATTATGTATGCTATGGTTTTGACACGTCCCGACATTGCTCATGCGGTGGGAGTTGTGAGTAGATTCATGAGCAATCCCGGGAAGACTCATTGGGAAGTTGTCAAATGGATATTAAGATACCTTAAAGGCACTTCAGATTTGGTCTTATGTTTTGTAGCAATAATGAACAGTTACGGGGATTCACGGATTCAGATCTTGTCGGAGAATTGGATAAGCGTAGATCTACTACCGGTTACACGTTCATGTTCGCTGGAGCTGCTATTAGTTGGGCCTCAAGGCTGCAACATTCTATTGCTCTTTCTTCCGCTGACGCTGAGTATTTGGCGCTTTCCGAAGGTGCTCCGGAGATGATTTGGTTGCAGCGACTACTTGGTGAAATGAAGTATCAACAAAATAATTATGTTCTATTTAGTGACAGCCGCAGCGCCATCTTTATGGCTTATAATCATACCTCTCAGCGACGTTCAAAACACATTGACATCCATGCTCACTTTGTACGGCACATGGTTGAAGAGGGAAGATACCAAAATCAATCCGGCAGATATATTCACAAAAGTTGTAACCAAAGAGAAGTTCGAATGTGCAAGAACTTCTCTTGGACTTGTTAAGCTGAAGTAGGTCAGCATGTAGAGCAGGGGAATGCCTGAGTAGCTGAAATATCCGTTGACTTCTAGTGGGAGTTTGTTGTGTATTGGAAGGCCAACGGACTTTTGTCCTGTTGCAGCCTGTGTCCTTTCAGCTGTTCGGTTATGAGCTTATAAATAAAGCTCCCCTATTCATTGTAAACATACAGATTATTTTCCTGAAGTTATACAATTCTTCTGCTCTCAGTGTGGACATAGCCACTATTGTGGTGAACCACGATAAATCACTGTGTATTGTTGTGATTGTTAATTTCTGAATTCTTTCTTTGTTTTCTGCATTATTTAATTTTACAATTAAGAGCATAGACATGTATTATGAGGTCTCCTAACTTGGTGAAAGTTCACTTGAGTACAAGTCTGAGGAAGTGGTCAGGTTGACGGGTCAGCTTTGATGTGCAACAATGACATTATAACTGAGGATACAGGTAAGGAAGTTGAGGTGAATCAATTATTTTTTTCATTGGATGTTCTTATTTCCTCAATCTTGATGCTGATGAGGCGTGCACACTTCTTACAAATGAGGAAAAGGATTGTGGGGGACCGTACACTGTGATTCAATTGCTTCCAGCCATGATGACTTCAGAGTTTGGCTTCTAACAACTTTTTGCTGTTGAACTGTATTGCACGAAGGATACATTTTCTAGGTCATTGATTGAGTTTGCATGTCTTGAACTTGTGTGTCTCCGAATAAATCAAATTGTTGGTTTGCTAAATGAAGAGGAAAAATACAAATTATTGATTGTTTTCTAAACAACCATTTTTTGTAGAAGATTGTAGGGAAGGGTGTCTTTTTACGTAATATATATATCATTAAATATGTATGTGCTAGTTTGATAAAATTATAAGAGTATATGATTTTAGTTTCATTTTATCTATAAATTTTAAAATCATTCATTTAAAATTATTATTCTAAATAAAATACTAAAATATAAAAATAATAGTTAAATTTTTCCATTTCATGTAATACAACCTTATGATAAGAATATGTGCTTTTAACTTCCTCTTATTTGCAAATTTTTATATCATCCATTTAAAATTAAATAAAAAAATCGAATATATAAAAAGAATTGTGAAAATTTAATGACATAAGAGCTAATTTGTGCTTTATTTTTATTTGTGTTTCATATCAAGTATTCTCTTATGCCGTCTTGTTAGTTTGGTAAAATTATAAGAATATATGATTTTAACTTCATTATATTTATAAATTTTTAAACCATCCATTTAAAACTATTCTTTTAAATAAAAAATAAATATAATACAGCCTTAATTAAAATGATAAGAATATATGATTTTAACTTTCTCTTATTTAGAATTTTTTTATATTATCTATGTAAAATCATATAAAAAATTAAATATATGAAAATAATAGTGAAAATTTTCCCATTTCTTGTGATATAGCCCTGCTAAAGTTTTATGACAACCGCTAATTTAGGCTTTATCTCATATGTCGTCCACGTGGAACTCTAGAAAGGTGCGCATCATTTTTTCTCAGATTCTCGGGAGGAGTAATTCGAGAACCATGTTTTATGCCCATGTCACGGCATAGCCTAGGGAACATCGAAGCTTGCAAGAAATTCGAGGAAATTTGGCCCGATTATATTATTTATGGCTCCTGAGTTATGAGCTTCCATGGTTTACCAGGTAGTAATAATAATCTCACTTGTTAGTCGTTACCGTTACTGCGGTTATTCAAGTCCTGCAAATGGAGGAGTTCAAGCAATACAAATCTCAGTCATCACACGTTCCCTGTCGCGAGAGAAAAAAATAAGACGTTTTCTTGAGCTTTCGAGGTCCCGACGTGAGGAAAACATTGGTAGATCATCTCTACCAATCTCTCTGCACTGCTGGAGTGAATGTCTTTATGGACAATGAGAAACTGGAAAAGGGAGAAAATATTGGAATGAATCTGGAGCAGGCCATTCAAGATTCTACCATCTATATACCCATATTTTCTCCTGATTACGCCACTTCAGCATGGTGCCTCAAGGAGCTCTCTCTCATGTGGAAGATCAAATCCACTAGCACACACTCTGTACTCATGATACCTCTTTTCTATAACGCGAAACCATGTGATGTCAGATATTCTTGCAGAAGAGGTCAATACGCGGAGGCTTTCACTAAACATCTGAGGCAAGGTAGGCATAGTCAAGGGGAGATCCATGGCTGGATTGATGCGCTACGTGAGGTCTCTTGTTTATCTGGCTGGTCTCTCGAGGAAACGTCCTTCGGGTACTTATTTTCTTTTCTATGTGTGTGTGTGTTTTGAAATAGTAGCCATTTACGAGTAACAAAATTCATGGACTGGAATTTCGCAGGTTTGAAGGGAAGCTTGTGAAGCGCGTGGTGAATGACGTTCTCCAGGTATTGGATATTGGAGTGTTAGATGTGGCCAGACGCCCTGTGGGACTCATTCGTCGCTGCGAGGAGGTCATACACTTGTTGAAACTGGACGATAAGGCAAGTGACAGGCTCACCCTTGGTATTTGGGGCATGGGTGGTCTGGGAAAAACCACCCTGTCAAAAGCCCTTTATAACAAGACCCATCACCTCTTTGAGGCCTCTTCTTTTGTATGTAATGTAAAATTGGAAAAGTCCATCCGCGCTCCAAGAAAATTGCAACAACAAATCCTTAGAGATTTGTTGAAAACACAAATAAAGGTGAATGATATAGACCATGGGAAAGTTATAATGAGGAATCGGTTGGCATCCTTGAGAGCGCTTGTAGTTTTGGATGATGTGGACAATGTTCAACAGTTGGATGCTCTGATGGGTGATTGGTTTGGAGAAGGAAGCAGAATCATCATTACAACCCGAGATAAACGTGTCTTGGAGGTACGACAAATTGATGTGATTCACCCCATGAAAGGACTTGAGCTTACTGAAGCTATGGAGTTGTTCAGTTGGCATGCATTCCTCAGAGCCCGCCCGGAGAAAGGTTATGGACGTATGACAGAAAATTGTGAAGGCATGTTCAGGCCTTCCTCTGTCTTAGGAGATTATAGGCACAAACCTATATGATAGAGATGACATTAGATATTGGACTGAGGCTCTACGCAAAGTTGAAAATGTAGGCCACAATTCTATCTTTGAAACTCTCAAAATCAGTTACGATACTCTAACTCCTGTAGAGAAACACATGTTTTTAGACATAGCCTGCTTCTTCGTCAACCTCAAGAGCAGCATCTTGAATCAGAATAGGTCTTTCAATATGGATTTTTATGAAAGATTCTGGAGTGCTTTAGGGTGCGAACCTGTGTATACAAGTCTTAAAACTCTAGAAGAGAAGGCATTCATTGTAGTACATGAGCACAGCTATAGCGAGGCCATGGATGAGGATATAGATGAAGAGGATCAGTCAGGTCAGTACTTGTGTGAATTTTCTATGCATGAGCAGATTAGAGACATGGGCAGACGAATTGTCCGAGACCAATCGGCGAAGGATCCAACCAAACGCAGTAGAGTTTGGCGGGAGGAGGACATTCATACGCTAATGGCTTCTAGTACACTCCAGGTACACTTAATTCTCTGTTCCAAACTTCATAGCAACAAGTTGTAAGGTTTGTGTTCAATTGATTTTATGTATATATGAGGAGGTATGCCGAAACAATTTCCGCATCTTTATGTTGTTTTTAGTGCTCCAACTAGAGTTTTCTCTGAAGATCTGACTAACCTGCATCATTAACTCCGGTTGATAGAAACGTTAATAAGCGATGCTTTGTCTTTCATCTTAAACAGGAAAACTCAAATATGGAGGCATGATGTGGAGAAGGCGCATGGAGCTTCAGCATATAAACGTTTTGGCACCAATGCAGAAATTAGATTTCTTGATGTGGTGGAAATTGCAAATTAAGTCTGAGATAAAAAGACTACCGATAAACCTAAAATATCTAGTCTCATCCAATTGTCAATTGAAGGACTACAACCCCCAGGTCAGTTACTCTCTATTCAAATTTTAGTTAAAAAGAGCCACAAAAGCAGTATGCAATTCATTAGTTTCAAGCATGATAACGCAACACTTTTTGTTCTGGTAGATGGCTGGAGTAGAGAGCGGTAGCGAACATAATGGTTCGTCTGTTCTGCCTAAATCCATAGCCCAACTCAAATATCTGCGATACCTTGATATGAGCGGTACTAAACAGATTTGTCTTCCTAAAGAAGTCTGATCTTCATTGCTTGGAAGAGTTATACTTAAGCAGATGCGGTTTAGAAGCTTTGCCTGAAGATTTTGGAAATCTAATCAAGCTAAAGAGGCTTGACGTTAGCAACAATTTCTTGTCGAAATTTCCACCATGCTTTCAACATCTGGAATCTTTACAGAATCTAGAGATGGCCTGGAATGAACAACTTGTAATTTTTCCTGCTCTTCCAAAACACCTGATTACACTCAATGCCAGAAGATGCTCAAAATTGCGAGTAATACCTCTCATGCATGGTATGAAGTCTTTGAAGACTATGGACCTATCTCACTGCAAACGTCTTACTCAACTTCCGCCATTGTCTTTGTGGCAATCTTTGAGATGTCTTAATCTAGATGGATGTAAGCAACCTGTGGAATTGGATACTCTTCCAAAACGGTTCGCTTCCATAAAGTTGAGTTTTTCCTTAAAACAAACCATTCGACCAGTGGAAAAGTCCAGGCCTATGCAAAATGTTTCTGATAAAACGCAAAGGCTATGCATGATAGGCTGTGACAACATTCGACTGAATATTTACCGGTTGTTGCAGGTTCGTTTTTCTGCGCCTTCCTATGCACATGTTGGTGTTGGTGGCTTTAAATTCGCTTTCTTCTCTTTCACATTTGAACACAAATTATACAGATTTCCTTTGCAAATATTTAATTTATTTTTTATGCGTAAATGGGTACCCGCTTGAAGATGTAAAATTTGGAGGGAAATCAATCCCCTAATCTCTTGAATGACAGGGTCTTCAATGTTTGGAGCAACTGGACTTGTCGGTATCTACTGCAGAGGACAACTTGCCTGGTGAAACTCAACCTCTTGTAGGCCAAAAGTACTGCAGAGTGACAAGGGACGCTTCATCTGTAGCAGTCTTATTTTGCTTTGTATTTGACAGCAATGAGAATGTAGCATGTTGAATGGTGATGACCGTGAGCGCTCATTAAGAAAGATGGCAGTGGAAAATACATCCTGCGAGTATGTGTTTTAAATGGATGGTATCAGAAAAAGCAAATTTATGGAACATTTTTTGAAGAGGGTGAGATGAGATGCTCGTATTCTGTACGAGATCGATTGTCTCAGCGGGGAAGTCCAGTGTTACTAAAGCAAGTGGAAATGTTTCTCTTTTCTGAACATGCTACTTCTTCAAAAGTCACAAAATATTTGAAACAGTGGAGATTATTGTCGAATTCCCATGAATGTGAGGGCAGTGGCTATTCTCCAGATGAAATTTCCGATGAATATTCTAGATAAAATGTCTGATGACAGTGAGGGAAACGGCTATTATGCACACAAAATGGGGCTGGGTATACGAGATGAAAAATATGGATGTCTTATATTGTAGACACGTTTCATCCAGTAGTTAGCATTTGTCATCTTTTTATGTTTTGTTTGTGTAAAATAGAATATTGAATAGGGCGAATTTAGATATTTTAAAGGTGAAAATTTATTTTATTAAAAATAATATTTATTGAGAAGATTAGTAGAATGTTTAATTATTTAATATAAATACTGTACATATATTATAAATATTTTATCAAATTTTAAAAACTGGATATTTATTAGATTGATGTAGTTACAAATTAAAAACTATTATTTTTATACATAACATAGGTGATTTAATATTACTAGGATGGATGAGTGATTGAGAGATATAATTTTGATTTAGTATATTAGTAATATGGATGAGTGATTGAGGAAGATAATTTTGAGATTGAGGTAAAAGTAGATAAAATGTCCACGTTTTGAATAATTAATTAGTTTATTTGTTTGGAATTTAGTGGTTTGAGGGATGGGTAAGATGAGTACATTTATAAATGGAGGTAAAAGTAGAGGTAAGAATGGTGTTGGTGGATGATTGTTTGAATTATTTGTTTAGTTTTAAGTGGTTTAAAGTAAAAGAAGAGGTAAGGATGGTGTTGGTGGATGATTGTTTGAATTATTTGTTTAGTTTTAGGTGGTTTAAAGTAAAAGAAAAGGTAAGGATGGTGTTGGTGGATGATTGTTTGAATTATTTGTTTAGTTTTAAGTGGTTTGAGGGTAGATATTAATATATATGTAGGTTTACAAGTTACTGGTTGGAAAAGAATTGAATTTTAGAGAATAAGGATGTTCTTGTTTTTTAATTATTATTATAATACATTTTTGAAATATCTCTTCAGTGTGTTCATTATGCAAGTAAATAATTTAGCAATAATTTGTGATCTTGTAATGCATATGACTAAGCTTAAAATATGACCATGAAAAATATTTATTTTGTAAATTTAAGGTTGTACTAATGCCTCTTTCCTTATATATTTATAATTATTAAACACATAATTCAAATGAATTGTTTGTATGTAATGGGAGGAGTTCAAGTCAACCATGTTTTTTTATTTTCTTCTTCTTTGATCTATGTTTTGGATTTTATGATCACTAATAATGGTCATAACTAAAATCATTTAGAAAGCTTAGTAATTCTATAAATGGATAATAATTAAGCACAATACTGAGAAGTATTAATATGGATTATGCAATTTTTATAACATAAAAAGAAATATCATTTTTATTTGCTAATAATCATCAATGTAAAACCTATTATTGGCATGATAAAGCACAATCAACATCACCAAATTAGATTCATAATAAATCAATCCAATTGTAAATAATTAAAGAAGACTTATGTTGGATGGTGGCATGATATAACTTTAATATTTTTTGTTGACTAATGATGTGGCATAAATTCCATGAATTTTTAACCACCTTAATTCTCTCTACTAAAATATATTATTTGTTCCCATTCAAGGATGTAAAATTTAATTGGTTCCATTGGTTGTTACTAATTAAGGCTGGGGTAAATGAAGTAAACTGAGAAGGAACACTGATAAAAGAAAAAGAGAATAAAAATAATGATATCATCATTATAGTCATTGGATACAAACAAAAGTTGAGGGCTATAAATTTGCTAAAAATAACTTGTAGAACATATAGGAAGACATTGAAAAATGTTAATGACCTTTAAATAACCCTTTACCCTTATTTTTCCCTGTAATCATACTACCATGTTATGCTTCTTTCCGTTCCTAGTATGTACTTTAGCACTTTAATATTGATTTGGCCCCTTTATATATAACATGATTATTCTAGAATTTCTATTATAGGGAATCGATAATAGTTGTATTTTTTAAATATAATTTAATTAAATCACACTTCTCAAGTTTCACAAATTTTCTTTTATCACCAGTCATATGATTTGAACATCCACTATCAATCAACCATTCATTCTTATTACTTTTAGCAAGCAATGTAGTTTTAGTGTTATCATCAAATTCTAGGCAAATGTTAGAAATATCAAATCTAAGTTTTTCTTATTATGCCAAAGACAAAATTTTCTTGATCTGATTCATCATTTGATATGCTAGCATCTTCATTTACATAATAGGATTTCTTATTGATCTTTTAAAACTTCTATCTTGTTCCTTTTCTCAGACGCCTAGTTGCTAAATGACCAATATTTCCACATCTAAAACATTTTAGGGGTAATATACCATTGTATTTGCTAGTACCTTTTTTCATCTTTCTTGCAAATTTTGCTTCCATCTCATTTGAACTTTCATCATCCAGATCTTCTCCTATCTTTGTAGATTTAAAGGTTGTCTCAAATCTATTTTTTTTCTTTTCCAAATTCCCTCAACTCAAATGTGGTTAGGGTGCCAAACAACTTTTTTTTGGTAAACAATCACGAGAGGTCAAATTGTTTGTACCCTCAACGTCACTATCTCTCCCAAAGCATAGATGGTAAAAGTTTGAACACATTAAGAGCTAGCGAAACTAGAGGTAGATGATTGAGTTGTTGCACCATCATCTGGGACAAGAGGTTGGGATATTTATGTGCCATATTATCCATAATGGTGTTAGTCAAGTTGTTAACTACATGGAGAGTCTGTACTTCCATAGTCCCCTTAGGGGTACTAGGATGCAAAGTAATGAAGGATTTTTGGTGCTAGTGGTCTTTAATTTTGAAGATTATTTATCCACTGAGCTCCTAGTCTATGTTGGGTAGAGGCTCCACCTCGACCCTAGAACTCCCTTAAATCAAATTAATTATAAATTTCATTGAGGATAAACTTGTAATATAGTTTTCTTAGGAAATAGAGTGACACCTCATAAATTATTATGAGGAGGTTGGTTGAAGACCATACGCCACCTATCCCATAATTTATTTTTGATGTGATCATGATTACACCAATATATTGGAAACCTCTTTGAATTAAGAGGAAGATGTTGAGGGGTTCTAGGACTCAGTGAAAACAACACATTTATTAGTATAATCTATATTTACATTGCACTATTCAGATTATATTCTATCATTGTTTTTAGTCCACCAATACCTTGTTACTTTGCTACAGTCTACTAATATTCCTTAATGGTATAGAATTTTATTTAAAATCTTATACAATAATGCAAAATCACACATCATGTTTAGATTCCTTATTTATTGTCTTTATTTGGTATTAGAGAAATGATTATAAATAATCTCCTCTGGACACAAGGATGCTTTAATTATGGTGAAATAAGACATTGTAGTTAGCATTTGATTATGAGATAAGGCAAGTGTATTGTGTCTCTACTATTTTGAGTGTTGTCCCTCACTACTAGTGCTCCCTTTTACTTGGGTTAGAGATTAAACTTGATATAAGAAGAAAGCAAAGATAATTTTTTTACTTGCAAGTGCTTTGGATGTGTGTAAATGTTGTAAAATTGACATGCAAATTGAGTATTTGACTATAGATTTTTTATACATTGTGAGCCAATGTGTGCAAAATCTACTTATGAAGATATGTAGAGACACATCCAAATTGATTGAAGCTTCATAAGATACATCACTTTCTCATTCAAAAAACTATGGTATATGCTAGAATTAATTTTGTCTCTATTGGTCTATAAAGGAAAGTTAGTATGCCTTTTTGTTAAATAAAATAAGAAGATAAACATATACAAATTTTTTCTCTATGTGGCTTCTTAAGTGTGGTGGAGAAAATTCACCACTCTCAAGATTGATGAAACCTAAGGGAAAAATTGGCCCAATGCCACCTCATGTCTACAAAATGATAGAAAAATGGAAATAACTCCATGATACAAAATGATAAAATGAAAGAGAAAACAACCTAGACCAATTGAAGGGCTCTGTTAACTCATTGTCCCATATGCCTACATGGGTCAAGGAATACAATGTAGATTTAGGATGGTAACATAGCATCCATACATCATGTACATATAGAGCACACATAACTATACTAGAAAAGTACAAGACTAACAACTAGTTTAATAGAGCTAAACATATGATAAATCTAGATAACAAAAAGTAAAACTAGATACAAAAGTAACTACTCTAGCACAAGAAAATGAGAAAGGATATCTCATAACCCTTTTGGAGAAAACTATTAGATTGGTTCACTCCACTACTTGAACCTTCATAAAAGAATCCAAGAAAAGTGTGTTACAACCAACAGTTGCTGTTGCACCAAAAGATTGATTTGTTAATGCCTGATATACAACTAGACTTATAGAAGATGCATGAGGCTATTAAACCATGTCACGAATCCTGAAGGGGGATGTTGGAAGATAGTCCAACAATCCCCCCTCAGCGTCACCCGAGGGGATTTGAACCTGTGACCAAACTCTAATACCACTTGTTACAACTAGCTGTTGTCGTTGCACCAAAAGCTCGACTTGTTAATGCATGATACAACCACTAGACTTATAGAAGACACAAGAGGCTGTTAAACCATGTCACCAATCCCGAAGGGGGATGTTGGCGGTTAGTCCAACAAAGTATAGGGATATTATTTTAAGATACCTTCAAAACTCAAACCTCTATGTTATTGTTCCCACCTCCACAAATAGTGAGATAGGTAGATTTGATAACTGACAATCCATGATAAAAATCTAATATATAATGATTAATAAGATAATAGATATGCTTTATCAAATAGAAATGAATGAGTGTGAGGCATAAGAGAACTCCTATTCAAAGATAAGAAGATGGAGCTTGGTAGATTGAAGGTGAGAATGAGCTTGTGCATGAAGAAGATCATCTAGAAAACAAGTGAGATGATCAATGAGTTGTAGATCACCAAGAGGCTATGAAAATAATTTGAATAATCAAGAGAATCATCAAGTGACAAGGAAGTTGCTAAGAGATATTAGAAGAATAAAAATGAAGCCAAAAGGAGGCTTAAAACAACCCAAAGAGAATCTCGACTTTAGTAGTCTATGACATGAGGCATTATACTACTAGAAATAACATGTTTAGCACTCCAATAACCACCTTCAATTTACAAATTCATGAGACAAGTGCACACTATGAAAATGTCTCTAAGGTGTGCATGTGTCCTATGTTGACTTCGTGGTCAACACCTCCTTGGAGATTCATGACATGGCTTAACTGCCTCCCGTGGATCGGGTTAAATTTGACATTTGTATCGAGCATTGAAAATTTGAGCTTTTGGTGCAACGACAAATGATTCCAACAATTGGTATTAGAGCCTTGGGTCACGGGTTCGAGTCTCCCTTCAGTGGGTGCTAAAGGCTCAGTGGGTGCTAAGGGGGAGATTGTTGACTTGGTGGTCAGTACCTCCTTGGAGATTCGTGACATGGCTTAACCGTGTCTCGTGGATCGGGTTAAATCTGACATTTGTATTGAGCATTGACAATTTGAGCTTTTGGTGCAATGACAAATGATTCCAACAATTGGTATTAGAGCCTTGGGTCACGGGTTTGAGTCTCCCTTCAGTGGGTGCTGAAGGCTCAGTCGGTGCTGAGGGGGAGATTGTTGACTTAGTGGTCAGCACCTCCTTGGAGATTCATGACATGGCTTAATCGCCTCCCATGGATTGGGTTAAATCTGACATTTGTATCGAGCATTGACAGTTCGAGCTTTTGGTGCAATGGAAAATGATTCCAACATCCTAAACCAAATAGTCCATATGGTTGGGGATTTAGACAAAAGATGGATGACTAGAAAAGTAGTGTGAGATAGAGGATTAGGTGGAAATTTGTTTTTGGCCAAAGTGAAGGTGCCAAGTGATAAATAATTGTATAGGGTGCAACTTAGGAAATTACATTTTGCTCCCATTTTAGCTATCATATCATTAACAAGATGCAAAGCAAAGTATTGAAAAAGAGTTAACTAGATTGTATCAAGATATGAAGGAGAATTAGAATATTCTATCCATGTGGCTTCATCCTCAAGAAAAAGACCCAAACCTTCATGACATTATGCCATGTTCCATTATATGTTGTTAAAAAACATGCAAGATGAAATATATAGAAATATAAACATGGTGGCGATCATACATAGATAGAAAGATAGTGATCTTACTAAGATTATGCTAACATGTGTAGTAGGTTGTCTTGTGTTAGATATCCATATGATAGGGAAAAGGATTTGGATAGATATTTGGCTGTCACAAAGGTAGATATAATACATAGTGGGTTGGCACCCACAAAGGCAACACATTTTAAAAGATTTTTTTAAAATTTTTTTTAGAAATATAGAGAATGTAGATATAATAGCCTCTCATTAGAATGTAACATGTTGCATAGCATGGAACATGATTTATTCTAAGGATAAAAAAATGTTGGAACATGTCAACATAGAAAGATGTTTCCATAGAATACCACCCAACATTAGTTGACACATGATATCCACAATGTCAAAACATGTAAAGAGATAGGGTGATATGATTTTTTGATGTGAAAAGAACTCATTGCAGTGAAAAACTATTAGTGCATATCTACATATGAGCTACTCATCACTGTCCTAAAGTTTTTAGATCTAAAGAAGAGCATATGAAGACGAAGATAAAATAAAAAAAATTGGGTCAACATGGAGGAAGATACAAATACCTTGAACACTTTGCATTGTTTAGGGCATTTATCCAACATAATATAAATGAACATAATTGCAACATTAGCTAAACAATCTTATCTTTCAAGTAACAAAACTTCTCCTATTGTGGTTTCTCTTAAAGTGGACTGGTGAATCCACTCTAAAATTTAGTGAGAGAAGGCTTTTAAATTGTCGGTCATGGATTTTTTGGGCACTTCTAGAGGATTTTGGAATTCTTTCAAAATGAGAAATGGAGAGGGAAGAGATGGAGAGGGAAAGAGAGGGATATAGGGAAGGAATAAGGGGAGATGTGAGAGAGGGAGACAAATCTTTTAAACTATCTAGAACTAGACATAATTACAACATTATCTCAATAGTCTCATCATTCATGTAATAGAGCTACACCTTCTATGGTTGTTCTTAAAGTAGCATGGTAAATCTATTATGAAATTTTGTGAGAGAGTGAGAGAAGAGAGGGGGAGAGGGAGAGGGAGAGAGGGAGAGAGGGAAGGGAGAAAGAGAGATGGGAGAGAGGGGGACACATTTTTTGAATTGTTCAAATTTGGAAATAATTGCAACATTAGCTCAATAATCTTATCACTCAAATATCATAACTGCTCTTATGCTTTATTTTAGAGAAATAAATTAATCCGCTTTCAAATCTTGTGAAAGAAATCTATCAAATTATCTATCATGGCTTATGTTGATACCTACAATTGTGTTTCCTGCAATGCTCAAAACACATCTCTTTAAGATGGAAAAGTTATATGGGGGAAATGAAAGAATGGAAATCCTTATTATATGAGCTTCTTCATAGAAAAAAGGTTCCAATTGGCCAGCTCCATTATTACTTTTTGGGAACACTTTCATAATGCACATATTTTATTTCTACTAGATTCACCTAATATTCTCACAATACTAGAGCTATCCAATGCAGTGGTTACCAATTTTATTGTCTATATAACTATATATAGCTATACGAACAAGCAAAACAATTCTATTGTAATTATCTATCTTACCAACTTATGCAATGATCTTGGGATGTCCTATGATCATTAGGATGACCATGTTTTCATGAATATTTATTCTCATCCTCAAAGAGAAGAAGAGTTGTAAGACCTGCATGTTGGCAGTGGGCCAACATCCCTTGTAGGGTTCGCGACATGGCTTAACTGCCTCCTGTGTCTTCTATAAGTCTAGTGGTTGTATCGATCATTAAAATGTTGATCTTTTGGTGCAACGACAACCCTAGCGGTTAACAAGTGGTATCAGAGCTTGGTCATAGGTTCAAATCCATGTAGGCCATGACAAGTGACGCTGGGAGGGGGATTGTTGGTAGTGGGCCAGCATCCCTCGTAGGGTTCGTGGCATGGCTAACCACCTCTTGTGTCTTCTATAAGTCTAGTGGTTGTATCGAACATTAAAAGGTTGATCTTTTGGTGCAACAAAAACCCTAGCAGTTAACACTGCATCTTTCTACAATTAGTTTGTGAGAGCTGGTGTGTTTCCTTTTTTTTATAGTGTGGTACCTAGACTTGGTTTATAACAAAAAAAAAGGATCAGGTTTCCTTTAGGTTTTTAGAATGTTTTTTTATTTATTTCATGTCAATCACTTAAAAAAATTTACGGTCATCATATTTTCTTTTCAAAAGCTGTCTTGTGGTTTATAATATTATAATTGTAACTGCACTACAAAAGGGTGGAGAATGTTGCTGCCTCAACAAAAAAATTACAAAACCAATTGGACTATCAAAGAAAAATCATTGAAATATTCACACAAGAGCTACATAAGGCAAACAATAAAATCAAAACTTCTCAAGACAAATTTAATCAAATTGCTAAAAATATAATGTGGTCTATAAAACAAAAAATTTGGGGAAAAATAATGCAAAGGGATGAATAGTTGTGTTAGTGGTTTGAATTGAATGAAAGTTCAAGAGTACAATATGTGCATGGCTCAATGTATACATTGCTAAGAATTGAGAGGTTTGTTAAAGAGCGAAATTTGTGAAAAAAATTGTAAATAGTCTACAACGCTAGTGACAATTATTTGTCATCCAACATAATTCACAACCACATTGATACCTCAAAAAAGGCATCATCTATCATTCAAAAAAATATGAAACAATGAGAAGCATATGAATGTCTAGATAATGTTACAAAAATAATGAAGAATCTAGATGGAAAGGCATAGAAATTGATAGATCTTGGTTTGCCAAAGAGTGTCGACGCAACAAATTGATACATTAGAAATGATGCTTTCAAAAAGAAGTTGGATGAGAAAATGATGTAGACTAGTTTTCAAAGGACATAGGTGATGTGCAAGTTTTGGATTACATCAAACCATTGATAACCTAGAATGCAAAATTGGATAAATCGATGGTGTCAAGTTCCTCTTGCAAATATGAATTGCTGAAAATCTTGGAGGTCACTTACCACACATTACAACAAATTGGACTTCTATTAGATGGAAAGTGGAGCACCCTATGAAAAACTGACACAATGATTTCATAATATGTATTGTATACTTTGTATCCCAAATTCTTTTAGGTTTTCAACTTTTCTCTATTTGTAATTTTAGGATCATTTACAAAGGGTTCTAAAATTTTGTATTTACTCTTGAGGATAGATGAAATAGATATTATTTTGAATATAGAATCACACAAAGTTGTGTATCGAATGAATCATTGGATTATATGGTCATATTTTGGAAGAATTAATAGAAATACCGCAATGTATAAAACATTACTCTATTAATAAACATATTATGTTGTTTCTTATTTTCTTGTTTTGCAATTATATGTATACTTAGGGACCTAAAGAGAGGAAATGAGGAAAACACTTCTAGTAAGAAAAGACTATTTGAAGTATGTGGAAAAACAATAAGGCATAGAATTGAGAAGATTTTCTAATAATAATCTAAACTTTATTTTAATTTTTAAAGGATTCTGAGAAATTTTATTTGGGTGGAGTTGTGTAATTGGATTATATTTTAGTTTCCCATATGTAATGAAAACATCTTTTAAAATAAACAACATATTCAATTTCAGTTGTAAAATAAACAACATATTCACTTTTAGAATCAAGTAATGAGAAGTAGAACAAATAAAATTTATGCCATTATAGAATTATAATTAATAAATGTGTGTATGTGTGTGTAAGTGTGTAACATGTTGTTAGACAAAAAAATTAATCTCCAATTACACACACACACACACACACACACACACACACACACACACACACATCTGTGTGTGTGTGTAAGTGTGTAACATGTTGTCAGACAAAAAAATTAATCTCCAATTACAAATGGAGCTTTTGCTTTGTAAGTTGGTTACTAATCTTCTCTAGGCTTTAGGCCCAGGAAATCAATTGACTTGTGTCATATGATAAGTCTTATATTAATCAACCACAATTTGCACAATCGTGCAAAACTTGAGCATCCAATACTCAATGGAATAAAGTTGGTCCAACATAGAATTCTATATTCTCAAGTTTATAACGCCATAATTATCATATCCTCTTGTTGAGTGACTAACTTTAAGATAAAAATCAGAAGTTGGGATTGAAAATCTCTCCAACTCCCCTTCTGCTATCAAAATAGGGGGAACCTATATTGGTTGGTCCTCATTAAACCTCTTCAACTAAATTAACTTGTCATGAAAAAAGATATGATTTTGGAGAATAATGCCTAGTTCATCAATTTTTTTAATAATTTTAAAAATGGAATTGAGACTAATATCATCCAAATATGAATGATTGACCAAGATTTTTAAACATTCCACTTGAGGAGACTAGTTTTGTTTCAAGAATCTCAATCTAATTTTTGTCATGACATGAATCTCATTGATTGTTTTATACAATTCTTTATAAGTCACCCAAACAAGTTTAGCAATGTCAAAGACACGGGTCATCTTGTGATCACACATATTTGTATTCAAAACAGATAATCATCTATCATTAGTATCATGGAATTAGAAGGGAAGAGTGACACCACTTTATTATTCTCTTCTACGAAATCATTGACACTCTTCTCTCCATCATTGTTTGACCTTATCTTAGCCACTTCGTTCCTTTTGAACTCATCTTCCAACCTTTCTACTTCATCAAAAGGAAGGAGTGACACCACCATTTTGTTATCTTCTATCAAATCACTGCCTCTCTTCTCTCCATCATTGCTTGACTTTTTCTTAGCCACTTTTGTCCTTTTGAGCTCATCTTCCAACTTTTCTACTTCATCCTTTAGTGCCTTTATCTGCTAAAGTGAACTTGAAGCATCTAATGTTGGTCGATGGGAAGAAGAAGTTGAAGTAGGATGTGGAGAAGATAGGAGTGACACCACCTTATAATACTCATGTAGAAATTTAAATGATTTTCAAGTTTTAACTTACTCAAATATTCTCAAAGCTTATTTTGATTAATGCAAAAATAGGTTTTAGAGGGACCCAAAACCCTTTACATATCAGAGAAAGGATAGATTATTATAAATCTAGAATAAACAAAACACTACTGGGAAACCAATAGACTCGACAAGGACCTAAGATACAACAGTAGAAGTCCATCAAACCAAAAAAGATGGATAATGAGAAGACCAGCCAACTACCAACTAACAGCCAACATAAAACAAAATAGGAAAGAACCACCAGGCAAGACTATGCAAGGACCTTAAGGGACATCACAATCTCTTCTTTCCAGAGAAGACATCTTCTAGACATAAGCTTTTCGGTCCACTTCTTGAAGCTTGTTAATATCTTCTTGATAAATCATTGTCTCTTTGTTAGGAGCATTGCTGATTTGTCAACCAACCTCATTTTCATAATAGAAGAGATATTGGTAAGATCTCATACCCTCTTCTTAATCTATGCCTTCTAAATCTAATCATCAAGAAATATTGACCACACTACCAATGCCTCATATTGAGAGCTATAACATGACCCAAAATACAACTCCTGAGCTTGCTTTGCAATTGGTAAAGCTAGCAAGTTTGAAGATTCCCTTCTTATGGTGTCCAATACAATTCTAGAAGAGAGATCCCATCTTTCAAGTGTATGCACCCTAAAATGGTCGCCTAGACTTTGGGCCCCATTCTTCAATTTATCAATTTCTTGAATCAACACTTAGTAATTTTCAAATCAATTTCCTTGATCAAATCCTAATTCTATCATTTATTCAATTATATTCTATGGATTAACCATTTTATCCTAAGTCTTTATTTAATTAAAAGGAATTCCCTCCCCTTTTATTAAATAAAAAGCCCCCACTTTCCTCTTATTGTAAGTTGCACAAATAAAGCATTATTCTTATTTTCTCATTGGAGGAAACTTGTGCACATGGATTGATCCCACTTTCAAACTCCACCCTTGATCAACTCTTTTGCCTCTCAATCCCATCGTTCGTTGTTTCTCACTTTCTATAAAAGAAGAGCTCTCTTCTCATTTTAGGATCCCACTTTTGAATACTAACCTTATGCTACAAGTTTTCTTGGAGATTTTAGAGCTTTGGAGATCTTCTTGCATCTTAGTCTTCATTCTTGCATTTTAACCTAGTTTCCATGGCATTTCTAGTTTAGATTTCCATTTATGCTCTAGTTTAGCTCACATAGCTTAATTAGTAAGGATTTGTAATACTTTCATCTTGCATAGCTTACTTGCATTATCATAGTAGCATAGTTGCATTGCATTTTCATTTAGATTCTTGAGGATATTGGCATTCTTGCCCTTGTCTCCATTGAATCTCCCATTGTGTGGTTGACTAGCAAGGTCCTATGCTTCATAACTCTAGCTAAGAGCAATCTAAAATCCTTGCAACTCCATGCATAGGGAGCTCTAGGTCGCTTTCTCAAGGTTTCCCATTCATGGATTCTCCTGGAAGTAATGACTTAGAGAAGTGCACGATTTGAGTGTACATTTTTGGCTTAACTCCACCCCTTTTATATTTCATGACAAATTTTGAGAAATGGACCCCTATGCAAGTTAATATGTACTTAATCTATTATGGGTGTAGCTAGTTGTCTCTATTCAGAATTAGGATGCTTATTTTCATCATTGAGCCTTTTCAAACTGAAATTGGTACAATCCTCACTGGTTCAACGATGATGATATGAATACTTCTTTCCTTCCAAGTTACAAGCCAAAAGTTGGTACAACTATCATTGGTTAGATTTTTTAATTGTTATATTCTGAATACCACTTTCGTTGGATTCAATGTTGCAAGTGGATTTTGGCATTATGATATTGAATATCAAAATGTCCAAGGTATCTTGTTGCGTAAACAAATAGAGATTTCAATTTTTCCATATGTACATGTCCTCGATGATTCTTTGATGATCATGTCATTAGATAGATGATACATATCTTAAAACCTTAATCTTAGAACACTCATGCAAAAATAAAAAAATATCATGCTTTTATCATCGCCTATCTCGTCCAAGACTTCATCGATTTACTAAAAAGACATGATTTCACCAATCAAGTAAACACTTAGAAAAAAAAATTACCATTGTTTTTCAAATCCATATTTCAAGTAGAAATTCATCCATTTCATATTTGATTGTTCTTTTTAATCCTGACAAAAATAAGGTCATTGTGAGATCGAGGATAAAAGTTATTTGTTGTGAGATCAAAATTTGGATTAGGATTCGAATTGATCATCTAGGTGTTATGCTTGTGGTTGAATGCATTGATTTGTGTCAATTTGTGTTTGTTTGATGAATCTCTCTGATTTAAGATAAATTGCCCCTAGTTTGATTCCATTGTGATGTTAGACTTGGACACTTTTCAGATTTATGACGAAAGCCTTGGGTATTTTACAAATTCAACTCTGGGATTTATTATACAATACTTACAAATGCTCATGAATGCAATTTATACAAGGATGGCTCAAAATGAGACTTGACTTGACTTTTAATGGCGCTTGTTTACCAGGTTTTCACCGATTGAATTTTTTCTCTTTTTCTCTTTTAAATTCTTTTTTTGCTACCAAGGCACCTATCTACTAGGTTTTCACTAAGGCACTTTTTTTCTTTTGCAATTTTGTATTTTTTTCTTTTTAAATTTTTTTTTGTTATCATCAAGGCACCTATTTGCTAGGTTTTCACCAAGACAACCATTTTTTCAGGATCCATATCTGAATTTTTTTGGATTTCTTCATGCTCAATTTTTCACTATTTTTAATTTCTTCGGGAACTCTTTTTGTTGTTTTTGGCCTTTTCTTCTTTTTTTATTTTTTTCTCTTTTTATTAGGATCATTTTCCATTGTTTTTGAATTTTTTCAGTATAACTTTTGATTGTACATAATAAATAAGATGCTCTCTCATCTAATATTCTGATACTCTTTTCACTTATACTCTTTCATCTACTTTTAGGTGTAGAACCTTTCCAGGTGTACGTTCTTGATGGGTTCTTGTAGCTCCTCTCCATCACAATTGGCTAGCTTGTATGTAGCCGTTTCAAAAGAAGAAGTGATGACAAAAGGTCATAACCATTTTTCTTCCCAATTTCCTTTCTTATCTATTTCTACTTGGTTTTTAGGGGTTTCTCTCAATACCAAATCACCTATTTGAAATTATCTTGGTTTGATGTGCTTATTATAGTTTCTTGACATTCCATTTTGGTACACTTTGAGATGATCAAAGGCTTGTTTTTATTGTCTCTCGTCAAGTAACTCTAACTCCAGAAGTTTAGCAACCCTATAATATTCCTTAGTTAATACTCCATGTAATGAAACTCGTAAAGAAGGAATCTCTACTTCTAGTGGTTGATGACCTACAAATGATTGAATATCTTAATGAACTGAAGAGACAGTGATTAGAGATCACCAAGATATAAAAGTGATATGTAAGATGATTAAATTAGTCAATATGTTTTCATTGATGTCAACTAGTTTTGACTATACTTATCATAATAGTTACAAACATCTGAACATCTATAGAAGGAATAAATGGTGAAGAAATGAGATATCTACATAAGGAAAAGATGGATATGATAGATAAGGATAAGGTATACATTGGGTAACTTATTGACGAGTCTATGACATTATATTGTTGACTTGAGCATGTTAAATTACTCTATTATGAAGAAGAGACCATAATTGAACAAGTTTATGTGGTCGATAATTGAAGATTTCTGTATACATCGAGTCAATCTTGTATATATTGAGTAATAGTATTAACTAAGTTCATTTTCATCAACGTATTCAGTATTAACTGAGTGTGGAGGAAAACATTAAATGCTAGAAAAACTAATTGAAATTAATGAGTTGGAAATTGTTATGATTTCAAGGTAACATATGAAGTTTGTTATAAGATCCACGACTAGTAAAATTCAGATATAATCTAAGGGAAAATAATGAAATGAGTTATTGACACATTTATCGAGGAAGGTTTAAGCGGGAAAATGGATGAAGAAGATTAAGAGGAAAAATCTGATGGCTGATATGAAAATGGTTTACACATCTATATAAGAGACATGGAATTCATTGTTGAATTATGTCGGATGAATAGAGACTGCAAAATATTTCACGTGAAGACATTTTTCATGTATTCCTGATCAAACTGGTTACAGACAAAACTGAGCTGCAGGCATAACCGAGCATTAGAGATATACATATACCGAGTGAAGTAAGTTAAAGGATATGAGGAAGTGAATTGATTATTGATCAAAAGAGTTTTTATGAGCTTAGCATAGATCTAAATACTTGAAAATTGAGTTGTATTTGAATCAGATGATTACTATATCAATTTAACCATTGTTACAACAAAATCTCTTAACTGAGTGGACTTAATAGTCTTTTGTATTTCCATATGGCATTCAAGGAATGTTAATTGTTATCTTGTTGACCCCATAGTGAATGATGGTCAAAAGTTAACTGTTAGTGATAAATCCTCTAACCAAGTCACACCTAACAATGTGCATTGTAACCTTTAATAGGGTTGGTTCCTAACCGAGCTCACTTCAAAAGAGTGAAATATTTTGGGTTACCGGTCCCAAGTGGTTTTTCCCTTAGCAAGGTTTCCGCATTAAACCATTGTGTTATGTGTTATTTTTTATGATTGTTTTGCTATCATACTTTACATGTTGCATATTTGATTAATCGGTAATCACAGTTTGGATAATTACTGGTATTTAGTAATTGAACATAAAGATACACATTTTATCTTACTGAGCTATTTAAATTGTTGAAAATATTTTGAAAAGTACATATGAGAGTTTGGGACTATAGGATAACTTGTTTAACTGATTCACCCCCCCTCTCAGTTATCTAACAATTGGTATCAGAGCATATTGGTTGCTTGGGGGAAAGTTTCAAGGACTTGAGAAAAAGATCACAAGATGTATAAAAGGGAAGTGCCTATGCTAAACAAAGATAACTTCTCGACATGGAAAAGTAGGATGAGGCTGCACATATTTGGAATTTGAGAATCTACTCTACATCTTCTACACAATGGCTACATACAATCGACTATTGGACCTTTGACAGTTGATCAGTTGAGAGACATACATGAACACGATATAACTATGATAGAGATTGATGCTACTCTATCTGATGCAGAATTTGAAGATGTCAAAGCATGCACTAAAACAAAAGAAATGTGGGAGAAACTTGCACTAGTTTATGGGGGTGATGTAAATGTAATGAGGGCCAGAGATGAAAGCCTAAGAGGTAGATTTGATGATATAAAGATGAAATAAGGTGAGAACATCACACAATACTCTAACCAAATCAAAGAGGTGGTCAATGCTATCCAAGGAGTAGGAGGTACTATTTCTGAAGACACAGTTGTAAGTAAAATACTAAGAACCTTGCTGCCAATCTATGCTATTAGAATATCTACTATTCATGAAATGAGATCTGCACCTGGTAGTACTCTTACACTTGATAGTCTAATTGGCAAGTTGACTACTTTTGAGTAGAATAACTATGACAATAGTATTGTACCAAGTGTTGAGTCTTCTTTTATGTCATCCTTGAAGATTGGTAAGTCTAGCAGTAAGCGTAACATAAGAAATGAAAGTGGTAGTGATAGTGAAGATGAGCTTGAAGCACTTATGGCCATAAGACTTCAGAAAGGAAAAGGTATGTCATATTGCTGCTAGATGTCCTAATAGGAAAGATGAAGATAAAGATAATGATTGATCTGGTGATGGAAAGTTTGGCAGAAGAGATAACTGAGATAACAGAGGCAACCAAAACTATGACAGAAGAAACAACTGAGACAATCGAGACTACAAAGACAAAGGCAAGAAGGCATGTTACCTTGTTGGAGATGATAATAATGACACCAACACCGACACTAATGATGAAGTTGAAGTGGTATTTGTTGCAATGAAAGATGATTCAGAAGAAGAGGAAAGGTATGTAGAAATAACAATTATATCTAAAGTTAGCAAAAATGATACATGGATTATTGATAGTGGTTGTACACATCATATGACTAGTGATGAGGATAAATTTGAATACCTTGAGCACTATAATGGAGGATCTGTTAAAATGGGAAATGATACACCTTGTCAAGTGAAAGGAAAATGATCTATCTTGTTGAATGATAAGATTAGATGTGATAATGTATATTGGGTGAAAGGACTTAACTACAATCAATTGAGTGTAACACAACTATAATATTCAGGTCACCAAGCTGCATTTGAAAGTAAGAAGGTGAAAATCTATGATGAAACTAGAAAGTTGGTCGGTACTGGTGGACAATCCAAAGGTAATCTATTCTATCTTGACAATGCTAAAACTTATTGTTTGTTGGATAGAAATGAAGATGTGTGGTTGTGGCATAAGAGACCATGTCATGTGAATTTTGATAACATGGTTAAGATCAGTAAAAAGAGAAGAGTCAGAGGTTTACCGAGTCTAACTAAACCGGACCATGTTATGTGCAATCAATGTCAGAAAGGAAAAATGACTAAATCTAGTTTTAAAAGAAAAGACTATTCATCTAAAGGTATTTTGGAGTTGGTACATACCAACTTATGTGGTCCTATGAGAACTCAAAGTTACTATGGTGACAAATATTTCATTTTATTTGTTGATGACTACTCTAGGATGATGACAATTATGTTCTTAAAAGAGAAACTTGAAGCTTTCAAATTGTTTAAGTGGTATAAAACTAAAGTTGAAAGGGAAACCGGGAAGGAATTAAAATGCTTAAGATCTGATAGAGGAGGTGAGTTTATTTCTAATGAATTCACTAACTACTATAATGAGTATGGAATTAAAAGACAGGTTTATACACTGAGGACACCACAACAGAATGGTATTGTAGAAAGAAGGAACCGATCTATAGTTGATTGTGCTAGAACATTGATGATTTAGAAAGATGTTGCACAAACATACTAGAGAGAAGTTGTTAGCACTATTGTATACACCTTGAATTGAGTTCAATTGAAGAAAGAAAAAAATAAAACACCTTATGAGTTATGGTTTGGCTACACATCGCATGCAAGTTATTTAAAAAAGGAAGCAGATGTTACATTCTGAAAGATGATAGAAATGGTAAATTTGATTCTAGGTGTTTTATGACATGTTTGATCCCCTACTATTTGCAAACTTGTCTGATTACTGCTGTCACTGTGTTTGAAATTGAGAAATTCAACTTACCAAACTACAACTTTGACCAAAATTGCCTTCAAAACTGAGATTTACACACTGACTAGTCAAATATCATGCGATACTACAGAACCATCACACTGCTTTCCTAGAAAATATCACATGCACTGCTTGGAAAATATCACATTGCTTCTGGTGAAATATCACACTAAAAAATTGTATCACTTTGCTTACCTGGAAACTATCGCACAAAGTTACTTTGTTGTCTCACCGTTGTCTGCAATCTGAAATTGATTAGTATCCTATTTCCAGTCCTTTTTGGTTGATCCAGGTTAGATCAGGTTGTTTGTCCTATCATTGGAAGCCTGTTTGCACTTGGGATTATTGTGTTTTGACCCTTTGATTAGTAACCTTTGATTTTACAAGCGATCTTTCTTAGAATTGGTGCGTTAGAAATTTCTCTTGTTGAAAAAGACCAACCTTTAGATTCTTTGATAACACACTTGGAGAGTCTTAGTAGTCTCTTGTCCAATTCACTTCCACCAAAACTCAATTTCAATCAAATATAACTTGGTTAAAATCATCCTCCTGATCCATATGTGTTAGGATACTTATCCATTGATTGGGCTCCTCTGTGGCAGTGTTGATTTACACCTTTTATAATTTTCTATCTCACCATCTCTCTTTTGGACAATTGAACACTTTTACTATCCTAGGTTGATACCAACATTTCTTAGGGTCGTCTTATCACCGAGTGCTTTTCCTTTCATGTTGGTTACGACAAGGTATCAAGTGAGTCAAGGGAAATGACCTCAGATAGTCTTTAACCAATTACCCCTTGTTCAAACTTGCCAACGATGTAAAGGAAGCAAGCCTGTGTTTGACCAATCATCTAGGAGTGAGTCCAAAGTTTGGTTTAAGCTTAAGAAAAATCCTAGTGAGTTGAGCACATCCTTAGCACCTTCTCACTCAGATATGGACATGAGTTATACCATGACTCAAAGGGAGAGAGAAGCCATGGATCAAAATCTTGATGACATATTTCAGAGACATAGGACCAACATGCTATTTAGTGATTCCTCTCATGACAATCAACCAGAATCACCCCCTATCAACACTAGATATTTGGATGCCCATCAAAGGGCTAAAAGGTATGCAAGACAAGCTCACCAAGATGAATGGTCACAACATGAAGACCAGAGCAATGAACCTTGTGATGCTCATGTGAATGCAGCGTATGCCAATGATTTGTTCAAACATTTGAGACCAAGTTCTCCACTTCAAACCACCTCATGGTATATAAGTGAAAGGCTAAAAAGAATTTAACGTGAAAAGAAAGCCTTTTTGGATGAACAAGCTACAAAAGAGGAAAGATTTAGGCTCCTAGAGGTAGAGAGACAAGCCTTGTTAGAATTAGAAAGGAAATCCTCTCAAGAGGAACAAGATAGACTGTTGGCCCAACAGCTAAATGCCCAATTCAACAACAGGGGTATCAATAGTGGAAATAACTCCCCACCATCTACACCTTTGGGGACCCCATGAAGTAGAAGGAACTCAAGAACCCCTTCAAGATCCCCTAGTCCTAGAGGAAGAAGGACTTCACAACATGCTCACTATAGGAGACAAACACCTCCTAGGAACTTGAGACAACCCTCGCAACAAGCTCATCATGGCTCCCAACATGGAGGTAGTAACTCAAGTTTTGATGATCAAGACTTCATGAGGATGCAATAGGAACCACTCTTCCAACAATATGTGGAGAGGTATCTAGAACAAAACAAAGACAGGTTCCTAGAGAGCTTGATCAACAAAGGTGCTAGAGTTCCTTACAACTTTGATGTGGATAGAAAGATCAAGAAACAAAACCCATCTCAAGAAGAAGAAATTAGACAAATGAAAAGTATGATGGAAAAGCTTTTGGCACCTAAGAGCTCATTCAATCTTGACTCAATATGTCCCAATCCTTTTGATAAGAGAGTGAGCATGAAGGATTTTCCTAGGAAGGTGGAAATTCCCCAATATGACAAGTATGATGGTAATGAGGACCCACATGACCATGTATGCCAATTCTACATTATGAGCTTTGAATTTCATCAAGATGACTCCTATCTCATGAGGTTGTTCCCACAGAGTCTCAAAGGCCAAGAAATGGAGTGGTTTACCAACATAACTCCACCTGTCAAGACTTTCAAAGAACTGGTACATAGATTTGTCCAACACTTCACCTACAATCTTTTGAGATCTGTCACCATGTTGGACCTATGTAACTTAAAACAAAATCAAGGGGAGCCCTTTGTTGCTTTCTTGCAAAGGTGGAGATGTCAGTGTGCTCGCTACTCCAGGACTATTCCTGAAAAGGAAAAGATTGATATTCTTATTAGCAACTTGGTTCTTGAGATGCGGTATGAAGTTCGGAAGATGGTTTTTGAGTCCTTTGACACCATGGTCAAAACCGCATGTAGAATTGAGGATGTTTTGAAAGAGCAAGGAATTTTGACAAACAACAAAAACAATAATAGCGGTCAAACTAACCACAATGCTAATAAGGATAAAGGGAAAAACTTGCACTGGAATAAGAACAAGCAAGTGGTTAATGATGGAGTTTTCGACTCCTCTCAACCTAAGGACCAAGGTGTTCTTCACCTATCTAGTGTTGTTCAAGAAATGAAGCTCAATACATCCAACCAACAAGAGCATAAACCAAGATACCAAGAAAGGCCTAAGAAAGAAAGGCGCCAATTTTCAAATCTTGGTGATTCCTATGAGGATGTTTTCAAAACACTTATCGCCAACAAGCTCACACATCCTCAAGATCTTGCAAAGCACCGTATTCTGAATGTAAAACCACATTGGTGGGATGAAAAAGCTTTCTGCAAATTCCACAATGGTATTGGACAAGATATCGAACATTGTTGGAAGCTTAAGCATATTATTCAAGATCTAATTGAGAGTGGACAGCTTCAGATAGATGGGTTGTGTGTGCTAAAATGTTGTCACACTTCTATGAATCCTTACATGCAAGAAAACTCAAGAATGAGCCCTCACAAATCGATCCATAGCTCTCTATGCATGGAGTTGCAAGATTTGTAAAATTGCTCTCAACTAGAGCTATAAACTCATGACCTTGCTAGTCAACCACACAATGAGAGATTCCAAATGAATGCAATGCTATGCAAATCTATATGAGAATGCAAATTAATCTTATGAGAATGAAGATGCAATTAAGCTATGAAAATGGAAATGAAAGAGTTACAAACCCTCTAATTAAACTATGTGAGATTAATCTAAAACATGAAAGGAAATGATACCATGATAATGCAACTATGATGCAAGCTAGGATGTGATGTAGATGCAAGATGAATGCCAATGATGCTCCAAATCTTCAAAACTTGATGCAAGAATATCTCCAAAAGCTTCAATGACTTAGAAAACCTGTAGCATAATAATTCAAGTATGTATGGTGTGTGCAAATGAGGAAGAGAGCTCTTCTTTTATAGGAAGTGAAAAACAATGGACCATGGAGATTAAGAGGCAAAAGACTTAATCAACGATGGAGAAAAAAAGAAACTAGATCCTTGTGCACAAATATCCTCCAATAAAAAAATTAGAAGCATTTACTTTATGTTGAGCATTTACTTTATGTCCATGTGAGACAAAAAGTACTTTTCTTTTTATTTTTTATTTTATTTTTCTTTATAAATAAGAATTAAATGTTTTATTTGTGCAACAAGGATAAAAAGAAAAGTGAGGATTTTTTATTTAAATAAAAGGGGAGGAAATTCCTTTTAATTAAATAAAGGCTTAGGATAAAGTGATTTTATTATTTAATTAAAAGAGATTTTTAATTAATTAAAAGGGAGCATGTTTTCTTAATTAAATAAGATTTTTATTTTTATTTCTTTTAAATTAAATAAGGCTCAAATGTTAGGAAATATTGAATTGATTATGATTTGATCAAGGAAATTGATATATTTGAAAAATGTTGATTTTTGAAAATATTGATTCAGGGATTTGATAAATTCTAGAAATGGGGCCCAAAGTCTAGGCGACCATTTTAGGGTGCATACATTTGCCCCTCTTTGACTAATGTGTGATCGATCTGGGAACACATTCAGTCAAAGAAGAATTGAAATGTGAGATCGATCTGGGATCACAAAACAACTCAGATGTGAGGTCGATTCGGGATCACGTTCGGACAAACATAAAAAAAAGATTCTGGACATGAGGTCGATTAGGGATCATATCCAAAATAAGAGATAAGAATCTCAAGCTGAGTTGAATGATAAAGCTGAATCAAAGATTAAAGCTGATAGGTACTGCCCCCTCGGAATCGAAATCGAAATCAGATAGAGGAGAAGCAGCAAATTGATAAACTTGATCAAGTCACAATAAATTATAATCGAAGGATGAAGCATGATAGGATAACCATCAAATAGTGAAGATATGCCCCAGGTTGATGAGGTTTGACTGAAAAAGATATAGGATAAAGATTAAGTCAAACTTCAGAGAGAGGAAGCGAAAGGGGTGAATGAAAGACTAGAAGTTTGGAAGACATGGAGAGGAAGAAATTCCATCAAAGATCAAAGAATTATGCCTCAAAAGGTTAGTCAACTACGTAGAAGAATGAGAAAATTTGGAAACGCGACTCAGATTTTGATTTCGAGTCCGAAAATGGATAGAAAATGATATGATATGAAAGATTAGAAATGAAAGATATGATCAAGAAGAATCAGAAAATGAGCACAGTTGACCAACTAGTCCGTAGATGATAAAAAGAAGAGCTCTCTCCATATGAAAGATGCAGAAACTAAACTATGATGAACCTAAGAATGCAAGCTACTATGAAAGTGGTTGACTTGCAAGGTCACAACGCCTATAGACATCTAATTATCATCATCGAGCGTTATTGGTAGCGTCGTAAGATCATACAATGCACACTAGCATAACTATGTGGATATGAATATGATCTTTATCAGATAGAAATGTGGAAATCCCACCTAGGCATCAAAGACATGGAGGTCAAGATGACTAATGCAGTGAGATTACCTAAGTTTAATATGGCAAGATTATGCTTATATCAAGACACATGAAAGTCAGGATAACTAGAAGTATGCACTCACAAAATAGTCAAGGATAATACCTTGTCAATCCATAGTGTCAAGTAAGACCAGCATAAATGCTCATGACAGGTAGGACCAACAAAATATATCCATAGGCAGATAAAGAAATAAAATATGTTCTCATACCCTTAGTCTTCTAGCTATGCATCATTGAAAACTTCTCAGGGAGAGACCACTCATCAAAGAAATCTTCATAGACAGCACACACAAAAAAAAAAAGTCATCATATCTCAACAAGTTGATTGTTTAAGTGCGTGTGTGTTGGTTATAGAGTCAGACTCTAGTTATCACATCTGCAAATGAGAAATATCGCATCATACTTAGACTATTGGGTAAGACATCTGATAAGTGTTAAGAAACACTCGACGCAAGGGTAGTGTTGAAAAACACTATTTGGGCTGGTGTTGAAAAATACCTGTTGTGAAATGCCCCAAGAGACAAACGCACCTAAAGGACCAATGCTAATAGGTATGCCCCCTAGACAAAGGTAAAGACCAATTCTAGACCAAGTCAAATAAGGTCAAGGCATGATGGAGAAAGGTTCAGTGTCGAGGATGCATGCTAACAAATAGGAGTGCAAAGGCCTCAAGTAGCGCCTGTTTCCAAGTTTTCACCACTTGGATTTTATTGCAATTTTTTCTTTTTTTCTTTTTTTTTTTATATTTTTGCTACCAAGGCACCTATTACCAAGTTTTCACCAAGGCACTTTTTCTATTTTTTTTGAATTTTTGAATTTTTGATTTTTTAATATTTTTTTCAGGACTTTTTATACTTTTTAGGATTTTTTCAGCATCATATATGAATTTTTTTGGTATTTTTTCAGGATCATAAAATATGTACAAAGGATGCCCCCAGACATAATGGGCATCAAACTTCCAAGTAAGATCACATCGTGTAGTCCCAATGTCTAGCAAGGTGGAAAACAAGAGGGATTAGCAAGCTGGTGACTGAGATGGAGAAAAGGAGAATGAAGGCAAATGGAGGGAAGAAATCTTCAAGGTCAAACTCCTCAAGAGTACCCAAGCTAGGAAAAAATTATTATGCAAAACACATTTGGATAAGCAATGAAAGGATAGCATAGGATAAGTCACAAAAGTGTAATGAAAAAGAAGGAAATGATGCAATCCAAAGGAGTAGACATGTCAAGGGACTTCATAGCATCGTGTTTTACTTTTTTTTTTTTAATAGATCAAGACCAAGGGGGAAAAGGATAGCGAACGACTAGAATGAATGGAGAAAAATGAATGTGAAGGCTAAAAAAAGAATGGAATGAAAGCAAGACCATCATAAGATAGCTCACAAGATAGCCAAATGTTCGTGTATAGATCAACATTGCCAAGATCAAAGAAAGAAGATGAAATGGATGAAAAATGTAGAAGAACTATGCATGATGCCCGATTGCTAGGTTTTCATCATGGTACTTATCCAAGGCGCCACAAGGGAGTGGTTTTCACCATAGGATGAATTTATTTCTCTTTACTTTTACTACCAAGGTGCCTGTTTCTAAGTTTTCATCATGGCACTTTTTCAATTTTTTTTCATCTCTTTTCTTTTTTTGTTTTCATTTTTAAATTTTTTTCTATTTTTTGAATTTTTCTCTTTTTTTTGGAAGAAGGCAAGCTTTTCAGATAATGCTCCTTGAAAGGATAAACCATGATATGCCAAGGATTCAAAATGATATGCTCAAAGATGTTGATAGGGAAAGAAAGACGCATGAGGAATAGACAAATAAGGAAAAATGATAGAAGGTAGAAGGATAATGAATGGAAGGAATGTGAAAAGGTAGATGGAAAGAAAGGTAAGATCAACGTCAATACACACCTTGAAGGGTGATGGGAAAAATGGAGGAAAATCATATTCTAGTCCAAGTGCGAACGATATTCTGGTTCATTATTGCTATCTGACTCCTCGAAGAGAGGATTGGTGTGCTTGTTATAATTCTCAAATGTGAATGGAGGAATATGAGAAGGAATATGGAAAATGTGTAGCAGAAGTTGTGGTTCAGGCGCATGGAATGGAAGAATATTTTTGGAAAAAAATGAAGTAGAAGCCTTTGGAAGCTTGAATGTCAACTTCACTTTTTTCTCAACATAAGACTTTTTCAAGAGAGACTTTGGAATCCATATAGCTTTAAGCTTTTTATTTTCTTTTGATGCGTTAGAGAGAATATCTTCAATGATGGATTTTGGAACTCATACTTGTCTTGTAGTTTTCTTCTTAGATATCTCTTTTGACTTTATGCCCCCATGTCAATTAGAGGAGACATGGTGATCTTCTTTGTTTGATGAATTATTGTATTGGTTCTTTTTCTTGTATTGAACATTCAAGTTACTTCCAAAAGACTTGGGACTTGTGGAAAAAGAAAGAAAATACGACTGGTTTAGATGGGTGGGTGGATGAAAACGATTCAAGGATATGCATCTATGTTGATCTTGAGGAAAGATAGGAGATGGAGGGACGTAAAGACCTAAGATGGATGATGAATTAGGAGAGTTAGGAGGGGAAAGTGAAGGGACATAAGGACCCAAGATGGAAGGAAGACATGAAGCCCTTAGTATTGGTGGAGGAGGTCCAAGGATGGACGTGGAAGATGCAAAAGGATAATCTTTAAGTTCATCAACATCTATATGACAACCAAGGACATCAACATCTTTAGAGTGAGCATTAGGATTTTCAATAGTATCATGAACATCTTGAATAGGAGCAACTTCGTTGATAGGATCATTCAAAGCTTGCGAAGATTTAGGAAGAGTAGAAAGTGGAAGTGAACATGGAGCGGTAGAACAAGAAGGTGGAAGATTTTGATCTTGACAAGGATCTTTGGATAGCATAAGCACATCATTTTTTTATTGATTTTCAATAGGCTTAACATTGGAAGTAACAACACCATTTTTAATAACCTTAATGGAAGTATCATCTTTGGAAAGCGCAAGTGTGGTAAGGTTATTTTGATTATTAATAAGCTCAATAGTGTAAGTAGTAGCTTGATCTTGCTTAGGAGATGGTGGAATGAATGCGGAAGAGCATAGAGGATCAAAAGAACCATGCAATGGAGAAGATATATCATGAAGAGAATTGGATGATATGGAGGGTTCCTGATCTTGATATTTATTTATATTTTTTTCTTTATCATTTTTAGGGTCCTCTTGACATGGAGCCACTTTTAAGGACAAGGAAGCATGTTGGAATTGTATGGAAGACTTTGGAGGAGATGCTGAAATAGGCATTATAGAATTTAAAGGCTTAGGCTCTTTAAGTTTAGCATTATTGAAAGTATTTGTAGCCAAGTGAAGGTTAGCTTGAGTATCTTTAAGAGGTGGCTCTTGAGAATAACTATAAGGAACCGCATGAAAAGCCTTAGGATCTTTGTTGGATGAAGAATTTGTGATAGATTTGGAAGACTCAGAAGCTTTAGGAAATGTATGGGCATTGGAGGAAGTAGAGGATGGAAGGGAACCATCACAAGACAAAGGTTCAACATTAATATGATCTTGCTTGAGAGTGCAATCTTTATTTTTAGCATGAGAACTTTTAGAGGAGAGATTCTTTTGACGTTTGAAATCAGCGCGGTAGATTTTCTCTTCCTCAGTAGGAATATTGTATTGTTCGCAAAAATCATCAAAGAATTCTTCAAATTTAGAGTCATATGGATCACCATCACAGTCTACCCAATATGACTCCCCCTTAGAAATCACAAGTGTACCACGAGGATGATGCTTAGGAATAGAAGTTTCATGGGCATCACTACATTGTCCATCATCATAGTCATCATAGGTGGGTGTGTCACTCTTTGTGGAAGAGACATCATAAGGACCATCACGTTGCTCTTTATGGTATGTCTTCTGAAGAGAAGTAAGACTCTTTGAAGAAGTAGAAGAAGAATGAGATTGTGAAGAAGAGGAAGGTGAAGACCTAGTGGAAGAAGAATACTTGGATGATGAGGAATTTGAATGATGTTTAGAAGAGTCATGATAAGATTTGGAAGATGAAGAATGTGAATAATGTTTAGAAGAATCATGATAAGACTTAAAAGATGAAGAATGAGAATGATGTCTGGAAGAGTCATGATAAGACTTGGAAGGTGAAGAAGAATGAAAAGATTTAGATGATGAAGAATGTTTGGAAGAAAAAGATCGTGATATGATCATGTTTATGATTCTAGCAAAGGCATCTGATTTAATCATCTTTTCTTTTATTTTTTCTATAAATTCATCACTCATGAGAATTTTGGAGGAACAACACTTTTCGAATATGTCAATGAGCTCAAAATCATCTATTCTTAATAAAGGTTCCAAAACTAGATAGTCAAGATTCATGGTTATAGAAAAGGAGGAATCAAGCATGGAAGAAATGAATAGATGAATAGAAGAAGGTAGACTAGATAGTAAGAGGAAAAGAATCAAGAAGAAGAAGAAGAATTTTCCATGGGAATATAAGACTTTAGAAGAACATGAGAAATGGAGAAGAAAGAAGAAGACTAAGAGTCATTTTGTGCAATTGATACCATAACGTTCATTGAGATGTTGAGCAACATGACAACACTTAGGATCTGACCTGGACTGACCAAGGAAGACCAAGCTTCTAAGGAGAACTCACTACAGTAGGATGGAACTCAATTTCAATATTCCAATTAGATCTTTCAAAAGATTTTGCAATGATGATCAAGCACATAGAACAACAATCAAGGAGTTCAAGCAAGAAATTGTCTTCAAACAATGAGCAAGGAGCAAAGCAACCTTGCACATGAACAAGTATAGTGACTTAGTATTTCTACTCCTTAAAGGTTCTACTTGTGTATGTTCTTGAAAATATTTTAGCAGGCACATAGAACACAACAACACCTTATCAAGCTGTCTACAAGGATATACATGGCTTTTCTAAGGAGTCCTCGATATACGCAAGGTACGTGAGGCCCAAATCCGTAGATGAGAAGAATCCAAAATCACACAGCCGGGGGGAGATGGTAACCCAAATCTCCTCCACTTCTCAAAGGTATAAAGTTCTTTGAGGCTTAGTCAAGAGTGATATCAAACTCAATTCCCAAGAGAGGTGTCTTTGGATTCACCTCCCGATATTTATACTCTGCTGGAACACAGGAGTTAAGGTAATCCCTTGAGTGGTGTGTCCCCAAGCAGGCCTTCTAGAAATAAAAAATAAGTAATTTACTATCAAAAGTATTTAGAGCACTAAAGGTGGAACACTTAACTCTTTAAGTAAATGCGAAGTGAGTCCAAAAGTGGAACATTTAACCCTTTAAGATAATGTGAAGCGAGTCCAAAAGTGAAACATTTAACCTTTCAAGAGAATGTAAAGTGAGTCCAAAAAAGTGGAACACTTAACCCTTCACACAAACTCAAAGTGAGTCCAAAAGTGGAACATTTAACTCTTCACACCAACTCAAAGTGAGTCCAAAAGTGGACCATTTAACTCCTTACATCAACTCAAAGTGAGTCCACACCTTAGAAAACAAGTGAGTTCCAAAAAGCATAAAAGGGTTGCCTAGTGGAGCAATTAACGCTTCTTTCCTGTAGACCCCTCCCCTTTAATGTGGCGCTGATCTTGCAACCACAGGGCAGAAATGAGGAGCTGGTGCATTAGCGAGTCCAATAACCCAAGATAGCAATCTAGATCAATCATAAGTAATCTAAAGTTGCTTATCAATACTACTCACAAATGACAAAGGGTTGAATCAATGGAATATTTAACTTTCCAAGCAAACATAGAGTGAGTCCACAAAGTGGTGCATTTAACTCCCTATGTAAACAAGGAATGAATCCATGCCCTTAATCACTCAATGAGATATTTGATATTGAAACCAAGAATTACTTAAAGTTTAAACACAAGCATTCACTTACACAAACTTGGAAAAATAAATCTATGTTCTTTTATTTCCCATTAAAAGCATCAATTGAAATGTGTTCTATGAAAGCATGTAAACACTAAAGCCAAACACATGAGAGTTTCAATTTTAATCCCAAGATCCAAATGTTGTAGAGTTGTAACAAAATACCTCAAGTCCAATGCAACGCGCTTAGTAGATTTCACCATTTTTTTGTTTGTTTTAAACATTTTTATGAAAGCAAGCCATGCACCTTCAAATGAATAAGACAAGAAAACAAGCAAACAAGATATGCAGTGTATATCCAACTTATGCAAACCCTAGGGTGGTTAGATCTGAAAATCAAATGTTAGGAGCAATGATAAGCAGCAAATAATCCAAATGATAACTCATATCATGCATTGAACAATGAAAAATAAGTGCATACCCATCACAATTTTTTTTTTTTTTTGCATTTGACCTAGTCAACAAGATCTGATTTTTACCACATGAATTCGGACCCTAAACCCAAAATGCAAAAAAGAGACCTCTGTCAAAAAATAAAGAGCTTTCCAAAAATATAAAATTTTTAGAAAAATCTCTTTATTTGTGCCCTAGAGACTCATTTTACCAAAACAAACCAGTTTTTATAAATTGACCAAATGAGCTATGATATGATTTTTAAATTAAAAACACAATGAATAGACCCCCTATAGAATTCTAAGACCTTTCCATAAATATAAAATTTCCCAAAAAATATGCTGATTTGCGCCAAAAATTGATTTTTTATGAAAAATCAAGAAAAAATCATAAAAAATACAAATTAACTCTGAAAATTTTGGAAATTTTTTTTGGAGCTTCTCTAATATGTCGTCAACCTACAAAAAATTTTTCAGACCAAAACACCAAGCCGTTTGGGAGATATGATCAAATCTTTCAAATCTAGGATTTTTTTGTCTCCAAACAAATCTGCACAAGGGTTAGCTCCAAAAATAATCAAAACCAGCATGTAAAAAGTGGGTTGCCCCATGGTGGGCACTAAAAATATGTGCTAAAATATTGTCACACTTCTATGAATCCTTACATGCAAGAAAACTCAAGAATGAGCCCTCACAAATCGATCCATGACTTTCTATGGATGGAGTTGCAAGATTTATAAAATTGCTCTTAGTTAGAGCTATAAACTCATGACCTTGCTAGTCAACCACACAATGAGAGATTCCAAATGAATGCAATGCTATGCAAATATATATGAGAATGCAAATTAATCTTATGAGAATGAAGATGCAATTAAGCTATGAAAATAAAAATGAAAGAGTTACAAACCCTCTAATTAAACTATGTGAGATTAATCTAGAACATGAAAGGAAATGATACCATGATAATGCAACTATGATGCAAGCTAGGATGTGATGTAGATGCAAGATGAATGCCAATGATGCTCCAAATCTTCAAAACTTGATGCAAGAATATCTCCAAAAACTTCAATGACTTAGAAAACTTGTAGCATAATAATTGAAGTATGTATGGTGTGTGCAAATGAGGAAGAGAGCTCTTCTTTTATAGGAAGTAAAAACAATGGACTATGGAGATTAAGAGGCAAAAGACTTAATCAATGATGGAGAAAAAAAGAAGCTTGATCCTTGTGCACAAATATCCTCCAATAAGAAAATTAGAAGCATTTACTTTATGTTGAGCATTTACTTTATGTCCATGTGAGACAAAAAGTACTTTTCTTTTTATTTTTTATTTTATTTTTCTTTATAAATAAGAATTAAATATTTTATTTGTGCAACAAGGATAAGAAGAAAAGTCGGGATTTTTTATTTAAATAAAAAGGGAGGAAATTCTTTTTAATTAAATAAAGGCTTAGGATAAAGTGATTTTATTATTTAATTAAAAGAGATTTTTAATTAATTAAAAAGGAGCATGTTTTCTTAATTAAATAAGATTTTTATTTTTATTTCTTTTAAATTAAATAAGGCTCAAACGTTAGGAAATATTGAATTAATTATGATTTGATCAAAGAAATTGATATATTTGAAAAATGTTGATTTTTGAAAATATTGATTCAGGGATTTGATAAATTGCAGAAATGGGGCCCAAAGTCTAGGTGACCATTTTAGGGTGCATACAGGTTGAACACCAATGTTGATCACAAAGCATTCAAAGAGCCTTTTCTTGAATATGAAAAGGGGGAAACCTCTAAACCTAAAGATGGCAAGGCTGTGATCAACTACACATACACAGCTGTGGAGAATGTGGTTAACATGCTGGAAGTTGTCAAGTAAAGTGTCAACATGATGAAAGGAAAAGATCCCTATGGTTATGACTCTCCTCCTATTTTTGATGAAGGACCCGTTGTGGTGCTAAGGGGTCCCAACTCTAGGATGTCTTCCCAAGCTCTTAATGCCATCACCCAAAGTCAAGGTCCTATTGTCATTAGAGGACCCAACTCAGGTTAGGCCAATAAACCAAAACCAATGGCTTCCAAAGCCACCACCTCAAAATCAGCGGTTAACCCAAAGTTGAACTATAATCTTGTTGATCAATTGCAGAGAACCCCAGCTCAGATTTCAATCTTTGAGCTTTTAAAATTATTCCCAAGACACAAACAGGTCCTTGAGGATGCTTTGCGCACAACAAATGTTCCTACCAACATAGATGTTGACCAATTCCAAAACATGGTCAATCATATTGCTAGCCCACACTACCTCACTTTTTTAGAAGATGATCACAAAGCTTTGAGCCACTCACATAATCTCGCCCTTCACATCAGAGTCATGATTCACAAGATCCATGTTAGGCGTGTCTTGATAGATGGGGGTGCTGGGCTCAATATCTGTTCTTTGAGTCTTTTAAAGACTTTGGGTTATTATGAGAAAGTGATTGATACCAAGATTACCATAAAAGCCTATGATGAAGAAAAAAGAAGCTCTAATGGGTTGGCCGTCCTTCCTGTTAGGATTGGCTTGGTTGAGAAAGACATTTTGTTTCAAATTGTTGATGCTGGACCCCTCGCATACAACATTTTACTTGGTAGATGATGGATTCATGACATGAAAGCAGTACCATCTACCTATCACCAATGTGTTAAATTCCCATACAATGGAGTAGAAGTTTGCATACTAGGTGATAGCACTTTATCTGTTAATGCCATTTCAACAGGGACTCATGTCCCCCTCAACAGAGAAGCAGAGGATTTTAATGCAACCCTATCAGAGTGCAAAGATAAATTCAAGACATTAGACCTTGGCATGGGAGGATATCATCTTGACTCCTTTACAAAGATGCCAATTTCACCTAGGTCTTACGATGGGCCTTCACAAGAGATGAAACCTTCTTCTACCATGACGTTGTTTGAAACATTTGTGGAGTCTTCAGTACCCATCCAAGATGAGAAGGAAGAAGTGGCTGTCAAAGGCTAGATCTATAGAGAAGACAAATACATGCATAATGAGAGCTTCTCTCCCTCTCCTAAGGTCTATGGAAGAGGGTATACTCTCATAAGAAATATGGATTATCCAAGACATAGCCCTCTTAATCACAGATTGGATGCTAGGGCTGAACCTCTTGACCATGCTCTTTTGGGACGCAAGTCTAAGGAGACAATTGGCCTAGGATTTGAGAGTCATAACAAGAATACTGCTCTATCCTTGATGAGTCAGATAGTGATGATGAAATAGAATACAAGCCCAATTTGACAAACCAATAGGAAATGTGTGAAGATTGGGTCCCTTCCACCAATCTCCTTCGGGGAGATTCAAACAATCTAGTTGCTCATGCAACAGTTTCAAACATAGCACAAGAAGAATCAGATGCAGAAGGTCTTGTCATAGCACATATTAGCCTTGGTGACATTAGAGCCTCTACCTCAAGGTGTTGTAAACATGCATGGTGCAAACATCCCAGTCAGGATTCAGATACAGATTAACATGAATATGAATGGGAGTCTCTCTCAGATTCTTCTATAGTTGACAGGGATGTTGATATCATCCATACCTATAGTTCTCAACCTGAGGTAGCTAATGAGTCCTGTGTAGGATTAGAGGATTTGAATCCACAGGTTGCTTTAGTGGATGATTCTTTGCTTGATAGGACTAATCCTGATTTGGGTCACTTAGAAGGATACTTGACAGACCTTGACTCTGCAATCACCAGAGATGACCCCATCTATATCCACAATATTGAACCTATCATTGATTTACCCCTTGCCTATCCTCACCTCATTGATTGGTCTCAATGTTATCAAGAGCCCGAGCTCTTAACCTTCCAAAATGACTATGAGATAACTTGTTACCTAAATGCCACTGAACCTGTAGTCTCTTCCACTAGTGAATCGGCTACCAGCATGACATAGCTGGACATCAAGTACCTCAGTCAAAAAATAAAAAGAAAAGGAAAAAAGAATGAGAGTTTTGATGGCAAAAACCACTGTGTGGCGGTGTCAGAACGAAAAATAGTAAAAAGAAATGACATATCCAAAGGTGAAAACCTCTTTGAGGTGCCTAAGGATGAGGTACTTGATCATCTCCCAAGCTACTTTCAAGATAGATCTTCAATGCTTGTTGAGCCTACATAGTCAGTCAATTTGGGCACATAAGAGGCTCCACAAATAGTGCACTTGGCTCAATCTTTGTTGACACAAGAAAGAGAAGCCTACACCAAATTCTTACAAAGAAAGAAGATAAACTTTGCTTGGACTTATTTAGTCATGCCAGGATTGGACACTAATCTCATTATGCATCACTTGTCCATAGCTCCAGGTATAAAACCAGTCAAACAAAAATTGTGGAAAATGCACCCTCACATAGCTCTTCTAGTGAAAGCAGAATTAGAAAAACTCCTTAGTGCAGGATTCATCAGAGCTATTGATTATGCCCAATGGATTTCAAATGTTGTACCAGTCTCAAAACATGACAAATCCATTCGAATCTACAAAAAATTTAGAGATCTCAATAGAGCATGCCCAAAGGATGATTTTCCACTTCCTAACATAGACATGATAGTGGACATGATTGCGGGATATGAGATCTATTCCTTGATGGCCAGTTTTTCTGGCTATAACCAAATTAAGATAGCTCCTGAAGATCAGGAAAAGACAACATTCACTTGCATGTGGGGTACCTATTGTTGGAACATCATGCCTTTTGGATTAAAGAATGCAGGAGCTACCTATCAAAGAGCTATGAAAACAATCTTTCATGACATGATGCATAAGAATATGGAAGATTATGTGGATGACAGCTTGGCTAAATCTAAAAAGTGAGACACACATTTGGATGATTTAGAAGTCATTCTAGAGTGAATGGAATAGTTCCAACTCAGATTAAATCCAAAAAAGTGTGCATTTGGTGTTACCTTAGGAAAATTGCTAGGCTTCATTATTTCAGCAAAGGGCATAGAGGTAGATCTTGAGAAGGTCCAAGTGATCATGGATATGCCACCTCCCAAAAACATCAGTCAAATGAGGAGTCTACAAGGACACCTTCAGTCTATAAGGAGGTTCATTTCCCAATTGGTGGATAGAGCTCAACCCTTCAATAAGAACCTACATAAAGGAGTTCAATGTGTTTGGAATGAAGAATGTCAAAAGAGTATGGACCAAATTAAGGAGTACTTGGCAAATCCTCCCATCTTAATGCCTCCTATCCCAGGAAAACTGCTTATTTTGTACATCTCAGCAATTGAATCTTCCTTGGGGGCATTGTTGGATCAAATTGATGAAAGTGGGAAAGAAAGAGCCATATATTACATTAGCCATACTCTTGTGTCATATGAGGTTAACTATACACGTATTGAAAAGGCTTGTCTTGCCATGGTGTTTGCTGCCCAAAAGTTGAGACACTACATGCTTGCGCATACAGTGCACCTCATAGCTAAAATTGATCCTCTCAAATACTTACTCGGTAAGGCTGCTCTCACAGGAAAACTTGCTAAATGGATGATGATTCTTTCAGAATTTGACATCGAGTATGTTGAGCGCAAGGCAATCAAAGGATAGGCCATAGCTGATCAATTGGTTGACTTTCCTATTCAAGACAATATGCCTATTCAAGTTAACTTTCTAGATGAGCACCTCATGTACATAACTAAGAGAACATGGAAGATGTTCTTTGATGGGTCTTTCATGCAAAATGGATCAGGAACTGGAGTATTATTTGTCTCTGCTCATGGGTACACGATTCCTAAGTCCTACAAGCTATTGTTCCCATGTACAAACAACATAGCCGAATATGAAGCCTTGACAAATGGACTAAAAATGGCTATAGAATGGAGAATCACAAAGCTTCATATTTATGGGGATTCATAGATGATAATCAACCAAGTTAATGAAGACTATCAAACAAAAGATGAGAAACTAGTACCCTACAAGAAAATGGTTGATTCTTTGAGATGATATTTCACATTCGTCACATTTTAGCAAATCCCTCAAGTAGAAAACAAAGCAGCTGATACTATGGCTACACTTTCTTCACTTCTCCAGCTAGAGCATCATGATTCTAGATTTGAATTCCTGGTGGAAGAGCTACACTATCCTATCTATGAATCACAAGAAAGCCATGTTATCTGTACCCTTGTTGGTCATGAATCATCCCGATACGGTGCTATTTACTCATACCTTCATGATGGTATCATCCTTGAAACCTTTAACCGGTCTAAACGAAGAAACCTTACTCACAATGCCTCTCACCATACCCTTATCTCTAGTGATTTGTATAGGAGGGGTTTAGATGGGACACTTCTTAGGTGCTTGGAAAAGGAGGAATCAGATCAAGTGTTAGTTGACATTCATGAGGGCATTTGTGGAGGACATTCTAATGGTCTTGCCATGGCCTGAAGGTTTCTTAGGGTGGGGTACTATTGGCCCACAATGCAAATGGATGCAGTCACTTTTGCCAAATCATGTGAAAAGTGTCAAAAATATGGAAACTTGATACATGCTCTAGGTAGGGAGCTTATTCCTTCTATATCTCATTGGCCATTTCAGCACTAGGCCTTTGACCTTGTTGGGCAGATTCATCCCAACTCATCAGGTGGACACAAATTTATCATCACTGCTACTGACTACTTTACCAAATGGGTGGAAGCTGTCCCACTTTCTATTGCTTTAGGCAAGACGGTTTCTCTGTTCATTTTGAACCATATCATCTATCGATATGGAGTGCCTTCTGAGATAATCACTAACAATGGAGGTCAGTTTAAAAATAAGGACCTTAAGAAAATCTGTAAGAAATTCAAGATAAAACAACATTGGTCCTCCATTTACTTCCTGCAAGGAAATGGTCAAACAGAGGCTTCAAATAAAACCATTCTCAAAATCTTGCATAGAACAGTTCACAAGAATGGTAGAGATTGGCATCTACAGATAATCCAACCTTGTGGGCTTATAGAATGAATATTCATACTCCAATAGGGGCTACTCCTTTTTCCCTTACATATGGCACTGAAGCAGTGTTACCTTTAGAGGTTGAGATCCCTTCACTTAGAGTCTCTCTCAAAGGTCTAGTTACAGATGAAGACTACCGTGCCATGAGACTCCAAGAATTAGAACTTCTAGATGAGAAGCCTCAAGATTCATTTGACCACATGAGGGTTTACCAAAAGGGTATGTCCAAGGCATTCCACAAAAAGGTTCGCCCTAGGAAATTCCAAGTAGGAGATCTTGTCCTACGGGAAAATCCTAAAAATCAACAAAATAGAGAGCAAAAGGGCAAGTTTGAACCTAATTAGCTTGGACCATACATCATTACTGCAACTTTTGGGATAGGTGCTTATTTATTATCTGATGAAAAGGGAGAGCAGCTCCTTGATCCTATCAATGTCTTGCACCTGAAGAAGTTCTATCCATGATGCCTATTCTATTTGGGGGCATCCTTTGTATATATCTTATTGATCCTGAAAAAATTCAAAAAAAAAAAAATTCATATATGATGTTGAAAAAATCCTAAAAAGCATATAATGTCCTGAAAAAAGAGCATCCTAGTGAAAACCTAGCAATGGGCGCTTTGATGTCTCAACAAAAAAATCCAAAAAATTGTAAAAAATTCAAAAAAATAGAAAAAGTGCCTTGGTGAAAACCTAGAAATAGGTGCCTTGGTCACAAAAATACAAAAAAAATTGAAAAATCAAAAAAATCTTCCAAGTGGTGAAAACTTGGAAATAGGTGCCTTGGTAGCAAAAATACAAAAAAATTGAAAAAATCAATAAAATCAAAAAATTCGTCAAGTGGTGAAAACCTGGAAATAGGTGCTACTTGAGGCTTTTACACACCTATTTCTCAGCACGCATCCTCGACACCTAGCCTTTCTCCATCATGCCTTGTCCTTGTTGCCTTGGTTTGGAATTGGTCTTTGTCTTTGTCTAGGGGGCATAACTATGTTAGCTTTGGTCTCTTGGATGTGCTAGTCTTTAGGACATCTCACAAACAGTGTTTTTAAACACTTCCCCAATTGTGTTTTTCAACACTTTCCTAGCATCAAGTGTTTCTTAACACTTATCAGATATCCTACCCACAGTCTAGAATGATGTGATATTTCTCACTGGCAGATGCGATACTCAAAGTTTGACTCTCTGACCTACACACACACACACTTAAACACTTGACTCGATGAGACTTGTTTGACTTTATTTCTTTGTGTGTTGTCTATGATGATTTCTTTGATGAGTGTTCTCTCCCTAAATAGTTTTTGATGATGCTGAGCTAGAAGACTGGGGGCACGAGGACATGTTTTATTTCTTTTTCTACTTGTGGGTATATTTTGTTGATCCTCACTGTCATAAGAATTCATGCTTGTTCCACTTGACACTAGGATCCACAAGGTATTATCCTTGACTATTTTCCACAAGTGCCTGCTTGTAGTCATCTTGACATTCTTGTGTCTTGATGCGAGCATAATCTTGCTATATCAAACTTAGGGAACCTCACTGCACTAGTCATCTTGATCTACATGTCTTTGATGCTTAGGTGGGATTCCCACATATCTATCTGATAAAGATCATATTCATATACCCATAGTTATACTAGTGTGTATTGTATGATCTTGCGACACTACTAATAACGCTCGTTGATGATTATTAGAGCCTAATAATGTCATGACCTTGCAAGTCAACCACTTTTCATAGTAGCTTGCATTTTTAGGTTCATGTTAGTTTAGTTTTGCATCTTGCATATGGAGAGAGCTCTCCTTTCATCTTTTACAGACTTGTTAGTCAACTGCGATCATCTTCTGCTTCTTCTCAATCATGTCTTTCACTCCTCATCTTTGACATCACATCCTTTTCTTGTCATTACAAGAGGTTAATCCTATCATCATATATATGCCATAAAGAGATCATTTTTAGAAACATGAGTCTATATCATAACATGAGAACTAAACCATACATCTATGAGAGAGATTATACATGAGCATTTATAACATCTACATCATACATTTGAGCAATATAACAAGACAATAAAACTAAAATATCCATCACAAGTGGGACAAATACACAAGATACATCGCAAATCTAGTAAATCTCATATATATATATATATATATATATATGTGTGTGTGTGTGTGTGTGTGTGTGTGATAATACAAAATACAATGTGGGATCCAAAATCTGGATGATGTCCCAAGATATGACTCTATACATCTCATCCTAGACCTAAGTCTGACTCTCCCCATCCCATGGTGGTGGTGGTGGTGGAGGTGGTGTTGCTGCTCTGTCTGGTACCACATCGGATCTACCTACTCTCTCAGAGTAGAGTGGTGCTCTTTGTGCCACAGGTAAAACTACTATATATAGTCCATAGTAATATGCAGCTCATGCTGCCTCCCTCCAGATCTTTGCTATGTCGGCCTGTGTTGCCCTCTCCCGCCGATCTATCTTGGCTCACAAATCTGTCAGCTGCTGATCTTGTACAACAATAGTGGTCCTAAGCTACTGTATCTCGGTCTCCAAAACCTGTATCCAAGTATGGAGATCATCCCCTCCCCTGTTTGCAGGCTGCTCTCCTACATCTACCTAACGGTGAACTGGTCTCACCTTCACCTCATCCCCCTCTAGGCTCTCTGACCCGTGTCTTCGTGACCATCTCCGACCACCTAATCTCAAGCTCTACCCTCTCTTTTCTCTCCTCCCTCCTCTGTCCCCTCCATCATCCCCATCATCTCCCTCATCATCCTAGGCTTACAGCTATGCATCAAGAACTGCAAACCTAGGGAATGGGTGCCTCCGTTGCTCTGCCCTGTAGGCTACATCCGCACCTACGTCTACCATATTGGGGAGTTAATCCCATGGCTCCTGATGTATATCTTGCATCTCCTGTACTACCTAATGGTAGTCTAGCATCGGTAGCCATGCCTGTCCCTCATCCTCTCGACTTTGGGCATATGTGGTCATCTCCACTAATACTCTCTACTGCCACCCAAATTGCCTCCACACTCGCGAGATCATGAAACACTCAACAATCTCAGCATGTCACCCTACTAGTGGCCAGCTGCACAACATGTATCCGAGCTCTCACTCCCTATCACTCCACTGCTCAACCTATCTGTATGGCCTCCACTCAAAGGTCGTGAGCTCATCTAGTAACCTCCTATAGTATGTGAGGTCTTTGCTATGGGATTGTGAGAGGAATCCCATGTACCTGTAGATATAGGGGTGTCTCCTCTCCCTAGGCTACACATGTGGATGCACAATGACGATGTGCTCCCATGCCCATACCTATGCTAAAACCACACCGCATGCCCATGTCTTGCTATCTTTATAGACTATCTCATGGAGCTCGTGGTACATATCAGCTAAGATAGTTGGGCCCCATGCCATCCATCAAGGGTGTGCAATCAGATCTACAACTGACCTTCCCCAACCTAGTGGGAATCCCCTCTAACTCTTGTAAGTCACCAAGGCCTGTGCCACTATCGAGCACATAATGCATGGCATCGAATAGTCACGACCAAACTCCTCTATCAGTCGGTCCCAGCTGAGGTGTCTATCAATGATGGTGACATCCTAGAACATGTCCTGGATGGCCTGCCATCCCTTTGTCAGATCTTGATCACAGTATACCTGTGCCAACAAATAGAAAATCATGTCAATTTTTATCATACAAAAACTTTATGTAGATTTAGAAACATGATTATACTCACTGGATCTCCATGGCTAGGCACTCGAAGGATCCGATAGACATCCTCCAAAGTAGTAGTGGCCTCTCCCATCGGCAAGTGAAAAGTATTATGCTCACTATGCCATCTCTCGGCCAAAGCTATCAATAACCCATGGTTCGCCCATATATGGGGCATCTACAACAAATACTTGAATCCCATGCTAGCCAGGTCATCTCTCCTGGGATCATCCAGATCCCTGACATAGTGTAACCCAGTCACTCTCAACGCTTTGATGATCAACGCTGAGAAAGCCTCCTGCAAGCCATAACCCCAAACCAGATGTCAAAACATATCATGATGGATGACTCAAATCAATACAAGGAATATTAAACACAAAAATTGTTTAGACCCATGTTATTTTGCTCAAATTAAAAAATATGTGATTTTTTACACTGGTGCGATACTATTTTTTGGTATTGTATCGTGCGATACTTTCCTTAATATCAGTACAATACTATTTTTCTATATGATAGTTCGCACAAGATCACATGATGTTTCATCCAGTATCGTGCAATACCAGATTGAATAGCTGTGCGATACTTTGTGGAGCCGCAAACTATCACACGATAAAATATGTAAAGTGTGTGCGACACTTTTTAAGTGTCGTACGAACTCTCACCAACATAAAATTTGAAATATTTAAAAAAAATAAAAAATGTGTTTTAAATGCTCTAAATGACTCAAACAAGCTAGTTTTTCTGAAAACTTACCGGGGTAGCATAGTGAGGAGGCCGGTTGTGCAACCGACTACGCTCGAATCAATGCTTGTGGATCAAAATTGCTACTTTTTGGGCCATTTTCTCTCTCTGAGCTCTCAAGGTTCTCAAAATCACAAAAGACAAATGAATTTGAAAATGACCTTTTTGCCCCTTATATAACATTTTGACTTTTTTGACCCAATTTCAAAACATCTTAGAATTTCACAAAAATTGCACCCTTGGCTAATGTCGACATCCTGGATCCATTTTCGGGATCGAAATCAAAATCTAAGTTCATCTTGATAGTCAAAATTGCATTTCAAATTTTCCCCTTCTTCTACGCAATTGGTTGACCATTTGAGGCCTAATTCTTTGATCTTTGTTGGGTCATCTTCATCTCCATCTCTTCCAACCTTCTAGTCTTCCATTCATCTTCATTCGCTTCATCTCTTTGAGGTTTGACTTCATTTTTATCCTATATCTTTCTCAGTCAAACCCAGTCAAACTAGGGCATATCTTCACTGCTTGATGGTTATCCTCTCATCTTTCATCTTCGATTGTGATTTCTAGTGATTTGATCAACTTTATCAATTTGTTGTTTCCCTCTACCTGATTTTGATTTCGATCTTGAGGGGGCAATACCTATCAAACTTCAAATCTTGATTCAGCTTTATCAATCTAATCTTGCTTGAGATTCTTATCTCTTATTTGAGACTTGACAATTACCTCTTTACAACGGTGTTGGCCTTGACTTTTTCAATCAGCTTATCTTTGTCCTCATGTGTTCCCATCCATCAAACACACATCTGGGTTGTTTTGTGATCCCAAATCAATCTCACATTTCAATTCCATTCTTTGACTACATGTGATCCCAAATTGATCTCACATTAGTCAAAGAGGGGCAAATGTATGCACCCTAAAATGGTCGCCTATACTTTGGGCCCCATTCTTCAATTTATCAATTTCTTGAATCAACACTTAGCAATTTTCAAATCAATTTCCTTGATCAAATCCTAATTCTATCATTTATTCGATTATATTCTAGGGATTAACCATTTTATCCTAAGTCTTTATTTAATTAAAAGGAATTCCCTCCCCTTTTATTAAATAAAAAGCCCCCACTTTCCTCTTATCCTAAGTTGCACAAATAAAGCATTATTCTTATTTTCTCATTGGAGGAGACTTGTGCACATGGATTGATCCCACTTTCAAACTCCACCCTTGATCAACTCTTTTGCCTCTTAATCTCTATCATCTATTGTTTCTTACTTTCTATAAAAGAAGAGCTCTCTTCTCATTTTAGGATCCCACTTTTGAATACTAACCTTATGCTGCAGGTTTTCTTGGAGATTTTAGAGCTTTGGAGATCTTCTTGCATCTTAGTCTTCATTCTTGCACTTTAACCTAGTTTCCATGGCATTTCTAGTTTAGATTTCCATTTATGCTCTAGTTTAGCTCACATAGCTTAATTAGTAAGGATTTGTAATAATTTCATCTTGCATAGCTTACTTGCATTATCATAGTAGCATAGTTGCATTGCATTTTCATTTAGATTCTTGAGGATATTGGCAATCTTGCCCTTGTCTCCATTGAATCTCCCATTGTGTGGTTGACTAGCAAGGTCATATGCTTCATAGCTCTCGCTGAGAGAAATCTAAAATCCTTGCAACTCCATGCATAGGGAGCTCTAGGTCGCTTTCTCAAAGTTTCCCATTCATAGATTCTCTTGGAAGTAATGACTTAGAGAAGTGCACGATTTGAGTGTACATCAAGCACTAGAGAATGGAAATGATTCCTACTATTAATTTCCCCCCTCTTTGACACAAAGAAATGTCATATCTATTATTTCAATTACATGAAATTATTTGTAAATCGCTATTTCTTTTCACAACTTGCATATAAGTCTAGCAAGGCAGTTGTATTCCAAACATTTCATTGGAATACGAGAACCAATTTTGCACCTACCAATTGCATTACATGAAAGTTTCTAAGGCCTTTTAGACAAATAAATTTGTGACTATCCCACCATATATGTGATCTATATTGTAACATTTCTTTTAGGCATTTCCCAAATAGTTTTTGATTAGGTTAGTAGGGAGAGGGCTTTGATCCCATAAAAATAGAATAAGCACTAAGAAACAACTCCACACATTTTCCCAAAAAGTTACCACGCTTTGTCTGTGCTGTCATTCTTTGCATTGACAATGATAACTATTTTTGAGATAATTTTTCAAGCAATCTATACACCTGGTATTTAGTATATGATTGTATCTATGCTAAACATATAGAATGGATTGAGAAATCTGTGTAAACAAAATCCCGTTGAAGAAAATAATTGTGATGGTAGTAAATTCACTATGCCAGTGTTGGAAGATACTTTGTTATGGTTCAGTAATATATGAAGGCTTAGAAAATCTAGATATAATTAGCATACATACAAGTGGCTTTATTGATACCTTGATTGATTTGCAACTGTTGGATTTCACTAAATTTGATTGGGAAATAACATCACAACTATCTCTTGGATGTCTCATAATCTAAATAAAATTTTATATAAATTATTATCAGCACAAACCTTGCACCTTGTCAGTGCAAGTGCTACTATTTAAGGCTCTAGAGTTTAAAGCTTCTATGTTTGTTGTGTCACACTTTTATAAAGGCAATGGTCAACGCTGATTTAAGTTTTTAAATTGAATCACTAAAAAGTGGGATATATGTTGAGAATTTTTAAATGATGTAAATTAATCAAATGTTTAATTTTTAATGTATTTTATGTTTGTACTTTTTGTAAAAATAAAAAATTATAGAAATATAATTTTTAATAAAATAAAAAATAAAATTTAGTTGTTGATAAAATGCTAAAATTAGAGTTACATCATCCACCAACCTTTAAATAGTTTTTTTTTCTTTCTTTATTCAATTTTTTTTTGTGTATATAGATAACTTGAAACTTTAGTGCATGGATATATCTTTTCACTATTTTAATAAATATATATTTAAATATAAAATTAAAAATTTGAGAGTACTAAAATGCATCTCTTTCCATTCGACATCACCTTTTGCCTTAACTATTCATCCAAAATAGAAATAAATTATATCCTCTTGATATAGATTCTTTCCTCTATTACATCATATTTTTTCCAAAATCTTTAAATACATTTTACTTTTCTTCCATGACAAGATAATCAATCGTATATTTTGTGTTGATGATTACTTTCAATAAAAAATAAATATAAAATTAGAGACACATATCTAACTTAGCTAGAATGAATTTAGCTAGACCATATGTTTGAGCAAAATAATTTTTTTGTTAAAAATACTTACATTCTGTTGTGCTGATAAGTTGGCCTAAAGTGTGACACACATTTGTACTTTAACTGGGATAAGAGAAAAATAAACACTAAGAAACAACACCACACATTTTACCAAATAGTTACCATGCTTTGTCTACACTGCCATTCTTTGCATTGACAATGATAACTATTTTTGAGATAATTTGTCAAGCAATAGGTAAACCTAGTATTTAGTATACAATAGTATATATGCTAAAAATATAGAATGGATTAAAAAATATGTTTAAAAAAAAGCTTGTTTAAGAAAATTTTGATGTAATGACATAGTAAATTCACTATGCCAGTGTTGGAAGATACTCTATTATGGTTTAGTAATATATGAAGACTTAGAAAATCTAGATATAATTGGCATACATACACACAAATTTCTTGATACCTTGATTGACTTACAACTATCGGATTTCATTATATTTTATTGGGAAGTAATGCCAAAACTATCTCTTAGATTCCTTATAATCTCAATGAAATTTTATATAAATTTTTATTAGTGTAAACCTTGCACCTTATCAGTGCAAGTGCTAATATTTAAGGCTCCATAATTCAAAGCTTCTATGTTTTACTATGTAGAAACAAGGGTTATGAGTAGTTGGAGTCCCTGCCTAAGGAGGGGGATCAAGATAAAGTGTGTGTGGTTAGCATCTGCATGGGGTTGTTTTCTTTCTAGAAGGTCTTCGTACTATAAGGAAACCAAAAGTAAGTAGTACATGTCAAAGCTTTGTTTGAGATGCATCTTTATTGTTTTAGATTAAAAAGGAAATGAATGCAGTCTAGAGGTGTGCACAAACTTGTACAGAGTATTGATGTAAGGAATTGTTCCATTTCCAAGACAGGAACTGTTCCACTTCCAAGACATCCAAATAACTAGTTCTCTACTTTTAAACATAACTTTCTTAGCTATTGCTTTTGACACAATTTATTTACTTCCATTTATGGACGTAATTTGCAAGATGTTTTGGCCTACATTATCATCTGGATATATGAAGTAAAAGAAAAGATCAAGTTCTATATTATGTATCTTGAGGCCAAACTCCATCAATATTTAATAATCCCAAGCTTTACCCCTGGTGAGCTTTCAACCAATGGCCCAGAAGGAAGCTGCATTTTGACAAGAACATGATGTACACTTGCAACTTTAGTTGCCATATTGTTATCAACATATTCCAACAAAATTACCATCTTTTAATTAAAAAATATGCATTCTTGTACAATTTGTGAAAATGAAAGATTGATAAGCCCTTGTTTATCATCTTTGAATCTTCCTATAGTTGAACATAAGAATAAAAAAAACCAAATATGTAGCCGATTGGAAGGAAGAAATTTGTAGATTGATAAAAATAACACAAATATGAAATATGCCAAAATTGAAATGGAACACTTGAAATAATCCATTCGAAGCAAAGTTCCATTATTGATGCTCCCAAAAATAGCTCAAGGAAAGGTCAAGGCAATTGCTAATTCAGGTGCTCCTTTGATAGATAGTTCATATCTGAACAAAAATTCTAAACCTTACATAACTAACATATCTTATTTGATAAACGTAAACTTTCAAAATAAATTACATAACAAGAGTTATAATTACAAATCTATATAACCATGCATCAAATACAACCAATTTAAATATACACCATATCCTAAGATTTTACATATATACCAAGAACTTGCATCATATATGAAGAACACAAATGACTTCTTTTTGTTCAATGATAAATTAACATTTTAAAGGACTTCATAATGAATCTAAATAAGCTAGCTATTCAAAAGCAAATATTACTGCCAATTACAAGAAAAATATTGTTGACTACAATGTTTTTAAACAATTAAATTATACACACAATTTGATAAATATGATCCCTTCCTAAGATTTGATAATCTTGACACATCTTTTTCTACTAATCTTGTATGACCATTTCACTCAAATATTTCCATGTTCTATTTTACAAGCTCAAGCAAGTTCCTTTGTTTCTCTAGAATCTCCATTCAATTGATAGGTATAATTTATTGGCAGTTATTACACTTGTGGTATTATGTACATTTTTTGCAAGATACATCCTCATAGAAAAATGAAGAAAACATAGATCCATTGTTGTTCACCCTCCCTGGACTACAAATAGACAAGCTAAGGCTATAGTTCTTTATAAATTCATTCTTGTTTTTCAATATTTCAAAATATAACTATTAAAAGGGTGATTCTTGTTTTTCAATATATCAATATATACCTTTCCAATATTGCAATGTAGCTCAATACATCCTAGATTTTTTTTCTCTAACTATAGCTACTAAGTCTATGGTATAAAATTGGAATTCAATTGTGACTGTAACCAACACTCAATAAACCATTAACTCAAGAATCTAGCTACAAGAGTTCAAATCCAATGAATAACTAAACCCTCAAAAGTGGCTTATTTCTTCCTAGTTGAAGTGAGTATAATCCTTTGTTACAATTCTCATTAGATTGGCATGAAGGATTAGTGACTTGACTACTCCAAAATGGAAGATTCAATACATGAATGAGATGAAATACTTGCATTCACCATTCCAAGATGATCTAAATATGCAATGCAAAGCTAGAATGAAGCTATAATGCAAGATTAAGCTAACAACATCAATACTACTATGAAAGAAAACTAGATTCAAAACCAGATAACAAAGCAAGATTGTTCTAGAAATGAGCTAGACTAAGGATGCAAAAGATCTATGAGTGAAAGAAACTATGATGAAAGAAACTAAGAACTCAAAATAACACTAAGAACTCAAAATAACATAGGAACTCTAAAATGCACAAAAATGATCAAGATTGGGTACCTAGAATGCAAGAAAAAGTGGACCCTTGAGCCAAGGAAGAGCTTCCTTTTAAAGAAAGTGCCTCAAGAATGAAGGGTGGAGATTAAGAGACAAAAGATGTTAAGTAGAGATGAGTGGTTTTTAGGCATTTTAATCTCTGTTTAGACTCTGTCTCATCCATCATCTTGAATATCTAAAACTTCTGAAAGATTTTTGATTTCTCTCTCAAAAATATAACTCACATCATTCTTGAATAATCATCAATGAGTAACATGAAGTATCTATCTCCATAATAGCTTCTTGTTTTAGTAGGACCACACAAATCTGTATGCACCAATTCTAGCAATCCATTTAAAGTGCATGTCTTACTCTTAAAAGTAGATATAGTTAGCTTTCCTAATTGACATTATTTGCACATATTGTAAGGATTCATCAGCTTAGGAAAATATCTTACATCATTAGTAGTTCTAACCTTCACCATATTATCAAAGTTTACAAGATAAAATATTCTATGTCACAAATAACTGTCATCAATCCTAGAAACCAAGTATTTATTCTCAATAGTTCTCAAATGAAATAGATTATCTACAGTCTGTGTATAGGATGCAATTAAATCCCTAGTGCTTCCAATGATTTTTCACATTCCTTCTATGAAATTCAATTGGTAGACCTTATCCAGTAGCTGTCCAACACTCAACAAGCTATGTCTTAAGCCTTCAACACATAGGATATCATCAATGTTAATCTTACCATCAAGAGTAATAGATATTTTTTCTTTAACCAAATAGGGAATGTTGTTATCAAATCTAACACCACCACCATCATAATCTTCAAGATTCAAAAACTTATTTTTATCACCTCTAATATGATGTGAACATCCACTATCAATAAATCATTCATCTCTTTTAACAACTTGTGAAGCCAAGGCTTTCTCTTCATTAGGATAATCTTCTTTAATAGAAATAAACACAAAATATGCTTCACTAGCACTAGATTCATCATCAGTCACACTGTCTTCAACAACATAAAACTTCTGTCCCTTCGAGTGAAATTTTATAGATCTAAGCTTAGGTTCTTTAGAGACGTTATTCAAATATCTAGATGCAATATGACCAATCTTATTACAATCAAATAATTTCAAAGGAAACTTTCCTTCATACTTACCATATCCCTTAGGTAGTCTTTTTGCAAATAACACTTCAAGTTCATCAATATTTTTTTCCTCTTTCATGATCTCTTTCCATTTATTAGCATAGTAGTTTTCTTTTGTCATATTATAATAAATCTCTCCCTTATCATACTTAGTAACAATGGATTTGAATGCAGTTTCAACCTTTGTAAGTTCCTTACCAAAAATTATCATCTCATAAGCACATAGTTTACCAGCCAAGGCTTCTCTTGGAATGTCTTTCACATTTATAACTTCTTCAATAGTTGCAACCTTGTCACTATAAGATGGAGGCAATGATCTCATAATTTTGCATATAAATTCATCTTCATCCAAGGTACCACAAGTACATCTGATTGAACAAACAAGATCATTCACTCTCTGCATATAGAATGAGATAGTTTTTCCTTCACTCATTTTCATATCCTCATACTTTTCTTTTGATCCTTGCAACTTAGCTTTCTTTACATACTTATCACCTTCATAAATAATTTCTAATTTAGTCCATACCTCATGTGTTTTTCTCAATCCATAGATGTGAGTATATTTGGTTCTGACAAGGCATTGATCAAAGCTTCCCTTGATAACATATTTTCTTTGAATTTCTTCTTTTCATTAGTTGTAGCCTGAGACAAATCATTAGGAATGGAGTAAGACTTTTGTGTGATATCCCAATATTTATCTCCCATACATATTAGATAACTAGTCATTTGATCCTTCCATATCAGGTAGTTGGTTCCATTAAACATAGGATTGTCTTTCCTCGTGCTCATCATGTCAGATATCCTTCAAGCAATTAAGCTCCTTCAAAAGGACTTCGTTCTGATGCCAATTGTTAGGCCCAAAAGAACACAAGCAAAATTAAGAGGGGTGGATGAATTAGTTGTATTCACAACACTTTAAAATTAAATATACTTAATCCAATTATAGATTCTAAAAGATAAATAGTAACTCAAGATCCAAAACACATAACTTACAACACCAAATTTGTTCTTGAGGAAACCCTGTTAAAGGAAATCCCCAGTGGGAGTCAAATCCACAAGATAAATGCACTCTTCTAAAATTACTACTCCGTTAAGAGAAAATAAAAACAAAAGGGGAATGCACATGCATTCATAGGCCCACTACCTAGACCACACTGCTCACAATATAATAACAACAATTTGATCCTCAGTAGGGTTCATCGATCAATCCTTGATTATAATTTACTAAGGTGGATAAACTATCCAATACAACCAAACTAACTTACAACATATGTAATGCCAATAGAGTTCCAATGAAGCTCACTTTATGCCTTAGTCACATAATACATACATAAGCTTTTCTCTCTTCTCATCTCATCTCAACTACAACTACATCCACAATCACAAATGATTGCACATTTATACATATTATAATGAATAATCAACAACAAGGTCATCTAAGATCTATAAGGATAGATGATATGAACATTTTTCTCAAACTAAAATGTGATCCAAATCAAGTCATCCAAGAACTAGATGGGACCCAAAACATCATCCTTGAACATGAAACAACTTTGCCAAATTTGTACCACGAATTGCAACACATTACTCCACTAAGTCATCTAGATCCTATATGAAGAAACACCAACACACTTAGAAAATTACCACATGCAATCACCATGATCAATACAAACCATAAACATAGTCCTAACAAAATCCAAGAACACCGATAAATAGAAAGAATAGATTCCCGAACCTTCACACCATCTCAACCTCAAAATCCAAACTCATCTCTGTACTAATCATCAACAATATTGAATGCCAAACTTTATCACACAAAAATGATAACTTGTTGAACTTTGAATCATGAACAATACCAGTTGAAGAAATAACAAGTCCCAAATTTACTACTAGCTTCATACCGACTGAATCAATCAATATGATCCATACTGAAGAAGAAACTCAACCTCTGACACATCCTGAACAATTGGAGCACTAAAATACATGCAACTGATAAATCAATCATATCTCACTCAAACTGTCATGCGAACCTCTATACATTGACTAGAATCAACTATAGACATATTTGAAACATAATTTTTAATCGTAGCAAAAGATCTTCAACATATCACCTGAACAACTGAAATCATCTTCACTAAACAAACTAAACAAACTGTCTAAAATAATAATCGTATGTTGAAATCAATGGGAAAACACTAATGTCAACACACATAGTCAAGGTCTAATCAACAATATCTGACATGCTCAACAATCTTCCAATAGTATACGCCATGGACAAATGCATTGGTGTAACTAATAAATATTTTCCCTACTTTGAGAGTGGATGCAACCAGATTTGGTGAACCACTATAATTTCGTGTGTTATGTGTTTTGTCTCCATTTTTCTATTATTGTCTTAAATATGTTATTAAGTTTTATCTACTCTTTTATAACTCATAATTGGTATCAGAGCTTGGTGAAAACCAAGGAGTAGATATGGAATATGGAAATGTCTTGATTTTAACTATAATAGAAATTACAACAAATGATTGGGTACTTCATAAAGAAGCGTCATTTCATACTACTTCACATAAGGAGTTTTTTAAAACTTTTCAAAGAGGTAAATTTGTTAAGGTATCTCTTTAAGATGATAAATATCTTCAAATTGTTGGAAAATGAGATATTTTTTTGAAACTAACAAATAGAAATAGTTGGCTATTATGGGATGTTAGGTATGTTCCTAAAATTAAAAATAATTCAATTTTAATTGGACAATTGCTCTCTCAAGGATGTAATGTCATGTTTCAATCCAATAAATGGAAGGTCACTAAGGAGTATTTGGAGATTGCAAAAGGATGAAAATTGGATGTTTTATTTTTGTTAGAGACTCAAAATGAAGTGGTCCAGCTATGACAGTAATTTCTAATAATGGAACAAATTATTGATGCAAGATTTCTAATAATTCACCTCACTAAGAAGTTAAAAAGGAGCAGCTCAAATGAAAGGTATGAAATTGGGGAATAGAAATTAGAAAATATGGTTTTCATAAATTTAAAGGAGTAGTGTCTGGTGAAGAAAGAGTTTCTTCTATTAAATGTGATATTTCATTGATGGAAATAGATTAAACTCTTGATAAATATTTCACCACTAAAATAGATAAAATAGAAAAAGATAAGGGTATGTGCAAGATCATGGTATGCCAAAAAGTGGCAATGTGAAAAAATGAATTTTTCACTCATCCAGAAGCGCAGTAAAAATTTTGTTGACTTTTTAGTAGGCCTGGGTGTCAGTACACCTGGCCAAGCCAAAAGCCAAAGCATAGGCCTAATCATATATTTGATTTTCACCAGTAAATTCTATTTCTAGCCCATGACCGCATTCAACATTTTCATTGTAAAAAAATTGAACACTATTAGAATAATTGAGAGGGGGGTGAATCAGTTACCCACTGTCCCAAGTCAAAATGTATAATCCAAAAACAAATTACTTAAAATTCTGCTACTCGATAACTTAAAATACAATACTGTCTGTGCTTTTATCGATTACCAGTCTATAACATATAATGATTACCCATCAAATATAATATGCAACATGCAAGTATGAAATAAAACAAATATCACAATCAACACATAACACAAGAGATTTAATGTGGAAACCCTGTGAAGGGAAAAACCATTTGGGACCGATAACCCAAAACTATTCACTCTTCTGAAGTGAGGTTGGTGAAGACCCAACCCTGTTAAAGGTTACAAACACACTGTTAGGTCTAACCTTGTTAGAGGATTTTAGACCAACCGTTATCATCCAACCAGCATTCACTATGGGGTTGACAGGATAACAATGTTCATTCTATGAATGATACATAAAAGACTTTCCATCCACTCGGTTAAGAGATTTGACTGTATATAATGGTTAAAATGTAATAGTAGGTGATCTACCTTAATAAAACTTCAATTGTAGATGTACAAATCAATATTAGGCTCATTCAAATCCTTTGATCATTATAACAATTTTGTTCCAATCAATATTCAGTAACTTATGGTCGCTCGGTAATAGCTTCCTACCACTCAGTAAAACTTTGTATTTCGGTTCTCCTTAACTAGTTTGATTAGGCATGCATTAAAACTTGTTCACATGATAATTCTATAGTCTCCTTCTTTTGGCATACTTTTCATTATGAAACTCTAGTCTCTTAAATAGACAAGTAAACTATTTTCTTCTCCTCCATTAGATTTTTTGGCTTAATCACCTTCGTTGATTTTACCGCTTAAACCTTCCTCGGCTAATGTGTCAATAACACATTTAATTTTCATCCTTTAGATCTTTCTTGAATTTTGTTAGCCATCGATCTTTGTAACAAAATTTATCTTTAACCTCGAAATCATACACTTTCCAACTCATCAATCCTTATTGGCTAAACTAATCATTTAGTTCCTTTGCTTTGTTTGGTTAACAAAGAAATGTGTCGATGAATATAAGCTAGGTTTATACTATGCTTGGTATACACTACACTTCGTCGATGTATACTGAAATGCTTCATCAACCGACAACATTGCCTTGTGACTTTCGACTCTTTTCATCATCATAGATGAATGCAACATAATCAAGTCAATATCATAAGGTGATAGACTCATCAACAAGTTACCCAATGTATTCTTTATCCTCATCTGTCATATACATCTTCCTCATGTAGATATATCTATTCTTCATCTTTTTCACTCCTTTTCTATAGATGTTTCGGTATAGTAACTTACAAGATAAGTGCTATCAAACTAGTTGACATCAATGAAAACATAATACTAATTTAATCATCTTACATATCTAATCAATTAGCTCAGTGATCTTAAATCACATATCTTCAATTAGGTTCTAAATCAATTGTAGTTCATCAATCTCTCCCTTTGGCATTGATGGCAACTCAAGTAATATGAAATATACCATACACATACCAAACATGTATTCTACAACTCTGTGAACAAATGCTATACAAGCTCTCCCTAGCTTAATATGTTTAATTACTACGTTACTAAAAAACATTACAAAATGCAGCTTTGACATTTTGTAGATATGCTCTTTTCAGCTCTTAGGTTCCTGCTTCTGTTCTCAGTAACTGATCTTCAATGCTCTCCCTTTCTTCTAGATTATCTCTCCCTTAGATAGTTCTCAACAGTGTATATTGTTTCATATTGTTTATCTCTCCCTTTGACAACAATGCCAAAGAAACAAATAAACACACTACTCTGTAGTAGCTATGTAACTCTCTATTGTCCGGTGCATTCTTTGTATCTCTGTATACTGATATGCCAATCTATTCTAGTTCTTCAAACATTTCACAACCTTAGACATGATCCAAAGTGTGAACTATGCTGCATCAACATGAATGATCTTCTGATAAGAGTAGGCTGATGTAACATCCAGATCACATTAGTGACCGATAGATAGGGGACGGACCCCAAGTCTAGTCCTTAAGAATTCAAATGTATCCTTTGGTAGAAGCTTTGTAAATATGTCTGCAAGTTGTTCTTTTGATGTAACAAATTCTAGCTTCACTTGCGTCTCCTATACTTGTTCTCTTAAGTAGTGATACTTAATAGATATATGCTTTTTCTTAGAGTGCATCACTGGATTCTTTGAAATATTAATGGCACTAGTGTTGTCACAATATATAATGACCAACTTAGTGATTACCTCATTCATACCTTCCAACACTTGCTTAATATATGTAATGTTTGAGCAATTTGTAGCAGCAACAACATACTCTGCTTTAGCTGTAGATTGAGAAATGCAAGCCTGCTTCTTACTTGTCCATGTAACAAGTCTTTTACCAAAGAAAAATGCTCCTCCGGTGGTACTTTTTTTGTCATCCACATTTCCAGCCCAATCAGCGTCGGTATAGACTTTCAGTTCAAATTTGCCTTCCTTAGGATACCATAATCCATAGTCTTCAATCTTTTTCAGGTATCTTAAGATTCTCTTTGTAGCAACCATGTGTGATTCTCTAGGGTTTGCAGAAAATCTATCAACAATTCCCACAACATGTGCTATATCTGGTCTACTATGAACTACATACATTAACTTACTAATCATAGATTAGTACAGTGTTTGGTTTACCTCTATAGTTTTATCTTCCTTAGTCAGTTTACATCTAGTAGCCATCAGTGTTCCAATAGGTTTACAATCTTCCATGCCAAATGTCTTCTATACTTCATTTATATATTTAGATTGTGTGATGAATATCCCATCATTCTGCTGAATCACTTGTAAGCCTAGAAAGAACTTAATCTCTCCAAACATAGACATTTCAAACTCTTTTCTCATCTCACCAACAAAGGATTTACATATGTGATCTTGACCTCCAAAAATAATACTATCCACAAATATTTCAGCAATAAGAATAGTATCATCAGTATCTCCTTTCATGTACAAATTGCTATTCTCACTAGTTCTAACAAATCCAATACTTAACAAGTCAGTATGCAGCCTCTCATACCAGGCTCTCGGTGCTTGCTTCAAACCATATAAAACTTTATGTAATCTACATACCATGTCTTTCTTTTATAGATCAACGAACCCTTCTGGTTGTTCTATGTAGACCTCTTCTTCAAGTATTCCATTCAAAAATGATGACTTAACATCCATTTGATAAACTTTGAATTTATTGTGTGCAACATATTCAAGTAACCTTCTAACTCCTTCTAATCTAGCAATAGGTGAAAATGTTTCACCATAATCAATTCCTTCCTCCTGTGCATATCCCTTGCATACAAATCTAGCTTTATTTCTTGTTACCTCACCATTTTCATTCAGTTTATTCCTAAATATCCACTTAGTATCGATAACATTCTTGTCTTTAGGTCTAGGTACTAAGGTCTAGGTTTTTTTCTTCTCTATCTATTCTATTTCCTCTTTCATTGCATTAACCCATTCATCATTTTCTAATGCAACTTTTACATTCTTCAGTTCATATTCACAAACTAGGCATGTACCTTGTCTTGTCTTACTCCTTGTTTGCATGCCAGCTTGTTTGTCTCCAATAATTTGTGTCTCAGGATGATGTCTCCTAAAAAATCTTGCTAGTACTCAGTCTCTTCTTTCTTGTTCATCCTGGGCAGGTTCATTTGCTTGCTCGGTAGGTCCATCTCGCTCGTCAGTTTCTCTTTCCTGTTCCTCAGTATTGTTTTCCTATTGACCGGTTATCACATTTTGTGGCTTCGGTAGATACTTTGGTTGTTCAATGTAAGTGAATCTACCATAGTCTTCTGGTTCCTTTGTGCTTTCCTTTGCATTCTTATCATCAAACTCATCAACTCAAACATTAGTACTTTCAATCATTTTATTAGTAACTTTATTCAGACACTTATATGCTTTGATTTTACTGGAATATCCTAGAAATATCCCTTCATCACCTTTTGAGTTAAACTTACCATTTCTCTCATCTTTCAAAATAAAAAATTTACTTCCAAAAATCTTGAAATAACTTACAGTGGGTTTGTGTCCAAACCATAACTCATAGGGTGTCTTATTAGTGTCCTTCTTTAGTTGTACTCGGTTCAGAACATAAATAGTTGTACTGACAGGTTCTCTCTAGTATGTCTAAGCAACATTCTTTTGTAGCATTAGTGTCCTTGCATAGTCAACTATTGACCTATTCCTTCTTTCAACAATGCCATTTTGCTGAGGTGTCCTTGGTGCAAAGACCTGTCTTTTAATGCCATGCTCATTACAGAAATTAGTAAATTCATCAGAGATAAATTCACCTCCTCTATCAGATCTTGGGCATTTCAATTCTTTACCAATCTCTTTTTCAACTTTTTCTTTATACCACTTGAACATCTTAAATACTTCAGATTTTTCTTTTAAGAACATGACAGTCATCAATCTAGTATAGTCATCAACAAAAAAAATAAAGTATCTATCACCATAATAACTCTGAGTTCTCATAGGACCACATAGGTCGGTATGAACCAACTCAAGTATCTTCTTTGTTGAATAATCTTTGCTTTTAAAACTAGATTTTGGTCATTTTACCTTTCTCACATTCATGACACATACCATGATTAGGTTTTGACAAATTAGGAAGACCTCTAACTCTTTTTCTTTTACTGATCTTAATCATGTTATCAAAATTCACATGGCATAACCTTTTATGCCACAACCAAGCATCTTCATTTTTCATCATCAAGCAAGAAGACTCATCAGTATCAATATAAAATAGATTACCTTTTTTTTGTGCTCTAGTTCCAACTAGTCTTCCTCCATCATAAATTTTTTTCACTTTCTTTCTCTCAAAAGAAACTTGACGACCTGAATTATTCAGCTATGCCACACTTAGCAAATTATAGTTCAGTCCATCTACCCAATAAGCATTTTCATATTTTATTCTATCATTTATCATCAGGGATCTATTGTCATATTTTTTTCTCACTCTTAAGTTTGGAAGCCTAATTACTAGATGAGCTGCAATAACCTAGTTTGTGTTCATTTCATTGCAAAGTACATGAAAGTAAAAGAAATGAACTCCATCTAAAGCTACACATGCATATATGTATACTGTAGAAAAGGGGAAAGAAATGAAAGAAAGAAAGCATCTATCTAAGCTCACACAAGCCGTGAACATAACTATTATTAGAATTGAATGGATGAGTGCAGATATACATAAAGAAATAATTAATACTGGGGTACCAGACATTGCCTGGTATTGAAGTCTGGATCCGGTCCTATCCAGAGAGCTCCCAAGATCCAGAACCTGCAAGAAGCAATGAGAGGAGATGGGTTAGATCCAATGGATCTATGTAATGGATGGTATCACAATATCACAAAATGCATACATACACTCAGCCATGCACCTTTAAAAAAAGCCGTGCTCAAGGCATGTGCATAAGGCTCCAAAGAACAAAAGAGACACCATGTTTTCACTAACGTGTTTGTTTCATGTCCAGATACAAGAGGAGATGATCCAATAATGAATTCAATGAATGATCTGGGCCCTTGATGCGGATCATGATAGAAAAACCTCAAGTTTTCTGTCGATGATCACATCAAGGGCCAAGAGCACACATTGTACAAAGCAAGGTACATCCAGATGAAGCAACATCAATGAGGGGCAATGAAGCATGGTCAACCAAAATGAAGAGGAGAACTTGCAAGGTGCATCAAGTCAAATAACAAAATGGAGAAATAAATACTCAAATCTGCACAATATCATTCTCAGATGGCATGAAATATACTCAAAATAGAACATTGGCAGTCTCAAGGGGATACATCATAGTATGAACACATGCGGAGCTACATCATAGACCGAATACAAAAGAGTTTTCAGTGGATAGAATGGAAGTGTGCCATGAGGATAAGCACATAATATCAGATAAATCTCATCAAGCACAGTGATCACTGTCAAAATAGAGAGGTGGGAATACAAAGTCTATTTACTAAGAAAGGATACACTACAGCACGAATGTATGACAATATGCATTCAATACATTCGTGCTATGATAGAAACATGTTAAATCTGTTTGATGAACCAAAGCCAAGGTCTACAGTTGTTTTAATAGTAACACAATGTGCTTGCCATCATATGGAGTAGTGAGCTTGATCGAGCAAATACATATGCCCTCCTAGTATGAAGATGATCACAATAAGTAAAGAGCATGCCACCAAATATCCAAGAAATCATATGCCTTCAGGATATTATTAGTGATTAGTTTCAATTTCAATGTAACAATGATCTCAAATCAATAAGTGCAAAACACTTTGGCTTCATAATGGTCATGGTTCACAACATGAAGAATATATACAAGCAGTGTGTATCATGTTTTGAATCATCGTTGCCATCACCCTTGTTTATATTGATGAAACATGTGTTAGATGATAAATGGCCCGAGCATGCTAGGGCATGATGCACCTGTGCTTGAAGTCACTATTGATTTCCTCTCTTTAGAGCACAGACCTGGGCGTATGTCTAACCCCCTTTGCTATTTTTGAGGGCACGACAAATGGTATGCTATGTTATTCATTTGCTACCATGCTTCATCTTCCATGTGGCCCGTGAACAACATGGCTTACTATTATGTTGGAGATGTTAGCTCGATTCATTTCATGGCAGAGTGAGTGGTTTCCACTGTGTCAACTTGATAATATGATGCTTGGGTGCTTAAAACCTATGAGCCTCTGTGATATCAATGCAGAGTATTCATGTGCAAAAATAACAAATAGATAAACATGTTGCCCTCGAAAATGAGATAGCATCAGCCCACTGCTATGAAAGAATACAGAGATGTCACTATCTAAGGAATTTACATGCAGAAATAAGATTGCCATGATTCATATATGCTCTCCAAAACCTACAGAGGCTGAGATGCATCAAAAATGTACAAAGGCATTCAAACACAAAAGCATAAATGCAGATGCATTATTGAACACAATACATAGAACAATATCAAGAATTATAATACAGAGAATGTAGAAAATATTGTGATATCAGTAGCCATGAAACAACAGTGGTCTCAAGATTAATGCTCAAAATGAGAAGATCAACCAGTGCTTACCTTGATAACACAATGCTGAGAGCTTGGGGCTGTTGTTTCTAATTCCAAGTTATAGTGGAGCGCCAGTGTAGATGGCAACTTGCCATATGTCAGATGAAGGGGTCTGTAGTGTCAACGGCATTGAGTTATTTTTGAATTGTGATCATTATGTTCCTTCCTTCTGCCCTTTTGGGTCAAGATTCTTTGACATCTTTTGCTATGATCTTTGACTTGGTGGGTTTTTGGTGGGATTTTTAATCCTTTGAGCTTATGCTATGTATTGATGAGGTTTTTTTTTTAATTAGCATGGGTCATCAAATGTGCTTTCCCCTTAATTGGGTCGAGAGCCTTTTGTTTTGACTTAGGGTTTTTTTAATCCATTTCTTAGGCATAGATGGATTCTTTAGAAATGTAATTGTTTTTAAATGCGTTTCCCCATTTTGGGTTGAAATCATTTAGAACTATTAGATCCACTCTTTGTCGTAGTGGGATAGGTTTTTAATGCTAAGTCATGGTTCTTTCCTTATTGTAAGATATCGACAAGTGGTGTTTTTATAAACCATTGTCAGATTATTAGTTATAGACATGACTTAGTGGATAGAGTGGTCTTGGTTTGACTATCCATTTTTAGGTCCCACTTTCCTCACCCCTAGGAATCCAGGAATTTGGCATTCGAACCATGATGCAGCCTCATGGGTCCTTTTTCTGATTTTACTATTCTTAGGAGGTAGTGGAGTTTGAATGCAGATTCCTAGTTTTCAGTTTATATACCTCTCACTTTTGGTGATTAAGGTTAGCTCTTCATTCTTTCTCTCTGATATGAGTGTTGTAGCTCTGAGAGACACATTTGTACTTGTTTCTTTTCAACAATAAAATTGATCCTTCTTGTTCTCCTATAATTCTGGGTTTGCTTTTGAAGCCATATGCTAGATTATTGTAATGTTTCTATGTCCTTAATCTACATTTTGAATTCAAGTTGGTGTTCAGGGATTTGCCTTGATTTAGTAGTGTGATTTGTGTGCAATTAAGAATATCAGATTTGTGAAGTTTTCTTCCTTTTTTGCATTCTAAGTACCTTGTTTCACTAAGAGTTGAGAAGGTGAGATTAAGTTATGAGTTAGATTTGTTTTGCTGTTGGAGTAAGCTTTTCCTCAATCGTGGTTTCTCTCCAAAATTTGGTGGATCACTTTTAGTTCATTTCAGTTGTGGTTGTTTAATTTTATGCATTTCTCTCCCTTTTCCCTCCAAGTTAGACAGGTTTCAAGTGATCCAAAGGGAAGCTGGCCCTTAATCTAGAGGTCTATTCTTGGATAGGTTACCCACAGCCTAAGAATAGTCCCATAATTTGCAGGATTGATGTGTTCAATACTTAGCAAAATGGGGTGCAATCCTTAGTGACAATAGTTTTTGGCACACTCGGTGGGACAGAGACTTAGTGAGTCTTTTCTAAAGATTTATGCAAGTTATTGTGTGGTATGAGCAGTGACAATGTTTTGAAATCATACCTGGCGACTCTAATGGTGTTTTATGTAGATCAATCTATAAGCTTATGAGTGGGATTCCAACTAGGTAGTGTAAGAATCCTTTTGTGTATGCAAAGCTACCATTTGTCAAAAAGAAGACTAAAGCAGCCCAAGCTAGTGCATCAAAATCTGCAAATCTTACTCCCAATCCTACTCTTAAGCCTACTCACATTCCTACAAGTGCTTCCCCAATCTAGTCAATACACGTATTACTACTTGTACATGCATCACCTATAATTCAAGTTCCCCTAAATCCTCTAATGGCTCAACCTAGGTAGCACCATTTTGTAGCCTTCAATCAAGGCAGTCCTTTAAATTTTCAGCAACATAACGACATACCTATCTCAACCCTTAAGAGTTTGCCCATTTTTATGGGAGAAGATCAAACCTCAAATATTGAACACATAAGAGATGTGGCGTCTCTTTGTGGCCTTCATAATATAACTCAAGATAATGTGGCTTTGAGATTGCTGGCAGCTTCACTCAAGGGCAAGGCCTTGCAATGGTTCAGAGGTCTAGCAGTTGGTTCCATAGCTGATTGGGATGGGTTGGGTCAGGCCTTAACCAATCAATTTGAAGATAAATCAGACCATCTCTCATTAGTTGAACATCTAACTACTATCAAGAGAGCACCTCAAGAATACATGATGAATTTTAATTTTAGATTCCAAAGAACATGACATAGAATATCAGCCACGATTAGACCATCAAGCTAGTATGCTTTATTGTATTATCTAAGAGCCCTCAATAGTGACATCTCTATTATGATCCAATCAATGGGTGGAAATAATTTACCAACAACATATGATCTTGCCATAAGAGCTAAAAATAGTCTAATCCAAGTTGGGAAGATAGCCCCAAGGCCCCCAATGCCTATTTTTCTAGAGCTTCATCTTGTTCCTGAAGTAATTCTAGCCTTGGCATCCATTCCACCTCTCCCAGTTCCTCCCTAACAAGCTATTAGCCCAGTTGTGAATCAATCTCAAGAGTTGACTGAGATTAAAAAGGCATTGCAAAATGTTAATAATGAGTTGGTCAGTCTAAAGAAACAACAGCCCCAACCTTACTAACAAACATATCAACAACCTTACCAGCAGCCCTATCAAAATCATTACTAGCAGAATAGGCCCCAATACCAACAAGCCCAGCAAGGTCAAGCAAGAAATTATAATCAAAAGGCCAACTAGCCTTATAATCCTAACATTCCTAGTGCTTCTAGGGAGCTGGTCCCTCTAGCTCAGAATAATATGGCACAAGATTATCAATGGGGCTGCCCATGCAATCAACAACATATCCAGGGTATGTTTCCTAATGGCTACGCTCAGGCCCTCATGGTGCAGAACAATGTGATGATGCCACATGAGATGGTTCAGGAGCCAGAAGTTCAGCAAGGTCCACTTGTTACCACAAATAAGTTGCAGATACCTGAGGTGGCAATGGTGAATTTTTAAAAGAAAGATTTTTGTGGAGTGAATTTTTCACCAAGTGATAACCCAAGCTACATCCCAGTTGCAGCCAACACAAGGTCTAAAAAGAAAGCTATGGAGGTTGAACAAGTGGCCTCTACCAGTCAACAAGCTCTTGTTGCGAATCCACAACCCAAAGCAGTTCAAACTCCAGTTCTAAACTTGCCAAAGGAGGCTAAAGAACCAATCAAGGCAACTACGTAGTTGGTGTCTACACAAATAGAGGTTGCTGCACCAAAAGGATAGTCTAAAGTAAGTTTGGGATCTTTTAATATAGTGGAGTAGATGAAGAAGACCTCTATTAATGTACCTTTGATGGACACCCTGGTGATTCTTGGACAAAAGGAGCTGATATTAAATGAATTGGCTAAGATTTCACCAAATCAAGAGGCTATTTTGGAATAGCCTAGGGTCCTGGTGGTTGAAACACCTCAAGTGGAGCAAAAAAAAGAAGAAGCTAGCTTATAGCCCACTATTTCCCCATAGGTTAAACCTCCTCCTTTCTATGTAACTTTGGTTGTTGGAAATTACCTGGTTCATAACTATATGATAGACTCAGGAGCAAGTAGTTCTGTGATTTCTAAGCAGTTAGCAGATCTACTAGGATTATCTTATGAGCCAATAGATAGGCCTGTTGTTCAATTGGATGGGTCATCAGTTAGTACCTTGGGAGTTATTAAAGACCTGAACCTCACCCTGCATGAATGTCCTAATTTCTCCATTCCCCAAGATGTCTATGTCATAGATTTGCCTCCTCATTTTTCTATTTGTCTAAGCAGAGAGTTCACTACTAGGTTGGGGGGATATCTCTTAGTTGATTGGTCTCATCTATACTTTAGAACCAGATACGGGACTAGAATTAGAATCAAGTTTGAAGCTTTTGCAAAAAGCCATGTTGAACCATAGACCCCTAATCCTATAAATGCCAATTTGATGTATCATGAAAAAGACCCAAGTGATTCTGAACCTGGGACCCCTATTGGAGAGATTCCTGATATTGCTTTAGATGAATGGGCTGAAAGGGACTTGGAGGAGGATAACCCTTTTAGAAACATGGAGATCTCAGGTATTGGAATGTATATCATTCATGAAGAGGGTGTTGTGATTCTAGATTTGATGAAGAAGGAAGATAAGCACTCTGGAGATCAGAGCGATGATTTATGGCAGTTGTTCTTTGATGGTGCCAAAAGAAAAGTTAGTTTAGGAGGAGGAGCTGTCCTAATTTATCCAGAAGGGAAAAGGTATTACTCTGTAGTTCATTTTTCTTTCAGCTGTACTAACAATACAACAGAGTATGAAGCATTGATTCATGGTTTAGAATGGGCTAGACAAAGGGGGATCAAATGCCTAAAAGTTGTGGGTGATAGTGAATTAGTGGTCAATCAAATCGATGACACTAATCTCACAAAGAATGATACACTTAAGATTTACAAACATAGAGTTTGGGATTTAATAGAAGGTTTTTATGCTTTTAACTTGGTTGCTGTCCCAAGAAATCAGAACAAGCAGGCAGACAAGCTGGCTTCCATGGGAGCAGAATATGATATTCCAAAAGAGGTCACAAGTCCTAGCTCTTAGCATGTAAAGATTCTAGTAAGACCATCCATAATAGACAGCCAAGTGAGCTGGCAAGTTTTTGAAAATGATGAACAAATTTTTAATTTTCTGATAGAAGAAGCAAAGTTCTCTAGATTTAACCAGAGAAAACATGCTCACCAGTATGGTGACCATATGCTACAGTTGAAAAGTAATAGGCTACCTAAGGGACTGGTCACACTCGAGTCCATATTTAACTCTGATGATCAGCTTAGAGGAGATAAAACTAGTATGATAGTCAAAGAAGAGCACTACCAGTCTGTGGAGGTTCTTAAGGAAAAATTCCTTAAGCTTGGAAAGGTATGCACATAGCCAGAATAGAAAGCCTTTATTTCATTATGTCAAGAATTTAGTGATGTTTTCACATGGGAATACTATGATCTAAAGGGATTTGATCCTCACTTAGCCCAGCACACCATTGAGCTAGAGCCCCATGCCAAACCAGTAAGATAGAAATAGAGGCCCATCAATCCTAAGTTGGAAGCCTTGATGAAAATAGAGTTGAGGAAAATGATTGAGGCCAATATTATTTTTCCCATTAAACACACCTCTTGGGTTTCCAATCTAGTACCATTTAGGAAGAAGAATGGTGAAATCTAGTTGTGTGTGGATTTTAGAGATCTTAACAGAGCCTCACTCAAAGACCATCACCCATTGCCATCCATGGAACAAATTCTACAGTATGTTTCAGGGTCTGACATATTTTCTCTATTAGATGGCTTTTTTGGTTATAACCAAGTCTTGGTTAAGGAGGAAGATCAATATAAAATAGCATTCACCACCAAATGGGGCACCATGTCATATAGGAAGATGCCTTTTGGGCTATCTAACGCTAGTGCTACATTTCAGAAAGCCATGGAGATGGCATTTGCTGGTTTAATGAACAAGTTCATTCTAGTCTACTTGGATGACATAACTATCTTTTCAAAAGACACTAAGGATCACCTGGTTCATCTGAAGTAGATTTTTGAGAGGTGCAGAGAGTTTGGAGTTTCGCTGAATCCTAAGAAGTGTATTTTTGCTATCCATGAAGGCAGATTAATAGGGCACATTGTTTCAAAACAAGGGACAACCATTGATCCTAAGAGGATAAAGGCCATCATGGGACTACCCCTGCCAGCTCACAAGAAGGGACTACAAAGTTTCCTTGGAAGAATCAACTTCTTGAGAAGGTTCATTCCAAATGTTGTAGCACTACTTAAGCCTATGACCTAGATGCTGAAGAAGAATTCAACCTTTCATTGGACAAATGAAGGAAAAAGGTGTTTTGAGGAAGTCAAAGAAGCAATTGCCTCTGCTCCTACTCTGATAAACCTTGACTTTTCTAAAGACTTCATCCTATATGATTTTGGGGACACTGATAGTATCTCTACCATGTTAGTCTAGCAGAATGATGAGAAACAAGAACAGCCAGTAGCTTTCTACAGTCAAGGTCTAGATGGTTATGAACTTAACTATATTCCTATAGAAAAGCATGTCCTAGTAGTTGTGAGGAGTTTGAAAAAGTTTAGGCACTTGTTATCTAATAACACAGTGCACCTGATGGTTGCCCACCCTTGCATAAAAGATTTCTTGCTAAACAAGAACCTGGACCATAAGAGGGCTGGTTGGGTCACCAAAGTCATGGAGTATGACATTCAAATTAAAGTAACCAAGTTGGTTAGAGGAAAGGGGCTGTGTGAGAAGCTAAATGAAGGAATAGCAGACTCAAGCCAATAGAAGGAGGAGGTTGTCTTGATGAACTAGAATGCAGAGCAAAGCACAAGCTGGATAGAAAAGATGAGACATTACCTCTCAACTGGTTAGTGCCCTCAAGGCCTGAAAAGGGTTAGAAGAAGGTACTTTAGACTCCAAGCTATTCCATTTGTCATTATTGATGATGTTTTGTATAGAAAGGATCATAGTGGTGTCCTGTTGAGGTGTGTTGAAACTAGCCAAGTGGATAAAATACTAGAGGAGTTTCATGATGGAGGTTCTGGTGGGCACTTTGCTGCCAGAACCACTGCTCTAAAAGTGATGAGAGCTGGGTACTATTGGCCTAGCTTATAAAAAGATGCATTTGATTGGGTAAGAAAGTGTAATAATTGTGCTTTGTTTTCTGGAAAACAAAGGTTAGCAGCCCTCCCTCTTCATCCTATCAAGGTTGAGCAACCCTTCTCAAAATGGGGGTTAGACTTTATTGGACCTTTCAACCCCCCATCCAGTGCTAGACACAAATGGATACTTGCTGCTACAAACTATTTTACCAAGTGGACAGAGGCTGTAGCACTGAAGGAAGCAAATGAGATCTCTATCCTAAACTTCTATCAAGACATTGTATCTAGATTTGGTTCTCCAGATTCTATCATTTCAGATAATGCTATGGCATTCCTGGGAACTAGAATTTCAAAGTGGGTACTCAAACAAAATATCATCTTGAGTACCTCTTCTAACTATTACCCTTAGGGTAATGGTCAGGTAGAATTGACAAATAAGAACTCACTGAGAATCATCAAAAGAACCATAGAAGGGAACCAGAGGGACTGGCACAAAAAGTTGAAGTTGGCCCTATGGGCAGATAGAATAACACCCAAGAGGTCTACAAGCAACTCACCCTACACATTGGTATATGGAAAAGAAGCTAGTATTCCTTTGTCTACTAAGCTACCTACCTTGAGCTTAATCAAAGAAATTGATCTTATAGAAGAAGATGCTATGCAGGTCAGGCTTGCTGAGCTAGTTGAGCTTGAAGAAACAGGAAAGCTAGCACTAGACAACCTAGAAGATCATCACGCTCAAATGAAAAGGAGCTTTGATAAGAAAGCCACACCTAGAATTTTCAAAGAGGGAGATCTTGTCCTCAAGTGGGATGAAGCAAAATACAAACTAGGGAGGCATACTAAATTTGATGCCATATGGAGTGGGCCTTTCATGGTGATTGGATGCAAAGCCCATAATGCTTTTCAGCTAGCTAGTATGGATGGAGAGGAGCTTGCCATTCCAATGAATGGGATCCACCTCAAGGCTTGTTTTTGAGGTTCTTTTCTACCCTGTACATTAGTAGGTTAGGATTTTTGGCTTTTTGTGTTCCCTAAGTGCCTGGCACAAGTTGTTTTCAGTAGTTGCTTTCAGTTTGGTGTGAGTAGTAATAAGCCAGAGAAGGTTTTCTCTAGCAGTTAGTAGTTTTGTTGAGAAGGATTGGTTATCTGAAAGAAGCTAAGTTTAGTTTGAAGGCTTATTGACTCTGTGCCCAATGAATCTTTAAGGCAGCTGATCAGGGTGCTTAGTAGGCAAGCACTCCATAGAGGTTGCTAGAATGTTGTCATATTTTTTCCTCATTCTTAAGTTTGGAAGCCTAATTACTAGATGAGCTGCAATAACCTAGATTGTGTTATTAGGTGATCTTCTTTAAGTTTGTGTTCATTTCATTGCAAAGTACATGAAAGTAAAAGAAATGAACTGCATCTAATGCTACACATGCATATATGTATACTGTACAAAAGGGGAAAGAACTGAAAGAAAGAAAGCATCTATCTAAGCTCACACAGGCTGTGAGCATAGCTATTATCATAATTGAATGGATGAGTGTAGATATACATAAAGAAATAATTAATACTGGGGTACTAAACATTGCCTGGTATTGAAGTCTGGATCCGGTCCTATCTAGAGAGCTCCTGAGATCTAGAACCTGCAAGAAGTAATGAGAGGAGATGGGTTAGATCCAATGGATCTATGCAAAGGCTAGTATCACAATATCACAGAATGCATACACGCACTCAGCCATGCACCTCTAAAAAAAGCTATGCTTAGGGCATGTGCATAAGGCTCCAAAGAACAAAAGAGACACCATGTTTTCACTAACGTGTTTATTTCATTTGCAGATACAGGAGGAGCTAATCCAACAATGAATTCAACAAATGATCTGGGCCCTTGATGCAGATCATGACAGAAAAACCTCAAGTTTTCTCTCGATGATCGCATCAAGGGCCAAGAGCACACATTGTACAAAGCAAGGTACATCCAGATGAAGTAGCATCAATGAGGGGCAATGAAGCATGGTTAGCCAAAATGCAGAGGAGAACTTGCAAGGTGCATCAAGTCAAATAACAAAATGGAGAAATAAATACTCAAATCTGCACAATATCATTCTCAGATGGCATGAAATATACTCAAAATAGAACATTGGTAGTCTCAAGGGGGTACATCATAGTATGAACACATGTGGAGCTGCATCATAGACCGAATACAAAAGAGTTTTCAGTGGATAGAACGGCAATGTGCCATGAGGATAAGCATATAATATTAGATAAATCTCATCAAGCACAGTGATCATTATCAAAACAGAGAGGTGGGAATACAAAGTCTATTTACTAAGAAAGGGTACACTACAACATGAATGCATCACAATATGCATTCACTACATTAGTGCTATGATAGAAACATGTTAAATCTGTTTGATGAACCAAAGACAAGGTCTACAATTGTTTTAACAGTAACACAATGTGCATGCCATCATATGGAGTAGTGAGCTTGATCGAGAAAATACATATGCCCTCCTAGTATGAAGATGATCACAATAAATAAAGAGCATGCCACCAAATATCTGAACTCATATGAATATATGCCCTCAGGATATTATTAGTGATTAGTTTCAATTTCAATGTAACAGTGATCTCAAATCAATAAGTGCAAAACACTTTGGCTTCAACATGGTCACGGTTCACAGCATGAAGAATATATACAACCAGTATGTATCATAGAGAGGGACTCACAATTTCAAACCCCCAATCGAGAACACCAATTGTCGATGACAATAGACATGTTGCCATAACAGTCGAGCCAATGAGTACCTAGGATCTCAGAAAATCAACAAACATCAAAACAGAGGCTCACAGGTTTTAAGCACCCAGGCATCATATTATCAAGTTGACACAGTGGAAACCACTCACTCTACCATGAAATGAATCGAGCTGACATCTCCAGCATAATAGTAAGCCATGTTTCTCATGGGCCACATGGAAGATGAAGCATGGTAACAAATGAATAACATAGCATGCCATCTGCCGTGCCCTTGAAAATACCAGAGGGGGTTAGACATACGCCCAGGCCCGTGTTGTGAAGAGAGGAAATCAAAAGCAGCTTCAAGAATAGGTGCATCATGCCCTAGCATGCTCAGACCACTTAGCATTTAACACATGCTTCAGCAATATAAATAAGGGTGATGATAGCAGTGATTCAAAACATGATGCCCTAGCCATGTTGCTCACGGGCTATATTGAGATCAATAGACATAACAGTGCCCTACTCATGGGCCATGGGGCCTCTTAATGAATGACAACAAATAGTAGGTCCAACATGCATTATACGAAACCAGTAAACACAATCAAATGAGTCATGCCCTAGTTTGTCTCGAGCTCATGCTAGTAGGTGCGAATGCATAGCACCCTCGAGTACAGTTGAATCAAGCATGCCAGTGGATCAATACCGCATGCTATTATCAAAAACACATGCCTGAGCTCAATGACTCAAGGCCATCATGTTGGCATGGAGCAGTGAAGCCCTAACTACCCCATATAACATGGATGCTACAAAATCAAATAGCAGCAGGCTCGGGCTCATAAGATGTATTAAATGCTAGTGAGTAGTAGTAGTCCCGAGAGCATCAAAGAAAATACAAACCATGCCTTAGCCTGCGGGCCTACACATCTAGTAGGAGACTATGTAATAATGATCTAGGGTTTCGAAGGCTACACTCACTAGCATCAAATAAACAGGAAACAATGATATCAATGCAGAGTATTCATGTGCAAAAATAACAAATAGATAAACATGTTGCCCTCGAAAATGAGATAGCATCAGCCCTTTGCTATGAAAGAATATCGAGATGTCACTATCTAGGGAATTTACATGTAGAAATAAGATTGCCATGATTCATATATGCTCTCCAAAACCTACAGAGGCCGAGATTCATCACAAATGTACAGAGGCATTCAAACACAAAAGCATAAATGCAGATGCATTATTGAACACAATACATAGAACAATATCAAGAATTATAATGCAAAGAATGTAGAAAATATTGTGATATCGACAACCATGAAACAACAGTGGCCTGAAGATGAATGCTCAAAATGAGAAGATCAATCAGTGCTTACCTCGATAACACAATGCCGAGAGCTTGGGGCTGCTATTTCTAATTCCAAGTTACAGTGGAGCACCAGTGTAGATGGCAACTTGCCATATGTCAGATGAAGAGGTCTATAGTGTCAACGGCATTGAGTGCCATATGTTCCTTCCTTCTCCCCTTTTGGGTCGAGATTCTTTGACATCTTTTGCTATGATCTTTGACTTGGTGGGTTTTTGGTGGGATTTTTAATCCTTTGAGCTTATGCTATGTATTGATGAGGTTTTTTTTTTAATTAGCATGGGTCATCAAATGTGCTTTCCCCTTAATTGGGTTGAGAACCTTTTGTTTTGACCTAGGGTTTTTTTAATCCATTTCTTAGGCATAGATGGATTCTTTAGAAATGTAATTGTTTTTAAATGCGTTTCCCCATTTTGGGTTGAAATCATTTAGAACTATTAGATCCACTCTATGTTGTAGTGGGATAGGTTTTTAATGCTAAGTCATGGTTCTTTCCGTATTGTAAGATATCGACAAGTGGTGTTTTTATAAACCATTGTCAAATTATTAGTTATAGACATGACTTAGTGGATAGAGCGGTCTTGGTTTGACTATCCATTTTTAGGTCCCACTTTCCTCGCCTCTAGGAATCCAGGAATCTAGCATTCGAACCATGATGCAGCCTCATGGGTCCTTTTTCTGATTTCACTATTCTTAGGAGGTAGTGGAGTTTGAATGTAGATTCCTAGTTTTCAGTTTATATACCTCTCACTTTTAGTGATTGAGGTTAGCTCTTCATTCTTTCTCTCTGATATGAGTGTTGTAGCTTTGAGAGACACATTTGTACTTGTTTCTTTTCAGCAATAAAATTGATCCTTCTTGTTCTCCTATAATTCTGGGTTTTCTTTTGAAGCCATATGCTAGATTATTATGATGTTTCTATGTCCTTAATCTGCATTTTGAATTCAAGTTGGTCTTCAAGGATTTGTCTTGATTCAGTAGTGTGATTTGTGTGCAATTAAGAATATCAGATTTGTGAAGTTTTCTTCCTTTTCTGCATTCTAAGTACCTTGTTTCACTAAGAGTTGAGAAGGTGAGATTAATTTGAGTTAGATTTGTTTTGCTGTCGGTGTAAGCTTTTCCTCAATCATGGTTTCCCTCCAAAATTTGGTGGATCACTTTTAGTTCATTTAAGGTTCGGTTGTTTAATTTTATGCATTTCTCTCCCTTTTCCCTCCAAGTTAGACAGGTTTCAAGTGATCCAAAGGGAAGCCGACCCTTAATCCAGAGGTCTATTCTCGGATAGGTTACCTGTAGCCTGAGAATAGTCCCATGTTTCATAGGATTGCTGGGTTCAATACTTAGCAAAATAGGGTGCAATCCTTAGTGACAACAGGATCCTTTATCTCTTACCATACAAGGTGTATCATTACCCATCTTATCAGATCCTCCATTGTATTCTTCAAGATAATGAAATTTCTCTTCATCACCATTTCTGTGATCTGTACAGCCACTTTCTATGATCCATGTATCATTTTTGTTAACTTTAGAGATCAGTACTTTTTCTACATGTTTTTTTTCTTCTTCCTCTGAATCATCTTTCATAGCAACAAATACAACTTCTACATCATCATCAGAGTCAGATTCAGATTCATTTTCTTCCTCTATGTAACATACCTTTTTGCCTTTGTCATTATTGTCTTAGTTGTCTTAGTTGTTGTGTTGGTAGCTCATGTTGACTCTTCTCCCATGGCTTCCTTCATATCAGTCTTTGGTTCTTTCATCATCTTTCTTATGTGGACATCTAGCAGCAATGTGGTGAACCTCTTTACAGTTAAAGCATGCTAAAGGTAGCTTACCTCTATACCTTCCTTTTCCTTTAGGTAACCTTCTGGCCATAAGAGCTTCAAGTTCATCAAGCTCATCATCAGTATTGCTATCGCTATCATCATTCTTATTATTCTTGCTACTAGACTTACCAATCTTCAGAGAAGTCATGAAAGTAGATTCCATAGATGGAACAACACTATTGTCAAAGTTATTTAGTTCAAAGGTTGTAAGTTTACCAATCAGATTGTCAAGAGTAAGGATGTTACCAGCTGCAGACCTTGTTTCATGAATTGCATATATTCCGATTGCATAAACTGGTAATAAGGTTCTGAGGACTTTTCTCACCACTGTCTCTTCATCAATAACACCATCAAATGCTCTAATGACATGTACTACCTCTTTTAGTCTATTTGTGTACTGTACAATATTTTCACCTTCCTTCATCTTCATATCATCGAATCTACCCCTTAAGCTTTCTGCTCTGGCTCTTTTGACATTCACATCACCACTGTAAACTTGAGAAATTTTATCCCACATACCTTTGGCATTAGTGCAGCTTTTAATATCTTCAAATTCGGCATCGGTATAGGCAACAATAATATCCATCATAGTAACATTGTGTTCATGCCTATCTCTTAGTTGATCAAGAGTCAAGGGACTCAGTTCAATGTAGCCATTCTCCATCAGATCTAGTGTAGAATTCACAATTCTAGATATGTGGAGCTTCATTTGGCTTTGCCATACTATGAAGTTATCTTTGTTCAGCTTTGGCACTTCCCTCTTATACATTTTGAGATCTTTGTGCTAAAGTCCTTAAAACTTTGTTCCAAGCAACCGACACTCTGATACCAATTGTTATAATAACTAAGAGGGGGGAGAATTATTTATCCACTGTCCCTTGGTCAAAATGTATAATCCAAAAACAAATTACTTAAACTTCTGCTACTCAATAACTTAAAATACTATACTGTCTATGCTTTTACTGATTACTAGTCTATAACATATAATGATTACCGATCAAATCTAATATGCAACATGTAAGTATGACATCAAACAAATATCACAATCAACACATAACACAAGAGATTTAACATGGAAACCCTGTGAAGGGAAAAACCACCTGGGACCGACAACCCAAAAATATTCACTCTTCTGAAGTGAGGTCGGTGAAGACCCAACCCTGTTAAAGGTTACAAACACACTGTTAGGTGTGATCTTGTTACAGGATTTTAGACCAACCATTATCTTCCAACCAGCATTCACTATGGGGTTGACAGGATAAAAATGTTCATTCTATAAATGATGCATAAAAGACTTTCCTAGTCCACTTGGTTAAGAGATTTAATTGTATACAATGGTTAAAATGTAACAGTAGGTGATCTACCTTAATACAACTTCAATTACAGATGTACATATCAGTGTTAGGCTCATTCAAATCCTTTGATCATTATAACAATTCTGTTCCAATCAATATTCAGTAACTTACTGTCACTCGGTAATAGCTTCTTGACGCTCGGTAAAACACTGTAGTTTGGTTCTCCTTAACTAGTTTGATCAGGCTTGCATGAAAACTTGTTCACGCGATAATTCTATAGTCTCCTTCTTCTGGCATACTTTTCGTTATGAAACTCTAGTCTCTTAAATAGACAAGTAAACCATTTTCTTCTCCTCCATTAGATTTTTCCACTTAATCACCTTCATTGATTTTGCCGCTTAAACCTTCCTCAGCTGATGTGTCAATAACATGTTTAATTTTCATCCTTTAGATCTTTCTTGAATTTTGTTAGCCGTTGGTCTTCTTAACAAACTTTATCTTTAACCTCAAAATCATACACTTTCTAGCTCATCAATCCTTATCGGCTAAACTAATCATTTAGTTCCTTTTCTTTGTTCGGTTAACAAAGAAATGTGTCGGTGAACACAAGCTCGGTTTATACTATGCTCAGTATACACTACACTTCGTCGATGTCTACTGAAATGCTGCATCAACCGACAACACTACCTTGTGACTTTCGGCTTTTTTCCTCATCATAGATGAATGCAACATAATCAAGTCAATATCATAAGGTGATAGACTCATCAACAAGTTACCCAATGTATTCTTTATCCTCATCTGTCATATACATCTTCCTTGTGTAGATATATCTGTTCTTCATCTCTTTTACTCCTTTTCTACAGATGTTTTGGTATAGTAACTTACAAGATAAGTGTTCTCAAACTAGTTGACATCAATGACAACATAATATTGATTTAATCATCTTACATATCTAATCAATCAGCTCAGTGATCTTAAATCACAGATCTTCAATTAGGTTCTAAATCAGTTTTAGTTCATCAAACACAACCCAAGGGTTTCACATATCAGATATAATCTGATCTCCGATTTTCTCAAGATCAAAAGGTAAGTTAAATTTTTAAGTTTTTATTATTTTTATTATTTTTTAATCGAAATTTGTAGTTTTTTTAATATAAAAACTAGGGTTTAAATGAGATTCTTTATTGTTTTTTAAAAATTGATTATAATTATCTATTTGGGTTTAATTGTAATCAGACATGGACTCAAACCAATCAAAAAACCCTCCCAATGATCACACAAATAATCCAGAACCACCTCCAAACAATCCCCCACCTTTAGAAGAACAACCAGTCTCAAATCCTCGATGTTTAGAGGATCTCACTAGAGACAATCTAAATCAGCTTAGAGGATATCAGACCACATATGCCAATATCCCCACATTGTGCCCCATATTTTCCATGTTGAAATCCATTATTGAAAACTTGGAGAAACTTACAGAGAAACATAATGTTGCACTTCTTTGGCATGATTCCATGCACACCCAGTTTGATGATGGGATTGACTATGATCAAGTTATGAACCTAAATATAACAAAACATGACATATGTAATATTTTTGTGGATCCCAAAACTGGTTTAAAAGTGGACCCTAAAAAACCCAAGTTGTCAATTAAATGGTGCACAAATGATGCAATATGTGACAACTATTGAGATTGTTGGTGGATGGTTTTTGATAGACCACCCCACAACAATTTGGATGTCCCATTCTATTTCATAAAAAAATTGTATGCTGAATTTGTGCTCGGTCACAAGGTAAATTATTGGAGCATGAGAGCGAACTAGGGTGTAGGCTTAGGCACTCCTTAGGATAGGGCATGGGCACACTAGGTGAAATCCCGCACATATGTCCCCCATTCTAAGATTTCACCACCTCCTACAATGCAACATCCTGATATTATTGCTTAGGCTAACTCACAGACTATTCAAGCCATTCACACCTTGAGTGATCTACTAGTTACGCAGAGTGTGACATTGTTTCCTCCTCGTGTTGATGCTTCAAGCCCTTCCATATCATCCATGAGCTCACATGTTTGTGTGCCCCACACTTGCATTATGTACAAGAATATGTGCTTGGGTCCCCTGAATGATAGTAATGCATATAACTACGTCTTCGAGGTGGATGATACTACACAACACACTACAGGCATTGAAACATCTCATGAAGATGTGCATCAGGGGCATACAAATCAATGGAATCCTACTATTATGATAAGGGCAAACAGTTCACTTGTTACATTGTATTTAATTTTAAATGTTCGTATTTTGAGTAGAATTTTCTTGTAATGATTTCCCACTTAAGTTTCATTATGTGATCCATTTATGTTCAATTGATGATAGAGGATGAGATGGCACAGGTGGAGGGGTCCATGCTTTCATCCATATCATTTGGCCTTGACACTTCTACGGTACATACGTTTAATGTACTCATTGGTTTCTTTTTATTATAATAGTATATACATGTGTTTTCTAATTTTTATGATCATCTTATTACATATCGATGCAGGTATCACTAGTTGCCATTTGGGGGCAATGTGAGGGGGTTCAAGCATCTAGCATTGACAAGCGGAAGGTAATTAAGTATTTTAGATTGTTTATGCATACATGTATACTTGTCAGTTGTGCATATTCATTTTTAATTTACATGGTTTATTTGATAGAGGGTGGTGTCTGATGATGTCTTGAGACCCTTTCACCACGATAGAGCCACATGCATCTCAATTAATAGTGATAGCCCCATGGTATGTATATTTCTAAAGTTATTTGTGTGTATTTTACTATCTAGTATATATAATATGATCAAGTCATGATTGTATGAAGTATCTATTTGATTTTTGTAGGTCACCCCTAGTTTGAGGGAGGTACAATGCTAAGGGTTTGTATAATTGATGATTCAATCAACATTTCCTGAAGAAAGTTCAACACAGGTAAGTTTTAATGTTAATTCAGTTATTTTGTAAACATATATTTTCTACCAAGGATTTAACATTAAATAGTATAACTCATAGATCAATCTCACGTTCACAAATATATAGAGGTCAGAGTCAACATTGGTGGCATTTTCCCTTCGCTACTAAGGATGTATATTAGGTCTCCTATCTACGTGAGGAGATAGAGAAGCAAGGTACATGAGAGCTCAATTTTAATTTTAATTTATTTATTATTGTTGACTATGATTTTGAATTTTTATTTTTGATTTGTAGAAACCATATAAATTAAGTAATCTAACTTGGGGTTTCACTTTTGTGTTTGAATGTAGGATCCATCAGAGCCAAAGAGTACTTCAAAGAGGATGCATTTTGATGATCCACCAGTAGAATAGGATGTCCTAGAAATATTTGTAGTTGAACTTATTATTTTGAGATTCCATATGACACATTTTGATATGGCGTATGCCACATTGTATTAAGATATTTTGAGATTCCATATGACACAGGGTACTTCACACGAAGCCAATCGTCCCCTTCGCGCGAAGAGGGTACTTGGAGCAAAGACCCCCTTTTTTTTTTTGAAGACCAATTTCCTTCATCCCAAAAAGTGGGACACACTATTGTGATTTCACCCATATCTTATACAATAGATTAGCAATCATAGGCATAAACAATATAACTTATAACCTCATAGATGCACTTACAACACACTGACTAGAACATTTACACTGAATATAATAGATTGGTATTTATAATTAACAACATGAGATAGGCTATAATATTGACATCATATAGAACAAATGAGAATATATATTGTATGGAAAGAATAATTTTTGACCCTAGATATACACTTATAACTAATTAGCTCAATAAATAATAGTGTAGAGAAGAAACAAACATATAGATTATGTGTTAAACTATTATAATACCTAGAAGAATATGCAAGTTGCTTGTCTTAATTTTTGTTGTTGTTTTTTCTTCTTATGTTATTGCCTCTAGTAAAATATAAAACATGATATGAATGGATTGAATTGATGTCATGCCTATTTGAATTGGTAATATTAATGATTTCTTGAATGCTTGTTTGGTATAAAGTCTCAATTTTTTGTCCTATTTTGATTATGTTGCAATTTGTATATTTGAAAATTTTGAATTTTTTTCTATAAATTGCAAAGTTAATTGATTTGGTTGAATGCTTGTATGTTGTGTATTGTTTAACTTTCGTTCACTTTTTTGATATTTTCATTTATAAGCCTTACAAGTTCATCAATGTTGAATGTCAAAGGAAGTGATTGGTAGGGGGGTAGTTGAGTTTGATGGATGGGACACATGACATGTTTTATGTTTGAATAGTATTTTGTAATTAGAAACATGTGATGTAAGACGTATTTAATATGATTGTGCGATAGGACACATGAACTTGTTTTATATTGATGTGGCAATTACTTATTGAAACCATTTTATATGGAATAGGTTGTTGAAGCATGTGTTTTTGAGACACTCAATTTCTATTTCTTACATACACAAGTACAAAATTTAAGACAATATTGCATATCTTAACACCATAAATTATTTCTAAAATGTGTAAGAATTTCAATTTATATTCTGTGACTTACAAGCCTTTCCATCCAAATTATGTGGGAAGTCTTTGACTTATTAGATTTCGATGATGTATTCTTTTAGAACAAATATAAATTTTAATTATTAGTGAAATGTCACTCAAAAACATTCAAATCAATTCATATCCCCATTCCATGACCTCACCCCACTATAAGACACACTCCCCTAATGTGAAGCTCTTCCAAACATTAAGGTCTCATTTGAATGTTGGATAACATTTGGACAAGCCCTCTCTATTCAATACTATAGATGAAATAATGCTTGTCGGGGATTTTAATGCAAGGACGGTTAGCAATCAATCTTTACATTTGAGCAACAGTGAAAAAGGAGAGAATAATCCTTTATGGTTGATAGAAGGTGGTGATCAACCTTGCAAGAGAATGTCTCGGGATGGTAATGGGGGTGTTTCTCATTTTGGGGCATAATTATTAGGGTTGTGTAGTTTATTTGACATGGTTATCTATAATGGCATGAGGTTATGGCCAACCTTGGGGGGTATCACTTGCAAAACATACAATGGTCAAAGTGTGGTGGATTACGTTATTTGCTCACAAAACTTTACTTCTAAAGTGATAGAGTTTGACATTGGTGAATAGTTTATAAAGATGAAATTTGATCACATGCCCCCCTTTATTTAATTGGACTTCTTTCTAAATAATCAACATGATAAACATGATTTCCACAGGCAAAAAACAACTGCTAACAAAGAAAGAATACTCATAAATCAAAAGAACAAAGCCATATTCAACGCTACCCTTAAACAACAACTTCTTGAAATAGACAATATCCTAGTTGATGAAAGGGGAAATAAGCAAGATGATCATTTGCATAGTAGTTTTCTGATTCTTTGATTCCAATTATACACAAGGCGCTAAAGGCATGTAAAAGATCTTGCAATAGGAAGAGGGTTGCGAACACATTTCTGACAAACCCGTGGTATGATGAAGAATGTAAGGTGGCTAAGAGAGTTATAAGAGGGAAAGATTCAAGCAAAGAAAATAAGAAGTTATATACCAAGTTGATTCAAGCAAAAAAAGAGGAGTATGTTTATACAAGAAGGGGGGAGTTCATACATCTTGGAAAACATAATCCCAAAGACTTCCGGAAGGAACTCCAATAGAGGAAAAAATAAATAGTGAATAATATTACAAATAAGCAATGGTTAGAGTATGCTAAGTTACTTTATGAGCGATCGCATGAGAAGGACTCTCCCCCCATTGTAAACACCTTGATGGAGCTATTTATGGTAGGTCCATCAAATTTGGAATAAAGAAACTGGTTGGTGGCAAGATAAGTGACATTGACAGACTTTAGGCTGAATTTTTAAAATGGGGAGTTGATCTTCTTGCACTACACATCAAAGGTATTTTCAACAGTATCATTCGGGAGGGGTTTCTGGCTGACTGGACCACTAGCGTGGTTAATCCTCTCTTTAAAAGTGGGGACATCAATAACTTATCTAATTATCAGATAATTATGGTCAATCCTCTCTTCGACAAACTTTTTTGGAGCATGGTGGAACACAAAATCAGCAGTTGGGCTGAAGGTGAAGGAAAAAGAGCCAAAGGGCAAGCGAGTTTCAGGCCCAGACACTCTACCATTGATCATTGCATCACTCTTCGACACTTGATAGAAAAATTATGGGACAACTAGGGAGGAGAAGCTTATTGTTGTTTTGTGGACTTCAAGAAGGCTTTTGATATGGTTCCTAGAGACAAGTTGTGGAGTAGTGTTACAACCATACATATCTAGATGCTAGATTTGAAGGAAAATTGAATAGTAAACTATAAGCATGAGATTTTTTTTTTTTTTTTGAATAACCTAACCTGTAACATAAGTGAACAAATTTCCAACATAAACATAACATTAAATTTAACCAATTTTTTTAATGAACTTACAACATGGAAAGAATTATAGAATTGAATAAAATAAATAAAGTTTAAAATTCTTTACAAGTAAAAGCTCATTTTAAAATAACTTCTCTCATAATTCTAATCTATCATTTGAACATTCAAATGGAGAGTACCATTAATGAAATTTAAAGAGAAGGAGAAGTTTCTCATTGTTCCATCTGCATAAAAGGTTGACTGAAAAGATCTTGCCTGACATCAGGAGGGAAAGATAACACCAGGGCGTTTAACCACCCAACCAATGAAATAAGTGTTTCGCCCTTTGTCCATTTCCCACTAGAATGGACCTGGCCCTTTGTAGAGGAAAGAATAGATCAAAATAAGAGTAGTCAATTGGAACTGGTGGAACCCTACTATCTCAAACGGTTACTCCCTACAGCGATTGCTACCCTGGATTAACGCTTGTCTAAGAGAGTATCCAGGTTACTAGGAAATTGGTCCAACATCTGCCGATGCACCCTTGGCCAAGGTAATTTTTTTCTCCATAGAGCCTTATCCAATTTCCCACCCTATCTGACTAACTCTCGTATCTCCTAACAAGGATCTAGTGTTTTCTAGAAACTCTCACTGTTCCGTATTTGTATTTATTCCATCCTATTGTTTACAACCATTTGACTATTGCCTATTACTAGTAGTTCTCTACCGCAAAGAGTTGAATTTATGTAAACTAGCTATAGTAGTTATAGAATTAAATTTAAAAGAATGTTAAGCTCATATCAAATGAACAAATGAAGATTCTCCATTCATGTGGTCCTTAGTATATGCTGACTCTATTATTTTCAATAATCTATTAGGACATTGAGGTTCGTATTATTTGAACAATTGATGACTACCACTCTTGTAGTCTTAGTATATGCTAACTCTGTTAATATTCCTATTCATTAAGAATGGACAAGTTTATAAGCTGGTAAAACTGAGGAGTTCTAGCAAGAAATCACTAAGAAGAATCACAGGGTGTCGTAAGCTTCACTTGAAATAAGCTTATGCTGTCCTACTATTAGACTAACAAGGTGGGTTGACACATTTCTGAAAATTCCAACAAGTCTTCATAATGGTTCATTATTTCTCTCTAGTCAATGCTAATCAAGCGCATGCAGTAAAAGATAAACAGGAACCGGTATTAAATAAATTTTAATGTATCGACTAGAAAAGACCCCTTCTTGCTAAGTTATGCTTACTGGTATTAACAGATGTGTGTACAGTAAGAAAGATAACAATAACCCACACTCGAATCATAGACATAAAGGCTTGGGTGTATCACCAAAACTAAAGAAAAGTTGTAAAGACCCGGGTGTACCACCAAATGGCTTAATTGGCACTAACTGAAACTTCATAAACTTAAAATGTGACTCTGCTATGAACAGCAATCAAAACTTCATAAACTTAAAATGTGACTTTGCTATGAACAACAAATGAAACTTCATAAACTTACAATGCGACTCTGCTATGAACAACAATCCATACGTATTGATTCATGATAACACATACTTCCATTTCTTATAAAGAATTTGACAAGCTCACTTACGTAACAGCTTTTGCATGCATTTAAGGTAGCTCAAGAGTCTAAACCCAAAACAAACACCACAGTAAGAAGTGAAAAGAAAGAATCCATGCCTGTTAGCTACGTCTGTAGTCCTTCTCTAAGATAAGTTGTGCCAGCTCCTTCCTCTCTCTCGTCACCCAAAAACCTCCCCTTTGATAACCCCCATGAAAAACTTAAAGAAGCTTCCTTCTATCCCTAACTACTCCCATTCGGAAGGTGATATAGTGGCTCTACAATCTCGCCATCACCCAATGTGAATACACATCATCCCCAATTAAAAATAATTTTAATCGTTTCATTCCAGTTCTCTTCATGTCTTGCGGCATAAACTAGGTGATGATTTTAGAAGGCTGAAATAAAATAATGAGAATAATAGATAAGAATCACCTTCATGAGTTGATACTCCTATGTAGACATACATGACCAAATTCCACTACATTAAGAGCTTAACATGAAATGACCCAAAAAGAATTAAATATGGAAACAAATAATTAGACACTAATATTAATTGTCCTAGGTAAGGTATTAGTAGATTGACGTGAATATCTTATATGACAAGTTTGATTAGATTATGGACTCCATAATTTCATATTTGTACCAAAATAATTGCCTAGCAAAGAGGAGATAAAGGCACGAAAGAATTATTATTATTATTATGAAAGATGTCAGAATATTAGTGAGATCACACGCCCCCTAAATGACACATATAGTTATAATTAAAGAACAAAATAACATTGACCGAAAAGTTACTCGAGAAGTTTTCTATGAACCATCCTAAGCTTGGTTGTTGCTAGAATAGACAAATTCCCTAATGGACACTAATAGGGTGTGGCCAAAAGAATATTCCAAATCCCTTACCATTTCAGAGCCAGTTCCTCATCTTATTTTTCACTATCCTTTCCTCCTTTCTTGATGTTATCTTTCCCCCTTTCTGGGCGTTCTTGTCACTCCTGCATCCACTTGCACACAGAAAAAGTTAATCCATCTTTTCATTTCTTGTATCCATAAATGAAGATACTTAGCGTCTAATCTAAATCTAGTTAAATTAATAGGGCGCATGATTCCCAATAATTCTTCTTTGATCATTTAATTAACCATAACAAGAGTTAACTTTCCATAAATAGAAAAGCACAGGAAGCATTAAACAAGAAACCATTTAGGGCACAATAAACCAAAAATATTAAACCAGAAACCATTTAGGGCATAATAAACTAGAAATATTAAATGAGAAACCATTTAGGGCACAATAATCCAGAAACCACTGTTTTAGAAAAGTTGATGTAGAGGGGTGTTACCTATTCTACCCCTTATGAATCATCATCCTCGATGATTGTGATTCAACATGAACAAAAATATACATAGATAACCAAAACATTGTTTACTTATCAATTTAATTATATGCATTAAAGAGGTAAGGAAATTGTTGATGAATCTCATCAAAATCTTCCCATGTGGCATTGTCTTCAAAATACTGGTTCCATTGAACCTTACATTGCTTGATGTCTTTGTTTTGTAACCAGAGTTTACGAACCTTGAGCACCTTGATGGGCTCAACCATGACCACCCTGATGGGCTCGACCGTGACCACCCCTAGGTCCTACATCTGCAAAGAATTCCAATCAATCATATGAGAAAAATTCAATACATATTTCTTAAGATAGGATACAAGAAAAACATTATGCATCTAGGCAAGAGCTGGTGGTAGAGCAATTCTGTAGGCAACTGGGTTAACAACTTCTAGAACCTCAAAGGGTCCAACATATCTTGGTGCTAGTTTAGAGGATTTCCCAAAAGTAATGGCACTCTTCTTTGGTTTGACTCATAAGAGTACCTTGTCCCCAACGTCAAAATATCAGGGCGTCCGCATAGCTTTTCTGCCAATCTCTAGCTTCTGCTAGTCTTTGACGGATAACCTTGACTTGATTTTCCATCTCGGCTAGCATATCGGGTCTAAGGATTATCCTATCTTCTAGCTTATCCTAGATGATAGGAGTTCGACACCTCCTTCCATACAATGCTTCAAAGGGTGCCATTTTGATGGAGGATTGATAGGTATTATTATATGTGAATTCCACCAACGGTAAATAATCCTCCCATTTGTATTGCTGATCCATACAATACATCCTAAGGAGGTCTTCTAGAATTTGGTTGACCCACTCTGTCTGGCCATCTATTTTAGGATGATAGGCTGAACTAATGTTAAGCTGAGTGCCTAAAGCGGTAAAAAGTGTCTACCAAAATCTGGATGTCATCCTAGCATCCCTATCTGAAATGATCTTTTCTGGAACACCATGAAGTCTGAATATTTCTTGCACAAATTTTCAGGCTATAATGGGTGCTCCATCTGTTAAGTTTCCAGGAATAAAATGGGCCACCTTAGTAAGCTTATCTACTACTACAAGTATGATGTTATGTTTGTTTCGTGACATCGGTAATCCTTGAACAAAGTCCATACTTATTACTTGCCACTTCCATTCTGGTATGGCATGAGGATGAAGTAGTCTTGCGAGATGTTGGTGCTCCACTTTCACCCTTTGACATTCTAAACAACTGGCCACAAACTTAATAGCATCCCTCTTCATTCCCTGCTAGAAATATAGGGGCTTGATGTCTGCTAAGATTTTTGTAACTCTTATGTGTCCTGAGTAGGGTGTGGTGTGTATCTCTTTCCACACTAAGTCCCTTAATTCATCAGAATCAGGAATATACATTCTTCCTTTAAATCTCAACAACCCATCAGTTTCAAATTTGAACCCCTCGTACCTATGATCCTAAGGTTTGAAAAGAAGAGCCTCTTTAACTTTCTTGTAAAACTTATCATCGACTGATTTCTAGAGAACTTGCTATCTAAAATTGGTGTGAACAGATGTGATTGCAGAGATATACCATCTACAGCTTAATGCATCTGCCACCCAATTTTCCTTTCCCTTAATGTAATTGATTTCAAAATCATAATCTGAGATGAGTTCCATCCATCTTCATTGTTGTGCATTTATATTAGGTTGAGTAAAGATATACTTCAATCCTTGATGATCTGATTTGAGCTCAAAAGGTTTTCCCAACAAATGATGTCACCATTTCTGTAGGGCGTGCACAATCACAACCAATTCTAAATCATGCGGTGCATAGTTCATCTCATAATTCTTGAGTTTTCATGATTCATATGTGATCACCTACCCATCCTGTATCAACACTCCTCCCAGTCCTTCACCAGAGGCATCAGTAACCACTAAGAGTTTGCCTTTGGGGTTGGGTACTTTCAGGATGGGTGCAATGGTTAGTTTATTCTTGAGTAGCTCAAAAGCTTGTTGACACTTTTCTATCCACTCAAAGAATTTTCCTTTCTACTGAAGAGAAGTGATGGGATAAGCCACCCTAGAAAAATTCTAAACAAACTTCCTATAGTAACTAGCCAACCCCATAAAGCTTCTGACCTCCTAAACATTGTGAGGAACTGGCCATTCTAATATAGCCTTAATTTTTGCTGGGTCAATAGCTATCCCTGGAGCCAAAATTATATGCTTGAGGTATTGCACTTCCTTCTGGAAGAAGGTACATTTTGATAGCTTTCCATAGAGTTTACGCTCTCGGAGATGTTGAAGAACTAAGTGTAGATGATGTAGATGATCAAGGAACACCAAAACAAACTTGTCTAGACAATCTTGAAATATGCTATTCATAAGGTTCATGAAGGTTGCCGGAGCATTGGTTAAACCAAAAGGAAGCACCATGAGCTCGTAATGGCCATACTGAGTTCGAAAAGCTATTTTAGGAATGTCCTCATCCTTGAGGCTAAGTTGATGATATCCTGATCGCAGATCTATCTTAGAGAAAATTATGGCTCCTCGCATCTGATCAAACAAATCATCAATGCGAGGTAAGGGATATTTGTTCTTGATTGTAAATTTGTTCAACATTTGATAATCGATGAAAAGTCGAAGGGTTCCATCTTTTTTCTGGACAAAAATGACCGGTGCTCCCCATGGAGACACACTAGGGCATATCAACCCTTTATCTAATAATTCCTACAGTTGAGCTTTTAGTTCCATCAATTCAATAGTGGTCATTCTGTAGGGGGCTTTGGATATGGGCTCATCTCTAGGTACAAGATCTATGGAAAAATCAAAGATGCATTTCGGAGGTATTCCAAGAAAATCCTTAGGAAACACATCTTGATAATCCTTAAGATAAGGATATTCCTCAGCAAAAGGTTTCTTTGTGTTTCCTCCTCCATTCAGTCTCAATATATTGTGTCTTTTGGTATTATTCATAAGTTGCTTACCATGCTGATTGTCACTCTTGAATTCATTCATTTCTTCCATTTTAACCACAAATAAATGACACCCTTTCTTCTCATTGTGTCTGAGCTGGGAGGCGGTTAGTTGTCTCAATCTAACCTCCTTTCTATATCCTTGAAGATGTACTACATGGCCTACATCGTCTAGACATTCTATTGTCTGGCTGAAGCAATCCACCTTTGCCTAGTGTTGCCATAGCCATTTCATTCCTAAAATAATATCATAGGATCCTAAAGGTGCCACAAATAAGTTAACCTCTGTAGTAAAACTTGGTAGTTCCACTCTAGCCTCAATCAGGCATTGCTCTACTTGAGCCCTTGTCCAGTTGGCATAGTCGAATGTCCAAGAATCAGCCATGTGCCCAGTTCTCTTGGGAAATCTACTAAGCATTTTAGGTGAAATAAAATTTTCTATAGCTCCTATGTCTATTAAGATGGATACAATGTTACCGTAAATCATACCTATCACCTCAATGGGTGTAATCTGATAATCAACCTGTCTATTATCCACTGCAGCATGTATTCTTTGCCGAAAAGCTATTTGCTAAGTCGGTAGGGAATTTCTATGCGTCTGACCACCCAGTGTCCTAGCTGGGCATTGATTAGCATATTGTTCCCCACCATAGGTGAAACATCCCCCTGGTGGCCCTCTTTTCTCGGTTGCCTTGCCCTAGTTATCATTTCCTCTAGGGTTGGTAGAAACACCCTTCTTATTCTCTCAAAATTCAGGCCTGTTTCCTTTAAACTTCTTATTCCCCTTGAAATTGCTGACTTCCTTGTCATTTCAGGGTTTGGAAGTCTAAGGGGTTGAAGTCCACTTCCCTCTCTTCCGATTCTTATCACGGATAGAATAATCTTTCTTAAGTTTTGATTCCTAACGTACAACCTTCTCATATGCTTCTGTGACACTAGCTGGTGCGAGGACATCTACCGGTCCTCCTATTCGGTTATTCAGTCCCATCAGATATTTCCTTAGGTAGAATTTTTTATCAGCCTACAACTAGGGTACGTACTTTAGTAGGCAAACAAACTTTTTTGAGTACTCATTTATGGTCATACACCTTGGCTGAGATCCTAGAATTCTGCTAGCTTCTGTTCATAGAAGAATTGTGGCAGCCACCTCTGCCAAAATAATTTGACAAACTGATTCTAGGCTACCCTGGTTGGCTGTAGCTGTAATTCGGTCATTTTACTTTCCCACCAACCTGCGGCTTCCCCTATCAGTTGATAAGATCCCCACACAACTTTATGCATATCAGAGTAGTTTTTGATGTTAAAAGAATTCTCCATTCCGGTCAGCTAGGCTTCGGCGGCTTCCCTCAGAATAGTACCATCATGCTAGGGAGGTTTTATTTTCTTCATGTCTTCAAGAATGATTCCTACCCCCGAGTTTTCTAAGTTCTGAGTTCTATTTTGAGATTGTGCTTCCTTTTCAGCACTAGATTGTTGATACTGATTTTCCCTATCCTCAGATTGGTACTCGGTTCTTTTACCCTCAGTTTCATCCATGTCCCGGATCTTCTATTCAAGATGCCCTATTCAATTCTGAGTTTCCTACATCATCTGCAGAAGTTGATCCAACTTTTCATTTGGAGATCTAGGTGCTTCTACACGATTTTCTTCTTGTGAGTCCCCCATTATATATGAGTCCTATTTACGGACTAGGTTTTAACAGTTATACACTATAATTCATAACATGAATGGTTTCTAAAACACAACTTTCATAATGTATGTAATGTTCCAAACTTCACAATACAACATTGATTTCTTTTATTCAAGCCAAAAGTTCTTTTACAGTAACAAGCCAAAATTGCTTTATTTTTTTTACAAACTCAAACCAAAATGATTTCTTTTTACAATGCCATGCCCAAACTATTTTTTTAAAAACAATGGAAACATAAACACCCTATCTAGGGCTGCCCTTTTCAGGAAGCTGTTTGAGATGGATTTTCCATAGTAGGTGATGGTATCTTGTTATCATCTGATGGTTTGGTTTCAGGAACCTTCTGTTCTTTAGTTGGTTTGTATTTGGCTAATAGAGTTGCTTTAACCTCAGCCTTAATCGCCGGTGTCCAAGCACATCTCTGCCTCTCGATTCTTTCTAGGGCTAATGCAAGGGTCTCTTTGTCTTGTGGAGGATCACACTGTGTATAGTCATAGTTTATATGTAAAGCATTGGCTATTTTGATGTTGAGTGGGTCTCTAATCCTCTTTCCTTTAGTGTGGATCATTATAGACATCTTGGAAAAACCAAAATGTCTTGATCAGTTTCTACTTCTAAGTTGTCTATGCATGCGAGCCCAGGTCCAGTGTTGAACCTAGTGCTCTGATACCAAATGTTACAACCATACATATCTAGATGTTAGATTTGAAGGAAAATTGAACAGTAAACTATGAGCATGAGATTTTTTTTTTTTGAATAGCCTAACCCGTAACGTAAGTGAACAAATTCCCAACATAAACATAACATTAAATTTAACCAAATTTTTTAATGAACTAATGGAATTAAGAAAATAACTTACAACATGGAAAGAATTATAGAATTGAATAAAATAACTAAAGTTTAAAATTCTTTACAAGTAAAAGCTTGTTTGAAAATATCTTCTCTCATATAATTCTAATCTATCATTTGAACATTCAAATGGAAAATACCATTAATGAAATTTAAAGAGAAGGAGAAGTTTCTCACTGTTCCATCCACATAAAACGTTGACTGAAAAGATCTTGGCTGACATCAGGAGGGAAAGATAACACCAGGGCATTTAACCACCCATCCAATGAAACAAGTGTTTCGCCCTTTGTCCATTTCCCACTGGAATGGACCCGGCCCTCCATAGAGGAAAGAATAGATCAAAATAAGAGTAGTCAATTGGAACTGGTGGAACCCTACTGTCTCAGATGGTTACTCCCTACAGCGACTGCTACCCTAGATTAACACCTGTCTAAGAGAGTATTCGGGTTACTAGGAAATTGGTCCAACATCTGCTGATGCACCCTTGGCCAAGATAATTTTTTGCTCCATAGAGCCTTATCCAATTTCCCACCCTATCCGACTAACTCTCGTATCTCCTAACAAGGATCTAGTGTTTTCTGGAAACTCTCATTGTTCCCTATTTGTATTTATTCTGTCCTATTGTTTACAACCATTTGATTCTTGCCTGTTACTAGTAGTTCTCTACTGCAAAGAGTTGACTTTATGTAAACTAGCTATAGTAGTTATAGAATTAAATTTAAAAGAATGTTAAGCTCATATCAAATGAATAGATGAAGATTCTCCACTCACGTGGTCTTTAGTATATGCTGACTCTATTATTTTCAATAATCTATTAGGACGTTGAGGTTAGTATTATTTGAACAATTGATGACTACCACTCTCGTAGTCTTAGTATATGCTTACTCTGTTAATATTCCTGTTCGTTAAGAATGGACAAGTTTATAAGCTGGTAAAACTGAGGAGTTCTAGCAAGAAATCACTAAGAAGAATCATAGGGTGCTGTATGCTTCACTTGAAATAAGCTTATGCTGTCCTACTATTAGACTAACAAGGTGAGTTGATACATTTCCAAAAATTCCAACAAGTCTTCAGAATGGTTTGCTGTTTCTCTCTCATCAATGCTCATCAAGCACATGTAGTAAAAGATAAATAGGAACTAGTATTAAATAAATTTTAATGTATCGACTAGAAAAGACCCCTTCTTGCTAAGTTATGCTTACTGGTATTAATAGATGTGTGTATAGCAAGAAAGATAACAATAACCCACACTCTGAAGCATAGATGTAAAGGCTCGGGTGTATCACCAAAACTAAAGCAAAGTTGTAAAGACCCAGGTGTACCACCAAATGGCTTAATTGGCACTAACTGAAACTTCATAAACTTAAAATGCGACTATGCTATGAACAGCAATCGAAACTTCATAAACTTAAAATGCGACTCTGCTATGAACAAGAAATGAAACTTCATAAACTTAAAATGCGACTCTACTATGAACAACAATCCATACATACTGATTCATGATAACACATACTTCCATTTCTTATAATGAATTTGACAAGCTCACTTACATAACAACTTTTGCATGCATTTAAGGTAGCTCAAGAGTCTAAATCCAAAACAAACACCATAGTAAGAAGTGAAAAGAAAGAATCCATGCCTGTTAGCTACATCTACAGTCCTTCTCTAAGCTAAGTCGTGCCAGCTCCTTCCTCTCTCTTGTCACCCAAAAACCCCCTCTTTGATAACCCCCATGAAAAACTTAAAGAAGCTTCCTTCTATCCCTAACTGCTCTCGTTCGGAAGGTGATGAAGTGGCTCTATAATCTCGCCATCACCCAACGTGAATACACATCATCCCCAATTAAAAATAATTTTAATCGTTTCATTTTGGTTCTCTTTATGTCTTGCGACATAAACTAGGTGATGATTTTAGAAGGCTGAAATAAAATAATGAGAATAATAGATAAGAATCACCTTCATGAGTTGATACTCCTATGTAGACATACATGACCAAATTCCACTAGATTAAGAGTTTAACACGAAATGACCCAAAAAGAAATAAATATGGAAACAAATAATTAGACACTAATATTAATTGTCCCAGGTAAGGTATTAGTAAATTGACATGAATATCTTATATGAAAAGTTTGATTAGATTATGGACTCCATAATTTCATATTTGTACCAAAATAATTCCCCAACAAAGAGGAGATATTAAAGGCATGAAAGAATTATTATTATTATTATGAAAGATGTCAGAATATTAACGAGATCACACCCTCCCCTAAATGATACATGCGGTTATAATTAAAGAACAAAATAACATTGATCGAGAAGTTACTCAAGAAGTTCGCTATGAACCATCCTAAGCTTGGTCATTGCTAGAATAGACAAATTCCCTAACGGACCCTAATAGGGTGTGGCCAGAAGAATATTCCAAATCCCTTACCATTTCAGAACTAGTTCCTCATCTTATTTTTCACTATCCTTTCCTCCTTTCCTAATGTTATCTTTCCCCCTTTCTGGGCGTCCCTGTCGCTCCTGCATCCACTTGCACACATAAAAAGTTAATCCATCTTTTCATTTCTTGTATCCATAAATGAAGATACTTAGCGTCTAATCTAAATCTAGTTAAATTAATAGGGCACATGATTCCCAATAATTCTTCTTTGATCATTTAATTAACCATAACATGAGTTAACTTTCCATAAATAGCAAAGCATAGGAAGCATTAAACCAGAAACCATTTAGGGCACAATAAACCAGAAATATTAAACCAAAAACCATTTAGGGCACAATAAACCAAAAATATTAAACCAGAAACCATTTAGGGCACAATAATCCAAAAACCAATGTTTCAGAAAAGTTGTTGTAGAGGGGTGTTACAAGTAGAATGGAAGATTTAGACATCCCAGATGTATTTAGAGCTGCAGTGCATAGGTTATACAAGAGAGTCAGAGCCAAAATCAGAACTAAAGAGGGTATGTCTGAATGCTCCGATAGTGACATTGGTGTTAAACAAGGATGTCCATTATCTCCCACTTTGTTTGGCTTATACGTTGATAAACTAGAATCCTGGTTAGACAAGATAGATGACGAAGGGGTGCATTTAGCGAGGTATGTGGTGAAGCTTCTTCTTTATGCGAACGATCTATTTCTGATTTCTAAAACTGTTCAAGGGTTAAGAGATCAATTAGGGGATTTGAAGCACTTTTTTCAAGAAGTGGGGATGCAGGTGAACATCACCAAAATAAAAATTATGATTTTTTCTTTGAAGAGGAAGGAAAAACATTTTTCCTTCCTTTTTGAAGGCAATCTGTTAGAAATTGTGAAAGAATACAAATACTTGGGGATTGACCTCCATTATAGACTCAGTTGGGAGACTTGTAGAGCGAAAAGGATTCAGGGAGGTTGGAAAGCGTCCTACATGCACTTCACAATAGATGCAGAAACGTTGAACTTTGGGACTGGAAAACCAAGAAAACTTTATTTGGCTTACTGGTCATGCTAGTTGTCCTTTATGGCTGCGAAGTTTGGGGAGGCAACATGACAAAATGCGGTTGGAGACAGGTGGAGAGGATTCAGAAACACTTAATCACTAGCAGTCTTAAAGTCAAGACCTCGGTCCCATATGAAATTCTTTTAGCTAAAGAAGGTAGTTTCCCATTGGAGGCAACAACGATAACTCGGTTAATAAGTTATTTAAAGAAACTTGGCAACATGGATAACCAATGATGGCCCAAAATTGCGATGAAAGAGGACTTGGTTCATAGGAATAATATGGATGAAACATAATATAAAGTGGTTGAGTAAGTGGAACATCAAGTTACAAGAATGCCCTAATACCAATGCGGAAATAAAAAAGTTCGTCATAGAAAAATTCTGGGTTTCCATGTGGACTAATAACATGGGCAGGAAAAAGGCTCATTACATCAAAGTCTTCAACCCAACCTGGGAACATGGTGATAAGGCGTATCTGGGGGCAACTATTAAAAGAAAAGCTAGACTGTTAGTGGCTCAGTTGAGGACGGGTTCTCATCACCTTAGATATGAGACAGGTAGATGGAAAAGGCCCAAAGAGGAATGAGAAGAAAGGATTTGCAAGTTATGTGTGTCAGGTGCGATTGATACTGAATGGCATTTTATCATTGAGTGCACCGCATATGATGACATCAGGGCTCAGTACAAAATCAATTCGAGGGCAAACAACATGCACAGCCTATTCGAGGAGGATAAGATCAACCAGACCGCTAGTTTATTTGTCAAGATTCACAATAGGAGGTCCAACTTGGAAAAGAATCTGGAGTTAGCTAACGGCTGTGATCCAATAGTCCCTTAGACTGTTTGGTCTCGTAGACATCATTAAAATCATTCATTCATTCATTCTCATCCGAATTCCCTACTATCCCTAATATGCATCAAAATATATTTGGAGTCCACCGATGAAGGAATAGATCTAAAGCCCAACGGTCTTTCTTAAAATTGTTATAGAAATACCGGTAGAAAGCATTGCTCTATTGGATTAAAATGGCATGAATTGCCAAGTGGGACCAGCAAGTTGAAACCATTAATCTCTCGTGCAGCATAAGAGGTGGATTAAAATGGTTTGAATTATCCCTGGATGTTTCATTCTACATTTCTTCCGTCGCGAGATCCAGAGGCTTTACCGGCCCACTATTGTACCTGGGATTGGGACCCCGCATTGAGCGCTGCTGAAAACGACGTTAACGGATGTAGTGCAACAAGGCAAAATCAAACTTACGTTTGCTCACACGTATCGCCCCTAAACGGGCCTCTTTTCCGTTATAAATTAGTTATGTAATAGATATGAAGGATAAGCTCTTAATGAGGTTTAAGCTTCTGTTTTTTAAAAAAGAGGAGGTAAATTTGTTAAGGAGGGGTGAAAATGGGTGGGACTAGAAATTGCACACTAACTTAGAAATGTTATCTGTCATTTGTGAGACATATAGTGTATTTATGAGATTACACCTTGGAACTTTATTTTGAAATTGTACAGACTACAAAATTCATGGGACCAACTTTAAATATTCCTAAAAAAATACCAAGTAGCTTCCACTCTATTTTTCAAAAGCCCCCTTCTATAAGACCCTAGTCTAATAAGGAGTCCCTTATATTTGAACAATCATTATGGGAGACTCAATGAGAAGCTCACTTGAGTTAATTCCACCTTTTATTTGCAATTGTGATAGAAAACTTTAAGCTGTAATGTCTTGCATGAAAAAAGTATACTATATTATAGAGTTTAACCAGCTTGTAAATATGGTGAAAAAACATATTTAAGGATATTTATTAAAAAAAACAAGATTTTTAATTGTACAATCGAAGAAGGGATTGCATCATCTTAAATGTGAGACTGGTAGGTGTAAAATATCAAGAAATGTGTAGTCTATCATGATACTTAATCATGGAATGTGTGGTAGATGGAATGATATTTTATATCATGGAATGTGTGGTAGATGGAATGATATTTTATCCTGAAATGTGCAGCTTGTGAAAATACCAGTACTCAATATGAAAACACTTGAAAATTGACAATATACATTATTTATTGGATGCTAATTTCCTAGTCAAGATTTAGGGCAAAAGAATTAAAAAAACTAAAACTGTAAATATCATTAAAACAATTATAATATTTAAAATCCAATCGAACTATAGAAATCGCTCCAATGTTCTATCACGATTTCGCGCTAAGCAATTGGTATTTGTTTCTCGGCAACTTTCACATCCGTCAATATTAGTGAATACAGTTGCATTTGACTTCAACTGTGTGAGAAGTAGATTTTTTCTGCGGTCCTCCCCTGCAGTTTCCTTCCGATTTCGCGGAAATTCTGCTTTCCGACTGCGATCCTAATGATATTTCGCGGCAAATTCTGCTTTCCAACTGAGTTATAAGCTTCTATTGTTCACCTGCTGTGTAGTAATAACATTCTCCACTCGTATTCAAGTTCTGCAAATGGAGAATTGCTGGCTTTACAAACCTCGGTCGTCACGAATTCCCATTCGTGAAAGAAATGTATACGACGTTTTCTTGAGTTTTCGAGGTCGCGATGTGAGAGAAACCCTGGTGGATCAACTCTACAAAGCTCTCGCCACTGCACGATTGAATGTGTTCTTAGACAGTGAAAAAATAGAAAAAGGCGAAAATATTGAAACGAGCCTGGAGCAGGCCATTCAAAAGTCTACCATTTATATACCCATATTTTCTCCTGATTATGCGAGTTCAGCATGGTGTCTTAGGGAGCTCTCCCTCATGTGGAGAATCAGATCGACGGATGCACACGCTAGACTAATGATCCCTCTCTTTTATCACGTGGAACCGTCAGATGTCAGACATGCTAAAGGTCCATATGCCGAGGCTTTCAACAAACATCGGAGACAAGGTAGGCATAGCGAAGTGGAGATCAAACGCTGGAGGGATGAGCTGTACCAAGTCTCTTGTTTATCTGGCTGGTCTGCCACGGAACCGTCCGGGTAACTATTTGTTCTGGTGTTTATAAATGATAGGCATGTGATTAAAATAAAATTGATGTCTGAATGCCTGAAATGTCACAGGGACGATGGGAAGCTTGTGAAGCAAGTGGTGAAGGACATTCTCCAGTCATTGAATTTCGGAATGCTGGATGTGGCCAGACGCCCTGTTGGACTCATTCCTCGCCGTGAGGAGGTGATACAGCTGCTGAAACTGGGCGATAAGGCAAGTGATAGGCTCACCCTAGGTATTTGGGGCATTGGTGGTCTGGGTAAAACCACCCTGTCAAAAGCCCTTTATAACAAGATCCATCACCAATTTGAAGCTTCTTGTTTTTTATCTAGTGTAAAATCAAAGGGTTCCGTGCAGGGGCTTAGAAAATTGCAGCAGCAGATCCTCAGGGATCTGTTGAAATCACAGATAAAAGTGAATGATATAGATGATGGAAAATTTCTAATGAGGCATCATTTGGCATCCTTACAAGCACTGGTGGTTTTGGATGATGTTGACAATGTGGAACAGTTGGATTCTCTGATGGGTGACTGGTTTGGACAAGGAAGCAGAATCATCATAACAACCCGAGATAAACGTGTCTTGGAGTTGCGACAAGTTGTGATTTACCCCATGAGAGGACTTGAGCATGCTGAAGGTGTGGAGTTATTTAGTTGGCATGCCTTTCTCAGAGACCGCCCGGAGAGGGATTATGAAAATATGACGGAGAGAATTGTGAAGGCATGTTCGGGTCTTCCTCTGGCCTTGGAGATTATAGGCACAGACCTATATAATAGAGATAACACTAGGTATTGGTCGGAAGCTCTACGCAAACTCGAAAAAGTCGGCAACGATCCTGTGTTTAAAACCCTCAAAATTAGTTACGATAGTCTAGCCCTTGAAGTAAAACACATCTTTTTAGACATAGCCTGCTTCTTCGTCAACCTCAAGAGCGGCATCTTCATTCAGAATAGGGCCTTTACTATGGGTTTTTATGCTAAATTCTGGAAGGCTTTAGGGTGCGAGTCTGTCTATACAAGTCTTAAAATTCTTGAAGAAAAGGCACTCATTGCAGTACATCAGCACATATATTGCGAGGCCACGGATGAGGATATAGATGAAGACGACCAGGCAGATCAGTATTTGTGCGAATTTTCTATGCATGAGCAGATAAGAAAAATGGGCAGACGAATTGTCAGAGAGGAATCGTGGAACGATCCATCCAACTACAGTAGAATTTGGCAGGAGGAGGACATTCGTACTTTAACGGCTGTTACGACCAACCAGGTACTGTTCATCCTCTGTTTCAAATTTTGTAACAAAGAGTTGTTCGAAAGTTAGAATCTAAGTTCGAAATTAGTATCCAAGTTTCAAATCTAAAAGTGTTTGGTTGCTGGAATTAATCTGGAATTGAAAAATGGGAATTAGTTTTCCTTTTCAAAATTAAATTCTTAATTTCAATTTTATGCATCAATTTAATTTCAGGTTCTAAAGTGGATTGGTTGGATGCTCATTTTAGACCAAAATTAGAATTCGTCCTATACCAATTCACCAATTCCTGTTTTCCAATTCCAAGTCAATTCCAGCAACCAATAACTGAAATTATTCCCACTTTTCTGTTAGTCTGGAAAAGTCCATTCTTTTTTTTGGCTCTGTCCGCAGCTTTTTTAGATCTGTTCCAAAAAGACATTTTTGGGAGGAGAATGTATGCATTTTATTAGTCTGTGCATGAAAAGCTTTGAAGAAAATTAAATTGACCCACAAAGTTGCTCAAAAAGTAGAATAATCTTTCTATTCATTCAATGAAATTACGAAATTGAAATCAAGGATCAAAATGATCAGAGATAAAGAAGAGATTTCAAAAGCTTCAATAAATAAAAAATTAAGAAATAGTTAACAAATTCTTATTGTCGTATTTTTATTTTTTAGCAAAACTTATATTTAACAGCCCAAATTCTTATTGTCGTATAATATTTTTTTTTTAGCAAAACCTATATTTAACAGCCCATGCAAAATACTCATATTCTTATGCAAAATTTGCACAAGGTGAAATTAATTCCTCCAACAAGCTTTGCATACAGATCTGCATCATAAACTCCACTGGATAGAAACATTGGTAAGCGATGCTCTGCCTTCCATCTTGAACAGGAAAACTCAAGAGTAGAGGGCCTCCTGTGGAGAAGGCGCATGGAGCTTCAGCGTATAGATACTTTGGCACCAATGCAGAAGCTAAATTTCTTGCTGTGGTGGAAACTGCAACTAAAAACGGAGATACAAAGGCTTCCTACGAATTTAAAATTTCTGGTCTTGTCCGAGTGTCAATTGAAGACCTGCAGTCCTCAGGTCAGTTACTTCTGCTCTAATTTTGGTGTAAAAAGGAACAAAATTTTAGTATGCTATTCATTCTATGCTTTGCAAGGATAATATTATTGCGCATGATCTCACCACTTTTTTTCTCTCTGACAGATGGCTGGAATAGAGAGGGAGAGCGACCAAAATGGATCATCTGTGCTTTCCCCTGTTCTTCCTAATTCCATCAGCCAACTTATAAATCTGCAATACCTTGATATGAGCGGTACTAAACAGAGCTATCTTCCAAAAGAGGTCTGTGAACTTCCCTGCTTGGAAGAGTTATATTTAAGCAGATGCAGTTTAGAGGCCCTGCCTGAAGATTTTGGAAATCTTATCAAGCTAAAGACACTTGACGTTAGCAACAATTTCTTGTCAGAATTTCCACCAAGCTTTCAACATCTGAGATCTCTATTGAGTCTAGAGATGGCCTGCAATGAGGAACTTGTAGTATTTCCTGCTCTTCCAGAACGGCTTACTAGTCTCAATGCCAGAAGATGCTCAAAATTGCAAGTAATATCTTTCATGTATGATATGAAGTCTTTAGAGATAATGGATCTATCTCACTGCAAAAGCGTTACTCGACTTCCGGAATTGCAAAGTTGTAAATCTTTGAGGAATCTTTATGTAGATGGATGTAGGCGACTTCTCAGATTGGATCCTCTTCCACGAACTGTCGCTTGTTTGCGCATTTCAGGCTGCTCCCAATTACAGAATTTCTCCTTCACTAGGGTTTATGGTGAAAGAACAGAAAATCTGGAATGCTCGGCTGTTTGTTATCGTGAGGAGAAAACAGGAGGAACTATATGGTCGCTGAGTCCTTATCATAAGCCTGAAAAGCAAAGGCTATGCATAATAGGCTGTGATAACATTCGAGTGAATATTTACCAATTGTTGAAGGTCCGTATTTTCTGAATGTTTGCGTTGGTGGCATATTTATAATGTCCAAATTCGCTTTCTTCACTTTTACATTTGAAGACAAATTATACAGACTTTCTCTGCAAATATTTGCCTCAGTTTTTTTGGTTAGAGTTACGTTTGAAGATGCAAAGTTTTCGGTGAAGTTAATCAACCGACTTTTTTGAAGCACATGATCCTTAATATTAGAATTTGTACTAGAGTATTCCTTTGTAATTTAATTTCTGTGGGGATAGAGATATCCATTTGAAGATGCACATTTGCGGTAAAGCTAATCCCATAATTTGTTTGAATGACAGGATCTTAAGCATCTGGAGCAGCTGGATTTGTCAGTATCCTCTGAACAGGAGTTGCCTGGTGATACACAACCTCTTGTAGGCCAAAAGAACCTAACGCTGCAAAGGAGCAACTCAACCGTAGCAATTCTATTTTGCTTTGTGTTCAACCGCAATCAGAATGTCCGTCTTCCGCAGATGGAGGTGGTAATGACATTTTTGGGTGAAAACCCTGATTGCCCATATTTCAAAACTTTCAAACTTCCTTCTTGTGTGACTGAAGATGACAGCGGAGAGGATATTCTGCGGGTATGTGTTTACAAAGCAGGGTCGTCATCCCCTGCAATACCATTTGTTGTAGGTGGGACGATAAGCTGTTCGTACTCTGTACTTGATCAGTTGTCACAATGTGGGAGTCCGGTGTTACTAAAGCAGGTTGAGGTTCTTCTCCTTGAAAGAGATGCCGCTTCTCAAATCGCCACACAGCTTTTGCATGAGTGGAAATTGCTGTCATCTTTGAGTGACATTGCAGAAGAAGAGAGGGAAGTTGTCAGTGTCGAAAGAGAAGCTACACTGTCATCTTCTAATGACATAGGAGAGGAGAGGGAAGTTGCTGGTATGTCATTAGAAGATGACAAAGCAGAGGAGGGGGAGGTTGCTAGTGAGAGGGAAGTGTCTGGTATTGAAAGAGAGGAGAGGGAAGAGAGGGAGGTTTCAGGTGATACTTTTCAAATCATTACAGAGTTTTTTCATGAGTGGGAGGTACTGGCATCTTCTAATGGCATTGCAGGAGAGAGGAGGGAAGTTGCTAATATCGAAACAGATGTTACTTCTGAAATCGCCACACGGCTTTGGCATGAATGGGTAGTGCTGCCATCTTCTAGTGACATTTCAGAAGAAAGGGAAGTTGCTGACACTGAAAGAGATAATGCTACTTAAACTGCCACAGCTTTTGCACGAGGGAAAATCAGTGTCATCTGCTAAGGAACAGGAAAGGAGCAGGAAGTCGCTGGAATTGAAAGAGATGATATTTCTCAAATCTTTACGCAGCTTTTGCATGAGTGGGAATCGCTATCATCTTCTAGTGACACCGTAGGAAACGAGAAGGAAGTCAGCAGAACTGAGAGATAGTACTCAGCATGCTCGTAGCAAATAGTATGGTGGCATATTATAGAGAGATTTTTAGGTGTTATGATGGTCTATGTATTATATTGTTCATTGTTATAATTAGAATTTTGAATAATTAGTTTTTAATTACTTTTATAAACAAATATTTTATATTTTCATAATATAATATTGTTATATTATTATGTCATTTTTAAAATTTCATATGGACTATTTTTTTAGTAATTAACAAATATTTTATATTTAGAAGTTGAAGGAGAAACTTTAAGTTGTTTTTCTCTTTTTTTATATGGTGTTTTTATAAATTCAACATAGAGAGTAACCTCTATTACTTAGTGCATTATGATAATTCTCTTTTAATTACATCATGCATTTAAAAAATAATATATTCATCCTATTATGCAATATTAATTACGTATAATTTGGCGAAGGAATTACACTGGAAACATTTAAGATGTGAAATTCTTAAGTGCATATGGCTCCTTTATCAAATTCTACCAACACTAAATTTGGGTGAGTGAAACAATGTTGACTATTTATGGAATACCATGCAAGGATCATCAATGGATTATATTGTCACATTTGGACAAAGTGCTAAATCTCATAACAATTAGAGACACGACACTATAATGAGTGCAACAAAAAACTAACCAAAGATAGAGATAAAAGATGGTCTGTCATATCATTCTTGAATCCATGTAGGTGATGAACTTTATATCTAATCACTATAAAAATAATGTAGCATGTGACCTTCATTGTTAGTAGGTTTCAAGTGGCAGGTTTTTCTATAGTTTCTCTTTCCACAAACATTGTTATGATGTGTAGATGATTATAAAGGTTTATTGGATAGACATGTATATCTAGGAAAAAATGAAGAATTTATCTTTTAACCAAGAAGATACTTGACGAATCATTGATATCATTATAAATTTCTAGTTTAAAATAAAATTATTGTGATTAAATTAGATATATCAACATACACATCTAGATAATATATATTTTAATGCATATCCATATAATAGGATGGGGAAACTTGTCACAGTCTATCTTAATCCTCACCCAGTGTTTTATCTTTACGCCTTTATAAGCCTTCATTATATTCGTTAAATAGTTTGTTTAGGTTTATTATATAAATTCAATAGAGGCATGACAATCCTACTTTCTTTGATCAATCCCCCTTCAAGATAGCATAATACTCAATCATCAATTCCTCTCCTCACATGTGATAAGCATTTTGGTTGCAAGTGATATTTAGGGGTTTTAAAGCTCACTATCAACTCCAACACTATGACCTATGAAGTGTTTGATGCCATATAAAAATTGCCTCCTAGTTTGAACCTAATTTATAATAAGTGGATTGTAGTCTATTTCCATGAAAAAATCTCCCTTTTGCATTATTAAGATCATAAAGTAAACAAAAACCAATCCAAAATATTAGTTTTCCACAACTAATGATAATTATTTACAAAGTTTCTAATATAGATTGTGTTTGATTTTTTGAATCAACATTTTCTATTGTCCTTATGATGGATCACAAAGTGTGACCAGAATTTTGATTCAAAAAATAAACACAATCTATACTAGAAATTTTGTAAATAAAAACCAATCTACTATTGATTGATAAATATAAGAGCCTATGCACAACTGTGATTCCTTCCTATATCAATGACCCATTTATTAAACTATAATTTCTTGACTATGACATACTGATGAGCCCTAAAATTTTAATATACCTCTTATAGTTATGTTCTTACCTCATACTGTAATATATAAATATCTCTATTAAATACAAAATAATAAATATAGGTTGGACTCAAAAGGTCGTGAATAAAAAAGAAGATTTTTTACTCCTTTTAACATTTTGTATATAAGTAGGCTTACTTGTGATTTTATTTTTTGAACTTATGCTATCGTATATTAAATTGATATTAATTTCCAAGATTGAGGAGTGCCTTACTTGTTGGGTCCATCATTTGGATACCTTACAATTTCTAGAAGATAGTAATCTTTTTTCAAAAGCATTTTACTAGCATTATTTGGAAACTAACCAACATACTTGATAAGGGTTTTAGTTGGTTTACATCATTATCCTTGTTGATTTTTTAAGATGGATAATATGTGTTCATGTCATTTAACCTTGGGAGAAACATCATTCGTGCTTTTTTACAATAAGAAATACAAATCAAGGGATGAGATCCTATTTCCTATATCACATTTTGAAGGAAGATGACTCATTAGGCTCAAGTGGACTTAACCACTAAGTGGGTGCAATGATCATTTTCCTTAATTGAGGATTGATAATGTAGATGCAATATTAAGTCTAGGAAGAGATAAAAAAAAGGTAACTTTTAGGATGCATAGACTAACATATAAAGTAGATAACCCTATTCTGTAACTAGAAAATAAACCCAAAGGCTGCCACTAACCTGAAAAAATTAGTTTAAAGAGGATTTGGAGGGACTATGATGACTTGTTCAACCTATTCCTTAGACTAGGTCGATTGGGTTGACCTTTTCTCTACACTTTTAACTATTTTCAATCATAGGCCACATCATCGAGGTTCTCAACTTTCCAAATCTAATCCTAGTGTGAGAACCACATGTTCTTGCACATAGAAAAGAAGGAATTTCTTGGGTAGAGAGGGGTTTTCCTTAGTCAAGCTTCAATTTGATATCAACCTTGAAATAAAATGAAATAAAGGAAAGTGTGCTAATATAAAGTAGAAGCTAGATTTGAAACATGAAGTGTATTATACCTTGGAAACACAAAACTCTTCTACAAATGTAACCACAAGTGTTGATGCAATAGCTTTGACTCCACACAAAAATCTAAAAGAAAATCATGAAAGACATGTATTGAATAATGATTGATGTAGTTTTCCACAATGTTTGATATGACGAAGGAGAATGTAATGAATTCTTGAAGACTTGAGGTTTCCTTGAGAATGTCTTGGATTCTTGAATGTTTGAGCACTTCATCTTAGAATAATTACTTCTTGATTAGATCTTGAATGTTTATGAAATCTTTTATATGGATGTAGATTGATTAATTGATGCCAAAATGAGGAGAGGTAGGCTACTTATATACCCCTCACAAGCATTTTGGATTTCAAAATACAAAGAGGGTTGACAAGAATATGGATTTATTTCTTAACTATTGAGCCCAACCTTATGGGGGAATAGGTCGACTAGGTAAACCTATTCCTAGGAATAGGCCAAATGGGTCAACTTATTCTTGGGAACGGGCCAAATGGGCCACCTATTCTTGGGAATAGGCTAAATGGGTCATCCTAAATCTAAGAATAGGTTGACCTGGTTGGCCTATTCCCTCCAAAAATTAATGAAATTTAAACTAGGGTCTCAATTGAAGTAGGGATGTTGGAATTAGAAGCATAATTAGGGTTGAAGTATAAAAAATCAATGTGGAAAACTATACATGCTAAAATGGAAATAAATTGAGAAACTAATTATAGGTGCTCATAATTTAAGATGGTACATTTAGTCCTCACTTTAGTGGGAGTATGAGTCCACCTCATGCTCACAATAAAGGAAAAGAAAGAGAGAAAGAGAGATCATGGGAAAAATTACAAAGATATAAATGATCACTAAGATTAAGGACACAATCCCCCAAATAGAGGATCTTAACTTGGATGATCACAGGGTGAACCCACAATAGTGGGTTACACTTTTTTTCCTGAATGGACATTAAACTCTACATTTTGAAAAAAACTATCAGATTCAGATGCATATTATCATTAAACTGTTTGAATGATAAGTAGGAGATATTTTTCCACAGCAAGTCAAATTGTGGTATTGCTATCAAGATTTAACTGTGTAGTTTTTTGAGTCAAACTCATTGACCCATGATTCATGAGTAGTGGTTCATATGAACCCATCTCTCATGAGAATGAATGAAACATTTAGCACTCATTGGATCTCCTACTTATCAATTGATAAGCTTAAGGGGCTTTCTAATGAATGGTTCATAAGGCACAACAATTGGTGAAGGTTTTGCAAATGAGGATGCAAGTAGAGTGGGTTTAACCATGGAGGAAATTTCATAGTTAAGCGCGCTCGAGCTGGAGTAGTACTGGGATGGGTGACCTCCTGGGAAGTCCCGGTGCTTCACCTCTATGAGCATCACCTAGATCCAATGAGTGCTAAATGTTTCACTCATTCTCATGAGAGATGGGTTCGTGTGAACCACTACTCATGAATCATGGGTCAATGAGTTTGACTCAAAAAACTACACAGTTAAATCCTGATAGCAATATCACAAACCGTTTGAAATCGGAAGATGAAGTAAATTAGAGTTTTTTAGGATTTTCTATCTAGATTATATATGTATGTATGTATGTGTGTGTGTGTGTGTGTGTGTGTGTGTGTGTGTGTATGTATGACATACATACATACATACATACATACATATATATATATATAATTTTTGAATTGATTTGAATGGTTTTTTCTTTCTCCCACAAAAAATTGGTATATTGCTAAAAGTGTCATTTTCAAAGAGTTATATTGTTTTCATAGAGCATAATTTTTTTTCCTAAAATATATATCAATGTGGGGTAAGTGCACAAAGATGGGGGACCAAAAAGTTGCCACTTTTCTTTTTGGCCCCCCATCGCGCATTGTGTGCACGCACTAAAGGGTGTGCGCCCTATGGCTTGGGTTGCCCAAGCCTTAGGCTTGGGCAATCCAAGAAAAAGGGCATACGCCCTATAGGGCGTATGCCCTTTGGAAAACACTAAGTTTTCCAAAGCGCGTGCGCCCTTTGTAAAAAGTGGTATATTTTTGCTGCATGTGGGTTTGAGCTCATTTTTTTTTTCTCAAACCCACGTTTTCAGCTTAGAGAGGATTTGAAAGTGCTCACGCCGTATCATAGTTGCTTGTGAGTCAATTGTTTTTGTTCATCCATCGATCAAATGGCTCCACGGCATCGTCAAGTTTGATCCGAGAGAAGAGGTAAGTGTTTTTACAACTTCTCATGCCTCTTATTTGTTTTAAAATTTTAGTTTTGTTGCAATTTGTTTTTGTTTAAATTTGTTGTGTAATCAATATTTTAAAATGTAGTTTTTTTAATTGTCAGGAAGAAATAATCTCGCTCCACCAAACCCTCTACCAAACCGTTCGTCTCCTCATGAAGAGCCAAATGAAGAAAGAAATGAAGAAAATGAACCTCAATTGCCTCCACCAATCGAGAAACCTCCTCCTGGAACACAACAAAATTTGTTGAACCAAATTGAAAGAGGGCAAAAAGAATTAGAATCTTTAATTAATAGGTTAAAAGATTCTAGTGGTACAAATCTCGGAAGGGAAAGACTTGCCAAATCATTGGAAGCAATCTTGACCCACGTAAGCGCAGTTAGTGGGAAAATTAATATATGGTGGGATAAAAGAGAAGAACAAAAATAATATTATGCAAATAAATTATCTTATGCGGACATAAAAAAGAAAAAAATCACAAAAGATGACATTTGCCAGCTATTTAAAAAACCAGGGGATGCAAATACTCTTAGAACTACAACAAGGAGGTTCCCAATTCATTGGTGCGTAAATGAAGACATTAAAAACAATTTTTGGGAGAGATGGTGGATGGTCTTTGATTCGCCTCCTTGTAACAATCATGAGGTTCCTATATATTTCTTGAGGAAACTCTATTGCAAGTTTGTACTCAAGGAGGTGCCAAATTATTTTGACATGCTGGATTCTCAGGGTAGAGGAGGGGGTTCATCATTTGATCGAGCAGGGGCACATCGTGACCCTAACGCACCTAGGGTTGATAGTGGCAAGCCACCGTTGGATCATGTTAGTATTCCTTCTGTTGTGAAGGAACATTTAGAGGCAGACACACTAGGCACAATTAGTGCTCTGACACAGACTCTCATTCAGTGTGCCACTCCTTTAGTTGAGGGCGACTATGGTCAATCCTTGAGGGGGCATATTTGTCGGTCATGTGGATGCTTGTGCACATTTGTTACAGGTGAGAGAGAGCAAGAGGATTCTACATTGATGATCGATAACTTTCTAAATACGACATTTGGCATTGACACACAGGTAAATATTTCCAAGTTCATTAAATTGCTTTGATCATATTTCATTTATAAAAGAATAACTATTTAATTTAGTATCTATTGTTTATGATGAAAATTTAGGGCAAGAGTGTCAGTGGTGGTGGTGGCAGTGGAAGTGGAAATGATCCTAATGTCCTCTTTTACACATCATCGTCAATTGTAGAAGTATGTATCGAATAAAACATTTAATTAACATATTTGATTACTATGTAATTATATGAATAATTATATCCTAACTTATTGTGCATGTGCATTAGATGTGCATTGGTGGACCATCGACGTTCACAATAGACAGGGAAGGGCATCGTGCAACTTTCCTTGAGGTATCTTTATTTGCATATTAATTGGATTTGCTTGATCATATTTAATTAATGAATGAATGACTAAATTACTAGAAAAATTATGATCAAAATCTAGAGGCACGATGATTACATTCTTTCACCTGGGTTTGTGAGGTCACCATTGAGTCCACATGTATACATGTAATAATGCATTATAATTAACATGTCAGTAGTACATTCTTATATGAATGGTTATCTTATAATTTTCCATGTACATGTGCACTAGTTGAATGTCAAAGCTTCGACTTTGACACTGCACACCGGAGGACGCGGTGGAACCTTCACGGAGGTATCATTTACTCATTAGTAGGGTTGTAAAAAATATATGTAATCTTGATAACTGCATAATTTACTTTTTTTGTTTCATTTTCAGCTTTTGACATCAGAGACTCCTCCTTCTGTCCATGATACTTTGGATCGTGGAGTAGCTACAACAATAGCTAGTTCTGAAGCACTGACTAAGGTATGAAAGAGATCACTTAACTTTAATTGTTATTTTAATAGTTTGTATTGAATTTTATAATGATATCCATGTATGTATTTTAATTATTATTTTGATAATTGTTGTAGGGACTTATGACTCTAGATCGCCAGCATGTGCCTTCGGTGGATGAACATAGTGACTATTTGCTAGCGGTAAGCCAATATTCAATTTTATGTCATTGTATAATTCAATTTTGATGTATATTAGTTATCGAGCTATCTAATTTTCTTTTTATCAGGTCGAGCTACAGAAGATTCTAGATAGGAGGACGAGTGAGCACACTTAGAAGACTACGACATCCACTGCATCTCCATCGATGCGATGATCAAAGATAGCTCGGGATTTGTTTTCTTCCTCTAGCGGGAAAGGACTAGATTAGGGATATGGATTGTATGCCTATATGGCATTAGTGGACATATTTTTTGTATATTGTATCAGTGATACATTGTACATCCATTTGGCTTTGAGGAAGCCAGTTTTACAGTATTGAATATATTCAATGTATGACATTATTGGACATATATATTTGACTTCATGCCCTACGAATATATATATTTTATGTTTTAGGTATGCAATTCATGTGTTTGGTGTATTGATGTATACTAAATTATGTTTATGTTCATGTCTTTGCTTTGTAAATTTCCCATGCCTTATAGTTATGCTTGTATGTTTAACTTGCTGACTGTGCTACAAATGCCAACCATTGTCCTCAATAACAGTCAATTCCTTAACTGTAATAATAACAAAAGTAATGAAATGAATGCATAAATGTATAAATATAATATGTAAGAAGCCTAAGTGGCTCTTGTTCTTGCAATGATAATTTTTTAAAGAAATTCTGACAAATCCGGATACTAATGCTTCAACAATTTATTTATAGCTTGGTTGAAAATTTGATGCAAATAGGTAGGTTAGATTGGGGTTATTTTATAAATAAAGTGTTCTTGGTTTCCTCAAAGGTGTTCCTTACCCAAGTGGCCCCAAGTGCCAATATGCCACTAACCTATCAATCTGACTTCTCCCAACTCCCTTACTATTATAGGGATTCAATATGGCTTAAAATATGACTCCAAAAATGTTCAAGTGGTTCTTGAAGTCCTACTCCAAGATCTTACCCTCAATCCACACTCTAGGCTCTCTATCCTTGTAGCCTTAACCAACGAGTTTTTCCCAAATAACTCTTAGTTTTCCCAAAACACTTCCAAAATAAATTACATATTCAGATACCTTTTATGGTTTTACAAAACATATCTTAGAATTAGGTAAGGTTAATTTGGAACACAAGCCCCAAAAACTGCTGCTCCACTTTCCTTCCTAGACCTAATAGGTCACTTTTACAAAGGAACCCTATTATAGACTTAACACCCAACCTTGCCACTTTTCATAGAGTTTTAATATGGTCCCAATTAGAGAAATTTGAAGTCAATTGGATCCTATAGGCTTTCTATACCCAAAAGCCCCAAATTGCTCCCTCTAGGCCTTCAAAACTAGGGCCTTCTTAAAAACAACTCAAAACTCATTTCCAGAACTACTCCTTGTGGATTCACCTTTCATTTGACATATAATTTTTCTATTTCAAATAAAATTATACCCTTGTTAAGGTGGATCCTTTGCCGCTACACTTGTGGTATCAATTTTGTGCCTTTTTCCCACTCTTCCTCGTGGTGTACACCCACTAAAACAACTTCTCCTACATCCAAATGGTTAGTAACATCATACATATGTTACATAGGGTCCATTTAATGAGAAACAGAAATTACATTCATTGAATGGCCCATTATATCATCAAAAAGACCAAAATGGAGTTATTTCAATGCACCAAAATGACCACCTACAACAAATTTCCAAATCTAAAGCAAAATAGATTATATAATCATTCAATACAGATGAAAAATGATGTTATTATATCACCCACAATTCTGTTCCAAACCCAAAACAATCAACCAAACATCAAAAAAAACAAGATTTTGCAAGGAAAAACTAAGTCCTTTGCCAGGACTTCTAGGACTTATAATATTTAAATTAAATTGTTTATTAGATATTGCCATTATTGGCCTTAATATATCCCAATTCACTTTTAGGAATTCTTTAGATCCACTACCTCCATTTGGTTCCAAGGTGGACTTAGGTGTTTGGAGAGGTGCTCCTGCACCAAAATTCTTCATTTAAATTTCAAGACATTCGATAAATTATTTGCTTGCTAACGAACCAATTTGGGAAATTAATGGGTCTATTTGTGGACCTCAAAGGAGTTGGTCACCTAAATGAGAACTAATGCAGAGGTTACAACAAGAAAGTGGAGTTCCCTTCTTTTAGCTCCCACAACTCACCAACCAACTACAAAGGCTTAAGGGTGTTCCCAAGCTCTTACAATGGTGTAACACAACCAATAAAATGGATTTCTATCCCAAAAAACTCCCTTTGCAAGTTTATACACTCAATCAAACTTCAATGCCCTTTTGGCTTTAGGGACACTAGGCCTAAACCTAGCCTTTAGTTAGAACTCTTCACTAGTGGACTTCTTGACCACTCCCAAGCATGTAGATGGTCCTCATATGACCTAAGGACTCTGAAAAAACTCTTGGTTTTTTCCCTTTACAACCATACCATAGCAAACTAGACCTGCATGCCAATTTCCTTGTAGCCTTCTCAACCTCAATTTTCCACTCTAACTTCTTCACAACTTGGTATCTTGACACAATCAGGATATTTTTAGACACCCATTTGGAAGTTATTTAAGATCCCAAAGCCTTGTTTTCCAAATCCACTCTAGCACCACCTAACACTCACCTTGGACATAGACCTAATTGGCCTAGTTAGGCTTGGTTTACAAAGCAAGTATGAGGTATAGGGTTCATAGAATTGATACAGGGCTTCAGGCACTCTTATCCAACTCCAAATAACTCAAATCCATCATTACTTCACTCACTTCTTTGTTCTATACACTTCTTTTCAAATTTCTACTAACTAGGTGAACTCTATGACCTAAGGTATCTTAGGCTTATAATATTGCCAAAAGATCCTTGATCATACATCAGGGTTTTCAAACCAAAATTAGGATGATCTATTGAGATCAATATTATTTATTACAAACACAAATAAAGCAATTCAAATTCCTGCTAGTGGAGGGTGCCCTACACCAAGAACCTTGAGATGAAGCAGGAACTTCTCTACGAAAGAGATCAATACCTTGAGAAGCTCTCCACTTGTTAGCTGAATTAAAACCTTGGACCATAGATGGCTTCCCTTTGTTGTAAAATGAGAGTGAGACTGCCTTGCCAAAGGTGGCAATGAACTTACATTTCAAGGATAATGCCCAAGTCCTGTAAATGCAAGGCCATTGACGGATAGTCATTTCTAATAGAAATATTTGTGGTGCTAGAATGAAGTGCATGACCAAATTCTTTGCCTACTAATGAACCAATTTGAGGCTTCGTTTCACATTGCTCTATGGATAATTCCACAACACTTGTTACTTCTCTATCTAAATTTTTGCTGTCAGTGTACATGTGCACTAAAGAGATTTTGTCACTACTTGAGCTACTAGCAGATGGTGAGTAATCATCATCATCATCTGACATAGGGTCACATGCATATCTTACTTATTTCCTTTGCCACTTTCCCCTTCCTAGCTCTTCCTCCTTATCTGTAACTTCTATCATGGGTCCAAGAAGCTCTTCCCACTCTTTCCCATTAACTGTGGGCTTTGTCTCTTCGTCCTAAGTAATTGGCATACCTTGGATGGCACCAAGATAACCATTTTCTTCTGAAATGTCCTTTTCTCTCACATTAATATCTCTATTAAGAAGATTTTCTATATCTTCCTCTGTATATTGAATAGATGTAGCTGCAATCCCATGTTCATCTTGAATATTCCATAGCCAATTTTCTTCTTGATCGTTGCAATATTTTGTCCTCAACTAAACATTTTGTAATTAGTTGATATACAATCATAGTTTTCTCTTGGCCAATCCTGCGGGCTCGCGATCTGGATCTGGAAGAGTAGTATTAGGTGTTGAAACAAGTGCATCCCTCCAAGGGAATATCTAGTGCTGCCATGGATATCATAGAGAGCTTCATGATTGATATTTTTGATAAGATTACTCCTGAGGCTGCTTCTCTACTGAAATATAACAAGATTGTGACACTTTCCCCCAAAGAAATTGAGATTGCCGTCAAGTTTGTTTTGCCTAGAGAGCTGGCTAGGCATGCTGCTTCTGAAGGAAGTAAGGCTGTTACCAAGTTTCCTATTGCTCTGGGTTAGGTTTTATTGGAAGATTTTAGGTTTTTTGTACTTGGTGTTTATGGTAGGATTGTTTAGAAGTTGGTTTTGGCTTGGTTTTATGTGTGGAAGTTAATGCTGAATTGGGATCTTAGTGTATGTAAAGAATATATGAATTATGCTATGTATACTGTGAAAAATATTTGAACTATATCATGCAATTCCTTAATAGTTTCATTCTTAACAAAATTCATAACTAGATTTTCCATAGCCAATTTTATTCTTGATCATTGCAATATTTTCTCCTCAAATGAACATTTTGTAATTAGTTGATATACAATCACAGTTTTCTCTTGGCCAATCGTGTGGGCTCGCGATTGAGCCTGTAGATCCAAAAAAGGGTTGAAATATCATCTTTATAACAACTAAATTTGGATTCACTAGAATCATTTTGTGATGTTTTGGGACAGTAAATCCAAGTTATTCTTGACTGTCCTGAACAGGGATTTTGCAAACAGCACTTTGTTTATTTTGAAAGTTTAATGAATGGATTGACTCCCCCACCCCCTATGGTCGATGTGACTAGTGGGAGGAGTCATAACATGTATATAATCCTTGTATAGAATTTTAAATTCAGGGATGGGCAAGTATTGTGGAGGAGAGACCACAGACATGGAGAGTAAAGTGCTGATTGGGGGTTACTAGTGTTGGGACCAGTCATGGTCTGAGAGATTCGTCCATTGGAGGGCCATATTTTATGGATTGGATGGTCATATTATGTTTTTTTAATGGTGTTTAAAACCTTAGTTTTATTTGGAAGTGTGGTGAAGGTGTTAGATTGGAGAAGCCATAGGTGTGAAGGCCTTAAATAGAGGGTTTTGTAGTTGGGTGTTTAAAACTTGTTGTCTATTATTGAAAAGTGGAAAATACTTGGTTTAGGATCATAATAAAAGACTTTTTTGGTCATGGATCCCTGGAAGTAAGTGGGTGATAGCATTGCTTTGTTAGGAGGGGCTAATTAGGCTTGGGAGAAGAGCACTTAAAAAAGGAAGTCTACACCAGTCAAAGAGTTAAAGTTTGAGATTGATATCAACTTAGGAAATCCAAAAAGGGGTACTTAAAAATGTAAAAAAATTGATAGGTTGTTTGGGAAGTTTGGGAGAAAAACATTGATTTCAGTTTTGGCAGGGCTACTAGGGAGGCCTGGAAGGCTATAGTGGAAGAATGGTGAAAGATGAGTGGATAGGAGTGAAAGGGGGAGTTTGAACATGTCTAATGTACCATGTTAAGATGATCCATAGCATTGGGATCAAGGTAAGAAATCTGGTTTGGTTTTTGGTGTGTTGGAGGCACTAGGTGCACTAAGTGGCCTAGGAGGGTACTCGTGCTTAGAGAGATTGGAACAAAGAAAAGTGATAGTGAACTCATGAGTGTGGTTGTGGAAGTGACTTAAAAATTTAGAGAAATCCATTTGATCTTTGAATAGGACTGATTCCTTGAGTTGATTCCAAGTTACTTGTTGAATCCTCGAGTTGAGTTCGCTTATTTAAGGTGATAGTGGAGGGCTCTGCATCAAGATGGTATGAAAGGAGAGAATGAAGTAAAGGATTCTCCAAAGCTGAGAAAAGAAAAGAAAGTGATGTTCAAAATGAAGAGAATAAGAAAAAGAAGAGGAAGAGAATTGTAGGAAGTTACAAAAGGTTAATATACAAGGTGTTGAAACAAGTGCATCCCTCCAAGGGAATATCTAGTGCTGCCATGGATATCATGGAGAGCTTCATGATTGATATTTTTGATAAGATTACTCCTGAGGCTGCTTCTCTACTGAAATATAACAAGATCATGACACTCTCCTCCAAAGAAATTGAGATTGCTGTCAAGTTTGTTCTGCCTGGAGAGCTGGCTAGGCTTCTAAAGGAAGTAAGGCTGTTACCAAGTTTCCTACTGGTCTAGGTTAGGTTTTGTTGGAAGATTTTAGGTTTTGTACATGGTGTTTATGGAAAGCTTGTTTAGAAGTTGGTTTTGGCTTGGTTTTATGTGTGGAAGTTAATGTTGAACTGAGATCTTACTGTATGTCAAGAATATGTGAATTATGCTATGTATGCTGTGAAAAATCTCTGAACTATAAGATTTCTATTATAATTTTTTTTTATTAATAATGAGAAATATTTTTACAACTCAGCTCAATAGCAGCACTGGAGGAAAGAGCTGAGTAGAGAAAACCTTCCTGGTATTGCTCCAAAAAATAGAAGAGAAAGGTTGTCATTAAATGTTACAAACTTCCCGTTATACATACGGGGGTAATGCATAAGCAATTTACAATCCACCCAATTTACAATGCTATATAAATTTGACATGTTACGATATTTTGTATCTTCATTTAGTCCAATGAACCAATTGGGTCTGCCCTACCCTTGATTGTCTCAAGTATTGCCTTGTGGTCTGACTCACAAACCTTCCAAAGAGTTTAATTTTGTGGTCTTCCCCCATATCTGATTAAGTGGATATTTGATGCAACGAAAAGGTTTGAATAATGAAGAATCTTTCTGTGTGTCTCCCAATCCTCGAACAACCACAACCTAGGGTTCTTCATAGCATACCGTCTAAGCCATGTACCAGTTACAACCACTGCTCCTATAGGGTATTCTAATTCTTCACCATCGATAACTAAGAAATCCAATTTCTTTTTTGCCTCTACACAACGACACAAATAATAATATGTCCCTTCTTCATTGTCTTTAGGTGCAATAACAACAAAAACATGGCCTGTAATGATATAAACATAATGAGGACATTAGTTTACTAAATATTTATGATAAAGTACTAAATTTGAGATTATTTGTATGTGGAAAATACTGACCTGGTTGTACTAGATCAGATATGTGATCAAAGTCAATGGATGATTCCATTTCTATCAGTTGTAGTGATTCATGGGGATGATAGGAGGCAAGTGGACTCAAAATACCTATATACCATTCGACAACCCATTCCTTTGACTCACACCCATCCCAATCTTCATCTACACATGATGAACAAAAGCATGCCATATGTCGTGTGTGGATACTCCATGAACCTGTATTACAACTTCTAAAAGAGTGTAGCTCACTCGATCCTGTCAATGTACAACAATCCTCATATGGTGCAATGTTAGTTTCATCCATAAACCAAAAAAATCTACGAACCGTAGACTCACCTTCATTACCTGGACCCATTGTAGCGTTACACCACTGGACAATACATCCCGCATCTGACAATGTTGCTTTCTCTGTGTACTTTAATTCTTCACGTGCTAAGGCTCTTTTAATACATGCACCTGCACCATTGTGCTCTCCCTTTCCATGACTGGCCTCTGTGAAATTCCACATATATTGAATTCCAATAATCTTATGCATCTTGCACAACCAATAAAACATCCGCAAATTCTTGAATTGGGATGCACAATTATTTGACCAAATGACATGTCGATGATATTTTATGCCCCTATTTTCCAAATGACCATAAAATAGTTGAAAGAAACTATGTACAAACTCTATGAAATGTGAGCGATCATCACTGATATAAAAATGATACTCCCTCAATATCTTCCTATTCTCCTCTGTACCATCTGGTGCATGCAAGAATGCTATATGAACAAATATAGCAACCTGTTGAGAGCTGTAATACTTTGCTTGCACCTCATTCTATGGTTGTAGTGTGTAGTTCTCTACAAAGTCCACAACTGAAACAATGGTATCAAGTGGGAATGTGTCCTTGCACAACTTGAATTGCATATCTAACCATCGCGCTCTATGTGTATGCCTTGCATACTCATAAATAATTTTTTTACAAAAAATGTCCATGAACTGATACACTGGAATTTTTTCAATTACTAAATCACATCTTTTAGCCTCTTTTCCATCTTTTAGATTGTATGTCACGGTCTTATATTTTCCAAATTCCACTATTTCATTACTGGTTGCATGTGTACTCTCCATATGTTGACAAATTGGCAAATGTCGCAAACCTCCGCAATCTATGCATGTACCATTCAAGCATGAGAGCTTGTAAAATTGTTGACCATCCACTCTTTCACATAAAATGGTAGATATTAATTCCCTTGAAGATCTAGGTGGGACATTTATGTTACAATCCTGCAAAACATTGTTAGAGTGCAAAGCTACACATATATTCCTATAAACTACTTCAAAATGGTTAGAAAATTCAATATGTACCCTACAACAACAAGTTGTGCATGTGTGATTTATCTTGACATAAAAAGGTTTACACATTTCAAAATATCTCTGACTAATTTTAATTTGAGGATACATATGCATAAATTTTGCAAAGAATTATGTCTGAGTTGAATCCAAAAAATGTTTTGGATGTGGAACACAAATTCAACTACCAATCCTCCTTCTTACAACATCTCTTTGATTAGGAGATACCCGTGTATTATTCTTCCAAAATTCTTCAATCAAGGATTTCAAAGCTTCAATAATTGCTTTATCTTTTCATGGTAGTCTATTGGAAAATGCCCATAACTCATTGCTATTTGGATCTTCCACTCTTTCACGCCTTCCCAAGGCTCTCATTAGAGACTTTCTACTTATTTTCAATGTTTTGCTTGTCTTTCTAATGAGTCCAGATTTCTTTATTTGAGTGCTTACTATCGTTGATGTAAGTACATGTTGTGTGACATTACTATCTTTCGTGCATGATGTAGAACCCACACTCTCATATGCAGTCATTAGATTCTTTACAATAGATTTTTCACTTGACTCGTCTGTCGTTCTTAGCCCAAGAATCTTCATGATGGGCCTAAATTTTAGATTTCTCATCATTTCAACAAATAGTTGACATCTTCCTATCATGTTTAAATTCTCAAAAAAAGGTCTCCAAATATGATTAACATTTCTTTGACAAGTATGCACAGGAATCTTGTCAGGCATTGCTTGCAAAATGTTAGTATCAATATCAATCAAATATTTTGGTTTTCTATATTTAATAATTCTAGGAGAATCAAAAACATTATTGTGAATTGCGTACCATCTTGAGTGCCTTCAACATGAGATGATGTTGTACCCACACCTTCGGAAGTAGACAATGATGTGCCTTCAACATGATTGAAGAGTGTGCCCACACCTTCAGAAGTAGACAATGGTGTGCCTTCAACATGAAACATTGGTGTGCCTCCACCTTCAAAAGTAGACAATGGTGTGCCTTCAACATGATACATTGGTGTGCCTCGAACATTGGATGATGATGTCTCTTGAACTTGGGAACTCGTAGATGATGTCCCCGCATCTTCATAATTCAATTGTCTCATTGCACGCAAGTTTCTCATTCATTGTCTTTTTGATTCCAATTCCAATTCTCTCTTACTTTGTATTGATGTTTCATGTTCCTCATCCAAAGGAAAATCTTCTTCTATAGTATCTAATTTTTTTTGTTCACAAAGTTGTCTCATTCTTTCCCTTTTCTTCTCTTTGTCTCTTTCATGCTCTTCCGATGTTAAATTCTTTGCTCATTTCCTTGGCATGATGATGATTTCTACATATCAATTGATTACAATTTTAAAAATATAATATAAATGTAAACCAATAAGTCAAATTATAATATAAACCTCTTACAATATGACAAATTATAATATAAATTCATTACACTTATATCAAATTATGTATCAAGAACAAGTCTATAATGTGTCGATTCTCTAACATCATCAACAAGTTATCTCCTTTTATATAACTAGATAATGCTTTAACCATTGGATGAGGGTCCACTACAATCTTCTATTGGGTGTCAAGGTATCAAATTTATTTTTTCTCACTTTGGCAACTTTTTCTATCCTCAAGTCCACTTGCTATGAAATTTCATTATTGGGTCCTTAACATGAGATAATTGATGTTGGTTCTAATGAGATAGTGTAGATGCAGCAAGGGGTGTAGTAAGAGTGATTGGAACAAGCTAAAATAGCTTGTTCTTATCAAGATCATATTTGTAAGAATCCATCAATAGTTTTACTCTTAAAAGAGGATCATTAATCTCCTCTGCTAACCCCTTATATGTTGGATATTTTCATTCTTCTAGGTGTCTACAAATATGACATTTTCTCAATTCCCCCTCTTCATGATCACCTCTTGATAGTATAAAAATTTCTTATTAGGCCCTCAATTTTATCATATTGGTGCATGAAGCCAGACATTTTCTAAGATTCCCTATCTTCATGGATAAAGTTTTCTGGATCAAATGGCTTTGGTGCATCCACTTGTATAAGGTATCAAGAAATTTATGATCAATTAAAGGTCTTTGTTGGACAACACTAAAAAATATAAAAAATACGCATTGATGGCATGTAGAACCCTTTTTGCACTTCTTAAATGAGTGTTATGTACCTTATTCAATTTCCATGTATTCTATAAAAATGGGATTCTATCAAGGACATTTTTAGGTAGTGCATGAGATGCTACTAGTGAACCATAAAATTTGATAAAACTAATCACCCCAAATGTGTTTTATTCCTTCTCATGCACAAGGTATTTTTTTCTTTAAAAATCTGTTAAAAATTTCAAACAATATCCAATCTACTCATTGTCCCATCTAAATCAAATCTTTTTTTTCCAAAATATTCTTCAAAAACTATATAATAAGATGCCTCATAGTGCTTGTCCCAAATGTAGATCCATTCTCAACTTGACAAAGCTCTATTATTCTCTTATAGTCTCACCTTGAGTTGGGGCTTCCAAAATTTCAAAGTAGAGAAAAGAATAACATGACACAAAAGTGAGTACCTTTTGAAGTGCACTACCTTGTGGTCTTTCTTTATGGGTCACCAAAGATTTATGAATTTCCTTCATAATATATGATTCATAATCAAAGGTCCAAATTTTTTCATATGTGCATACATCAACGACGAGGACTAGTAAGTGATTTGGTATCCTAAACCCATAATGAATCCCCAAAAATTGATGGAAGAAAAAATATGTCTTGTTGAAATAATCATAAAATGTCATAATACAAAGGCTCTTGCATATCATTTTCACCTCTTTGCTTAGGGTTTTAGGCTTGAAATTTTGCAATATATTTAACCTCTTATACACCCTATGTTGATATCTAAAGATGATGCTAAAGAAATAACAATTTAGAAGTTTCACGGATGTGGAACTATGGGCTATGAAACAACCTTCAAGTTTTAAAGAAGTCAAATTTTCTTTCAAGGAAACATCAAACCTTTGCTTGCATGATCATACAAATTATGAGCCAAAACACTATTAACATTTGACAATGTAAAAAATAAAAAACTTACCTCAATCTCTTTTTGTCTTTTTGATTCCAATAATTGACTTTCATGATGGTGCAAAGCGAAAATTTGTCACTATGGTGCAAAACGATGTTTGATTTGTCACTATCAACACCATGAAAAGTGAAAGGCTTGTCAGAGAAAACGTAGAATTCAGATAGCATAACAAAATGTGGGCCTCTTTCATGAGATCCTTGCCAAATAA